>OZ007562.1:64376612-65626612 GCA_963931875.1 Pollenia griseotomentosa
TCGACGTCTCTTTTGGTTTGTTGGCGAGCGGTGTAGAGAAGAATGAGGGGTAAACAAAACGACTCGTTTTGTGTTGTTCATGTCGTTTTTTATATTTCTCTTTTAACTTTTTCTTTTTACGTTTTATTCTTTTTCTTACTTTGAAGTGTGTGGTTGAAAATACAGTGAGACCTCGATTATCGATAATAGACGCGACCGGCAGCATTCTTGATTATTTATTTTTTCATGTGTTTCTTATTTTATGTAAATATATAATGTGTTATTATGTAAACACGAGGAAAAAAGTAATTTTGGCAGAACATGCTTTCAGTACGTTGGGAAATTCTCATTCTTCGTCTATTTAAATTTGTTTTGATTGTTCAAAAGTAAACGAAAAAAAGATAATTTGTTTATAGTTTCGGATAACAGAGGTAATGCCGGATAATAGAGGTAATTTAAATCAATGCAAAAAATTTTTTATTTTCCAGTCAATTGAAGCTGCCGGTTAATCGAATGACGGATAATCAAGGCCATACTGTAAATAAAAAAAAGACATGCAACCAAAAATCACCGTATGAACGCAAAGAGATTTTGGAAGTTGCTTTAAAAGGAAATCAAGATAAAACGACGTCGTAAAAGCCCTCATGTGAATTGAGTGTTATTAATTCAAAATGTACTCCTTTGATAGATGCTGCAGTTTCTGGATCGGAAAAGAATCTCCTAGCAGTATTTCCATCATTTGAATTTCCTTCTCCTTGTTTTGGCTGATCAATTATAAGGCCTAGGTGAAGGCATTTTTCTTGAATTGGTTTTTTGTTTGCTTCCTTTTTTCCACATTTTCTTTGTTTTTTTCTCACTGTTTCGCCTAACGGGCCAAATTCCAAATCATAACCCAATTTAAGAATATGCTCCATAAAACGAATTCTGGTATGAAGAGGGGACATTCCAAATTCGTATGCTTCATTGAAACTATTGTCTTGTGATGGGGGTTGGCTTAATTGACTTGATGTCTTTTGGCATATGGTACAGCTTGACTAAGACTTTGTTTCGGTTAATGGTTGTGCAACTTTTCCATCGATCATTGTAAGGAACATTTGAAAATTAATTTCAATGCATTGGTCATCAAATTTAAATATTGCCGGTTGAAGTTCTTTAATTTGATCTTTTATTTTTCGAACTTCTTCAGTTATGACATCTTTAGTTTCCTTTTTGTAAACAAACTTTATTGGTCTGCAATACTTTGTTGAAGAGGGAATTTCATTTTTCCATACATCCATTTCAATAACTCTACTGGTTGACGGCTCTAAGCCAATATAAGTTTTTCTTAAACGTAATGGAACTAAAGATACCATGAATAAGTTAGCATCAGATGAATTTTCTGAATTACATTGCTTGTATTGTTTCTGACCAGAGCTTCCATCACATCCCCATTTAGAAAATAAAGTGATGCTGCAATTTTTAAGTTTTTTTAAACAGTCGGCATCAAGTGTATTTAATAATCGTTCTGCAGTGTGTTCGAGAAGAGCCTGCAATTTTACTTCTGCTGAACTTGAAGTTACACTAATAGCCGTTTGTGAAGGTAAGCACTCTTTGACAGAAACTAAATCTCGATATGCTGGAAAGATTCCACAATTTTTTTCATTGGTTCGCTTTCGCAGTTCTGTATACTGATTTTTTTGTCAGTTTTAAATCCAAAAATAGTGCAAATGCTTCTTCTGGAGTAAATTTCATTTCTTCAGTTGGTGTACGCATACTTTTTAAAATCCTCTTTGTGCGTTTAGGGCTCACTTCCACTATTTTTTTCAATTATTGCAATTTTTGTTTTCTTATTTTGCGTTGGTTGAATTTGATGCAGAAATGAATCCTTTATCATAATTTTCACGTAAAATATAACTGCGTGCTAGTTTTTTTACCATTTACCTGCTCTTCCATTTTTTTAAATTAAGTTGCAATTTTGAGGTAATTAAACTATGTAGTTTATGTTGCGGCTATTTACTAATGTTTAACCTTTTAACTTACTCAGAAATCTAACGTGTTAGTCTATTTATGTCACCTATTCGTTTTGCAGCATCCGTTCACCCACAATAAGTTCATAACAATGGCAATACCTTTACCTTCTCCAAATTAATTGATAACCTGACGTGCTAGATAATTTAGGTGGCCTGAACTGCTTTATTTGTCGAAAATTATTTAAGATTCACCTTCTTTAATTTCAGTAATGTTTCCTTGCAGGACTTATTTTTTGAACCGAATATCTTACCTTGGGTCACAGAAATTGCTGTAGTTCGCAAGGCCGTATCCAGATGTGTGTACAAAGGGGTATAGAAATGTAGGTTAGATTCTGGCCTACAAGAGAGTATAGATTTTTTTTTGACGCATTTTGACGCTCAGGACTTATGCTCTATAAAGTAGGAAATTTCCGGGAAATTTTGACATAAAAAAAAATAGTTCTAGAGGTCGCAGAGTTTAATGCTTTAAACCACGTATAGCTAATAAAAAAAACTAATACACAAAACTTATTCTGTCAAAAAATCTTAAAAAACAAAAAAGTAATGAGCATTTCAACTTCAAAAATTGACTCAGAAATTCAAAACTATAACCAAATATTGAGAAAGTCCATTTCGGACCACCCTGTTCTCAATGAAATAGTTGAAATAGGGTTGAAATTTTTTGGCTCCCGAGGTTCACTAGTATTTACTTTCACATGAATAAAAAAATTTTAAAATCGGAGAACATAAAAAAAAATAATTTTGGCCGCCTTCTCAAAATATGAACCAGTGTGCGGCGTACATTTAAGAACATTGCACAATTTATTTTTGGGTGGTCCCATTATCGTCGCACATTGTGCCATTTTTTCGGTTCATATCGGCCAAAACTCAATTGCGACAATAATCGGTACAATGCGGACACACTATCGTGATATTTGGGTAAACTCAATCATATGTTTTTGTTTATGTGCTTGTTGGCAGACATAATTTTACTTTAGAAATTCGCAAAATTCTCCGTGAATATTCCATTATATTTCCTAACAATTTTAAATAATATATTAATATATAATAAAAAATTTATTCAATTTTATTCAAACTTCCTTGCTTTTTTTTTTAATTTTTGTTTTTAAACAAATGTTAACAAACCAGTGATGGCAACATCGATACAATTGCAATGTGTTGGTTAAAGCAAATTGTTTTCTTTCATTTATTAATATAAAAGAAAAAATGTATTCAATTTTATTCAAACTTACTGCATTTGTTCTTTTTTTTTTTGTAATTGTTGTTTTGTAAATAGTTGTTTACAAACCAAGGATGGCAACATCGATACAACTGCAATGTTTTGGTTAAAGAGAATTGGTTTCTTTCATTTTAAAGTACAAATGTACTATTTAACGTTTTAATACATAAATAAGAAATAAAACATATGTAATTGTGGTACAATTAAACTCAAAAAAGTAACATTTTAGTAGCCAGTTGGTGCAATTTAAAAATTTCGTTTTGCCATCCCTTATATCGGCGTTGATTGGCGACTGTGATCAACGCACAAGTGGCCGATAAAAATCGGCACATACAGCCATGTCACAGTACACAATTCCGTTCGGAAACGGAATTCATTCCGTATTTTGGTGCTTCAGAAAATTAATTACGAAAAAATTTTTCGGAATGAAACCATTTCTATTTTCATGAACGGAATGGGAGTTTTCTGTATCTTAAACGGCAAATAATTATCAAAATATACTTTCTATCAATAAACAAATGTGTTTTCTTTATTTATTTTTCAAAAGAAGTATATTTTAAATAATTTTTAGCAATTTATTTTACAAATATTTAAAACTCTTTTGAAAATCTTTAACAAGAAAACAAAATTTTCGTAATGGATTTATGAAGCATTGCCCCATATCTCTTTTGTTGTCATATTTTGCCAAAATTTACATACCGGCAACACACAAAACAAAACAAAACTGAAAAGAACAAAGCAAAATTGGAAACAATTACATTTGCTAAACTTTTTTTTAGCCTGCATTTCCCGCATTTTAATTTAAAAAAATTTTTTTTATCGTTTGTGCTGTCTTTTTTCGTTCACAAAAAAGAAAAACAAACAAGCAAATTAATAATGTAAGTACCTACATAAATACATATGTATCTAAATCCATATTTTGGTAATATTGGCCATATTAAATTGTAATAAATACTGATGTTGCCAAATGGGTAACATAAAAATCGCTTAAACAAAATTTTTCGGATTGATGAAAACGATTGGAATCCAAAGCACCAAAAATGATTTCGAACGGAATGGCAAATACGGAATTGACAGCATTCCGAACGGAATCTGTGACACGGCTGATATTAAACAATTTGATTGCATCACATTGTGCCAAAGAATGCTCACATTATCGGCGCATCCAGGTTAATTTGGATTGTCCACAGTCAGCACAATTTCGGCACAGATTGTCGCATATTAAAAAATGTTGACCGGCACATGAAATACGACAAAAATTGGTGCATTGCGCCGATAGTGGGATCTGAGCTTTAGTTCAAAAATTATTCCAACAAAAAAATGTGTTTCAAAGCCAGCCACCGCTCTGCTCTCTGCTCTGCCTTCATCTTCTCCCAGAGTGCTTGCTTGTGTGAGCGTCATTCATTGCTTATGCAAAAACTTTTATGTTTGATTCAGCAAAATTATTTGTTAGAAATTTATATGAATTTCAGTAAACTTTTTGTTTCATTCAGTAAAATATTTGTTTGAAAAAATCAGTGTTTTTTTAATAAACGAATTGCAAATAAATTGTTTAAATATGCGAATTTGTTTGTAGGACCGATTTCAGACAAAAAATGTTTTGATTCTACAAATTTTTTGTTTGAATTGGAAAAATGATTTTTTTCTGTGTGCAAACACCACAATTTATTATTTAAACAAAATTTTTTGCTAAAACTATTCTTTGAAACTTTTGCTGAAAATTTGCGAAAAGTTTCTTAAATACATTGTCAACATGACAAGGTTGCAAAAAAGTAATAAGCTTGTTTCCAAAGGAACAATAGTCTGTGAATTGCTTTTAAATGTTGACGACATTATTTTGATGATTTTTTTTTTTTAATAAAAATGGTAAGAACATTTATAATTTACTGCAAATTAATTATTTTTTGTGAGAAACTTTGCACAAAATGTTAAAAGGTCGCAAAATTCGGTGGCAAAAAAAGTCTCAAGTCGCTAAGCCCTGGTAGAGATATTAAGATCTCTGTGGATATCCTAGACTGTCTTCTTTGTAGGTTATGGATGTTTAATGCGCATACAATACCTCATCATTGCATGCGATATGCCCATATTGGTCTGCTTGTCTAAGGACAATTTTGAGTTTCGACGAGACCAAGTCAAGCGTCTATCTTTATGAGTTTCCAAGTACTTTACGTGATTTTCTACCGGAACAGTGGTGTTATTTATTTTTACAGCTGGGCACGTTTGTCTTCTGAGCTTGAAAGTTAAGTGAGCACATTTAGCCGGGTTAACCTTTATTTTCCAGTTTTCTAGCCAGGCCTCTAGTTCATTGATGTGGGACTGTAGTTGCTGCGATGCAACTTTTGGGTCCTGATTAACACGTATAAATGCTGTGTAGTCTGCAAACGTAGAAATATTTGTGCTCGGGCTTGTTGGCATATCAGCCAACAAATCAGCCCAAATATGCTGCCTTGAGGGACACCAGCCGATATTTTCTTGGGGGGGATTTGTAATATTTATTTTTTGATCTTACCATGAATGTTCTACCAGTTAAATAGCTCTCTAAGTTTGTGATTGTTTTGAGGAAGCATTCGTGTTTTTTGATGAGTAGCCAAACTTTGTCTAATGCTTGGGAAATGTCTATAAGCAATGCTGAGCAATATTTCTTTTTGTCAAACGCCTATCTAATTTGGGCAACAATTGTATGCACTTGTTTGATTGTACCATGCCTTGCTCGGAATCCGAACTGATGATCCGGAATGATTGCGTATTCATTTAGATTGGGATTTATACTTAAAAGGAATATTTTTTTCGAGTAGCTTTGATAAGATTAATAGTAAGCTGATTGGTCTGTATGACGTAACTTGACTAGCGTCTTTTTCTCACTTAGGAATCATAGCAATTGTAGAGCTCTTCCAAGAGGATGGGAAGTAGCCAACTTGCAATATCGCATTAAAGATAAGCAGCAATATTCTTCAAGCAGACGTTGGTAAGTTTAAATAGACTCTTTTGCAGAGTCGTGTTTCCGTCTCAATTTGTTGCGTAGAGCTGCCTGGCATAACCGTAGTTGAACCTTGATGGTTGGGGAACGATTATTTTGCCATTGCCTTCTTAACTTCAATTTTTCCATGACAAGGGTCTCTATATCCACTGATGTGTTTATGCAGTGCTGAATGAGTGTATATTAAGTTTGTTATTCCGTGTCAAACTTTTTTAATATTTATTTAAGACCCCATATGGAATATATAATTCTCGGTTCTTGAGTCATTTTTAGTCGATTCAGCTATGTCCGTCATACCGTGTTCAGGTCAACATTCGGTTTATTATCATTATTATCTTTCTGTTTACATATACACAATTTAGCTAACTCAATTAGCGTTTTACAGCTTAAAAAAACATTGTATTACTACTACGTACATAAGAAAAATGTCAACAACTTTTGACATCTTTAAGAAATAATGGATGGGCCTTTGTTTTGTTGTAATTTCAGTAACCAAATGTCAAAAAATTTTGATTAGTGAGCTGTGTTTTGCTCCCTAAACACACTTGTGACAGGGTCGCATTTTATTTTACTCAATATTTATAGCTAGGGCAACCAAAAAAAAAGCACTAAAAACAGTTTTAAGCTCTTAAAAAAAGCGTTTAAAAACATGAAAATAAGCTGTTAAAATTAAAAAAAGCAATTTAAAATTATTGTTTATTTTCACTTTATTCGCTTAATACGTTGTTACAGTTAATTATAAATTGATGCAATCAATTTTCAAAAAGAAAACTCTGTCTATTTTGAGTCAGCACGTTCTTGTACATAGAAAAGTTATTTCTACGACCACAGATTATATAAAATTGAGTATTTGCTCTGAAGTAAGTATATACGATTAGACTCACAATTCCGCTTGCCGCCCGAAATATCCCCAATATCTTTTAGTACCGAAAATCCTTAATTATACCCTTCACCATAGGTGAAGGTGAAGTATATATATTCTGGGTCCTTATGAGGAGAGAAGTTGATTTAACGATATCCGTCCGTCTTACGTTTGATATGTGTTTTCCGGAGACTCCAGCCATGATAGCGGCTAGGTTGTTTTACATTTATGTCACATATAGTCCACCATTTCTTGCTATTGAAATTCAGCCAGATCGGTCCAACAATGGCTGAGATATGACCAAAAAACCACGCCTCTAATATTTCCAAAAAAAAACCTCGCGGTTGTTTTATTTTTATTACTTTTTTCTGTATATCTGGAGAACGGCAAGAGCCAAAGTTTTCAAATTAGGTACTAACATTTAGGTTATAAATACACACCATCCCACAAAATGTGGGCGGGATTGGAAAGTATTAAAAACTGTATAAAAACCTGAATTTTTTGTCTGTTATATGACCTATGGTTACGCCTTATATATCAAAAGATCGGAAATTTTTAATAGAAAATATTTTCTGAAAAACTCGGGAAAATCGGTTCAGATACGAAAAAGTTATGACCAAAATATTAATTTTTTTTTTTTAAAATACCCATTTTCGGGAACCATAGATCTTCCCGTGTCCAAGTTTTATAACCAAAATAACTGGTATATAAATCTGTCAAATCGGTTAAGAAATAGCAGAGTTATGACCAAAATACTGAAGTTCCAAAAATTACTCTTTTTTTATAATTAAGTTTGTTTTTTATACCCTTCACCGAAGGTCCTACCCTATAAAGTATTTATATTCTGGGTCCTTATGAAAAGCGAAGTTCAAATCCGGTTGTCGTCTTATAGTATTGGCAAAACTTATATACCAGATATGTATCTGTTTCTACTGATATAAATGATAGAATGAGTGTAACTGATATTAAGGGATGCGATTTCCATGCAAATGCATGTTTTCTGTCGATAGTCTAAGAACGATGTCGACCAATTATCTTTCTGAATCATTAAATTTGCGATAAAATGGCATCGATTTGTTTATGCATACTTTGGTGAAAATGCATAATTTTGCATATTTGGGGTTTAAATGCATATTTTGACATTTTTTTTAATATCCATATATTTAAAAAGTTCTTACCCTACGTCTATACGCGCAATTTGTATTTATTAACATAAGCAATAACGTCGGCAAAATAACGTGACAGAAATGCTCTTTGTTTAATATTTTTTTCAGAGTGGAGTAAACGTATGTCTAAACGCAAAACATGAATTTGTGTGTAAATAAATACTTACATATTCTATGGCCACCAATTTATTCTTTCACAAATATCGCAAAATAATAAAATAAAAGTCTTTCATGCTGCTTCCAGATCTATCATGTTTTACGCTGCACAAATATGGGGATACGAAAAATATGACGAAGTCGAAAAACTATATCGGTTTTTTATTAAAAAATGCTTTACTTGCCCGCCAATACTCCTAATTACATGTTGCACTTGGAAACTGATCACGATTCACTATATCTAACTACTCTGAAACTACATTTTAATTACATCAATACTATATTCAGTCTAAATCACAATCGCTTATCTCGAATCTTGGCCAAAAGTATCATAGCACAAAATGTATGCTGGGCAAAAGAGTGGTCTGATCTCTGTATTTATCTGGGATTCTCCCCTCCTGACTCTTGCCAGCCTTTATGTGCCTATTGGAAATCTATTTTAAACCTACTTAGAAGTAAAGAACGCGAAAATTACATTTTAAATGCAACAAACTCACAGCATCATGATCTCTACTCACAACTTAATTTTAATGGTCCGGCTTCTCTCTCCGCAAATTTATCCTCAAGTATCTCAAGTGTTATAATTAAAGCAAGGGGTGGACTACTAAACTTAAACGCTAGAAGCTTTTGTAATACCTCTACTACTTTATGTACTTTATGTAATCTCTGTGAACCTGAGAACACTTTTCACTTTATTGGTGTGTGCCCAATTTTTAATCACTTCAGGATCAGCTTCCTTGGGAAACAACAATTTAATATAAGTGAGGTGCTAAATATGCTGAATGGGCTCAATTACAACAACCTATACAAATACATAAAAGTTTGCTTAAACTATAGAAAACTAATTGTAAATGAATTTGATTCCTAAGTTTGAATTTTTTAACAACAATGAATTATTATAATAACAATGCTAATCAGGCTTACAACAAAATGTTCAGCCTTATATAGATATGTATTAAAAAACAATTGAATTATGAAAAAAAAACAAAATATTTATGTACATATTATATTTACATTTATCTATTAATAAAATAATAATAATAAAATATTCTTTTTCAGTTTATTTTTCTTTTTAAGCTAATAAGACATAATGAAGTTCATGTAAATAAAAACAAATTTATTACATTTCACCCGACGTTTCGTCATTTTTTTGGGGACTTTTTCAAGGGTCGTCTATTTAAATAAAAATAATAAAAGGACAATCTATCTATCTATATATATATATAAAAAGAAGTGTACACTTTGATGTCACCGCTAACTGCGAAAACGGGTAGACCGGTTTCAACCAAAATTGTAGGGTACGTTGGGGACAGTCTGTAGATGGTGTATGTGAAGTTTGCACGAAATCGGTCTGGTGGTTTCGCAGATATAGTATTTATATTTTCCTGTACATTATTCATATACAAATATCAAAAAAATGCCCTCCATTTTCCATGTTATGATTTTTTATTGTTATTTGAAAAGCTATAAAACCATGTATCGTAATGCATTATGTGTACAATGTATGTATGTTTCATATCGCTAGAAAAAGGAATTTCAACGTCGAAAGAAAGGCAAACCTGTTCAAAGTCATCTAAATATGTTTAAAACTGATGCTTTAGATCGAATTTACACAGTTCACCCAAATAACGATGAGTGTTTTTATTTACGTTTGCTTTTGATAAATGTTCATGGTCCAACATCATTTAATTATTTGAGAGCTCTTGATGAACAATTATGCGCCACTTACCGTGAAGCATGTCAAAACTAGGATTGCTTCAGCACGATACACATTGCGAAAACACATTAACTGATGCATCGGTATCAGCATATCCACAACGAATTAGAATTTTATTTTCTATCATTATCTCAACGTGCAATCCGGCTAATCCAACTGCTTTATGGATGAAATTTCGTGATTACATGACGGAAGATATTTTACATCGAATACGCACCTTAAATATTAATGCTCAATTGAAGTATACAGAGGAAATGTATAATGAATGAGGCATTGATATTGATTGAAGATATGTGTTTAGGAACAAAGAGTAAAGCTTTGGCTCAGTTAGGTATGCCATCACCAAGTCGTTCAAGAAATGATATTTTTAATCAAGATTTGCTTCGAGAACAGAATTACGATCCAAATGTGCTGATAAATTATGTTCAAGAAAATATTCCTAAATAAAATCAACAGCAAAAATTAGCTTATGAAAAAATTATGCAAGAAATTGATGTACTTTTTGGATGCACCTGGTGGTACTTTTGCTTTGGCACTTGCATCTTCTGGACTTGCAGCCACTTTATTGGATGGTGGTAGAACAGCGCATTCAGAGCCAAAATTCTCTTTGAATATGACGATAAATGAAGCACCATCATGCAATTTATCAAAAACCTCTGGCATGGCTGGAGTTTTGAAACAATTTGATATTTTGTTGTGGGATGAATGGCGCACAAGAAATCAATTGAAGCTATGGATCGAACAATGAGAGATTTCCGTGGAAACCAACATTTATTTGGTGGTGCTATTGTGGTGGTGTTATTGTTAGCAGGAGACTTTAGACAAAAACTACCTGTTATCTCAAAATCAACACCAGCTGATGAAATAAATGCGTGCTTGAAGCTATCAAATTCATGGAGATACGTTAAAACGTTAAGACTCACCACCAATGTTCGTGTGCAATTGCAAAATTATCAATCAGCTGTAACATTTTCAAAGCAATTGCTTTTAATGGGTGATGGTAAAATGCCAATTAATAATGATGGTTTCATTACAATTCCGAGAGATTTTTGCATATTCACACAATCAAAAGAAGAACTAATTGGAAAAGTCTTCCCAAATATACAACAGCAATACAAAGCATATTCACACAATCAAAAGAAGAACTAATTGCAAAAGTCTTCCCAAATATACAACAGCAATACAAAAATCATGCTTGGTTGAGTGAAAGAGCTATATTGGCAGGAAAAAATAAGGATGTCAATGATTTGAATTTCATCATTCAATCTCAAATAGATGGTGAATTGATCACATATAAATCTGTTGACATTGTGATGAATCAAGAAGACGTAGTACATTACCAAACTGAATTTTTGAATTCTCTTGATTTGCCTGGAATGCCACCGCATAGTTTACAATTGAAAATCGGATCTACAATCATTATGCTTCGTAATATAAATCCACCAAAATTATGCAACGGAACGAGACTTGCGGTCAAAAAATTAATGAATTATGTAATTGAAGCAACAATTTTAAATGAAAAATTTAAAGGCGAATATGTTTTAATACCAAGCATCCCAATGATTCCCACTGATATGCCATTTCAATTTCAACGATTACAGTTTCCCGATCATTTGGCTTTTGCAATGACTATTAACAAAGCTCAAGGCCAATCGTTACAAGTTTGCGGAATAAATTAAGGTTTTCCTGTATGTTCACTCGGTCAACTGTATGTTGCATGTTCAGGTGTTGAGAAGCCGTCGTCTTTATTCATTTTTTGTGAAAATGGCAATTCTAAAAATGTCGTTTATCGCCAAGCTCTGCAATAAAATTTTTTTCTTTTTGATGT
Source organism: Pollenia griseotomentosa (assembly GCA_963931875.1). Taxonomy (NCBI): domain Eukaryota; kingdom Metazoa; phylum Arthropoda; class Insecta; order Diptera; family Polleniidae; genus Pollenia; species Pollenia griseotomentosa. The sequence goes on from OZ007562.1 coordinate 64,388,526, forward strand.
TCTCACTTTAAAAAATTTATTCTTTTTTGCACTTCTTTTTCAGGAAAATGTATATTCTTTCTAGAAAATTTAATTTTTATTACAAAGACGTAAACGTATGTTATTGTATTTGTCCAGCAACGCGGGCAGGGTTACTCTAGTATTAATACAAAATATTCTTCACAACAAGCAAACACAACTTACAAAAATTATATATTATTTAACATTAAAAACATCGGATTTTTAATGAAATTAAATTGCACAAAAACATTTAACAAAAAACAGTAAAGCACAACTTAAAATTATTATCACAGATTTTATTATATTGCGGTTCTATAACTAGCGCTTATTTTGTTAATATCTTCATTGTGGTTCATTGTTTTCATTATGTTTTGTTGTATTCTCAAGCTTTCTATTGTGTATCTCTTCCTCTCCCCACGTCAAAATCCAACACTCTCACTTGTTTTGTTTCAAAGGAGTGAGATTTTGAAATCATGTGTTGTGATAATGCACTTGTTTCTCTCTTCTTCAATATGTCATTTTGATGTTCTCCCATTCTCTTTTCAAGGGAGCGTTTTGTTGTTCCTATATAAATTAAGTCACAATTCTGATCGTCCTTTCCGTTACACTTTTCTTCGTAAACAACATTACTTTGTTGTAGTTTTTCTATTGGCGCCTTAACTCTTGAAAATATTGCACTTAAAGTTGAATCTGGTTTGTGTGCAAAGTTTATTTGTTCTGATTTTATTGTTGTCCTTATGTGTCTATTATCCGTCAAGGTATTTATTTTACACTGTAAAAATGTAAAAATGTTTGTCTTTTTCAGGGTTGCTATCATTATTGATGTTTTTGTATTGTACATATTTTTGTGTATCGCTGATACCCTGCAGATAACGAGACTAGTCCATACATGCATGTAAAGAGTAGTCCATAAAGGAGTAGGAGTACTCCAAAACTACTCCAAATATATGGGTAAAAGGTGGTCCATTTAACATTACGATGTCCTAGGAGGGGACCATATAACCCACCGAAGAAGTCCCTTAACTACTCCATGGAATACTAAAGTGGGTTAGTTTTAAAAGTAATCCATGTCATTACAGTATGGAGAACACTAATGCGGTAGTTAAAGCATTTTTCATTTTTTACTAATCGCCTTTTATGGCATGCCCTGTAGTCTATTATTGCTATTATTTAATATATTTACTTGGTATTTTTAATTTGTTTACCTTTTTTTTACAAACTTTCACTTTTAAATAAACAATTAGTAATGGACACCATCAGGGCCAATGTGTAATACTGTAAACTATTGAAAAGTATACATCATGCAGTTGTTGGCAGCACTGCATGTTAATTTCTTATAACATGGTCCATATTACAGTAGATTGGACCATGTTGTAAGTAGTCCATTTAAGCCACAATGGACCACGTAGTCCAATATTATCTGTAGGGTAAGAGTATTTATTATTTTTCTAGGAAAACTATTGCTAAAGCCCTTATGACACTATATTTGTTATTCATTAACCCTAGAAAGATAACGTTATTTTTTTGTACTGAAAAGATAACGATACGTCTGAAAGACGTATGCTTGTTTATATCCTTTAAAGGATATCACCGAAAATAATATTGAGCAATTTTATTGTTAAACTCATTTATTTATTTCATTTCTTTTAAAAAATATCATTTTTAAACAGAATATTATGATAAAAATAAAATTGAAAATTCAATTAGCATTAAAAAATATATGACAACTTAAAGAGTTTTTATAAAGGACTTCGGTTCGGTTCTAAAAACTAAAATAAATGTTTTCTTTGTACTTTATGTAGATAATGTAATCAGTATTTACTTATACAAACAAACAAAAATTAATTTGAATAACAATATATGTAAGACTTACAAATTTAATTTTTGTGGTCGCCACATACAGGTATACCGCATTTGACACATATCATTTTGGACATACGTTTAATTTCTGATGGACAGAAGCCACTATTATCTCGTTTTTGATTCACGCTGTTCTCCACTACAACCTCGATCACAGGTTACTGCATCCGGTAAAATTTGTTCAATGTTGTCGGTCAAAGTTTTCGATAAAATAGGAATTTCTAGCCTTAAAATTGAACAATTTATAGAAATTTCGGCACTGGTCCATTGAACAATTCCCAAAATTATTTCGGTAGTAAAAAATATCAAAGCATGAAATTGGGTCGTACAATGATTTGCATTCCCGAGTTGGTCCTCTGGCCGTACGAACTTTATTCATTGAAGAAACTCGGCCATCACTTTGATCCTTCGATGTAGCCCACTTACTTTTGCTTTTTAAATTGGGTCGAGATATCGTAATAACGCAGCTATCGGAAGAAGTAGTAAAATGTTCAGGTTCTTACGGATTTTCCTCAATCGGTGGTATATTCTCCTCAGGCTCAAGGATGTCCAAAGCTCATCTTCTACATCACTTTGAAGACTATTCTCCAATAATTCATCTTCCGATTCGCTCACATTTTCCAGTGAAACCGAGTCCTCCAACACGCTTTGCAAAATAGCGCCCATTTCTGCGTCGTCCAAGCCGCGCTTACAACACATTTTTAAAACAATACCTTAAAATTTAACTAAAACACAAAGTTATCTTCTCTACAAAAGTAACACTAACGATAACGATACGTCTCTCAGATATAGGTTGTGTTTATTTACGTTTATTTCTCAAAAAAAAAATACATAACTTAAAACATAAAACCTGCCACCACCAACTAGGTGCTGCTAACAACTGAGATACATTCTGTGATATGTATGTTAACAAAAGTTAATTGATATAGAATTGATAGAAAGAAACAGTAAATGTTAGAAAGAGCAGACTATAAAAAATGTAAACAAAGTTTATTAGTTTTTTTTTTCTCTTGTTATGGTTTTGTTTCAGGGATGGCTTTGAGAATTTGTTAAATTGTACCAACAACCTTTAAAAATTGCACTTTTTTACCCTAATTGTACTAAAAGATTTTTTTAGTTAAAATTAATTTTAGTTATGTTCATAAAAAACACCACAAAAAGGTATTATAAATCTTAGTTTAAAAAGTATCAATAAAAAAGTACAATTGAAACAACTTAACCATCCCTGTTTTGTTTATTTTATTAAATGTTGCCAACTTTTTGTTTATGAGAAACCTAAAAACAAAAAGCGGTAAATCGCTGAATTTGCCAATTAACCGCTGATGCAGCAACACTTTTAATATTTCATTTAAAATGTCAATTTTAAGTTAAACAATTTTACATTTTTTTTGACATAACTTCATTTCTTATCGATAACTTTAGTTAAATTTTTGTCAGTTTGCCATTTATCTTAACTGCCCGTCTATACCAGAGATAATTATTGCGACATATCGTCAGGTGAGTATTGTTTTAGCCTACACGCCATTTTTTAAAAGAATGAGTTAGGAATGGATTATATATGGCATAAATGTTCTCTTTCATATTCCAAAATCAATTTTTTTGATATCTCTTATAGAATCTGAGATATTCAGCATCGACTTTGGTCTACATCCACATTTTTTAGGTTCATTGAACATTATATTGCTACATATGACAATTTGTTGCATATGGAGAAAATTTTGCACACAAACATAACAAAATTATACTTTACTATTGTTTTGCGCTATTCGAATAACGAACAACGTAGGTTAAAATAAACCGTCACAATAGTTTAAATTTATTGGTTACAATGTGAAACTTGACATGAATGTTGAATATTTATTTGCGCTAGCTAACACAAAACATTTTAAGCAGCTCTGATTTCTTTTAGTTTTCAGTTTTTGATACTTTTATATTTATATATAACTATAAAGTTTACTAAAAAAAGACTGTCGTTATAGACTTAAGTAAATACAAAATCTATTATTTATTAAACATTTTTTTTTTAATCATAACGGTAGAACTGTTTTTGTGTTATATTGCTAATAAAGTATAAATATTGCAAAATTTAAAAACCATAATATATTTTTTTCCATCTACATTTCGGGGCTTAAAGGAGAGAGTTTAGCAATAATCACCATTCTAAAACATTCCAACCTGTCCTTATAAATCTCTATTAACTATCAACTTCATTGTTTTTGCCATAGACTTACTTTGCTCCACGTCAAAGAAAACATCATAATACGAAATAAAATTTGATATGGAGCACAAACCACAGAATGTTATTTTAGAAAAACCATTAAAACTTTGGATTTATTGCATGTAAACACATGAAAGTGTATACTTTTGTTAAAAACATACGTAGAAATCAATTAGGAGCGTTTAAAAAAAAATTTATCGAGTAGTTTTTGAGGAAATTGTTTGTAAACCTATTTTATCGTTTTTCTCAAAACCGACTTGATGGCTTGTAGGCTAAAACAATAATAACCTGACGATATATTGCAGTAAATGTCAAAATTTTGTTATCTTTAATGTAGACAGCAATTTTTTGTACATATTTATTGCCGGCAATTCATATTGCAATAATTGTTAGTCCATTTTCGTTGTCAATTGAAAAAAAGAAGCAAAAAAGAAAAAAATTAAAGCAAATTGCTTGAGAAAAGAAATTTAATTTGTGAAATGGTAGCAAATTATAATTGTAGTAAAAGAATTAAATTAAAGAATTTAATAAGCACTAAAATAAAATTACAAAAATTATTTTTATATATATAATTTTTTTGTCATTCGATCTTTATTATTCAAATTTATTGTAATTAATTTAAGCTTAAGTGCTGTTTTATATAAAAATATAAATTTTATCTTACCAAAAAAAAAAAAATAAATTTAATAAAAATTTATATATTTACTAGCTGTCCCGGCAAACGTTGTTTTGCCATATAATTTATTTTTAGCGAAAGAAAGAGTAATAAAGCATTTATACCATGATCGGCGATGAGAAAAAGCTATTTATTTCTGTTCGTTTTTCATAAATTTTTTTACCGACCAATCGTGTACCACTGCATAGCCGAAGTAGAATAACCGGAGAAAAATTAAAAAAAAAATACATAAACTTTTCAAAAGAATCGGTTAATTAATTAAGTAGGTATAGGAGGGTGTGCTTTTACCCTTTTTTTCTTTTTTTTACGCCGTAAATGTTAAAATTTATAGCCTTTAGTTTATGTAACACTATTTTCCTGCCAAATTTAAGGAAAATTGGTTGAATAGTTAATAGGATATAAGGAGGCGGAGCTTGTACCCCTCTTGCTCCTTTTCAAGGGAGCGTTTTGTTGTTCCTATATAAATTAAGTCACAATTCTGATCGTCCTTTCCGTTACACTTTTCTTCGTAAACAACATTACTTTGTTGTAGTTTTTCTATTGGCGCCTTAACTCTTGAAAATATTGCACTTAAAGTTGAATCTGGTTTGTGTGCAAAGTTTATTTGTTCTGATTTTATTGTTGTCCTTATGTGTCTATTATCCGTCAAGGTATTTATTTTACACTGTAAAAATGTAAAAATGTTTGTCTTTTTCAGGGTTGCTATCATTATTGATGTTTTTGTATTGTACATATTTTTGTGTATCGCTGATACCCTGCAGATAACGAGACTAGTCCATACATGCATGTAAAGAGTAGTCCATAAAGGAGTAGGAGTACTCCAAAACTACTCCAAATATATGGGTAAAAGGTGGTCCATTTAACATTACGATGTCCTAGGAGGGGACCATATAACCCACCGAAGAAGTCCCTTAACTACTCCATGGAATACTAAAGTGGGTTAGTTTTAAAAGTAATCCATGTCATTACAGTATGGAGAACACTAATGCGGTAGTTAAAGCATTTTTCATTTTTTACTAATCGCCTTTTATGGCATGCCCTGTAGTCTATTATTGCTATTATTTAATATATTTACTTGGTATTTTTAATTTGTTTACCTTTTTTTTACAAACTTTCACTTTTAAATAAACAATTAGTAATGGACACCATCAGGGCCAATGTGTAATACTGTAAACTATTGAAAAGTATACATCATGCAGTTGTTGGCAGCACTGCATGTTAATTTCTTATAACATGGTCCATATTACAGTAGATTGGACCATGTTGTAAGTAGTCCATTTAAGCCACAATGGACCACGTAGTCCAATATTATCTGTAGGGTAAGAGTATTTATTATTTTTCTAGGAAAACTATTGCTAAAGCCCTTATGACACTATATTTGTTATTCATTAACCCTAGAAAGATAACGTTATTTTTTTGTACTGAAAAGATAACGATACGTCTGAAAGACGTATGCTTGTTTATATCCTTTAAAGGATATCACCGAAAATAATATTGAGCAATTTTATTGTTAAACTCATTTATTTATTTCATTTCTTTTAAAAAATATCATTTTTAAACAGAATATTATGATAAAAATAAAATTGAAAATTCAATTAGCATTAAAAAATATATGACAACTTAAAGAGTTTTTATAAAGGACTTCGGTTCGGTTCTAAAAACTAAAATAAATGTTTTCTTTGTACTTTATGTAGATAATGTAATCAGTATTTACTTATACAAACAAACAAAAATTAATTTGAATAACAATATATGTAAGACTTACAAATTTAATTTTTGTGGTCGCCACATACAGGTATACCGCATTTGACACATATCATTTTGGACATACGTTTAATTTCTGATGGACAGAAGCCACTATTATCTCGTTTTTGATTCACGCTGTTCTCCACTACAACCTCGATCACAGGTTACTGCATCCGGTAAAATTTGTTCAATGTTGTCGGTCAAAGTTTTCGATAAAATAGGAATTTCTAGCCTTAAAATTGAACAATTTATAGAAATTTCGGCACTGGTCCATTGAACAATTCCCAAAATTATTTCGGTAGTAAAAAATATCAAAGCATGAAATTGGGTCGTACAATGATTTGCATTCCCGAGTTGGTCCTCTGGCCGTACGAACTTTATTCATTGAAGAAACTCGGCCATCACTTTGATCCTTCGATGTAGCCCACTTACTTTTGCTTTTTAAATTGGGTCGAGATATCGTAATAACGCAGCTATCGGAAGAAGTAGTAAAATGTTCAGGTTCTTACGGATTTTCCTCAATCGGTGGTATATTCTCCTCAGGCTCAAGGATGTCCAAAGCTCATCTTCTACATCACTTTGAAGACTATTCTCCAATAATTCATCTTCCGATTCGCTCACATTTTCCAGTGAAACCGAGTCCTCCAACACGCTTTGCAAAATAGCGCCCATTTCTGCGTCGTCCAAGCCGCGCTTACAACACATTTTTAAAACAATACCTTAAAATTTAACTAAAACACAAAGTTATCTTCTCTACAAAAGTAACACTAACGATAACGATACGTCTCTCAGATATAGGTTGTGTTTATTTACGTTTATTTCTCAAAAAAAAAATACATAACTTAAAACATAAAACCTGCCACCACCAACTAGGTGCTGCTAACAACTGAGATACATTCTGTGATATGTATGTTAACAAAAGTTAATTGATATAGAATTGATAGAAAGAAACAGTAAATGTTAGAAAGAGCAGACTATAAAAAATGTAAACAAAGTTTATTAGTTTTTTTTTTCTCTTGTTATGGTTTTGTTTCAGGGATGGCTTTGAGAATTTGTTAAATTGTACCAACAACCTTTAAAAATTGCACTTTTTTACCCTAATTGTACTAAAAGATTTTTTTAGTTAAAATTAATTTTAGTTATGTTCATAAAAAACACCACAAAAAGGTATTATAAATCTTAGTTTAAAAAGTATCAATAAAAAAGTACAATTGAAACAACTTAACCATCCCTGTTTTGTTTATTTTATTAAATGTTGCCAACTTTTTGTTTATGAGAAACCTAAAAACAAAAAGCGGTAAATCGCTGAATTTGCCAATTAACCGCTGATGCAGCAACACTTTTAATATTTCATTTAAAATGTCAATTTTAAGTTAAACAATTTTACATTTTTTTTGACATAACTTCATTTCTTATCGATAACTTTAGTTAAATTTTTGTCAGTTTGCCATTTATCTTAACTGCCCGTCTATACCAGAGATAATTATTGCGACATATCGTCAGGTGAGTATTGTTTTAGCCTACACGCCATTTTTTAAAAGAATGAGTTAGGAATGGATTATATATGGCATAAATGTTCTCTTTCATATTCCAAAATCAATTTTTTTGATATCTCTTATAGAATCTGAGATATTCAGCATCGACTTTGGTCTACATCCACATTTTTTAGGTTCATTGAACATTATATTGCTACATATGACAATTTGTTGCATATGGAGAAAATTTTGCACACAAACATAACAAAATTATACTTTACTATTGTTTTGCGCTATTCGAATAACGAACAACGTAGGTTAAAATAAACCGTCACAATAGTTTAAATTTATTGGTTACAATGTGAAACTTGACATGAATGTTGAATATTTATTTGCGCTAGCTAACACAAAACATTTTAAGCAGCTCTGATTTCTTTTAGTTTTCAGTTTTTGATACTTTTATATTTATATATAACTATAAAGTTTACTAAAAAAAGACTGTCGTTATAGACTTAAGTAAATACAAAATCTATTATTTATTAAACATTTTTTTTTTAATCATAACGGTAGAACTGTTTTTGTGTTATATTGCTAATAAAGTATAAATATTGCAAAATTTAAAAACCATAATATATTTTTTTCCATCTACATTTCGGGGCTTAAAGGAGAGAGTTTAGCAATAATCACCATTCTAAAACATTCCAACCTGTCCTTATAAATCTCTATTAACTATCAACTTCATTGTTTTTGCCATAGACTTACTTTGCTCCACGTCAAAGAAAACATCATAATACGAAATAAAATTTGATATGGAGCACAAACCACAGAATGTTATTTTAGAAAAACCATTAAAACTTTGGATTTATTGCATGTAAACACATGAAAGTGTATACTTTTGTTAAAAACATACGTAGAAATCAATTAGGAGCGTTTAAAAAAAAATTTATCGAGTAGTTTTTGAGGAAATTGTTTGTAAACCTATTTTATCGTTTTTCTCAAAACCGACTTGATGGCTTGTAGGCTAAAACAATAATAACCTGACGATATATTGCAGTAAATGTCAAAATTTTGTTATCTTTAATGTAGACAGCAATTTTTTGTACATATTTATTGCCGGCAATTCATATTGCAATAATTGTTAGTCCATTTTCGTTGTCAATTGAAAAAAAGAAGCAAAAAAGAAAAAAATTAAAGCAAATTGCTTGAGAAAAGAAATTTAATTTGTGAAATGGTAGCAAATTATAATTGTAGTAAAAGAATTAAATTAAAGAATTTAATAAGCACTAAAATAAAATTACAAAAATTATTTTTATATATATAATTTTTTTGTCATTCGATCTTTATTATTCAAATTTATTGTAATTAATTTAAGCTTAAGTGCTGTTTTATATAAAAATATAAATTTTATCTTACCAAAAAAAAAAAAATAAATTTAATAAAAATTTATATATTTACTAGCTGTCCCGGCAAACGTTGTTTTGCCATATAATTTATTTTTAGCGAAAGAAAGAGTAATAAAGCATTTATACCATGATCGGCGATGAGAAAAAGCTATTTATTTCTGTTCGTTTTTCATAAATTTTTTTACCGACCAATCGTGTACCACTGCATAGCCGAAGTAGAATAACCGGAGAAAAATTAAAAAAAAAATACATAAACTTTTCAAAAGAATCGGTTAATTAATTAAGTAGGTATAGGAGGGTGTGCTTTTACCCTTTTTTTCTTTTTTTTACGCCGTAAATGTTAAAATTTATAGCCTTTAGTTTATGTAACACTATTTTCCTGCCAAATTTAAGGAAAATTGGTTGAATAGTTAATAGGATATAAGGAGGCGGAGCTTGTACCCCTCTTGCCTTATTTCACGCCCTAAGTAAAAAAAAATATAGGCTATAGTTCTTTCCAGCTTTAACTCTATTTACCGGCGAAATTTCATGAAAATCGGTTGATTATTAAGAAGATATAGGGTGGGGGAGCTTTTACCCTCTTGCCGTATTTCACGCCCTATTCGATATTTTCTTTCAGATGTAATAGTGTTTGCATGCCAAATTTTAAGAAAACCGGTTGATTAGTTTAGAAGATTGGGGAAGGGAAGCTTTTACCCTTCTTGCCCTAATTCACTCCCTAGCTAATAAAAAGTATAGGCTATAGATGTTACACTATTTACCTTCAAAATTTCAAGAAAATCGATTAATTAGTTAAGAAGACATAGAGAGGGGGAGCTTTTGCCCCTCTTGCCCTATTACCTATTTCCTTTCAGATGTGTCAGTGCCTGTATGTTTTAAGAAAACCGGTTGATAAGTGAAGAAGATGTATTAAGGGGGATCTTTTACCCCCTTGCCCTATTTTACGCCCTCTAGCGATATGAAACATACTTTACGACCTATTCCAATACCTACCTAATACACACACATACTAAAATCATAAAAACCGGTCAAGCCGTTTCGAATGTAATTCGAAAATGGGGGGCATTTTGTTGATATTTGTATGGGAGTATATAGGGAAATCTAAATGCCATATCTCCGGAACCACTGGGCCGATTTCATGCAAGCTTCACATAAACCATCTACAGAGTATCCCCAACCTACCCTTAAATTTTGGTTGAAATGGGTCGACCCGTTTTCGCAGTTAGTGGTGACATCAAAGTGTACACTTCTTTTTATATATATACTAGCTGTCCCGGCAAACGTCGTTTTGCCATATAACATATTTCTAGTGAAAGAAAGAGGAATAAAGCACCTTATACCATGATCGGCGATGAAAAAAAAACAATAGTTACTTATTTCTTTTCGTTACATATTCAAAAGTTAAACATAAAAAAGTAATGTATTTGTTATCCTGAAGTATAAAAATCAAACAGATATAGTCAATTTGTATTACGAAGAGCAATTGCGTGTACGGTATTTTCTGTCGGTCCGTCTTTAACCAACACAAATAAGCTCGATGGCTTGCCGACGCGAGAACATGCCACGTATAATTGTCCGTGTGAAAAACATGGTGTGCCCAAATCTAAGCCGCAAACATACATCGTTTGGCCTTGCGACATATGGATTGTTATTGCAAATTCCAATCTAATTGGAAATTAAACGCGTTTGAATTCAATTGGGACGTCTGTGGCAATCATCGGAGTTCGTGGCAGCAAAACATTTTCGTCTCGGAATTTACCATTCAAAATGGTAGCTCCTATAACGTTTCTCATCAATTTTTTAACGACCAATCGTGTACCATTGCAAAGCCGAAGTAGAATAACCGGAGAAAAAAATGTTAAAAAAAAAATACATAAACTTTTCAAATTAATTATGAAGGTATTGGATGTGGGTGCTTTTACCCGTTTTCTTTTATTTTACGCCGTAAATGTTAAAATTTATAGCCCTTAGTTCCTTCAAGACTTGAAACTTTCATCGGATAATTAATTACGAAGACATGGGGAGATGGAGCTTTTACCCCTTTTGCCCTATTTTACGCCCTAATTGTTGGAATTTCAAAAACATGTATATCTTAAAGTTCCTTCAGATACTACAGTATCTGCATGCCAAATTTAAAGAATACAGGTTGATCAATTAAGAAGATATAGTGAGGGGGAGTGCTTGCCCCTCTTTACCAATTTCATGCCCTGAATAATAAAAATTAAAGGCTATAATTCCTTCCAGATGTTATACTATTTGCCTGCAAAATTTCAAGAAAATTGGTTGATTAGTTAAGAAAATATTGGAAGGGGGAGCTTTTACCCGTTTTGCCCTATGATACGCCTTCTAGCGATATGAAATATACATTAAGATCTCTTCTGAATGTCATTGTACACATTAGGCATGGTTTGGTATCTTTTCAAGAAACAATAAAACATCATAATATGGATAATGAAACCCATTTTGTTGATATTTATATGGGAATAATATATAGGAAAATCTAAACGCAATATCTCCGGAACCACTGGGCCGATTTCGTTTAAATCGGTTGGCCCGTTTTCGCAGTTAGTGGTGACATCAAAGTGTACACTTCTTTTTATATATATAGATAGATATAAAAAAAGAATTCAAGCTTAAACAAATTAATATACATTTAAAAAATAAGTCGAATAGGATAGAATTTATATTAATAAATATAATTTTTGCTAGATGGCGTAATTTTTACACTGAACCTTCTTCCTTGATTTCTTTAAAATTATGAGTTAACATAAATACGTTTTCCCATACCTTAAACATAAGTTGAGCAATAAGAAATATTGCTCTGTTATTCTTTAGTGTAGATCTAGGGTAATACAGCTTAACTCTTTGCACTTGGTAAATTTGTGTATTACATTATATTTGTACTGTTCACCAAAACTTGAGCAATACATTAAAAATGTAGTGTCATAAGGGCTTAATTAATATTTCTGCGATTTTAACGATATTTTTGTTATGATATTGTGGGCCACTTATATTTAATACTCTTGATATAAAATTTTTTGCTGTATTAATTATCTGGTTTTTGGGTTGTGTCGCGTTGTAATTCATAATTCTGCCAGATGAAGTTTCCTTAGCGTACCAGTCAAACGTAATAAAATCTTGTTCTCTACGTAGCCTGGTATCAAGGTACGCTATTTCACCATTTTTCTCAAGTTCTACTGTAAATTTAATTTTAAGGTGGTGACTATTAAAAGTGTTCAGAAAAATATCCTTGTCCTTGATGTTAATTATGTATTTAATGGTGTCAAGTACTATATCTGCTATAGTAGACGAAAGAGGATTGCCCAATGGCATGTCGAAGATCTGGTTATAGACTTTTTCTTCGTACACAAAGTAGTTATTGTCCGTTAAGCAGAATTAGAGGTTTTGTAAAAATTTTTAGCTAGGGATCTTTGTAAATAATTCATAATTCTAATTGAAGAGATCGGGCGTTTGTATGAGTTATTTTCTGGGTCCGAGGAACCTGATATTGCCGTGGAGGAAATGCGTGGTGATGTTTCATCTAATTAAAACTACTTATTTATATCTTTTTTTAAATTGCGACTACAGTATTCCACGGATAATTACCTCGCCAAAAATGTCAATATTTTTGGGTAATTATGCGGGGTAGGTATTTAAACGTTTTAATATGTCAGTGAGGTAATTAAACGTATTTATTTTAACTTTAATGTATGATAAAAAGTTGACAGGAATTTTTACATGTATCAGCTTAATCTAAAGAGATAGCAATAAAAAACAATGGGATTTGCTATCTTAAATTTTATATGTAATGCTTTTTGAGATGTTCTGTCATATCCTACTAACAAAAGCGTACTCATACATATGTACAAACTTATGATCAGGGAAACCGTAAATATACAATTGCATGGTTTTTCTTCATCAATGAATGGAGAAACAATTAACCGGGTTATACTATATTTAATTAAATTTTTGTTAGCTTTATCAATTTTTTTATTGTTTTTATTAATCATAACTTTAACAATTTTTATTAACTTGTACAGCTCCTTAAGTCCAAGAATGTTCAAAAATTTTAATATATTTATATTTGTGGCGTTTACATTTGCCAGTACTGGCAAGACATTCAAACTTTTTCACTAATACATAAACACTTTTACAGCTATTTTGTTTTTGCATTGTTTTGCTAACTAATATGTATATGCTTACTGTCTTGCCAGTACTAACAAATGTAAACGCTGTGTTATAGTTTTGTAATTTTTGTTAGTCAATAGTTATAACCGTTCCAAAGACAGTGTATACAACATGCTAAGAATTCTTTCTGGACAAAGGACAGGTCTTAAGCTGGGATCACACGATTGCCGCAATGCACCAATTTTCATACTTTTGAATACCCCAATCGTGTGACTGCACAACCGATTGGCTCATGTACCAATCTAGGACAATATTGTGCTTACTTTTACCAATCAAATGCAACCCTGGTGCGGCAATCGTGTGACTGTTTTCTATGCAACCGCGCGTCAATAAAAATAACAAAAATGCACCAATATTCATCGTGTTCTTGTGCGGCAATCAAACAACACAATACGCACCAATATTTGCCTTTCTTTAATAAATTTACTTTTTTGTGTTTCTTTTAGTAGGTAATGAAGATAAATATTTATTTATTTATTATGCATTTTAATTTTTTTTTAATTATTGCTTTTACCAAAATATGTATGTATGTTCACAAGCATATTTAGCTGTTCAGTGCGAATATTTTTATTTAAGTTTCTAAGCGAACCTTAACATACGAAATTGTTGAACAGACTTAATTTTTGGAATTTCTTAAAAAATTTAAATAAAAATATTCAACAAAAATTTGTTTAAGTACATACATATATGATACATATTTAATTTTATTTAATTAACAAACCAACAAGAACTTTCAAACAAATAAAAAAGCTACCACAACAGCTGTTTTCGCAGTTGTCAAGTAAGAACAATCGTGTGACTGTGCTGCGGCAATTGTTGTAACCATTTCGCTTTGTACCAACTAGCGGCAATTAAATTTGTTTAAAACAGGGCAATCGTGTGATTTCAGAATATTTTATTGGCCCAATTTCATTATTGTGCGTCAATAAAGCACAATAAAAATTGTGTAATATTGGTGCATTTGCGGCAATCGTGTGATCCCAGCTTTAAAGTCGTACATTTAAATGCGCAGAGTCTGAATAATAAAATTGATGAATTCCGATATTTATTTGCATTTGCTGGAATTGACATTATATGTGTGTCAAAAACTTGGTTTCCTTTGGATATTTGTGATTCTGTGTTCAATTTAACTGGCTTCGTCATTTTCGATCTGATAGAAGAAAATTAGTTAATGGGGTTGAGAAAAAAGCTAAAGGAGGTGGTGTAGCAATTTATGTGCGAAATGGTATAAATTGTGTTAAGAAATTAAGATCAAAAGTTAATAGTGAAGTTGAATAATTATTATAGTGGTTATTTTGTCGAACTATTTATGGTTTTTAATCCAAATTTTAATATTTTTCATCAAATTAAATTTTTTATGAAGAAAGGAATTTTACAACATGGAAATTAATTAAAATTGTTATTGATAATTTTTCTTTCTTGACTGACCTGAGATTCGAACCCAGGCGGCTGACCTGAACCAATGCGTATATTGAATCTGTTTCCTGTTAATACTATATCTCCAACACACTTTCATAGATCTAGTGTTTGTCAACCACAAATCAAAGGTTCTTCTCTATTATCAGCTGCCAGCACCTGTTTTTTCAAAACACGACATTATATTCTTGACATATTTTTGTATAAATAGTCAGGACATTCTTTTTAACTATCGTGATTTCCGTAATATTGATTACCCATTGTTAAGTCAACTCATTGATAACATACACTGGAGTCATATTTATTCATTGGAAAATGTGGATGATCAATTGACTTTTATTGAGAACAATGTCAACAACGTATTTGAGTTCTGTGTTCCCATGAAAACTTAATAATTAAAATCTAATCAGCAGCCTTGGTTTAATTCGCAAATCAAACAACTTATTAAAAAAAGAGATGCTGTTTATGGCAGGTCGAAAAGGTTTAAAACTGATGAACTACAAACTATTTTTAAATCTGCTAGAAGAGATGTGGTAAAACATATTCAGAAGGCAAAATCATCGTTTTATCAAAGAAAGTTCTCTTCAGCTATTAAAAGCAAAACTAAATGGAAGGAAATTCAGAACATTGGTATAGGGCAGAAACGCACTTTCACTAGTAATCCGGTCGTTGATATAAGTGAGCTTAACGCCAAGTTTGTAAATGTTAATATCCCACCACCGACCCGAAACATTTATGATGACATCTGCAGTGTATCTATTGAAAATTGTTTCAGCTTTCGTTGTGTTGATCAGTGTGATGTACTTGAGAGTTTTCTATCCATCAAATCAAATGCAGTTGGCATGGACGGTATGAATCCTACTTTCCTAAAAGCGATAATTCCGAAGATATTGCGTTACTTAACCCATCTGTTTAACTCTATTTTAGCAAAATCAGTATTTCCAGATGGATGGAAGGTGACTAAAATTATACCAATTCCCAAGCCTAACAATGGTTACCGACCGATAGCAACTCTACCTTATTTATCGAAAGTGATGGAAAATATAATGTGCATACAAATGAATCAATACTTGAGCCAAAAACACCTACTATGTGATCGACAATACGGCTTTGTGAAAGCAAAGAGTTGTAACACAGCACTTGCAGACGTTTTTGAGGATCTCAGGTCGAGTCTCGATCAATATATGGTATCCTTCCTTATTCTTCTTGACCACCAAAGCATTTGACACAGTTGTTCATCCAATCTTAATAAAGAAACTCGAAAAACTGTTCCAATTTCAAACTGCGCATGTAGTTTACTATCTTCATTCATTACTAACAGATCCCAAGTCGTACAGTTAAATGGTAAACTTTCCAACTCGCTTGATATTAACAGAGGCGTTCCACAGGGATCAATTCTCGGGACGCTCCTATTTTGTTTATACACACACACATACTATCGTGTTGCCCAGCCGGAAAAATTGCCAGCACTTTAACTTTTCATGCCTTAAGCCTAGTACTCTGTTCAAATTTGTGAAAAATGATAAGCAACATTTATTATTTCGGGTGTGTGTGAAACGGTAGTAAAGTACTCATGGAAGTAAAATTTTGACACTATTGAGGTGAATAAAATTTCACTAGCCCTGGGGCAAGGCGAATTTATTACAGGTGGTCTTAAAAGCCCTGCTGATATTAGCTAAAATCACTGTTGAATGTCAAAATTTTGTTTATTCTCTTTTATTATCTTTGTTTCTGTTTTGTTTTATTTCTGTTTTTGACATTGTACAATGATTGTACAAAAACAAATTGCTTGTGGTTTTTGTACGAGTTGTACTTGTTGTTGTACCGAGATTACCTGGGATGAATTCGCCTTGCCCTGAGGGCTAGTATAAATTTTGGCATTAGTGCAGAAATTTTTGACAACCACAAAATTATTTTTTTTCTTCAAATTTGTTTAAACAAAATAAAAAATAGTATGGAAGCAGGACCAGCGGCAAAAAAAATTAAAATGAATTATACAACATGTAAGTATTTACATATGAATAAGCTTTTTTGCCTACACTTTTTGTAAAAATTGTTAATATATCAGAACGAATTCATCAAATAGTTGGGATGATCTCATTTCCAACAGAATTGATATGATTATTGGTAAAAACTTGATTTATTTATTCATTTTCACAAAACTACTAGTAACTGTTTTTTTCTTATGTCAAAATTTTACGTTGTCAAAAATGTTACAATTTCACACAGCACAAATATGAAAATTTTCAACCACAAACAAATTTTATTTCACCATAGATAGACCTTTGCTACCATTTCACACACACCCTTCACACGAAAATTTTGACACGTATCAATGTAACCTATCTAACGAGTTTGTACAATTTGACGTTTTAATTCCTATAAAGTATGCGACACTGTTTTGCGTATGTAAACAAACCCCACATGTATTTTACTGAAAATATTTTTTTTTATTAAAAAATTTAATAAAAAAGAAAGTAAATATGGATAAGAAACTGTAACCGGTTGTGTTATTTTAATTTTTTATTTCGTATTTAATAATCAGTTTATACTTTTTTGCTTTTGCTTAAAATTCGACGTGAAATAAGTGCAGCATACATACATTATTTCGCAGTTGTAAAAAAATGTTTCCAGAAACATTTCGGAACTTTTCACAAAATGAACAGAGTACAACTCTATCAACATTTTTTCATTATTTTATAAGATCTGCTTTAACTATTGAAATAACTAATAAAATTATCTCAGCCTATTTATTTATAAATACATACTTGGGGGATTCACAAGGTAGTCATAAAGTTGTAAAGTCTTATGTCTTTAAATAATCACTAGAAATATATATCGTAGGATTAATATGCAAACCGGCTAAATCCACTATTTATGTAAATTGAAATTTTGATGCCGTGTGGTAGAGAAAGATACGGCTCGTCGACCAGCTTGTAGTTTTCTTCTATTTAAGTCTTGAAGTGTGTAAAACTAATTGTATTTTAATTTTCTATCAAGCTGCAAATAAAAAAAATAAAAAGTTTTTGGTCTCTCCTGTAAATGGTGTTTGAAGGAAGTTAGCAGGTTTGCATTTTAAGCCGCCGATATGACTGTTGTGGGCTACCGCTTACCCTGCCATTACACATGCAAGTAGTGGCATGCCACTGTTGTATACATATTATAAAAGAAAATTTTTTCGAAACTGCGAGCTCATTTTCAAAATGTCTTGGAAGCGTCAACTTGAGATAATTTGTTTACTTTTCCAATTAAAAAAAATAGTACCAAAAAACAAAATAGTGTTACCGAGTTAATCATATAGGCAGATTTTTGGGGAAATGGCTTACATACATTTATATAAGCATTACTTTAACAATATTAATGCTCTATAATTAACAAATTTTCTTTTATTAATACGCGTTTTAAAAAATGAATCATAATAAAGCAGTTATTAAGTTAAAACTTTTATTACAATTTGACAATAAACCAGTAAATGTGCATTAAATTTATAACAGGGTAACATTGTTTATCGTTTTGTCATTTAATGGCATGCAAGTGCCAAGTTTCCACTCGCATGCAATTTTTGCTGCCACTGGAGCTGCCATTGCCAAAAATGTGAGTGTATTAGTAAAAAAGTGTGAGTGTATTAAGTTCTTCGAACTGGCAGTGGCATGTGTAAATGCTAGGTTATAACTTATATTTCTACTGTGCAGTTATGACGAATCAATCAGTTATTTTGTTTGAAACACAACAATAGTTATTTTAAGCAATTGTAAATTATTATTTAGGATATTATTACGATATGACTTGATAGCACACCTTGTGAATCCCCCAATTATGTATTAATTGAAAAATGCATATTACATATTTATGAATTAATTGTTTTTTTGTTTGCTCGTTTTAGTTCAAGAATTTTAATGTTTGGTATGTTATTGTTTTTTTACTAATAAACTTCAAATAATAAATAATTAATGCATTTCTATATATTGAAATTACTTAATTTATGAAAAAAACTTTATTAATCGGTTAGCCGATCAAAAACAAAACTAACCGATTATTGACCGATTAAACCAAAACCTCGGTTAATTAATAGAGCGATTAACCGATTAAAGCAAAAGGTCGATTAAATGAATACCCTAGTCGGGTCCCACTCTTGGTCGATTTGACATGGAATTACCCATAATTTTTTAGTTTCTGAACCAAATTTGGCCGAAAGGTATTATAAAAATGTTTGTTTGAACCTTTGTTTTAATATACGATAAGAAAGTATTCGAATAAAAAGTTTGTTTACTTCTTATTCACATCACTATTATTATGATTGCTTATTTTCCTTTTATTTTTTAATTTTTGACCAACAATACGTTCTTTAAAACATTAAAAAAAACTAATTGCAATAATTTTTAAAATAATTAAGGAGGATATCTGCATTTGCCTCTGAACGCATTCATTTAAATCATATTAAAAAATATTCAACATTTCTTTATTTTTCGAATTTATTCTATGAGTTACATTTCAGTTATGTATTTTATAAAGCTTTTTTGTAATAGTTCTATTCCTTAAATTTTTAGGAATGACTTTTATACACTACCAGACTATTATATTGTATTTTCTTGTTACATTTTACCTTAGCTATCCTTTGGATAGCAATGAAGTATATTGTATGTACAGAAAAATTTACAATTATTAGACACCAGCAGAATGTAATGCATTTTCTGGCCCGCTACGGCCTTCGTCAGCATTCTTTGTGTTACACTGGATAGTGATACTTTATAAATTGAATGTATTTAACTCAACTATTTTTAACAAATAGAAACTGGGAATTATCTCCTTTCGTAGGTTACTTAATATTATATTCAACATTTCTTTATTTTTCGAATTTATTCTATGAGTTACATTTCAGTTATGTATTTTATAAAGCTTTTTTGTAATAGTTCTATTCCTTAAATTTTTAGGAATGACTTTTATACACTACAGTAGACGCTCACAAATTAGAGCTTTCAGTAATTCGAACGTCCAGAAATTAGAATCAGTGTTTGCAATACATTAAACGCTCTAAAATTCGAATTTATAGTTCTAATTTCAGAGCGTTTTTTTTTTTTTTGTTATTTGAACACAAGAAATCCGCAATTTATTTTTATTCTGTTTGAACATGTAAAACTAAAAAGGGGAATTACCAAATTTTAGATGTGTTTACTTATTTGTTGTTTTTTTGTCGCATTTATATATATTTGTGGCTAGTTTATTTGTGAAATTCGAAACATGTGTACATATTTTGGAAGTCTCTATTAAAAAGTGAAAGTGTATCATTCGAAATGTCAAATAAACGTAAAAAAAAACACTTTATCATTGGAAACGAAGGTCAAAATATTAGAAAAGCTTGAAAAAGGGTTTGAAGGGAATATTAATGTTACGACATCTTCAATCAGCTATATCAAATCACATAGAACAGCAATATTAAATGCTGTTTTCAACACATATCAGGAAGCAAGCAATAAATCTTTGCACAGCGCTGAATACCCAAATATGGTAAGTCGTCTGTATGAGTGGTTTAAAGAGAAAGCTAAAAAAATATTTAGAGAGGAATATCCCTATAAAGATGAAAATGCATTCCGTGGAAGCAATGGATAGTTTTCCAAATATAAGAAACGACACGGTATTTTTAATTTTAAAAAATACATTTAATGTCAATCAAATAAAATTGAATTAAAAAAAATTTAAGTACTTTTTATTTTTTATTCGAAATAAAAACGTCCAGAAATTAGAATAATTCAGAAATTAGAATTGCCTCAAAAACAAAGCGGTTCTAATTTGCGAGCGTCTACTGTACCAGACTATTATATTGTAGTTTCTTGTTACATTTTACCTTAGCTATCCTTTGGATAGCAATGAAGTATATTGTATGTACAGAAAAATTTACAATTATTAGACACCAGCAGAATGTAATGCATTTTCTGGCCCGCTACGGCCTTCGTCAGCATTTATCAAAGAAATAATTTATCAAATTTACACTTTGCAAAATAGCACTCAATAAAACATATTTAATCATGAAATAATTAAATATTTCTTCATATTCAATAAAAAAAATATTTGAATCAAAGTCAAGTCAGTATTTTATCAACTCTTGTCCATTTTTAAATAGCTCATAATTCTCATTTGTTTTACAGTTTTATTTGAATAATATATTTAGTTTTGCCAAAGTCTTTGGAATAGGTTTCCTGATGATCTGGCCTAAGCAACCAGTGAAATGCGCATAGGAACTTACTTATCCCCGCATAATAAATTTTAGTGTTTTTATAAATATATAAAAATTCAAAATTTATGACATCATCATTAATAAATAAAAAAATAATGATCCGATTAACATTTTGTTTGATTTATTCAATATTTTCAATAACTTATTTTAACAAATCAAGTAAACATTTTGTTGAAAAAAATTATTTTGGGCAATAAACTTTTTTTATTGACTCAATAAACTTGGTTGTTGACTAAAAATTTAACAACTATACATACAAACTTTTTTATCAATACCGCAAAAATCGTCATCGCAGAAAATTCAAAAATTTTTGTAATTTAATATGCGATTTTCGTATTCAAATATGAAAATTATTTTTTTCTGTGTTCTCATCCATGTATTGGTGTAAGCAAAATTTGTCCCAAGTAGTTTCGAAAGCTATTTCATCAATCTTTTAAAAAAATTTTTTGTGTCTTTAAAACATTTTTAAAATTTTTTTTTTTTTAAGATTTTGTTATTCGTGCTTAATTCCCAGTTTTTATTCTTGATAAAAACACTTGCAATTTATTGTTGATGGGATAAGCTATTCCTATGCGCATTCCACTGGTGGCTTAGGACAGATTATCAGGAAACTTCATCCATAAAGATTTTAGAAAAACTAAAGATATTAAACCAAATAAAACTGTTAAGCGTATAAGAATCATAAGCCACAGCTCTACTTGTAACAATATCAAAGTTTAAACAAAAACATCAACAATAAACAGTAAGTTTATCTCTTCTTACGTTCCCCACTTCAATTGATTGGAATTCTTCCAACATCAATAGTAGTTGTAAGTAGGTTAAGAAAAAACAAGTGGCTTATGTATAAAAAAAATTATTTCTAACTCTAGACGAGGGTTTTTATATTATTAACATATGCACTATTTTGAATTTTTTCCTATTTGTGTTTGAGTGTTTCTAAAACCCTAAAAATAAAACGTATGCAGAGAAACTAGATAAATTAACTTTTCCGACGGTATGTTACATACCCAACTATCATTTTATACCTTCGATAATTTTTTAATATTATGTTTAAAAGGTGAAAATTTACAGGTGGCTTATTTTTATTATTATAATTAATAATTGGTTAAAAAAGGTACTTTATTATTTTTATTATGTAACATACGGTTAACCCACACTAAGCCCTTCTTCACTCTTATAAAAAATTAGACACCCTCATTAAAATGCACTACCTATATGATCTTAAAAAAACTATTTAATGTCATTCTGAAGGCTTTCGTAATTCGGTTTTTTTGAAACAGCGTTACAGTTTAGACGTGTGTTATTTACATAATTATTTTTCACAATGTCTACAGCTCCGAAAAAGGCCAAGCTTCAAAGTGATATATTTGCTTCTTTTTGTTTTAATTCCTTTAACAAAAAAGTTCACAGATCATCGAATATGCGAAATATTTCCGACGGCTTATTAAAAAAATTTCCTACGCTTTCAAAACGGTGGAAAATTTGTGGGTCATGCAGGAAAGAGCTGGGAAAGTTGAACAAATTACCGGATTTGAATAATAATGAGCCTTGCGTTGATGTTATCCCAGATGAAGACAAAAGTAATTCTGAGAATGATGACAGAACTGTTGATGATGATGGTTATTCAAACTTTTCTCTAGAAGGTATACGTTCAAAGAATGAGTGTCAAAACAAATATCATAAGGATGCAGTAGAAGTTTTTGAACAAATAAAAGAGAAATACAAAACGTCGCAGAGTAGAGCTGAAAGAGTTCAACTTCTTACGCTTGCTCCATCGACATGGAGTTGTGCAAAAATAATGGCTGAATTTGGAACGTCTTAACGAAAAGCAAGAATTGCAAAAAAATTTTTGCTGAGCATGGTATTCTCACACTCCCAAACAAAAAGGAGGGGGAAAAAAAGTTTTATCAGCGAGATGATATGAGTCGCTTGATGGCAGGAATGAAAGACTGGGTGTCCGTACGAATCGATGGCAAGAAAGTTCAAATGCAAAAGAGAATGGTTCTCTGCAACCTGAATGAGAAATTCGCAACATTTCAAACAGAATACGATGATGTCAAAATTGGCTTCACAAAATTTACCCAACTGAGGCCGAAACACTGCGTTTTGGCAGGAAGCAGCGGAACTCCCACAGTATGCGTTTGCATTTATCATGAAAATATTAAACTGATGTTAAATGAAATCAACTTAAAGTATTTAACAGAAGATTTGCACGATTACCGCGATTGCCTTAAATTGACTATGTGTCCTAATGCAACAACTTCTTGACACTTAGGCGAATGTTCAAATTGCCCGGAAGCAACATTCATCAAAAAGAATTTAATTAACTCTTTTGAGCGAGAATGTATTTAGGAGGTAAAATTTTAATCTTGGCTTCAGACTGAAAGATGCACATCGAAAACAATCATTTCAAATGTGGATGATTTTGTGAAAGAAATGTGTAGAGGATCGCTAAATTTGAGAACCCATGACTTTTAAGTCGAAGAGCAGTGGTCATTCTTAAGGATTTAAAGATACATTTGAAGTCTGGTGAATTCGTAATTTCGTTTGATTTCGCTGAGAACTATAAATATGTTCTTCAGGATGCCATACAGTCATTCCACTTCACTAACGACCAAGCAACTATATTCACAGTAGTTATTTACTTCATGAAAGATGAAAAACTGGAACACAAAAGTATAGCAATAATATCCGACGATTTAAAACATGATACCGTTTCTGTTTATGAATACGAGAAGATAGTACTAAATTATATTAAATGTAATTTTACAGTAGAGAAGGTATACTACATTTCGGACGGAGCTCGCCAACATTTTAAACACAAAAGTAGCTTCGCAAATCTTATAGCTCATGAAAAAGATTTTGGAATGCCAGCTGAGTGGCATTTTCATCCTACTGCTCATGGTTAAGGGTCATGTGATGGTGTTGGAGCAAGCCTCAAAAGAAATGCAGCGAAGTATAGTCTTCCATGCTTTTATAACGCTTAACGATGGAAGACTCAAGTTGAAAAAGTTTTCTGCCTCTACTCAATGCGATTTCTTTCCAAAACCAGCAGCGAAATCAACAGCTAAACGTAGTTACGCCAAGAAATAATTGGCAAAAAAAAGCAGAAAATAAGGGCGATACATAGGGAGGATGAACGACCGGGTATTTAAAAATTTGCAAACTTAAACACTTCATCAGCTACAACAAATTAAATGTGAAATTAGGATATAAAAGGATCTAATGTGATTAAGATTAAATTTTATTAAATTATTTATCAACATTTCTAGAGAAAAAAAAGTGATTTTATTCCTGGGATTAACATATTGTGGGCATTACAGTATCGAAGGTATAAAATAATAGTTGGGAATGTAACATACTGTCGGAAAGGTTAATTTGTCTAGTTTCTCTGCATACGTTTTATTTTGAAGGTTTTAGAAACACTTAAACATAAAAAAGTGCATATGCTAAAAATTGAAAAACCCTCGTCTAGAGTAAGAAATTATTTTTTTTTATACATAAATAAGCCAATCGCATCCCAAAAGGCGACCAAAACTACCTTAAAGGAAAAGACATAAGCTTTCTTTTGAGCAGAAAAAAAAACATTCCGGTTAAAAAAAAATAAAAAAAAAAATTTTAAATTAAAAAAAAAATTAAAAAAAAAAATTATCAAAAATAATTTTTTGGGAGTACAAAACTTTAATTTAACAGATTTTGTTATTTGTGCTTTATTCCCAGTTTTTATTCTTGATAAAAACACTTGAAATTTATTGTTGATGGGATAAGCTATTCCTATGCGCATTTCACTGGTTGCTTAGGCCAAATCATCAGGAAACTTTATCCATAAAGATTTTAGAAAAACTAAAGATATTAAACCAAATAAAACTGTTACGCGTATAACAATCATAAGTGAAATTAAAATTTTGTATTCCCAAAAAATTACTTTTGATAATAAACTGGCAAGTGCACGGCCTAAAAAAAGTACCTGGCAACTGCTTTTGCAAGTTGTGTTTTGCATTTTGTTTTTTCTTAACCTACTTACAACTACAATTAATGTTGGAAGAATTCCAATCAATTGAAGTAGGGAACGTAAGAAGAGATAAACTTACTGTTTATTGTTGATGTTTTTGTTTTAACTTTGATATTGTTACAAGTAGAGCTGTGTCTTATGATTCTTATACGCTTAACAGTTTTATTTGGTTTAATATCTTTAGTTTTTCTAAAATCTTTATGGATGAAGTTTTCTGATAATCTGTCCTAAGCAACCAGTGAAATGCGCATAGGAAGAGCTTACCCCATCAGCAATAAATTTCAAGTGTTTTTATCAAGAATAAAAACTGGGAATTAAGCACGAATAACAAAATCTTTAAAAAAAAAATTTTTTTAAATGTTTTAAAGATACAAAAAATTTTTTTTTAAAAGATTGATCAAATAGCTTTCGAAACTACTTGGGACAAATTTTGCTTACACCAATACATGGATGAGAACACAGAAAAAAATAATTTTCATATTTGAATACGAAAATCGCATATTAAATTACAAAAATTTTTGAATTTTCTGCGATGACGATTTTTGCGGTATTGATAAAAAAGTTTGTATGTATAGTTGTTAAATTTTTAGTCAACAACCAAGTTTATTGAGTCAATAAAAAAAGTTTGTTGCCCAAAATAATTTTTTTCAACAAAATGTTTACTTGATTTGTTAAAATAAGTTATTGAAAATATTGAATAAATCAAACAAAATGTTTATCGGATCATTATTTTTTTATTTATTAATGATGATGTCATAAATTTTGAATTTTTATATATTTATAAAAACACTAAAATTTATTATGCGGGGATAAGTAAGTTCCTATGCGCATTTCACTGGTTGCTTAGGCCAGATCATCAGGAAACCTATTCCAAAGACTTTGGCAAAACTAAATATATTATTCAAATAAAACTGTAAAACAAATGAGAATTATGAGCTATTTAAAAATGGACAAGAGTTGATAAAATACTGACTTGACTTTGATTCAAATATTTTTTTTGTTGAATATGAAGAAATATTTAATTATTTCATTATTAAATATGTTTTATTGAGTGCTATTTTGCAAAGTGTAAATTTGATAAATTATTTCTTTGAATCATACAAAAAGTTTGTTGACCTAAAATTTTATTTTTAACAAACTGTGTTGTTCAAAATTTTCTTGAGATATTTTTTTCTTTGAAAGTCTAGAGTTAGAAATTATTATTTTTTATACAGAAGCCGCTCGCATCCCAAAAAGGGACCAAAACTACCTTAAAGGAAAAGACATAAGCTATCTTTTGAGCAAAAAAAAAAAAAAAAAAAAACATTCCCGCTAAAAAAAATAAAAAAAAAGTTTTAAGTTAAAAAAAAAAAATTTGATCCAAATTTTTTTATATTTTTAATTAGGCTTAAATTCATTAAATTTAATTTTCATTAAATTATTTTTATGAAGAAAGGAATTCTACAACATGAAAATTAATTAAAATTGTTATTGATAATCTTTCATTCTTGACCGTGGCCGGGGCTCGAACCCGGGCCGGCAGGTTACCATGACATGTTTCGATCGCAACCACTCGATCTCCTCAGATGGATTTGCCGTTTCACACTCGCAGCCATCGACGACTGCTGACGTCAATAGTCAAACATCAATCCTTAAACCAAATTGTATTTTAACCTTTGGTAGATCGAAGTTCGAGCCACGGCCACGGTCAAGAATGAAAGATTATCAATAACAATTTTAATTAATTTTCATGTTGTAAAATTCCTTTCTTCATAAAAATAATTTAATGAAAATTTAATTTAATGAACTTAAGCCCAATTAAAAATATAAAAAAAAAAAAATTTGGATTAAAAACCATAAATAGTTCAACAAAATAACCACAATACTAATTAAAAAAAAATTTGTTTATAAAAGATTGATCAAATAGCTATCGAAGCTACTTGGGACAAATTTCGCTAACACCAAAAGGTAATAAGTTACATGGATAATAGTACGTTTCCACTTACATTTTTTGGGGCACAAAACTAGTTTTGCAGCAAAACAAGTGTTTTGCTACTTGTTTTCCCATACATTTTTTATGTTCGAAAAACTCAAACAAAAACTTGTTTTTTTCGAAAACATGTCGAAAAACATGAATACAACTCTGGGTTATCCATTATTGGTGATTGACAATGGACATATTTACCAAAATATCAATACTTATTAATTAGGCTTATGCAAGGCGAATTAACTACAGGTGGTGTCGAAACGGCATCTGATTTTGACAGTTCGGGCTTATTTGTTTTGATTTGTTAGTTTTTTGCTAATAATGGTTGACATTTCGAGCTAATGGCACTAACAAGGCAATGCAAAAAACCCTATATTGTTTCTGTTGTTTTTGGATTGTTGTAGTTCCGACACCACCTGTAGTTGAATTCGCCTTGGGCTTATGCAACTCTCCAGCTGATTTATTTGTTTGCAGCTTAAAAATAATATAATAAAAGGTAGTAAATTATGTGCTTTTATATACGTACATATATGTATATCTGTGTATTAAAAAACAAACAAGGAAATTTCATGTTAAAGAAAATTATTTTTTTTTTCAACATATGTTTTTTTGGCTTTCATGTTTGTTTACAACTTAAATGTCAAATTGATTTCGAAAATTTGAAAACCAAAACCAGTTTTACATAATGGAAACACTTTGACACGTTTTGCCCAAAACAAGTTGTTTTGCTCATAGTGGAAACATAGTATAAGAAAGAACACCTTCATGGCCAAAATGTCAAACTTTGACCCCCTCTAAAGCCTGGTACTCTGTTCAACATTTCACGTGAAATGCTGTCAAAATGCATATGAAAAAAACTTGTGCGGAATATCTACGAAATAATGTTGATGGAGTTGTACTCTGTTTATTTTGTGAAAAAGTTTCGAAATGTTTCTGGCAACATTTTTTTTACAACTGCGAAATAATGTAAGCTGCCTTTATTTCACGTGGAATTTTAAGCAAAAGCAAAAAATATGAACTTAATATTAAAAAAGAAATAAAAAATTAAAATAACACAATCGGTAACAGTTTTTTATTCATATTTACTTTTTTTTATTAAATTTTTTATTAAAAAAAAATAATGTTAGTAAAATACATGTGGCGTTTGTTTACATACACGAAACAATGTAGCATACTTTGAAGGAATAAAAACGTTAAATTGTACAAACTCGCAAGATTGGTAACATTGATAAATGCCAAAATTTTCGTGTGGAATAATCAATGTTGCTCAACATTTTTCACAAATTTGAACAGAGTACTAGGCTTAACCCAGAAACTTTTTAACCGATTTTGTTAAATTTTGTGTCTAAACTACTATACCCAAATTTCACTACCCCCAAATTTCATCCAAATCGGAAGACATCGATTTAAAAATTGGGTCACTTGACATGAAATCCCCCATATATAAAATATAAAAAGGAGAAGAGGAAAGACAAGATGAAAACACACACTGGACACTTATGCAATTTTGAAGCAGATTTTAAAAAATGCAAATCTGGACGATGACTTGCTTGTTAAAAATGTGACGTTGATTTTTTATAAACAAGGTTGTGTTTGCTTTTAAAATTTGCCGATAGTATTGATATCGATAGAAACCTATCGATAGTAATATTACAAAAAGTGCAAAACCACCATAAAAATAAAAAAAAATTAAATGTGTTAATTGTTGTTTAAATGTAAATTCCCAAACGAAAACTTTTATTTTTATTTGAATAACAAGAAGTAAAGTCAAAAATGGTAAGGGATTTATATTTAATTTTGTACAAAAATTTCTTTTAAAATAAAAGTCTTGAGCAATTCTGATCAAAGAAAACCTGCTTGAAAAAATTTTAGAATCAATAAAAATTTCGTTTGTTGTCCAAATGAACATCCCATAAAAAACTAAATGTCAAGGCTAACTTTTTTTGTGGTTTTTATTATTCAAGAAAACAACCTATTTTGATCACAAAACAACTAAATTAGAATAAAAAATAAAATTAAGACTTTACACGCATTCATACTTATGTAGGTTTATAAGTATGTAGTACATTAAGGTGCCGCTTATTTTTCGTTGGCGAAATTGTTCTGTAGCTTCTCCTAGCAATGTTCTTTCGAACAAAAAACAATGCTTGCAAAAAATAGACTCATCGCATATCGGGAAAACGGTGCTCATCCGCCCTTAAGTTTGAAGGAGCATTTACGAGGAAAAAATTTTGAGTAAAAATTTTGCCATTATCCACGACTTCCCGAGATGCGATCAGCCAAATTTTTTGCGAAATATAGTGTTTTGATTGAAATAAAATTTCTAGGGCGAGTTACAGTACAATATTGCATTAAAAAAATTAAAAATAAGGCGCGCCCTAATGTACATACATATGACATAAGTCATCTGTGATGGCGAAGAGATGACAAATCTCTACACAGCATAGCAACAAAATGCAAACAAGTTTAAAAAGTGGATTTTTATTCGAATTTTATTTTATTGAAACACTGACTTAACAAACTCTGAGTTTAAGAATAACACTCACACATTCAGTGATAAAATATAAAAGTTTATAAACAATTATAATTTAAAGGTTATAGAACGAAAGGCTAAAAACTAAAATTTTTTTTTTAAGAACTAATCTAACTATGCAATATATCGCACACCCAGTTCAAAAGTGTCTTAACTAAAAATTTCGTTTTCGAGTTTATATGCTTAAACCAGGCACAATACACTTGTTTTTTCTATAAAAAAAATATCAGTGTATTTTGTTGTTGTTAACTGTTATTTACTGATATTTTTTATAGAAAATCAACTGTATTGTGCCCAGTTTAAGCATATAAACTTGAAAATAAAATTTTAAGTTAAGTCACTTTTGAACTGGGTGTGTGATATGTACATACAAAATTACATGAGTATTAGGGGTGGAACAGTGCACGACTTTTTGATTTCGATACGCTAGAACCCCCAATTTTGTGAAGTTTATAAAAAAAACACATGAGCAAAAAATTAGGGTGTAAACGGCTCCTCTTCAGCTAGGGGAAAACGATACAAAAGCCAAAAAAAGCTTTACAGCTGTGCCTGAGTTGCTCCTTCAGGGGTAAAATCTAAGACTGACTCGCACTAATATTTGTTTGTAATTTCGTTTTTTATACGTCTGGAAAAATTTTTTTATGAATTTTTAAAAAAACAAAAAATTTCCAAATTTTAATAAAAAAATTATTTTTTTTTCCAAATAAAAAATTATGTTTCTAAAACGACTGGGCATATTTGAGAAAAATTTTACTTTTCTCAAGGAAAATTTTATTGCGAAATTTTTCAGATTCTTAGTTTTTTCAATAAGCTAAAGCGTTTTTGAGTTATGCGAACATATGTTGTGCAACTCCTTTATTTTTGTATGAGGACAACCCTAATGATTAAAGATGGAGAGTAGGTTTGTTCTGAAAAAATACTCGGGTAGCAAAAATATTAGGGTCCTTCATATATTTGACTCCTCTAAGGTCACTCTGAGGCTAGTTAGGGCGGTGGCGGGTTATTTTATAAAAAATAATATTTAGTATGGGAAATGTATATAAGAAATGTAGGGGGGAAATATTATTTTACCCTTCTAGGAGCGACTAAGGGACAGTTGTTAAGCTTTGTTTGGCTTTTGTATCGTTATCCCCTAGCTTTGACCCCGATGAGGAGCCAATTACGCCCATCCCACACCCCTAATTTTTTGGCTCATGCGTTTTTTATTGGCAACAATCAAAAGACTTTTGATTTTTATTGCACATCGAAAAGAAAGTGAAATGTGTTGGCAACATTGTACAATGCTGTTTATGTTATTCCTATAGGTTATGCTCGACTTTTTATTGAATGAATGCAACCATTGTACGTCTTATTGCATAATTTAGGACAAAATTGAAATAATATGGCGAATATCATAGACAATAATATTGCAAGTGTATGGGCCGCTTATCATGTTTTGAAAAACATCGATATTTTAAGCAACGATTTTTTCATAATAAGCATCGATGTTAAAAAACATCGGTAAAAACACGAAACATCGATGTTTCAACATCGATGTTATAAACTACACTGCATAAACACTTAAGGACTGCTCAAATTCTTCTTTGCTACTGAAAATCTTAAGACCCAACTATAATATGCATAAGCTTCTTTTGAAAATTAAATTATAATAATTAAAAGTGTGTCAAATGAATTTAAAAAACAAAAACATTTGATTCCATACGGAAAATCCGATCAGTTTTGCACTTTGCATAAGCAAATGACAGATTCATAAAACTTAACAAAACGATGTAATTCTCATGTAATTCTCACAGTTGCTTACTTAAGTCAACTTAAGCACACTTGTTCATACACTGTTTTAAATTTTTAAATAAAGGCTTTAATTGAAAAAATAAAAATTAAAACTTGTAAAAATATGACAAAAGAAAAATTTAAAATAATGAAAATATAAAATGGACGATGTCGATGTTTTTTAGTTTTGACGCCGATGTTAACATGGATGTATATGAACTATACATCGATGTTTTCGAAACATCGAGGTATCGTTTGCATCCCTACTAACATGTGCATTGTTAAATGTTTAAGAAATTAGCTGCCTATTTTTGCCTAAACACTTTCTATCGTATCTTTAGGTTGCAATGGCTATCACTAAAGGGATTTGTTTAATGTTTGGTACCAGAAGAAGGCCAGAAGAAAAATAATAACGCTGTCATACATTACATTTTCATGAAAAGTGGTATAGAAAATGATGAAGATGATGACCATAAGCATGAAGTTAAGCAATCAGCTCAATATTTTCTTAGCCAACTATCGAAGAAGTGGGTGCATGCACACAGAATAAAGAATGTTTTCGAGTCAATCTTTAAATATTGGTTGGATGAATCTTTTCTCTTTCCCAGTAAAGCCTCGTCAAGTTTTTTGGAAGAAGACTCGGAGGAAGGACCATCAAGACCCGGACGACCTTCCAAATCGTTTTTAGAATATTAAAAAGTTTTAAGCATTTTAACTATACAAAAACACAAATCAACATAAAGTAGTATCAGTGATTATACAGCGGAACGAAATTGAACTTTTTTGTGTTGATTAAGAATTGAATGTTCTTTTTAAGGTTTTTTTAGACGCTGAATTTTTAAAAAACAAAATTTTTTTTTTAAATTTATATTTTTTTTAACTTCAACGATATCTCTGAAACGACTTGTCAAATTCAAAACCAATTAAAGCAAGGTCTTAAGTTAATATTGCTGACGAATTTAAAATTTTTTTGAACTGAATATGGTGACTCAGTTTTAAGTTTTTCCAATATATGTAGCGGAAGTGCTTTAATTTTGGCCATAACGGTATATCTCGAAAAAACGAGATGATAGAAAAACTAAGTGCAGATTTGGATTCAGCGTCCCTAATATATACTACATTTACACCTACACAAAATCTAGTACTTACGATATTTCGAGCCAAATCTAGTTGGTTTTGACAAGATTTCCCATACAAAACAAAATATACTTCGTGACTAGATTTCGACAAAATCTACTCAAAATCTAGTAGTACTTAATGATGCAACTATGGTTTTTTCAATATATCGCTAAAGGTCGTTGTACACTATTCCACAAAGTCTTAAGTGTTTTATGAAAATGCTTCCCTGATCAAATTATAGTTTAAAATTTTTTAAAAAACAATAACAACTTATCATGACAGGGTTGTATTTTTCTCAAAATACGTAAGACTTGTGTGATAGTGTAAAACAGCCTTAAATAATACTTCCCTGCACATGAAAAATGACAATTAAAAACAAAACAAAAATTGTTAAAAAAAATTTTATAAAAATTGTAAAAAATTAAAAAAGACGAATAATATTGATAAAATAAATATTGTTGATTATTAATAAAAGGTAATGCAAATTGTTTAATGTATATTTATTTTTGTGTTTGTATGTGTAACGAAAAAACTTTTAGTCAGTTGTTTTGTTATAAAAACAAAATCTCGCTAATGTCAAAAACGCACCAGATTTCGAAGAAGATTTTAAATTAAATCTACAAGATTTCGGCCTAATGTAAATGTGGTATTAAGAACAACATTCAGTTCTAAATCCACAAAAGCCTTGTTCCCTTGTATTATGAAATGATTTTGTAGGTTTTATGACAGTTAATTTTATATGGAAAGCGCCACACCAACGCAATCGAATCCATCAATTTTTGGCGTAAGATCGTGCCATACCAAGTCATTTGTTCGAAAAATTTTTATCTTTATATGTACTTATGAAAAAGAGTTGAGTTTTTTCGCTCCAAATTTGTCATTGGGACCACTGTGAACTGCCAACAGTTTTCCATTCATATTTAATTTATTTTTTATTTAATTTTTTATTCAAAAAATAATTTTTTATTAAATTTACATACGCAAAACAATGTCGCGTACTTTCAAGGAATAAAAACGTCAAATTGTGCAAATTCGCAATAATCAATGTTGCTCAACTTTTTTCACAAATTTGAATAGAGTACTAGGCTTAAAGAAACGAAAATCTGGACCCAAGACATTTTAATTTAATAAGAACTTCTTTAATGTTCATATGTTTGTATGTAGCTAAACGGACGACATTTATGAATTTAGTTTGTTTCCATGGATGTTTGCAACAATTTGAATACACACATGCCGGTACGATTTGAGTGTGTTAGATGGAGTTAACTTAGTGGACATGGCTAGTTGGTTCAGGTTGCAATAGCAGATTTAATTTTTTTTATGTAGGTCACTGAACAAGTGACTGTAAATGTTGGTCAGTGCTTTTTCTTTTGGGTGTAACGAACGAGTGAATAAATAAATTACTGACTTACCACTGTTTTGTTATTATTTCTCTTAAAAGATACATACATATCGTTGGTCCAATATAGAATGGGCTTACTCACATAACTGCAACTTTACAGAAGAACCCAGTGGGCTATGTCGTCAATCTACATATTATTCGTGCACGACAATGTTAATTCCTGCACAACACGTAAGGGACAACTAATGCAAATCGTCGATGACATTTTCAAACAAGTGTCGCGTAAATTACGCACAACACAAAGAATGACAATGTCGCTCAGCCTGTCGCACACACAAAGAACGACTACATAGACTACAAAATCGTATACTTTCTCGTCAATTAATGTGTACAGGACAATGTCGCCTAAATTGAAGACTATAGACGACAATGTATTCTTCTTTGACGTCAACGACTGCGTATTGCTAGGAACACAACTGGGACGAACGACGAATTTCGCCCTACACGACGAATTTTTTAGTAAAAATTCGCTGAGTAAGTTCGTCGTATGAAACACAATAACGACGAATAACTAACAGCTTTATTAATTGAAAAAGTTCTTTGCTGTTTGTGCAAAGAGAGAGAAATAGTGTGACCATATAAAAAAAATTTACTTAAAAAAACACAAACATTAACAAAAACACAATTAAAAACTATTCTTCTAGTTATCTTCTTTGTATATATATTTAAGATGCGATAAAAGAATAAAAAACAATTATTAAAGTAAAAAAGTAACTTTATATACTAAAATACTTGAAAACTAAAATCAAAAATGGTCACCCCGTACTGATTTGTTCGTCGTTCGCCGGCGTATGAA
The DNA here is from genome assembly GCA_963931875.1 of Pollenia griseotomentosa. NCBI lineage: Eukaryota > Metazoa > Arthropoda > Insecta > Diptera > Polleniidae > Pollenia > Pollenia griseotomentosa. Next base: position 64,423,338 of record OZ007562.1, read on the forward strand.
ATAGAAATAAATCTATTGCAAAGTCGCCGCGTATGACGAATTTCGGCCGACGCCATGATCGTGTGTATTTTCATATACACAAACATGTTTTAATTTTGGCGACGAATATTCGCGGCCAAAAATTCGTCGTTCGTCCCAGTTGTGTTCCTAGCATATAGCTGTCGTTAATGACCGTGATATTCAGAGTTACCGTTAGAAATTTTTGAAAAGTGTCACAAAAAGGGGATTTTTCAGAAAAAGGGGTCAAAAAGGGTATTTCAATAAAAGAAGGGTCAAGTTTTTTAAGCAGTATTTGTCATTTTAATAAACATTATAAGACCAAGTTTTTTGGAATGACCTTGTTTTTTACACCTGATCAAAAAGTTTGTTCTTTATCATTATAGCTAGTTTTTTAATGCTTTAATTTTATTTTCCGATATTTTCATTTTTTTAACCGATTTAGCGATTTCAAATAAATTTTAGGGCTTGTTTTAAATTTTGCAATCGTTCGCGCATTGTAGCCATGTTCGCGATTGAAGCGATTTTTTCCTGTAAGTTTTCTGATTCTTTAAAGCTTTAACTATTTTTAATAAATATAAGACTTTCCTATCATACCGCTTTTACCAAATATTTGGAAATTTCCGCACATTTAGCAATTTTTCCCGAATGATTTCATTCCTGTTAGTTTTAGGGACTTTTTACTAATTAAAAAAATCTTTTAACACAAGCTTTTTTGGAATACCAACTACTTTTTAGAAACGTGCGTTCTATATTTTGCTATTAAATCTTCACTTGAAGTCCATTCCTCCATCTCCGCTTCCGACAAATTAGGAGAAGAAAGCATGGAATTGAAAGTTTCTACTTAGAGTCTGTTCCATATCAAGCAATGCTTATTTCGGAAACATTTGTTTAGTACTACTGTTGCGCAGTGTTGACACAAAACAAAATGTGAGTACTATTTCCAAAAAAGGGTCAAAAAGTGTCACAAAATAGGTGAAAATGATACAAAAGTATAAAAAGGGTCATAAAAGGTATCAAACCGTCGAAAATGGGTCAAATTGATACTTTTGTATCACAACGGTAACGCTGGTGATATTCACTTTGTTGTCGAAGACAGCTTACACAACGATGTCGCCAATAAACAAATAAATAAAAATATACAATAGCACATATTTTTAAAATCATACTTTATGCTATGTTCATACGTAGATATAAACCACTCGTATCGGTCTCTGAAACTAGATTGCCCAACATGCTGATCATATTATTCGTTCTTGTTTCATTTTGACATTTTTTTTGCGTAGTTAGTGTGATTTTATTTACAATAGATAAAAAAGTAAGTCAAAATTAAATATATATTATTTAATACTTTAATGAATATTATTATTTTATAATAATAACTTTATTTTATTTAACATCAATTTTTTTTTAGAACAATTGTGATTTTTAGTCGAACTGTTAATTTTAAATTTTTTAATATTTTTAGTTAGGCTTGAGTTCATTAAATTATTATCAATAAATTTTAATAAAATTTCAAAAATTAAAAATTAACAGTTCGACTAAAAATTTACAATTGTTCTATGTAGAAATAGCTATGGCACAGGCTCTAATGTTTACATTTGTACTTCAAGTTGTACAAATAAAATGTCGACGAAAGTAGACAAAAACATAATAAACAAATGTATTCAGGTTTTCAAGATAAAGTCTTGACAGAAAGAATACGAAAAAACAGAAGAAAGCAAGCAACATGTAATATAAAATTGAAAATGATAATTACAGCAAATTTCGAACTACTAGTACCACTGGTTAAAGATTGATGTTTGACTGTTGGCTGGCAGGCACCGCAGTGGTGCAGAGGTTAGAACTCGAAGAATTCTGATGAAAGAATGTGGTGATTCTTGAAACATGTAAATTCAACCCAGGTTCGAGCCTTAATGAAAATTAAATTTAATGAACTCAAGCCTAACTAAAAATATTAAAAAATCATTTTTTTTTCTTTGTTTTGATTTTTTTGAGAGCTAGTTCAGATGAACTACTGATAATTGTTATCAAAATTGTAGATAATAGTACATTTTTCCTGTTTCGCAGCATGTTTCAAAAAGAAACGACCTTTTTCACTCTCAAAATTGTGTTGGCAAAACATGTTGCTTCAATCATGTTTAGGCGCGTAACAGGAATGGGAGAGCGAAACACGAATATTGCTGTCCGTGTGAACATGGTATTAGTCTTTGACTTCTCAGACTTGACTGACTGATTTTCTTAATTTTGCTTTTGTTGATTTTTATTCATATCGTTATTTTACAGTTAATTTGGTTATTTTTTGGAAACAAATTATTTTTGTTTGTTTAAAATACAGCCTACAAGATAATGTCGCTCATATTGTCGTGTTTCGTAGTTGATAAAGGACACCTAACAAGACAATGTCGGCCGTTGTCGTGGATACGCTTTGATAAGGGACAACTTACAAGACATTGCCGCTCTTACTGTCGTATATAGTTTTTGATAGGGGATACCTTACAAGACAATGTCGGTCATGTTGTTGTTGGTACACTTTGCTAAAGGACACCTAACAAAAAAATGTCGGTCAAAAAACAACTTGAAAGACAATGTCGGCCATGTCGTCATTAATAAAATATTTTAGAAGACAGTGCACTACAACGAGAGAAAAAACATGTTTAAATATGGTCACCTCCAACAAAACTTTTTTTATTCTCGAACATAGATTTTTAGTGCGATTCACTATGCTTTTTGAACCACAATTGTTCCAACTTTTAACCACAAAATTAACCATTTTGCTACACACAGAAAAAAATACCAATGTAAAATTAACATGGAAAAATGTTGATTGAGAATCATAGAAAATTCTTGCAAAAGTATGCCCTTTTTTTAAATTTATCATTATTTCATAATAATTTTAAATAAAATAACCTTAAATCATGTTTATTTAATATTATTCACTGTTAAAATAAAAAAAAATAAAAAATATTAAAATATAAATAAATATGGATTCAATATTGAATCCATAAAAACCAGTTTTATATTAAAATCAAAAGTGTATCTTGTTAAATTAACATGCATTCATACTTAAGTATGTACATTTTTTATTTTCATTCTTAAAATATGTTATAAAAAGAGGACAATTCCCGTATTCTTTTAATTAAAATTAGTTACTTAAATAGTGCATCAAGTTTTCAAAGTATATTGATGACGAAATCCATACCGGGCGATGCTGATGCTTCTGTTGACAAAGGAGAACTCAAAATAAGTGAAACATGTGTTACAGGGGTAAGTGTATTGAATTATTCTTAAATAAATGCATATGTTGTCTCTGAGGCTTCTTCACACTGTTATAACACACTCAAACCAATTTGATTCTACATGAAATTCACGTTGTTTCAACTTGAAATAACTTTCATTCAACGTGATTCGGATTGTTATTTCAATATAAATTACATTTTGCTCTAACTTTACTGCAATGTTAAATTAACATGAATTATAGTTATTTTAAAAGAAAAAAAATGTTGTTCGCAGTTATTGTAAAACCAGGTTGAATCAACATGAAAAACGTATAAAGCAAAATCACCACCGAAAAATTTTAAATCAACCTTGTTTTCTACGTTTTTAACTTGATTTTTTTCTGTGTGTAGCCACTAACACTTTTAACGATATCTGCTGGTTTATTATCACCAGCATTTTTGGTGTAGTTTAACCAGCTAAGAAAAGTGTTTATTTATCGTCGTATCTACATATATAGTCGATGAATAATATGGCTTTGAGGTATTTAGCCAACAATTTATTCACTTCTTGTCACACACCAATTTTTCGTTGAGATTCTTATTTTGTTTAATTCAAAGTCAACCATTTGACTCAAATAGAATAAAAAAATTCATTTAATTAAAATTATATTTATAAAATAATAAAAATTAGTAATATTTTACGCACTTTGCACAATCCATTTAAAATCTATAAATTAAAAGGTTTTTGTTTTGTTTTTTTCTTATTCTTCTTTGTTATTTTATCCTATTTTAATGTTTCGATTGGCAGAGTTGCCACGATATATCAATTATAAATAGGTTAGTGAATCACATAGTACATGCCAGAAAATGACAGCATTTGGTACCTGTAAATTTTTTAATTCCAATATTCACAGGGGCCAAAGGTTGGCTTTTTTAAGCACAAGACGAATTTTTTAAAGAATAAAACTGAAAAAGAACCTTTTTAAAATGTCTAGATAGTATTCTTGGATATGGGCAGTTCCAGCGAAAAGTATACTTTTTGTAGCGTAACGCCAGAAGTAATTTAATTTAAATTGTTTTTCAAAAAAATTTTATATGTATGTATAATTTACTTTTTTATGTTTTGGTGTAAAGCTCAACTAGCGCTACATTTAGTAACAAACGCGATAACATTTGAACAACATGGTCCTAAAAGCTTATTTGCTTTCTGGCGTTACATTAAAAAAGATTTTTGAGTTTGATAACTTGGAAAATAAATATATATAAGTTTAAAGCTTACTAGAAAAGATTTTGTACAAAAAGTCTTGCTCAATTCGCAGACTTATGCAATTTTGTAATGCAAGTCAGAATCCACTTCTGTCAGCGCATATTTTTGCTTATATCTTCAAATCCTTAGGGTTGATTGTTGTAATTTTTTCTGAATATAGTGATATTTCATTTCTTTAAAAATATGAAAAATCTTTTTACGAATTTTACTTCTTCACTTAATTTTTTTACATTTTGTCTTAAAAAATTTCACTTCTTGACTTAATTTTTTTTACATTTTGTCCTTAAAATATCACGTCACCATGGAAATGCCCATATCAATAAAATTGTATGTAATAGTATAGTTTATACCATGGTAGAATAAGTACAAGGTATAGTCATAAGAAATTTTGTTCTCACTTTCAAAACCCATATAACGTCAAACAAAAGAAAATATGGGAAAAAAAATTAAAACAAGCGTCAAAAATCAAATAAATTAATTTGAAAATATAGGTAAATTATGAAAATTCTCCCTAATGAACATACCTGGTACTTATTATACTATGGTTTATACATATATAAATGCATTTTATTTTTATGTTTTAATTCAAATATAAACGAAAATCAAAAACAAAGTATAATCCTTAAATTAGTTTAAAATAAATAATATTAGTACAAATTTCTTCTAAATAGCTTTAATTTCCATTTTTGTCGAATACTGGACATAGCTGTAAGATCTTCAGTAGTACAACATCTGGACATTTTTCTTGTATTATGATCGCGGAAGAGTCTGTAGTCCTTGTTCCATTTTTCTTGCTCTTCTTCAGAAAGATCTCCAATTGGTAGCATATTGTGTTGAACTATTTGTTCTCCATGATACAAAATTTTATGAACTGTGATTGGCATATGTCTCCCAGAGTATTTTTTGTTATAAAGAATTGGTGTTATATTTGCATACTGACAAAATTTTTTTTCATTTATCTTTCTGCTACATGATATAACTTGTAATATGATCTATAATCGTCTTATTAATTCATAAAGATCTCCTGTGATAGACGCTGCAGTTTATCGATCGGAAAAGAATCTCCTTGCAGTGTTTCCATCATTTGAATTTCTTTCTGAATGCATGCATTTTAAACTCTTGACAGAAGTTTTTAAAAAATCTTTTATTACCACTTCTTTGAAACATAAAAAAACCCTTTTTTAAACACAAATTAAATATTTTATTCGCATTATTAAAAAGATAACATACCGGCAATAAATTAACAGGAACATAAGTTTATCTAGCTAGTTTTACACATAAAATATACCTGGGTACTTGTTTTTTACCATTTACTTCATACTTCCATTTTTTTAAATTAAGTTGCAATTTTCAAGCATTTAAACCATGTTGTTTATGATGCGGTTATTTACTAATTCTTAACACGTTATCCTTAAATTATTAAGAAATCTAACTATTAGTCAATTTATGTCGCCTATTCGTTTTGCAGCATCTGTGCACCCACAAAAAATTCATAAAAATGACAATAAAAGCAATACATTTTCCAAATTAATTGATAACCTGACGTGCTATATAATTATGTGGGCGGAGCTGTTTTGATAGTCGAAAATTATTTAAATTTCAGTTACGTTTCCTTGCAGGATTTTTTTTAACAAATATCTTATCTTGGGTCACAGAAATTGCAAGATCGCATCCTAATGCATATACATGGAGTATAGAAATGTAGGTTAGATTCCGGTCTACAAGAGAGTACAGATTTTTTTGACGTATTTTGACGGGCGGGACTTATGCTCTTTAAAGTAATAGTTAATAAGATAAATTAATACACAAATTTATTCTGTAAAAAAATCTAAAAAAAAAAACAAAAAAGTTATGAGCAGGGAAACCATAAATACGCAATTGCATGTTTTTCCTTGTGCGACCAATAAAGGCAGAAACAATATATTTATCCGTTTTAGAGCCTTTTATGAATTTTGGCATCGATTTGTTAGTGCAAATTTTACCGTTTGCAGCTTTTTTTTGCATAATTTAGTTAAAAGAGCATTTAAGCAGCATTTTTTATGTTCATAGTACATATTTTGCCTTTTTGAGGCATATTGTGATACATGTAAACATTTTTTAGATGACTACAAGAGCTTTCGCAGCAAAAAAAAAATATTTTTTTTTTGTAAAATGTTGGCTTTTCTGTTTTAAATATCTATCTGTTTACCCAACGTGTTGCTTCAATTTCACCATCTACATTTAATTTTTACTCTAATACATATTGTAAGACAAAGCAGGCTGTCATTAAAAATAAGTGTTATTTTAAACTTTCAGATTTTATATAAAAGCAAAAATTAAGGAAAAAGCAAGTATGTATGTACGTTTTTGGTGTGTGTAATACATAGAAATCTGCAGCTGTATTCTTTAACTCGCTTAGCTAAAGCTAAATTTCGATCGCTAAAATGCCGATAGAGAATACAAAATTTAAGGGTGGTATTATTGATTCCGCACGGAAAGGAAAATTCGGCGGAAATTAATATCGATCGATATGCAAATTATTCATTCCTGCGGTAGAAGCTTTCCGCAATAAATTTTTAACAACCCTGTTTTAATAATTTCTGAGTTGATATTAAGGAGCATATAGACGACATGTTTTTGTCATCTGACATGTCAAATTTTCAAGTCACATGTAATTGTGCATGTCTGTCAAAATCGCTGTTTTACATAAGCTTTATAATATTCGGTCACAAACGTACATGTAATTTGCTTCTGACATTGTCTCTGTTTTTTTCGCATTGTTATTGCAGAAACCAAAGTAGTGCTCGGTTTCAAAATAACTTGCTGCCGCCATGAAAAGTTTTATTTGCGCCGTAAAAAAGTTCAGCCATCTTTACATATTTTTCTTTTAATTCAAAGATACCAATTTGGGATTTTATAATAAAACGGTTTTTATATATATATTCACATAAATTCTATTCAATGGTAAGATGATCAAACATATCTCGGTATTGTAAAAAATTAACTTCAGCCGGCTAATGATTCCGTCAATAGTGGACGCCGCTGCCGGTTTCTTGCCGGCATAGCTTTCTGATGTCAGATGGTTTGTCAGAAGAAAATAGAGCACGCTCTAATTGAAATTTTGTCAGATGACTTTGCGTCTGACTTTTACAGAAGCAAAGTTAAAAAGGTAACACACGACATGTATGTGTTTTGCAGTGGAAAATTTGACATGTCAGATGACAAAAACATGTCGTGTACGGTCGCCTTAAAGGCTCTGTTTCTTTACATTTTGACAAAAGTACGGCAACAGAAAAAACACAATTCAAAGAACTTTTAACAAAAATAAAACAAAAAAGAAAACAGTTTTACAATAACTAACATTTTGTTATCTATTTAAGTACATTATTTTATTCCACAACACTTTTTCCAGAATTTGGATCATGAACTTTTTATCTTTGCTTTTTCTGTTTTGTTTATGTTTTACAGCTGTTTGACAATTTACACAATTTGCTCGAAGAAAAAGTCTGGGCTGTTTCGTACAAGAATTTGGAAGTTGTTTTTAATACACTTTTAATTTAAGTTTTATAATTTTTGTTATTAAATTCTGTTTAATCGAGAAATAATTGTATAATATTTGTCATAAAATTATTTTATTACAGAAAACTTATTAAAAAACGACGTTCAAAATTCTTCCGTTTTACGTTTTCGATTATCAGAACATCCCTGATAATTGAAACTGTATGTATCAAAATGTAAAATTACTTGTAAACCCGTTATTTCTCTTACTATTGCATTAAGTTTTTGCGAAGAGTTGTATTTGTGTGAAATGTACTGGAATCATAAAAACACAATTTAAAAAATATATTGAGCTAGGGCCATTGCACATAAGACCAACGATATGTAAGTATCTTTTTACATGTATCTTTTGCAAACCTTTACTCGTTCTCCACCAAACTAAGAAACAAAGAAAAAACGTTTAAAATTAAATCTTTTGTTGATTTACAAAAGCATGCAAGTGTATTAAATGTATCGCAATTATCTTTATTTCGTAACTTAAATTCATGTCAATAATATTTTATAGAATGAAAGATTTTTTATGCAAATGCATATTTGTTGTCGGCAGTCTGAGATTACCATGTTCTAAATATCTTTGTGGACCGAGAAATTTGCTCGATCGATTTGTTAGCGCATATGTTTCTTTGAATGTACATTTTTGCATATATTGCAGATATTGCATTTTTTTGTTGCATGTTTTGAAAAAAAAACTTGTTTTTATTGCTTTATTTTGCCATACACCAGATAAGATAAGAAACAACTTCGATGATTTTTATTTATTGATATCAATCAAGCAATTATTTATTATGCTGAAAACGCCGATATAAGTAAATTTAATAAAAAAGTATTTACGTTATAGTCCATTAAGCGATACAAGCACTTTTTCCATATAATCCATCTATCAGCGGCTAGCAAAAGTAAAGCAAATTATTAGCGTTATAGTCACATTAGCAGGATGTACCAAGTTCCTTTTTTTTCGAAGCCTCAAACCATGTATGTACATAAGTTTAATTATACTTGAATCGTTTAATTTTTGTCATCAATTTTTTTATACAGTATGCAAAACCATAATCCTGAGTCGATGTTATAATTATGAATTGTTTTATTTTCTATATTTACATAAATTGATTTTATTCGAATTCGCTTATACACCTCATGGTGGCATATGTATATGTTAATTAGGCTTATGTAGATGTGACTATAAGCGAAAAGCACTGCATGCCACAAAGAAACTATCAGCATTTAATCATATCACTTCATTTTCTTTTGAAAAAAGGCAGTAAGTGTCTATTATTGTATTTTTTTAAAGTTTTTCTGTTATTTTTATGTTTTTTTATTACTTAAGCTACGGTCACACTTATTAAATATTTGATCAAATAAGCGTAACCCCTTCTTTTATTAATAGTTAGTGAGATTTAAAATGGTCTTAATATTACAAAATAAACTAATTATACTACTAGACATAGCAAAAAACAGTTTTTTGTAAGATGTGGTATTTTAATCAAATTAAATATTGATATTAAGCGAAATGATTTTTAGTTTGGTTGTTGGTCCCGTTTTTTTGTCAAATATTTGATAAGTCTGACCGTAGCTTAATAAATGTGTTGAAAAAAATTTCAAGTGCATATTTTTTCAATTTTTAGCGCATATTTTTCTATTTTTAATGCGCATAAAAGTCCGGGCCCTAGTAAAAAACCGGGCTTACATATTATCGAGTTATAATACGAACTAGTGATATTACGAATATTCGTAGTCGTATTCGAAATGTCGAATATTCGCCTATTTTATGACATTCGTATTCGTATTCATACATTCCAAAAGAAGAAAAAAATACTAAAGTGTAAAAAATGCAAAAAATGAAACAAAATTATATATTCATTTTTATTAATTTTATCAAGGCTGGCAACCGATACCGATTCCAATACCGTTTAAATTGAATACCGGTATTGATACCGATACCGAAATTAGTTTTTGCATAAAATACCCGTATACGTATACCGTTTCCCTTAGTGCCGGTATTATACCGGTATACTCGTTTAGGTATTAAAAAATAATATAATTTTTCAAATAAAAAAAAATTAAAAGTTTCAACACTTTTGCTAATGAAAAAAATGTTTGTTAACTTGGCGCTCTATGGTTGCAAGACTGTTATTGTTTTGTTACTTACTATGATAAAATCTTAGAAAGTAACATAAGTTCTACAACAACATTTATAGGAAATTTCAAGTATAAAAACTTTCCGTCTTATCAAAATACTCATCAATCATTGTGGTAGTACTAGTAAAAATGTGTTTTTAGGTTTGAAACAGACGATGCTGGATGAAAAATTAAAAAAATTCAGATATGTTGGTTAACATACATCCATCGCACGTACACAAGTGACAGTTGATCGCATTACAGCACTTTGGACCCACCATTAAAGGCCCAGTTAGCCGGGAGTAATAGTAATTTAACCTTACCGTCAAAAAGTAAGACCAATCTATTTCTTACAGATTGAGACGTTACATCTTACTGCTAACTATAATCGTTCTAATTGCTTTGCATACAACAAAATGAAGCAGCTGATTGGCAGCGTTACTGTTACTTCCGGCTAACGAAGAAAAGATCAAGTAGAGTACTCATAGTGCTTTTGAAATGAGTAGGTAAACTACAATTAACAGAAGAAAGACCAAACTGCAACATTGAAGCAGACAGATCAGTGGTTTCAAATAAATCTGAGTTGAAATCACCAGCAATTACTTAATCAGTACAAGAAGTTGTTAATTTCTCAATAATTTCCAAGAAAGTGGAGTAATCAACTTGTTTATTATAACGGTATACACAACCAACCATTAACTTCTTCTTTTCGGTTAATATATTTACAAACAAGTTCTCAATTTCCTCACCATCTCTAAATTGACATGCAAGATTTGATTGAATTGTTTCCCTAATATATGTATATTGGCACACCACCAGAGCACGAGTTTTTTTAGTACGAAGTTTACGATCGGCCCTATAAAATTATAGACATTAATGGCCAATTTTCAGGATTGATATTAAAAAACATTTATGTTTAAAATCGTTTTAAATACAAAATTCTCTTCTTCACTAAATAATTAAATCAAACTTAATTCACCGATGTGGTACACTTATGCCCAATTTTTAGGATTGATATTAAAACACATTTATGTTTAAAATCCTTTTTAATACAAAATTCTTTTCATCACTAAACAGTTAAATGTAACTTAATTCACCGATGTGGTTAATTTAAATTCATTTTAAGTTTCCATTGGAAAAACTTAAGGTGCTATCAGACGGTATGTATTTTACATATGTACTGTCACTTTTCTTACCCATATGTAATTCCGTATGTATGTCAAAATTTTCTTAAATTTTTCTTTACAATATATTTTTTCAAGAAATTTAGTTTCAAAACAAACCAGCTGTTTTGTTTATGTTTGCCACAGAAAAATAGAGCGCGTTCTAATCGAAAAAATTACATATGTATTTCCACATGTATTTTACAGATGCAAAGTTTCATATGTATCACACGATGTGTACAACTTTTACAGATGGAAAATTTGACAGTACATATGTAAAATACATACCGTCTGATAGCACCTTTAGCAAGGTGGTCTCAATATTAAACCAATACAACAACAACAGGCAAAGCAATAGCCAACTAAATAAATACAATTTGTTATGATATTTTTTTGTATTTAGTAGTGTTACCATACTTTTATCCTTATTAAATAAGACATTTTAAACAAAACTCAAAAAATCAATCTGTATTTAAATACGATTTAAGTTTATATGAAAATTAACTTAATATAGATTTAAATATTATTCTTAAAATTGGGCATCAATTTCAACTTAAGTTTATTTTGTAATATTTTAGCAAGGTGGGCTCAATATCGCGACAATACAACAATAAGAGGCAAAGCACTAACAATCAGCTGTTTTTCGAGACCATCTTTTAAATAATTATGTATACTTTTTTATGATATTTTTTTTGTATTTAGTAGTGCTGCCATACTTTTATCTTATTTAAAAAAGACTTTTTAAATAAAATTAAAATAATCAATCTGTATTTAAATACGATTTAAGTTTTTATGAAAATTAACTATCCTGAAAATTGGGCATCAGGTTAACTATGCTATCAGGAGTTCCTTTTTTAAGCCAAACCTCAGTTATCGAAAACAAGTCTGAATTCGTCAATTTTATTGTTAAGGCTTTGTTGGTTAAGATGACATATTTTGACACCTTCAATTTGGTTGGCTAAGATACGAACCATGTTCACAATACCATCAATGGAACTAGCACTTAAACTATGCAAATTTGGAGACATCATAAACGAATTAAGAAAACTCAAAACTAACAGCAACGCAAAATATCAAATCGTGAAAAAAGAGATTTGAAACAATAATTAATGTATAAAATAATAAAAATCAATGCAATAAAAATCAATAAAAAAAATTACAATATATAATGTTGTTTGTAAGAGGTGCAATCAACAGTTGACACATAGTTTTCATGAAAAGTGGCCTTTTGTTCCAATATTTAACCCTAGGATGAAATATATATTCAAGAAAAAGCTGGTTAATTTGCTCCGGAATTTCAATCAGCATCGGTACATCAGATGGTAATTTTTGTACATATACAGTAGCTTTGACTTAACTGCCTTTTGTTTAAGTGCACTTTTGACCTAACTGCACAAAATTAATAATTTTTGTCATTATTCTTTAAAATCCCACACAAAATCCTATTTTAACTGCACTTTCTATACCTGCACATTTAAGAGAAATGCCCAAAATTTTTGGCATTTTAAAATTATTTTCATAAAAAAATTAAAGTTAGCTGCACTTTGACTTAACTGCCCAAAATACATATTTTCTGTAATTATTCTTTACAATCCTTGCTTACGTGCAATTTGTCTACCTGCATTTGTATTATATTTTGAGCATATATCGATATATTTTTCCATTTTGCCCATCCCCAATATTTTTAGTCATATACAACTTATACTATATGTTCAAACGACGATATAAACCAGTCGTTTCGCTCTCTGAAACTAGATTGCGAAACATGCTGTTTATACGATTCATTCTTGTTTCATTTTGACATTTTTTTGTGTGTTGTTAGTGTGATTTTATTTAAAATAGATAAAAAAAAAAATTAAAAATATATTATTTAACGCTTTTATTAAAATAATATTTCTGTCCGTGTGAAAATGGTTTTATGCTATTTTCATACGACGATCAGGGTTGTTAATGACGATTGACGATTTTTATACTAAAAGTAAAAGTGTTATGACGATTTTCTGGCATCAAGAAAATTTGCAATTATATTTGGAACAGTTCAAAACTTAAAAATCAATTTTTCGAAATACAAAAATTAATGGAAATTAAACAAAAAAAAAAAAAAAAAAAAAAAATCTTCCCCCATCACAAACCAGGTGGCTTTCATTAGAAGCATTAGTAATTCGAATTTTACAATTATATTAAAGCCGTCGCTTTTTAAAAATTGGTTAAAACCGCTTTTCGTTTTTATGATTTCGATTTGCGATGCTACTAGAGTTTTTTTTCCCGGACTTTTTCGATTCCCGGGAAAGCTGGAATTTTTTTTAAATTTCCCGGGATCCCGGGATCCCGCTCCATATAAATAATACAAAGTAAATTTTAGGGAACTTGTTTACAAAGAAAGTAAATGAAATGGTTCAATACTAAAAAATGAATTGAAGATTGAAATAGGAATTTGAATTATTATTACCTCACGCCTTTATTCCCTATTATTATGCTTTTATTCAGTATTATTATGCTCTGGATAATTCATAAAACAATAATAAAAACAAAATAAAAATTGAGGTACTCAAGATATGAAATCAAAAAGATAATTAATAAAATAGATAAAATACTTTAAAGAAATATATAACATTTTTTAATGGCTTAGGAAATAACTTTCTGACACACTCAAAGCGCTTAGTATGTCGTCAAAAAGTATATTCCTGATTTTATTTACTAACTATCATGTTTCCGAGAAATTTCGTTCATTTTTTACCGAGGTTGAACAAATAGTTAAAAGTGCACCGTTGTAGCATGCTTCGGATTCACAATCAGAATCAATTTTTTTCTTTTTTATAAACAACGTCTATATCAGTCACATGTATGTCAAGGTTGGTGCAAAAATAGCATCAACCGGACTGCTTCTTACAAACCTTTTCATTTCAATAGATCCATTTGTAATCTTTAGGACAATATGTTTTTCAAGTTGTATGTTGTAGTATATTACACGAGTTTCCAAAATGTTATTTTATTTCGGTTTCCCCGCACTTCACGGGTAATTTGTGTTTATCACCTAATAAACATATCGCTCCTTCATTGCATCATAGTCATATCTCAAAATTTTAAGTAACTTTAGCAAAGTTTTCCTTCATACCTTCTCGTATTATATCTCAAACTGAACCGAAGTTATAACAAAATATATCTTAAATCGGTACATTTTGAAAACTTTAATCGCATTTTGCCAAGATCGTTTGTTTTTGTAGATATGACTATGTTGCAAAAAAGGAGCAATATGTTTAGGTATCTCCTATTTTTAAGACTTGTTCATGGACAATGAAACTTTACTGCCTGCATCTTATTTTGAACTAATGTACTTTATTAACTCTTCACTTCACAAAATTTATTAAATATCATATGTTGCACTGCCCATTCTGCTTTTAGTAGATTTATTGCATCAGGAGACATTGATTTAAATACATGTACTCACTTCTTGTAATTGATCTAACCCACAACCCATCCACAGATGCTAATTTTTAGAGAATAGAAAACTAAATTTCAAAGTATAAATAGCTATTTTCTGAAATAATGAGGAATTTTTTATTTCCCGGGATCCCGCAAGAAAAATCCCGGGAATTCCCGGGAAAAAACCCTAGTTGCTACATACTATTGGATTTTTTCACTGATTTTGCACAATTTTGGGTGCGTTTTGAAATTTTGTGTGCGAATAATTCCTTTGTTGGTGCTTGGTGCGCTTTTTTTAAATTTCGGTGGGTTTTTTAATTTTTGGTCACAACACAGCAAATTCAACACAACTGTTTGTTTCAGTATAAGAAAAAATCTTTGTACAATAAAATACACTTGTTCCAATACCATTATATTCAACAGTGCAACATTTTTACAAACCACAATAAGAACAACAAGTAATGATGTTTAAGACGTACCAAATCATATCGAGCCCTAACAGCGAAAATAACGTAAGTGACATCATTTTCAATTTTCGTTTTTTTAATAAATGACTTTATTGTCAACATTTACATCATCTCCTAAAATGTCATCGTCACATAAGGTACCGTTACGATTTTATATCAAGAACAATTTTATCGTAAGCGACAAATTGCATACAAAATTTATATGAAATAAAATAAAAAAAACCCTCTCCCCTGCAAAATTAGACTTTTGGCGCTTACTTGTTTTTCGATTAGGGCTCGATATGCACTAAGTAAGACGGTCTTGTTGTAGATAATTTGTATTATGTAAAGAATCATTTCATTATGTGAACTTTGCTGTAATTTAAATATTAAATCCATGCACGTAATAAAACTTTTCAAGTCGGGTGAAAAGGCTGTTGATATAGACAGAACCCTTGGTTTAGCACCTTCAACAGTAAAAACAATTTGCAATAGTGATAGCGCTAAAAATTAGTCATTTAAAAATAGCTCGAGTTAATAGCAAATAATATTCTATTTTTTATTAAATATTTTTGCGAATACGGATAAGTGAAATAAATAAATTTTTGTTATGTTTTTATGAAAATATACTTTTTCTTATTTATTTCTTTTTAAATGATAAATATATTTCAGCCTTCTTGCTGAAATAAATAGACTAAAACTTAACCATATCACTTTCTTTATCATAAATAGTATTTCTTGCTCAAAATGCAATAAATTGTCTCTGATTTGTAAAATTTAAATATTTGACGATTTGTTGAAGATTTTGTTAAATGTTCGTGACGATTTTGACGAATTTTGATAAAACTTTTGACGATTTTTTAAGAAAAAAGCCTAACAACCCTGACGACGATATAAACCACTCGTTTCGATCTCTAAAACACAGAGCACACAGAGGCGTCACGAGATAGAAAATATTGTGTTCTTTCTGTCTTTTTCTTCAAAAGCTGCCCAATTCGTGTTGACTACAAAAAAACGTTTTCTTTCTCTCAAGGCGAATTGAGTAGAAGGTGGGGTCAAGTCAACATATGGTGATTTTTTTCGGTGGTCGACTTGTCAAAGTTTGTATACAAACTAGTTTTTTATGTAAACAAACCTATTTTTTTACTAGCAATATTTTTGACAACCCAACCACAGAAGCATTGTAGTTGTAGAGTTGACCTCATCTTCTAGTCAATTCGCCTTGTCTTTCTCTTTATTCGAAAGCTGCCCTCACAAATGATTTGGGCATTTTTCCGTCACTTTTTTCATCTCTGTATGATCTGTGCTCTAAAATTAGATTGCCAAACATGCTGTTCATACAATTCATTCTTGTTTCATTTTGACATTTTTTTTGTGTAGTTTGTGTGATTTTATTTAAAACACATTAAAATGTATGTAAAAATTAAAATTATATTAGTCAAAATTCGACCATAAATTTTTATGTGCATATGAAGAAAACTTAGTACATCTAAGTACACATGTATATATGAATTCATGTACATATATATTAATTTTTTGAGCATTAATTTTTTCAATCTTAATTGATCGATTTGGCAAGGGACCAACCTCTGGTTCATATTTTATCTTTCACTAAAGTTAAATAAATTTTGTAAGTTCAATATAATAATATCAATTAAAAAACAAAAACGTATCATAAAATCTCCTTAATAAATTGTCACCCACTCAGGACATTGCATGCTTAACTTTATTTTTCTATGTCTAATATGAACGAAAATTAATCAAAGTACCAGATGCTGAACAAAAAAGTACCAAAAAGCTCCCCTTACATGTTCTTATTCATCCAGTTAAATGTATAATTATATTTTTATAGGTCGAATATTAACTAAAATTAAAAAAGTTCCAGATAAAAAACCAAAACTGCCACCATTTTTCATCTTATAGGTTTTCATTCACTCAGGACCCTGCACCAATAATATTATGTTTCTAAGTTAAATATAGAAAATTTAAAAATTATCACATACTGCACGGGAAATTTCTCGTATTTATATACAGTGCCGCTCACTTATACCCAGGGGCGAATTTTTCGATTACAGAAGCGATGATGTGACAGACACGAGTAAGATAGTAATGCACACCATCTCAATTACAACCTAGTACACTTTTTCGAATGCATTGTCGCATTTATGGAGTAAATGCCTACCACTTGAACACAAAGTAAGCGGAATAGTGAATTGTTAATTTAATAAATATAAACTCTGTACTGCTTCACACACATTGTAAGCAGACAGTGGACAGTAGGGTGACCGTTATTTTTTTTTTTCGTATTTTCACTTGGGAAACCTCTTAGATTGATTCCAAATTAGAAAAAAACAATATATATAAAATTTTAGATCGTTTTCATAGTTATTAGGCGTGCCTTGAGCCCACAAAGTTTGCTAAAAATGCTATTTTTCTCACTATAGGTGGCTTTAAGTGTTCATAACTTCAGTAATATTTATTTTAGAGAAAAACCTTATTCACAAATATTCTAGGGCTATATCTTATGAACAATGTTGCTTTGTATTAGTTTTCTTTAAGATTAATATTTAATCCAGAAAAAACCAAATTAAAAAATAACACCGAAATTTTCACATATCTTCGCATTCTTTGCCTGGTGATTACACTACGTGACAAATTTTCAAAAAAGTCGTGACCAAATGAATCTAACAGCTAATTTTTATTTAAAATTTTCCCCTGAATCTAAATATGAAGTCAGAATTGTCAAAAGTGGAACAGTTTTTGAGATATTCAAAAATAACCGTTATTTGTGTTTTTAAAAAAGATGATGTCACTGAAATGCAAATATCTTTAAAAATTTTGAAATTTTTTATTGAGAGGTAATAAAATTACTAAAATAAGAATGGGTTGCTAGAGAAGTTTGGTCAAATGACAGAGTTATAGGGGACAAAATTCAAGCTTCATTGAAAATTTTATGATTCTGTTCAATTTTGCTCTTTTCAAGTTTTTCTTTTTATCTAATGATTTAAAAATCCTAATGTTTTATTGCATGCGACATTAGATTATTTTAGACATATGTAGATTGGTACAAAAATGACAAAGCTACAGAAGATTTAGTAAATTTACCCACATAGAAATTCAATAGCTTTAAGCTATTTTTAATATTTATTTTACTAAAAATTTAGTTTTGTATATGCATTTGTTGTGTTTTTCTTTGGTTTGATACAAATCGTAAAGTGGGTTAATTCAATTAATTTTCTGTAACCTTGTAATTTTTTTACCGATCTGGATCCTATTGGACACAAATGTTCGAATTGAATAGGCTAATGTCGTAAGTGATAAAACTTAAAAAAATTTTATTTTTTGGTTTAAAAAACAATAACTTGAAAAGAGCAAAATTGAACAAAATCATAAAATTTTAATGAAGTTTGAAGTTTTGTTCACTAGTTAGTAGTTAGTTAGTTAATTGTTCTTTATTTTGAATTCATTTTAAGTAATCAAAATTGAACATACGACTATGACATGACGTCGTCTGTCGGAAAAGGTTGTTATATATATTACAAATATTGTTTTATATTACATAAAAATTAATAATTAAATTCAGTTATTAATATCTTCCTGTAGCCTATCGCATTTATAATATAGCGGGATAAATATTTACCTTACCATTAAGAATCAACTCATTTTCTGTTACGATAGTTTTTTTTTAGTTTTGGAATCTTATTTGTCCTAATATAGGGCATTTGGCTATAAAATGCAGAATGTTTTCGGTTTCGTTTAGATTACATAAGGAGCATATACGGGGTCTGTTTTGCTGAAACCTTGTACTATTCAACTCAATTAATCACATCTAGCTTTGAATATATAACCTAATTCTGTCATATTTGTGATTTCCAAATATAACTCTGCCATTTAATGACTAATCTTCACAAACGACTCATGGTTATTTAAGAAATTTTAAAACCTCTTAATAAAAAGAAAGAAATACATAGTCCGTTTAAAATTTTTAAAGATATTGCATTTCAGTCACATCATCTTTTTTAAAAACACAAATAACGGTTATTTGGAATATCTCAAAAACTGTTCCACTTTTGACAATTCTTACTTCATATTCGGATTCAGGGGAAAGTTTTACATAAAGATTAGTTGCCAGATTCATTTGGTCACGACTTTGTTGAAAATTTGTCACGTAGTGTAATCACCAGGCAAAGAATGCGAAGATATGTGAAAATTTCGGTGTTATTTTTTAATTTGGTTTTTTCTGGATTAAATATTAATGTTAAAGAAAACTAATACAGAGCAATATTGTTCATAAGATATAGCCCTAGATTATTTATGAATAAGGTTTTTCTCTAAAATAAATATTACTGAAGTTATGAACACTTAAAGCCACCCATAGTGAGAAAAATAGCATTTTTAGCAAACTTTGTGGGCTCAAGGCACGCCTAATAACTATGCAAACGATCTAAAATTTTTTATATATTGTTTTTTTCTAATTTGGAATCAATCTAAGGGGTTTTTTAAGTGAAAAAACGAAAAAAAAATTGTCCATATAACTTGCGGTCACACTAGTGGACAGCCTATACACCTTCTCGCTTACTTCGTGGGCAATTGGAAGGCGTCTTGCACACTACTTCGCACACATTGTAAGCAGACAGTGGGCAGTCAATACACATTCTCGCTTACGTCGTGGGCAAGTGGAAGGCGTCTTGCACACTACTTCGCACACATTGTAAGCAGCTAGCTTTTTTAGATTTTCGTGTTATTTCAGAATTTTCATTAACTGCCTGTTTTCAGAAAACGTAAACAAGCGAGTGAGTGAAAAATTAAAAGAATTTTCCAATGATTCCCATATTTTATAGATTCATTTTATACCTAAAGAGATATGGATAAAGTATTTTCAAACTTTTACGACCTATAACTCCTGAACTAGAAGCGTTGGCGCGAAAAACATCTTTCTATAGAACTTCATTCAAGGATATAAAAAAAATTATATAAATCACAAGTTGGTGTTGAGCCGAGTTAATATTCTTGTTTCATGCCGATTCTTTTCTATTAAACAAAAAAAAAAAAAAATAATAAACTTAAGCACTTATTTTTTATATATTTTGTTATATTAGCAGCACTTTTTCTGTTTTGTAGTGGACAAAAATAGAAATTAGTTTAATTTGACTACAACGACAAAATAAGCACAGCCAACAACCTGCAGCCATGTATCCGTGTTGTCGTGAAAATAATTAAAGCATTGTGTGACAAAATTCATTGAATAGATGTGATGTGGCTTGCAAAGTTCGCCGCTGGGTAAGTTCATAAGTTTTTTAATTATCATTTTAATTCTCTTAATACATACTTTAAGAGAACAATTTATTAAAACTAAAGCAGTGACGTCCAAAAAATAAATTGTGGTTGTATTGCTTCATATTAGTATTAGTAAACGTAATAATTACGAGCAGTGCCATACAAATCTAAGTTTGTTATTTTCCATCTTTTTTTTTGCTTGCAAAATAAGAATTATTATTTTGTAATGGTAAAATAATTCTTATATATGACTTTTATTTTGTTTTTTTTATCAAAAACAGAAAATAATTTTTAAATTTAATTTAATTTTAATTTAATCATTAAATTATAAATCATTTAAAAATAAGAGGGAAGATGTTTTAAAAAGGCATTTTGATAACATTCATAGTAATATAAATAAATTAAAATTGAAAGAAAAAGAACACCTTTTTGAAAACCGAAAAACATTGTACCGCAATATTATTGCCTTGCATTGTATTCAGCTAGAATCATATGTAGAATCTGCCAATAACGAAAAGCTTATAAATGGCGAATATTTTGTTTTTTTTTTTATTTAAAAAACTATGAAATTTTTCAAAATGCCTTTCTAAAACATCTTGCCAAAAGCATTCCCAAGCATGAAATATATTTTTATTTGCATCATTCTATTACTTCTCAATTTATGTATGCAATGATTACTGGGCAAGGTTTCTTAAGTAAAATATACGAAATATGTAAGCATCCGCCGCATGTGCACTCGTCGCTTGATAATCCAGGGTTGTCAGATTTTTTTCACCTTCATCGCCAAATAGTATACCGAAATTCGCCAAAAATCGCCAAAAATTTATTTTTTTAGATTTTTGGTAAAAAAAAATCGCCAAATAAAAGTTTTATATAAAAAAGAGTATACAAGTGCATTTTTATCCTTATTCTAGTAGTGTGTTTAAATTATAGTAGAACATCACCAAACGCTTAACATTTGTGATTCTAACTTGAATTCTGTAATCTGTAAATCATTAATTGCAATCGCAACAAGTTTGGCGACTTTAAATTGCAAAAGTATGCTGAAGGGAACTAGAATTCTTGTAATCATAAGAAGGCTGATTATCTTAAAACCTAGAACTTGTGAGATAAGTTAATTAAATTTTGCTAAAACATTAATTTTCTCAAGCATGTAAACTGAGTAGAGTTTGAAAAGTGAGTTTTTATAAGCGTTATTTTCTATGTGAATATAAGCCAGAATAAGGTAAAATTTTGTATTTATTTGAAGCAAAGGATAAATATATTAAAAGGTATATTTAAATTAGATATTTGAAATTGATTTGGAATACTTAAGGTCTTAACAAAGTACCTGAATTATTTTTAAGAATTACCGTCTTCCCAGATTAGTTTTCGATTCTATATAAAATCAGGGTTTTCGAAAATTTCAAGTGAATATTTAATCTTTTTTTAAATATTTTAAGGTTTAAAAGAAATATTTGATTTTATTTCGTGTAAAAGTGCGCATTTTTTCGCTTTGCGCTTGATACTGCTATATAGAATCTGATATCAATGCAATTTTTTTTTAAAAATTTTCTGATTTTCTTTCGCTATTAATTCAACTATTTTTGCATACTACCAAGTAAACATTATTGTTTAGTTATTTAAAAAAGCCCATTTCGTATGCAATCGAAACGATTTAAAATTTAGTAGTATTTATGATGACGCGTTATAAGCAACGTTAAAGAAGAACAATTTTTTAGAATTTTGTGTGTTTATTTAAAATCCATTATACTCCCTGAGGATGCTACTCGAAGAGTAGCGAAATATTGGAAATTAATAAAGAAGAATTTTAATTAAAGAACAATCCAGGCCTCGAGCTCAAATATTTTTTTTTTATAATTAAATTGGAAAGATCGAATAAAAAACAACTTTAATATTTAAAATTTATTTTGCAAAATTAGTTTTTCGTTAAAGGTCCGATTATTGTATTTATCTGGCAATATTATCAATTTATCATTTAAAACAATCGTATTCGTATTGCGATTTTAAAATTTGTTAAAAATTTAAAGAAAAAACTTACCCCGTACTTATAAATTTGTTCATATAAATATGAAAAAAAGACAAAATGTGTTTTAGAAATCGCCAAATAATCGCAAACTTTTTTAAATTTCGCCAAAAAAATCGCCATGTCGCCAAACACAAAATTGCATCGCCAATTAGGTTTATAAATCGCGACGATTGGCGAAATATCGCCACATCTGACAGCCCTGTGATAATCGACTACTGAATTGTGTACTCTCGTTGACTAAATGAAAGAGCGTAAAAAGGCGTGTGAAGAATGTGAGTGAATTAATCTCCACAATTGTGGTATGGGCTGAACACCAATGTTTTATATGAACAGCTGCCCAAAAATATGACAAATATGCAGGTATACAAAATGCATGTAAGCAAGGATTTTGAAGAATAATTACTTAAAATATGTATTTTGGGCAGTTAAGACAAAGTGCAGCAAACTTTGATTTTTTGTATGAAAATAATTTTAAAAAGCCAAAAATTTTAAGGCATTTATCTCAAATGTGCAGGCATAGAAAGTGCACTTAAAAAATTAATTTGTATTTTAAACAATAATGACAAAAAATATTAATTATGTGTAGTTAAGTCAAAAGTGCACTTAAACAAAAGGCAGTTAAGTCAAAACTACTGTACATGGTTACTATTTTATTTTAACAAATTTAAAGCATATTTTAAGGCATCCATAAATATTTATTTGATTGAATAACGAAATTGTCAAACGAAATTAATATTGTTAAGAAAGTTAAATTATCTAAGAATTATTTATAGTAATAGTTGTAAGTTATAGTTTTATGTCATATTAGTTACTTAAAATTGTCATGTATAATTTTCAACACAACTGTTATTTTAATATAATTCCTATATGAGTCTCCCAGTCATTTCTAGAAATGGTTTTAGAACATAATAAATAGTTTTTACGGGAAGGTTCAGGAAAATCTAGAAATAATTAGGAAATATAAAAAGGGGTGACTCATGTATAGTTTGTTTAGTTTGTTTTGAGAAACGGTTCTGTTCGTAACTAATAATTGTGAACAAAATAATTAATAAAGTTTGTTAAGTTAAATAAGTGTGGATTTTTATTCGGATTTGCAATTAAAAGAACTCAAACGCGTTTATTAAAGGAAAAACGTAACAATTGGTGTCAGAAGTGAAATTGCAATAAAAAGAAAATAAAATAAATAAACAAATAAAAAAAAAACTATACAAACAACAATGAAATTCGATGAGCTAAAAGTTGAGCAGCTGAAGAAAGAGTTGGGCAAGTTGGATCTGCCTACTGCAGGAAATAAAGCTGAGCTGGAGAAAAGATTAATCGATGAATTTAAGCGACGCAATATTGACATCGCAGCTTATGAATTTGACGAAAAAGAAGAAATAGAAGTTGCTACCCGTGCAGTAACAAGCAACATGGATCTTAGCACAATGTTTGCTGCTATGATGCAGAAAATGGGAAAAATGGAAGAAAATTCAAGTACCATTTTAGCCGAAATTCAAGAAAATTCCAGATTGACAAACGAAAAACTTGAGAAGCTTCAAGAGATTTCTACTGCTATAAATGAAAGAGTAGACGATATGGAGTTAGAATTCAACCAGAAACTGTTTGATGTAAAAACACAAGTCACTGATGTAAAAACTCAAGTCACGGATGTAAAAACACAAGTCACGGTTTTTAATAGTCTTCAGTGCCAAGAGGGAACGGTTCGAGTTTTACCAGAAGTCTCTAGTAGAATTAAAGCCCCGAGTTTTGACGGCAGTTCACCATTTAATGTTTTTAAGTTCCAGTTTGACACAGTTGCCAACAAAAATGCATGGAACAGTGAAGAAAAAGCCATAGAGCTGATTCTGGCTTTAAAGGGAACTGCGGCTGAAGTTCTAGAAAGTGTACCATTAAGTTGCAGAAACAATTATAATGACATTTTGGTAGCACTGCAACGCAAGTATGGTGGTGAACAGAGAAGAGAAATATACAGAATGGAATTACGGGGTCGGGTACAAAAGGTAAACGAGACGTTACAGGATTTCGCACTAGAGATTGAGCGCTTGGTGCAGCTTACTTATCCGGGTGAAAGTCATCCGTTGCTAGATCATTTTAAGATCGAAGCATTTGTAAACGGTATACGGGATGCTGATGTGAAACTAGCGGTATGTGCATCACAGAAGACATCATTTGCAGAAACGGTATCATTTGCCCTAGCACAAAAAGCCGCAAGCGTATATGGTGCGAAAACTTGATTTTACCGCTGAACAGGAAATAGATGTTCTAAATGAAATGAGAAGCATAAAGGAGGCAGTGATGCAAGCTTTAAGCGAGAAGCAAGGCAAAAACAAAGCGAAATGCTATAATTGCGGTAAGAGTGGCCATATTCAGCGGAACTGCAAAGCACCCAGACAACAATCAAAGTCTGCTTCGCCGCAAAGGTATAAACGAAGAGCAAGTCAGCAATCATCGCGGGAGCCACCAATAAAGCTGAGAAGAGCTAGCAGTGCAGAGGAAACTGAAGGTCCCACGATAAATTTAGTTGTGAAAACGAGTAACAGAAATATTACGACCTGTGGTTACATAAATGGTGAAATCCGCATCTTGACTATCGACACTGGTGCAGGACATTCCATTATAAGAGCTGATTTGATAAAGGGAGCTGTCGAGCCATTAAGCGGTGTAAACTTGCGAACAGCTACGGGAGAGCCTGTCATTGTCTATGGCAAAGCAAGAGTAGAAATAAGAATGGCCGATATGATCGTTTTTGATGAATTTATTGTGGCTGAAATTATGGACGAGGTCATAATTGGAGCAGATTTTATGATTCGTCAAGGTATTAGTCTAGATTATGAATTGGCGTGGTCTAGAAATACCCCTAAACGTTGGGAATGGAAGTGAAGCTCTTGTAAGACAGCTAGTCACTGGTGATCATAGCAAATTGTCATCCCAAAGAGGCGATGGAAAACGTGGGAAGGCGAGCACAAATTCGAGACGGCCCAGTAAACATAAAAGCAAGCACTGTATGGAGTCTGAAAACAGGAAACGCATCCATGAGATTCGCCTATTACATGTGGAACCCAGCAAAGACTGGTCATCGGCGCAGAAAAGTGACCCCGTATTAGCGAAAATCATGAAGGCCAAGAAAGACGGTGAAAGACCGACTCATGAAGAAGTTAGATTGGAGGGTCCACTGATGAAAGCGTATTGGGCGCAGTGGAATAGTCTGCGGATGGTAAATGATTGCCTATACCGTACATGGGAAAGTACTGATGGCAAAACGGTTAAAAACCTTATCGTAGTACCGTCTTCTAAAGTATGCGAAGTTGTGAAGAAATTCCACGACGGTACTGGTGGTGGACATCTAAGCGTAACAAAAACCATAAAAAAGTTAAAAGCAAGCTACTATTGGGTCGGTTGCAAGCAAGCCGTGATTGAGTGCATAATCAAATGCCCACAGTGCGTTGAAGACAGCGGTCTAATTGGAGGAAACAGGACATCGCTCCAGCATTACAACTTTGATGAATTATCCGTACCAGCGAATAATAAAGACTCCACCCAAGAGCAGGAAAGAGAGTTAAGACGAAGGCGTGCTAATTTATCAAATGACCAGATGAAAGTCAGAAACAATCAAGTGGCAAATTCGGAAGGCTTCAAAGAAGGCCAGTTGGTTTTACTTTTTAATCCGCAACGGAAGAAAGGACTATCTCCAAAGCTGCAGACTCATTGGGATGGCCCATATAAAGTTATAAAGAAATTGAATGACGTGGTGTATCGGATCCAGAAATATAAGAGCCCAAGATCAAAAATGAAAGTGGTACAACTAGAACGACTAGCCCATTATGGAAAAGGAGAATCTGAGCCTATTCGGGACGAAAAGGCTTAAGTGGAGGGCAGTGTTAAGAAAGTTAAATTATCTAAGAATTATTTATAGTAATAGTTATAAGTAATCTTGTAAGTTATAGTTTTATGTCATATTAGTTACTTAAAATTGTCATGTATAATTTTCAACACAACTGTTATTTTAATATAATTCCTATATGAGTCTCCCAGTCATTTCTAGAAATGGTTTTAGAACATAATAAATAGTTTTTACGGGAAGGTTCAGGAAAATCTAGAAATAATTAGGAAATATAAAAAGGGGTGACTCATGTATAGTTTGTTTAGTTTGTTTTGAGAAACGGTTCTGTTCGTAACTAATAATTGTGAACAAAATAATTAATAAAGTTTGTTAAGTTAAATAAGTGTGGATTTTTATTCGGATTTGCAATTAAAAGAACTCAAACGCGTTTATTAAAGGAAAAACGTAACAATATTATTTATTGTTAAGTATGTTTGTATGTGTGTAAATGTGAATTTTTTATTTTAGCTGAACTGTACAAAGTAATTTTTATGTTTAATTTTGCTATGAATTATTATTATATTTGATAAATACAGTAAAAATTCGATAATCCTGATAATTGATTGCAGACCCCAATCCGGATTAGCGAATTATCCGGATTACCGCATGTATGTATTTATCAAATATAATAATAATTCATAGCAAAATTAAACATAAAAATTACTTTGTACAGTTCAGCTAAAATAAAAAATACACATTTACACACATACAAACATACTTAACAATAAATAATATTAATTTCGTTTGACAATTTCGTTATTCAATCCGGACTATAGAGTTGCAAGCAATCCGGATTATAGAATAAGCAATGACTGTATTTTTCAAAGCATGCTGTGATTTGAATAAAAAAATAAATAAAAATGGGTGTTATTCAATCCGGACTATAGAGATGCAATCAATCCGGATTATAGAATACGCAATGAGCTGCAAAATTCTGTCCGGATTACCGAATATTCCGGATTAGTGGAGTCCGGATTACCGAATTTACACTGTATTTATTAAAAATATAATTTTAATTGCACTTCAGTTAAAAAATATTATTATTAGTGAAAACCCTCGTGATAGTAAAGTACCCTTGTAGACCTTGTCTATTTAATGAATGTAGTAAACGTACTAACTAGGGTATTCATTCGGTTAACCGTTAATTGGTTAGCCGATTAATAACTACCGGATGAACTGATCGCCCTACAAGAAGTGAATGAGCGAGTAGTCACTTTTTTCACGTTGGTGTTAAGAAAATGATAGAATGAAATGACCGAAATCAAGTTATCTGTCATTTCTTTCTATCATTTTCTTAACACCAACGTGAAAAAAGTGACAACTCGCTCATTCTCTTCTTGTAGGGCGGTTAATTTAAAATTGGCTTTTTTCGATTAGCGATTTGTAGTATTAAACCATACTTTTTTGTGTTTTTAATAATGGGTGAGTTTTAAAACTTCAGTTGCAAAGCAACTCGTATTTTTTAATGCATTTTACAATGCAAGTACGTAGAATTTTACAATGTTATCTGTATTAAAGTTCAGGAAAAGTTACCAAAAAAGTTGTGTTGTTCATAAAATATATTTTTTTCTAGATATACATTCTTAGAATACTGTACAAAAACATAAATTAAGGAATTCGGAAATTAACTTTTTTGCAGAATGTTCTGTGCTGATCTGATAAGACCAAAAATTTAATTTTTTTACATAAAAATTTTATTAAAAAAGTAACAAAAAAGGTACTTCACTTTTTAAACTTTAAAAAAAATATCATCAAAATTTAAGCTAATCTTCTAAAATAATCTTTCAAAAAGAGAATATAAACCATTTATTTCTTTTGTTTTGTTAAAACTTGACTTAAAAATGATTCTTTCACTTACAGTTAACGTTGGAGAGATTGAAAGTAAAGCGTTATAAAGCATATCCAATTTCTTTTCTAAAAAATGCTAGTTTTCTATTATACCACTTGAATCTATTTTTGTTTTGTTTACCAATTCAATACTTTTAATCAGTGTGACCACAACTAAAAAAAAATTGGATGCTGAATGTGGTTTAAAGCAATGCTAAAAATGCTAAAAAAAAATTGAAAATGCTGAATTTTTTTAAATAATTGTATCATTATAATAAATGAATTACATATTTATTTACCTGAAAAAAAGGAAGTTGATATAAAAAAAATTTATATACATATGTATTACACAGGTACATAGAAAATAAATTAAATACATAATTAAATACATGAGTGAAAACATGTCAAACCATCATGCCGTTCGGAAACAACACCTCTGATTTCAATGAAATTCACCACAACTGTTGTATGTTATTGGACTTTAACAAAACATAAATTTTCAGACTCCAGATTCTTTCGGCCTCCGAAATATGACGTCATAAATGCTGTGAAAAATGTTAAAAAATCACAAAAGTCTCCTTACAAAAGGGGATAGAACTTTTGAACTATGCAAGATAATTTAGTTTTTTTGTGTTTTTTTAAGAAAAGGTCAAAGGTCATTTTTTGGCGTCTTGAGTTCAAAGGTTCATATCTGAAAAAGTATATTTTTTAAAATTCTTAAAAAAACATATGTCAAGTATTAGACCCTCTTCTACATTTCGAGAAAATTTAAGGGTGGAGACTCGATTGGTGTCAAAATTATAGACCAGAACGTGATTGTAAGTATGTTTTGTGTTCATACAAGATAAACATTTTATGTTGGATTTAAATAAGACATTAAGGCTTATTATTCTAAATGTATTTCCCATGCGAATTATTTATATTGTATTATTGAAGAAGACATTATAGTTTTCATTTATTTTTTTATTACAAAATATTGAACAACACATTAAAATAATTCAATTCATTTTTTTTAAATAATACTGTTTAAAGCTTTCAGTTGAAATTTGTAATGTAAATTTAAAATGTAAAGGGTGTTTTTTTAAGCTAGATAGAACTTTAAATTGTAAAAAGTAACACAAAAAATTAAATTTTGATGAAATATTTTTTTTTATCGTTTCAGTATACTCTGACAAATCATCATGAATACCTTCACGCTTGAACAACGCTACGAAATTATCCAAATTTACTTTGAAAATCAGTCGTCGATTCGCGCAACTTATAGACGACAATTTATCGCAAAATTGTGTTCAGCGATGAGGCGCATTTTTGGCTTAACGGGTTTGTTAATAAGCAAAATTGCCGCATATGGAGCGAGACCAATCCACAAGAGACCCTACAGACTCCATTACATCCAGAAAAATGAACCGTTTGGTGCGGTTTTCACGCTGGTGGCATCATCGGACCTTATTTCTTCAAAAATGAGGCCGGAGCTCGCGTTACGGTCAATGGAGATCGTTACCGCACCATGATCAATGATTTTTTGTTTGAAAATATGGATGACATTGATCCGGAGGAGATGTGGTTTCAACAGGTTGGCGCTACGTGCCATACGGCGAACGCAACCATCGACTTATTGAAATCAAAATTTGGCGATAAGTTGATTTCGAGAAATGGACCTGTCAATTGGCCTCCAAGGTCGTGCGATTTGACACCTCTCGATTATTTCCTGTGGGGCTACGTGAAGTCACTGGTTTATGCTTATAAACCAGCAACAATTGACGCCTTGGAGGCCAGCATTGTTCGTGTTATTCGTGACATACGGCCAGCAGTGCTCGAAAAAGTGGCCCAAAATTGGACGTCCAGAATGCGCTTCGTGAAGAACAGCCGCGGTGCCCATATGCCCGAAATCATTTTCAAATGTTAATGTCACGTATTGATCTTTCGAATAAAATTTTGATTACAATTTAATTTTTTGTGTTATTTTTTACAATTTCAAGTTCTATCGGGCTTAAAAAAACACCCTTTAGTACAAAAATAGTAAGTTTTGAACAAAACAATTATTTAATTCAGGTAATTTTTTTGTATTAAATTTATTATATATAATTCTACTTAAAACTTTTAATTGGTAATTTGTGTTTTAAATTTTTAAAATTTATTACAAAAATTGTTCGAGCCCCAGCCACGGTCAAGAATGAAAGATTATCAATAACAATTTTAATTAATTTTCATGTTGTAAAATTCCTTTCTTCATAAAAATAATTTAATGAAAATTAAATTTAATGATTTTAAGCCTAATTAAAATTATTAAAAATTTGGATTAAAAACCATAAATAGTTCAACAAAATAACCACAATACTAATTATTGTTAAAGCTAAGGCACGAGCTCTATGTATTCATTTGTCCTTCAAGTTGTGCTGAAAAAGGTCAACAAGAAAAAGAAAGACAAAAAAATGAAAAAAAAAAAAAAAACAAAAATGTACTTTGGACTTCAAGAAAAATTCTTGACAAAAGTACGGAAAAACAGAAGTAAGGAAGAACATGTAAAATCAATTAAAATGGATAATCATTCAAAAAAGCAAACTTCGATCTACCAAAGGTTAAAATACAATTTGGTTTAAGGATTGATGTTTGACTATTGACGTCAGCAGTCGTCGATGGCTGCGAGTGTAAAACGGCAAATCCATCTGAGGAGATCGAGTGGTTGCGATCGAAACATGTCATGGTAACCTGCTGGCCCGGGTTCGAGCCCCAGCCACGGTCAAGAATGAAAGATTATCAATAACAATTTTAATTAATTTTCATGTTGTAAAATTCCTTTCTTCATAAAAATAATTTAATGAAAATTAAATTTAATGAACCTAAGCCTAATTAAAATTATTAAAAATTTGGATTGTTTGAAACCTTTAAAAGGTTGAGTTAAATATAACATTTATTCAGAGAGTAAAACATAAATTAGTAACGAACATTTTCAATTAAAAATTCGCTATCATTTGAAAAAATCTTTACTTTTAACTTATTTACTCCTTCAGGAATGAAACAATGATATTTTTGTGTACCTGGAATTGTGCGTAGCCCAAAAAAGCGTTCTCTTAAAAATTCATCTTCTTCTCTATCATCATCTTCAGAAAGATATATGAAATTGCAATTTTTAAGGTTTGTTTGGCACCAATCGAACAAGAGTTGTGGCGTTGTGATCTGGTTATCTAGTGGTCGTTGTAAGAATATTATTTTTAGTGGATCTTTTTTAAAGTTATTTTTTAAAAATATATGAAGGTGTTTGTGGAATAAATGGACCGCTACAATATTATGTACAAGACAGCTCGATATTATTATAAAATTTGTGTTTTTCAGTATTCCATCGGATTTATAATAAATGACAATTGGATACAATGTTGCTATTGCATTGTTCCAATAAAATCCTTGGACAGCATCTTGAATAGTAAAAGACACGTTTTCAGAAAAATCACAAACAACGACATATTCGTTTTCTTTTAAAGATGATTTTTTGCATGTTAAAAAGGCATTCTGTTGTTTTGATATAAAAGAATGTGGAAGTAATTTTTTTAGTTTTTCAGAGAGTAAATCTAAAAAATCATCGGTTGGTTGGATCATCGTTTCCAATTTGTCTCTATCAGTACTTATCCATTGTTTATACTTTATTTCATCAATGTTATTTTCTTCGAATAATTGACGAAGTGTATCTATTAAATTATTTGTTCCAGGACAAAATTTACACTTTCCAATATAGCAGTTTGGAGATTCTGAAGAGCACACAATTTTTTTAAAACAGTCTTTGTATGATTCCATTTCATAATCTTTTAAGTTTTTTGTTAATTTTTTAAATTTATAGAGTCAAGCATTAATTTACCGTTCTGGTGTTTTATACAGACGCATACATTATGGGTGCCACATGCGTTGACGAGCACTACGTTTTTTGGTCTGAGCTCACAAAATTTAGATAGACCTATTTTGTGTTTCCCATGTCGTTCTCGAAACAAGGCATACATTTCCCGTAAGTTCCCTAGCAAAAGCCTTTTTGTTTTACGAACTTTTATTCCATTTTCCGCAATGGATACAAAATCGCATTCATAAAACTCTTTAACTGTATCAGCAATTTCACTCGGTAAAGATTTGCCCAGCTTTTCATTCGGGGTACTTAATATACCTTTTTCATCGACAAGTTTTTTCACTTCACGTGCCATAAAATTTGATATGTGAAATTCTTCTACCATCTTGAGAATAGACCAGCTTTTAGGCAAAATAATAAGTAATTGCATTTTCTCGCTATTTTTCGTAAGTGTTTTAAATTTTTCTTTTAATTGTGTTATTATTTCTGATTCCGGGCCTTGGTGTGATGTTGAAGGTGTCAAATCTGGAAAAACAATTTTTTTGATTGTCTTGCTCACATTTTGAAACTAGCTGCTTCTGTACTTTTTATATACCATTTTTCTGGATGAAATTGGAGATTCTTCAAGATATGGTAGAGTCTCGTTTAATTTAGAAACCGCAATCTCTTGAATCACCACAGCTTTGTCTTTAGGCAACGATTCACTTTGCTCCAAGCCTTCAACTGAATCTACCTCTTCATAGTCTATTTCTTCTTTTCTTTTGAAGTCTACATAATCTAAGTCTACATGAATGGCATATCTTATTTGATGTTAAAATATTTTTGCATATGACAGTCATCCACTCTTGAGCTCTTCTTAGTCCTAATGATATATATTTATGCCCCACTTTTTGGAAAGCATTGCAACAATACATTTTTTTATGTGACATTTTAAACACAATTATTAAAATTTTTTAAACTAATTTTTTGCGAGTTTTTTATATAACAATTTTTAATTTTGTTTGACTTAAAACACAAATTGTTCAATACTTACTATTTTTGTACATTTTTAAATTACATTACGAATTTCAACAGTATTATTTAAAAAAAAAAAAAAAAAGGTTTATCTAGTATGAACACAAAACATACTTAGGATCAAGTTCTGGTCTGTAATTTTGACACCAATTGAGTCTCCACCTTTAAATTTTCTCGAAATGTAGAAGAGGTTCT
Source organism: Pollenia griseotomentosa (assembly GCA_963931875.1). Classification (NCBI taxonomy): domain Eukaryota; kingdom Metazoa; phylum Arthropoda; class Insecta; order Diptera; family Polleniidae; genus Pollenia; species Pollenia griseotomentosa. The sequence goes on from OZ007562.1 coordinate 64,456,558, forward strand.
AATACTTGACATATGTTTTTTTAAGAATTTTAAAAAATATATATTTTCAGATATGGACCTTTGAACTCAAGACCCCAAAAAATGACCTTTGACATTTTCTTAAAAAAAAAACACAATATGCATATAATTTTAAAGGGTGCACTTTCACCTTTAAAACGATACAAAAAAAACTAAATTATCTTGCATAGTTCAAAAGTTCTATCCCCTTTTGTAAGGAGACTTTTGTGATTTTTAAAAATTTTTCACATCTTTTATGACGTCATATTTCGGAACCCAAAAGGATCTGGGGTCAATTTTTTTTTGTTTAATTATACTCTTATAGTGTATGACATTTGTATGACATTTCATTGAAACCGGAGGTGATGATGCCGAAAATGCCTTTTTTTCGTGATGGTTTGACGTGTTTTAACTCACATGTAAATTTATGTATTTGCATAAAATATGCAAATATTTCTTTCAGTCTTTTATACAAATGTATAGGTACCTACATAAAATAATTCTGATAGTGCATAGAAAATATTCCTGAAAAATATTGAAGGAATAAGATTATTAAAGTATAAATGCTTTATAAATTGTAATTTGACTTGTAATACACATTCGAATTAATATGACAATTTATGGTACATAAAATATTTAAAAAAAATTATTATAAAATCCCTAACTTACCAAAAATTAAAAATCGACTTTTTCATTGATTCTTATGCATTGCATCTACACAAATGTTTACAAATATTGTAAATTGTCTGCCATTGTCGGATGCATTAATTTAACACATCTTCCAAATGAAAATAGCGTACAATGTTCACACTGTTGCAAGGCATTTTTAGTCAATTTTAGTGACAACATTGTAAAATCTGACCATCGTCTGTACCACAGAATACTAACAGAACTGTAAAAAGTGATGTGTGAAAAAGGCCCAAATCAGTTGCGAGGGCAGCTTTCGAAGAAAAAGACCGAAAGCTTTTTTTTTTTGTTGTGAAGTTGCAATGTGTAAAAACAGGCAGCAACAATCAACACAAATAGCGTGATCAAAACACAAATGCATAAGTTCAACAAACGTTGTGTTTTGTGCAAAAACAATTTTTATTAATAATTTTTTGTTTTATAATGTTATGATTTACTTAAATAATTTTTACTCGTGTTGTGGTAAGCTTAAAAGCCTTTACAAATAAATCTTAACTAAATAAATTTGCGTTCATTGTATTGCGGCATAAAAGATGATGCAAACAGAAATGCAAAAAGGGTAGCTTTCTTAGAAAGAGACAAAAAAAAACGCAAAATCTTCCATCTCTTGACAGTTCTGTTAGTATTCTGTGGTCTGTACGAAGCTTAATGCATTAAACACATTCACCACAGCAGGCTACACGAACACAATACTACAAATGCTGCTGCCTGAAATTTTAGTCGTGTAGTCAGCTACTGAATTATGTTGAACACGGCAGCTACAATTGAAAAAATACAAACAGCTGTTTTTGTTTACTATGTCTTTATATTTCAGTGGTGCCACTATCATTTTTTTTTCTTTTATAAAATGGAAAAACATGCATAATTGCAGACTCTTAAGGCCCAACCATAATATGCATAGCCTTGCTTAACCTACTGTCAAAAATTACCAAAAAGTCTCTCAAATGTATTTAAAAAAACAAAAATAAAATCAACAAACATTTGATTCCGTACGGAATTTGCGATCAGTTTCGCACTTTGCTTAAGCAAATGACAGTTTCAAAAAATTTAACAAAAAGTTTCCTTAAGTTCAATATGGTTTGCCTCATATGATTAACATGTGTTCGTACATTTGCTTAAGCCAACTTAAGCACATTATGGTTGGGCCTTTATTCAAACTTAATTTAAGATTATCAACAAATGAATTTATTTAAAAAAATTAAAATATTTTAATTTTGTTGTTTTTGTAACTAATAAACAATATAATTTTAACGGCAGATTAAACAAAAAATACATATAAAATGCTTTTAAAATAAGAAAATTTGTTTCTTCAACACATGTGGTATAGTTCGTAAAAGTTTCAGAACACTTTGGGTACGCACGTAAATGCATAAAAACTATGTATCACTGCTGCAGTGATGCAAAATGTTGTTGCTGATGCGTGATTACCAGTTGCAGTTGTGTTGCTGATACTTTGCACAACAGCTGTGCAAAGTTTGAATTTTTGAAATTTCAAAAGTTTAATAAGCAAACATTAAATAATAATAAAAATGCTTTTTTTTTCTTTTTTGTCAAAAGTTGTTGCTTCAGAAAATTAACTGAAGCAATAATTGCCAAAGTTTGCTGCAGAGCTGCGGCATTACTGCATAAAAACTTTTGACATATGAGAGCGATGCCAAGTTTCTTACAAGTGATGCTTTTACGAACATTAAACTTTACTTCTGCGCAAGTGATACCCAACAATTGCATTTACGAACGTACCCTTTATTAATAACCTTTACGGTAAAAACTGGATCTAAGAAGTAGTGGTATTATTAGAAACTACTTCGAAATGGCTTTCACTTGATCTTTAAAAAATTCCGATTTATTAGCCCGTTAAGGGCCAATTTCAAAAATAAATATTTCTTGAAAGAATTTTCTACAAAACTTAAAATTTTGTCAATATACATATTTATTAAAACATAACATCTTTAGGGAAGAACACTTAATCTTTTATATACCATATTATTAGTAACTTCATCATATACAATTTAAAATTTATTAAGCTTTAAAAAATTTTATTTTGGAAAATTAGTCAATTTATTTAAAAGTTTGATTAAAAATATATATCTGGTAATAATTTATGTACTTCTTACATATTCATCCCAATTATGAATTAAAATTCCCCGGGAGTTTTTTTCCTTCTCTCATTTTTCCTATGTTAATTCAATTGTAAAAGTAGGAAAAAGGAAAAAACTCCCGGGGAATTTTTATTCATGATTGGGCTGATTGAATTATTGTAATATGTACATAAATAATAAGTGTTCTGCAACGCCGAAAAACCGCAATTCGGAAAAACTTTATTAAGCAAATATCTTAGGGTTAAATAATTATTGTTATATCGACATGATTTAAAGATAAAGCCAATTTTGTAAAAAAAAAGTCAGCCACGGAGTATAAATATATAAAATTGGTTAATCGGTGTGCCATAAACGCCATGTGGAACACACTTTAAAGAATTTTCCAATGCTTCCCATATTTTATAGATTCATTTTATACCTAAAGAGATATGGATAAAGTATTTTGAAACTTTTACGACCTATAACTCCTGAACTAGAAGCGTTGGCGCGAAAAACATCTTCCTATAGAACTTCATTCAAGGATATAAACAAATTATATAAATCACAATTTGGTGTTGAGCCGAGTTAATATTCTTGTTTCAAGCCCATTCTTTTCTGTTAAACAAAAAAAAAAAGAAAATAAATTTTAAGCACTTATTTTTTAAATATTTGTTTATATTAGCAGCACTTTTTCTGTTTTGTAGTGACAAAAATAGAAATTAGTTTAATTTGACTACAACGACAATATAAGCACAGACAACAACCTGCAGGCATGTATCCGTGCCGTCGTGAAAATAATTTTTTTACAGAGAGTGTTCTGCAGAACGATTCACCCATCTCGGAAAATTTGTCCGGACAAACAAAGCTACCATATGGTTTACAGATGTAAACGATTATACAAAGTGGCAGCACAGTTAGCAAACTATTAGTTATAAAACTATTTTTTATAAAAGTGTGATAAAGAAAATGGACGAAAGAAGAAAATTAATTTTATTATTTTAAATTGAATTGCATGAAACCCATTTACTAGCAAACAAAATTTATCAAAAAATGTTGAAAGTAAAAAGAATAGCAGTAAGAAAAATATTACAGAAAAGAAGAACAAACGGTGTTTTCCACACACTTGTTCCTGAGATGCGCCTTCATGACGTGGAATCGTTTATAAATTTTCACCGTATGGACCACAATACGTTCAATGAAATCCTTGCAATTTTAGGGCCTGATTTGCGTGGTATACCTATTCGTAAACAAGAGCATATTACGCCGGCAGAAAAGTTGTCCTTAACATTAAGGTAAAGCTGCTTTGTAGCGTCTTCGCAGACTTTTCCATAATATTTGACATTCACTTCCTACAATAATTGGTAAACATTATGTTAAAAAATAATAAAATTTACCATTTAAAATTTACTTACGACCAATTCCAATAGATTTTTCTATTTCCGTCCATATATTTTGTTTAAGGTAAGTATTTTTATATCATCGATTGCCCATATCATAAATACATTCTCTTCCTGGTTTTTTTATTTCTTCAATTAGTTTCAGGGCAATATTTTCTTTAACATCCATTTTTTGTTTAATTTTTTTTTTTTAAATATTCAGCACAAAACGAAAAATGTAATATGTGGCAGCTCAATTCAACTTTTATGTACAAATTGAAAAAAAGTGGCAAATCAGTTCATTTTGTTCGGCACAAAAATTAAAATTAAACCAATTCAAGAGAAAACTTGCCGAACAAAATCTTTGCTCTCTCTCTCAAAAGTAAAACGTCAAACTCAATATAAAAAAAATTTTGTCCGGACAAAAATTTTGTTCGGAACGCATGGGTGAATCGAGCTTTAAAGTGACTAAGTTCTAAATAAAAGTTTGTACATTATAAACAGTGTGTAGAGTGTTGTGTTTATTTTATTTTATTAAAGTTGCAAGAAAAGAACTCAAGAGTTTTATTATAAAGGAAATAAACCGAACACGTTATTGAAAAGGCAGTAACGTAACAATATGAAATACTGCTGAAGTGGCCACGCAATGAGTGGCATTTCTGAGCGGAATACAACTTGTTCTAATTTTTAGTTGTTTTCTGGGCGGCAAAGAATAAACATGACAGAAAAGAATGTGGAGCTTACCAAATTTTCTGTAAAATTTTAACCAAATCTGCTGTTAATTTTTTGCAGCAGAAAATCAAAGGATTTAACAGACATACGGCAGTATTGCCAAAATCCGCTTGGAAATTTGCTTGATTTATAGGATGAACACCAAATGTTATTTTTCTTTGCTTAACGCCTTAAACTCTTATAAATATGAATATGATAACATTAAACGAACCCCTCTTGACAGTGGCATTTTAACAACTAACTGCTCAGCAATGACGCTCAGTAATAAGCCACTTGCCGCTCTGTCGCTCACCGCTTCAGCGCTCATTGTGTGGACTCGGCCTTAGAGCTTTCAAACTTTTGAACAATCAACAGACTATAAATCTATGTATGTACATTACCAGTTTTCATATTGCCCCAAGAGGAGTAGAGAAAAGGATACCCCAGATAGTGGTTATTTACACTTAAAAGTATATATAGCTTATGACTTAATTAATAATCGGTTACATATAAAATGGTTATAAAGTGAATGACAAAAGAGTATATACATATATTGAATGCTTTCATGTTTTTTACACATACTGCTTGTCAAGAGATTGAGTGGTTGCAATTGAAATATGTATAGGTAACCTGTCCGTAAAAGCCTGGGCTCGAGCTCAGCGGCAGTCAAGGATGAATAATTATCAAGAAAAATTTTAATGAATTTCATGTTGTAAATTCCTTTCTTCATAAAAATAATTTAATGAAAATTAAATTTGGTAAACTTTAACCTGATTAAAATATCAAAATTTGGATTAAAAACCAACAAAATAACCACAATACTAATTATTGCTGTAAAAAAAAAAAATTTCCAAGTTTATAGCAATTTTTTTTTTAAATGTGATCAAGAAAACAACCTACAGTAAAAGTCACTGAAAATCGTACAGTACTGCTAAGTATTCTTAAGTTTTTTTAAACAAAAATTACTTTTCAGTGACAAAAATTTAATATTTTCTATTTAAACAAATAGAAACTGGGAATTACTTCCTTTCGTAGGTTACTTTATATTATATTCAACATTTTAAGACTATTACAAAAAAGCTTTATAAAATACATAACTGAAATTTAACTCATAGAATAAATTCGAAAAATAAAAAATGTTGAATATTTTCTATTTATTTAAGTAAATTTTAATTACAAAATGACAAAAATTTAATACATCTAGAAACTTAAAACAAAAAAATTAAAAAAATCACAAAATTCATGTGTCACTAAGAATCGTACACTTGTAATCCACACTTAAAACTATTGGTATAAAACATTTTTAATATTACGTTGGATACATTTACATTGATATTTTAAGTGCATGTAAACGCCTAGGCATGGACCCCACAAGCTTTTTCCCGTTTCGACAGTGATTTTGTTCCATTCTTGCAGCAGAGCGATTTTCAAATCATTTTTGCTAGATATGGTTCGTTTTTAAATTTGTCTGTCTAATATTTCCCAAATATGTTTAGTACCGTTCATATCTAGCGACTGTGCTGGCGTTTGAATTACTTTGGGGGCAATTTTATATTGCCCAAAGTCGAGCAACGTGGGATGAGTTCTTTGGGTCGTTATTAGCATATAACTTAAAAAAACTGTTTAAAACACCCATTTTTTCAGCAGAATGTCATTAATTGTCTTTTAAACTTCTCAGATATGCCAATTTATCCACTTATCCATCAACATATGCTTATCACTCCATATGCTGAAATGCATCCCCAAACCATTTGCGAACCCCACACGCAGAAAAAAACATATTTAAATATGGTCACCCCCTACAAAACTATTTTAAATGAAAATTTCAAACATATTATGTTCCATTTAACCACATTATTTTCACCTACAACCATGTTATGTGCCACAATCATATTATGGTTATCTCTAAAAATGTTATTGTTTACTATGACAATAATTTGTTTTACAATAGTATTTTCCTCTTTTCCAAGAGCAACATTATATGGTTGAAAACCAACCATGCTATTATAAGTGTTTAACATATTTTAATTATTTTTTACCATAACATGTTCGGAGGCAACCATAATATGGTTGTGGCTTCTTGATGGATGACTAATTTAACCATAGTATGATTGTCGGTGACAATAATGTAGTAAAATAAAACATAATATGTTTAAAATTATCTTTGAAAATAGTTTTGTTGGAGGTGACCATATTTAAATATGTTTTTTCTCTGGGTGCACCATATTTAAGTGTTGAACGCAAATTTCAAGTATCCATCTCTTTATTCGGTCTTCTACACACTCTAATCTTACCATCAGATGAAAATATATTAAATTTAGATTCGTCAGTAAAAATTTCGTCATTCCAGTATTCTGTTGGGTAAATAAGTTATACGGTGGCAAATGGTAGTCTTGTACGTCTGTTGCGTTCTTTTATATAAGGGTTGTTTCTTGCAATTCGACCATGATAAACAATGACTTAGCTGTTAATCGGTGGGTTTGTTATACCGCTTAATTATTCACTGAATAGTGCTAACACAACGGTTAATTATTTCACATATTTCTGATAAGGATTTTCCGTTCTTATAATGGAAAATTAACAACTGCCTCTCACTTTCACTAGTTTGTTTAATGTCAAGGTTTTTTAATTAAATTATTTTATCGGCCGTATATAAAGTGTTCCATTATTACAACTTTAATTTAAACTACCAGGTAGAATGAACCGTAATTTACTTTATTGCTCACTTCAGGTTTAAGTAAAGTTTTATTAATGGAATACTTTTTATAAGGCCGGTTATATCTACTTTTAGGTATTGTTAAGTTGTGAAAACGGGCCTTAAGCAATTATTGCCACAAAATTAATTCAAAGCCAACACCAATAATATAAAATCAAAAAAGTTAGATTATTTAAACAAATTATTACAAACAATTTATTTTAAAATAAGATTTTTGTTCAGAATAAGCAATTACAGAATCGTTTGCAATACCGAGTGTCTTTTCCCGCACAAATTTTCCGGGATTTCTTTCCCGAAAAATGTGGGATCCCGGGAAATCCCGTATGAAAATCACAAATTGAAATCCACTTGTATTTTACATTAACATTTGAAATCGGTATGTCGCAATTCACAAAAAGAAAATTTAAGTACATATATAATAAGGAATTTAGACGAACACTTTTTAGCTTGTTTTTTTAGAGTTGATAGTGGAAAATCATTATTTTTACAAGTCCAAAGATATTACTCCATAATCATAATCAAACGCTAAAGTCGGTTCTTTTTAAAAACTACTTTAATAAAAATAAAAACACTCTTTTAATTAATAAAGTATTATTTAAATTGAACCGACTTTAACTGGGTGCCTCCCAGAGTTGCCATTTGTCAAGATTTCCCTTTTTTGCAAGTTTTTTGAGATGCCAAAAAGTTTTTAATTTATTTAAAGTTTTGACAGAAATTTTTGTTTTGTCATTAAAAATGCTTTTGGTAACATGCAATGTATTTTATGTTACCAAACATTTAAAACAAAGAAAACATTTCAACTTAAAGGCATTTTGACCTTTTTCACAAAGAAATAAATAAATTAAAAGAGGAAAAAAGGAAAATGTTTTTTATTGAGCAAAAAAACCTTTATATGCAAAAAATTAAAGAATGGGTTCTGCAAGAAGAGCATAATGAGGAAATTTTGCGAAATAAAAAATTAAAAATGGAGATTTCAAGCCAAATAAGCTTGGAAATCGCTCAGCAAGGCCGACCATTTATGGATGGAATGCTAGCAAAAAATATTTTACAAAAAACTTTTCAAACGTTAAATTATAGAATTTAAATCGTCGCAGTCATGATCGAGTGACTTTGATCGAAATTTTACTTTTTGAGATTATGTCATTCGATAACGAGTAGCCGATCGAATGATTTTACTCGAAATGTCATTCGATAGGTTAAGAGCTTTCGTAAAAACATTTAATTGTTTTTTTACAAACAATTTACACACTTTTTGGGAATAATTATTAGATTTCTTTAACAAATTTCCCCTAATTTAGCAATTTAAACAGAATTTTTTCCATTCCTTATACTTTTATGGACTTTTAATCAATTTTATGGCTTGTTCGAATTATTAAAAATTTTCGCTATTTTTGCAAAAATTTTTTTTTGTTATTTGTTGACATTTTGTTTTTTTTTAACCGATTTGAAATAAATTTTAGGGTTTGTTTCCAAGTTTGCGATTATTTGCGAATTTTAGCCATGTTCGCTATAGCAGCGATTTTTTCTGTAAGTTTTCTGATTCTGTACAGCTTTAACAATTTTTAATAAATACTAGACTTTGTTTTCATACCGCTGTTTGCAAATTTCCGCTAATTTAAAATTTTTAATCGAATTTTTGCCATTCCTTGTAATTTTAGGGACTTTTAATCAATTTAATGGCTTGCTTCCGAATTTTCGCGTTGCTTTGTTGCTCTTTTTGGCAAGCGCCGCCGCTATAAAAAAGCCACATAAATAAACCGAAGTCACCTATTTTATAGGGCACTATCAACATTGTTGATTTATATGCGGCGAAAAGTGCAATGTCTTATGCCATTAGTATACAAGCACAAAAATCTATTACATTTTTTAAACAAATTTCGATACGAAAGCTTTCGAATGCCGCAATCCCGTTTTTGATACGTCACGAAGTTTAATTCGATACGAAAGTTCATTCGATCGCGTGTGCGACGATTTGGGCCCAGATCTAGCTTTTCTAGCTGATACAATTTCTTTGCTTAATGATTTCAACTTAGAGCTTCAAGGAAAAGGTAAGAATATATCTTATATTTGTAAAATTTTATTTAATTTTAAAACAAAACTTTTTCTTATACTTTGCCAAATTAAATCAGATGACTTTTAATAGGGAATTGATCAAACAATTTTAAACATAAAGACATTCAAAAGCGTTTTTAAATACAATAGATTACACATTTTCAAGTACGGAAAAAAATATTAAAAATACATTTCCTTAACTGCGTTGCATTACTAGTAAATTGAACAGTTGCTGGTAGTGTGTTCCAAAGACGAATACTGTGAACGAAAAACTGCCATTCAGATACTAACTTCTCGAATCTTATCGGGATCAGATTGTTATTTCTTCTTGACTGCGTAAAAGTAACACGTTCAAATAGATTCGTCGGCTCGCCAGTATAGATCGTAGGGTGTAACATGTGAGAAACGTCCTAAGTTGAAGACATATCTCAGAATGGCATTATATGCAGATGTTAATTTCCTGGTGCTTTTTTGGTCACAGTTTGCAAAAACCTCGCTGCCATATGTTAAAGCTGGAATAAGATATGTCTTAGCCAAAAGCATACGTATGTTTACTTTTACCTACCAGGTAGGATGAACCTTAATTTACTTTGTCGCTCACTTTGGGTTAAAGTAAAGTTTTAATAATGGAACACTTTTTTTAAGCCGGTTAAAGTCTACTTTTGGCTATCGGTAAGTTGTGAAAACGGGCCTTAAAGTATGCTTTGTTTATGACTATGGTTATGGGCCATTGTCTAAAAACTGGAACTTGGAACTTGGGAATAAAATGGGCTAGGGGGAAAAAGGACACACTTTTTTAAATCATTTAAATGTAGACCCTTGAATAGTGTTGGAAAACTGTATACATTTGGCAACTTTTTTCAAAGAGACGACAACCCGATTTGAACTTCGCTTTTCATAAGGACCCAGAATATATATACTTTATAGGGTGAAGGACCTTCGGTGAAGGGTATAAAAAACAAACTTAATTATAAGAAAAAAGAGAGACGACATATATATACTTTATAGGGTGTAGGACCTTCGGTGAAGGGTATAAAAAACAAACTTAATTATAAAAAAAGAGTAATTTTTGGGATTTCAGTATTTTGGTCATAACTCTGCTATTTCTTAACCGATTTGACAGATTATCGACGTGTTAAAGAAGAAATTTGCCAGTTATTTTGGTTATAAAATTTGGACTCGGGAAGATCTATGGTTCCCGAAAATGGGTATTTTTTCAAAAAAAAAATAATATTTTGGCCGTAACTTTTTCGTATCTGAACCGATTTTCCCGAGTTTTTCAGAAAATATTTTCTATTAAAAATTTCCGATCTTTTGATATATAATAAGGCGTAACCATAGGTTATATTACAGTCAAAAAATTCAGGGTTTTATAAAATGTTTAATTCTTTTTTTATGGGAGGTACCACGCCCACTTCTCCAATCCCGCCCAGATTTTGTGGGATGGTGTGTATTTATAATCTAAATGTTTGTACCTAATTTGACTCTTGCCGTTCTCCAGATATACCGAAAAAAGTAATAAAAATACAACAACCACGAGGGATGTTTTGGAAAAATTAGAGGCAGTCGTGGTTTTTTGGTCATATCTCAGCCATTGTTGGACCGATCTAGCCGCTATCATGTCTGAAGTCTCTCCTCATAAGGACCCAGAATAGATATACTTTATAGGGTCTAAGATCAATATTGTAGAAATTACAAACGGAATGACAAACTTATATATACCCTTTTCCCCCTGTGGTGAAGGGTATAAAAACGTGATTGGGAATTTGGAGCCTGTCTAACCAGTAGGCGGGTCACTTGACCGACATAATTTTTAACAACTAAAATAAAAATATTTTTAATATTTCAAAATCTCAATCTCAAATGAGGGTATACTAAGCTTGCCATTCCGTGTGAAACTTTTTAATTATTCATTTCAGACCCCATAAAATGTATATGTATATTCTGGCTTCTTGAGTAATTCTATGTAGATTTAGCCATGTCCGTCTCTCCGTCTGTTGAAAACTCGCTCACTTTCGTAAAATTCAAAAGAAGAAAACAAACTTGGTCTCAAATTGTTTGTAGTTATCCTAAGCAATTTGGGATTGAAATCCACAAAAATCGGTTTTGTAGGATCAGAGCAATAAATCAGAATGTGGACCCACCACCCTAAAAAATTTAACATTTTGTTACAAAAACTAACATAAATAGTGGAATAATGCACGGAATGATGTTAGATTTTGCAGAAATTTGTTTTTTACGAATGGAAATCATACTGTTAAATTTCGTGATGAACGGTCCATAATTTAACATTGGACTACTCCCGGAAAACAGTTAAGTTCGCCTAAAACCGTAATAAAAATGGTATCTAATAAAATCACACTAATAAATTTCGTGATAATCTGTCCATACACTTTTATTTTAGAAAAGCTGAGCACATGGCGTTTTAGCATAATTCGTGTACGCTGAATCCAGTGGTGCCCACCGTTTTTTAGGTAAGCTCTTGTTTCGAGATATACCGTTATTTCGAAAATGAAGGAGGTTGCACAACATATATTCGCGTAACTCAAAAACGGTTCAGTTTATTGAAATTACTAAAAAACCGAAATTCCGCAATTCCTATAAGAAGTCGTTAAGCAGTCGTTTTAGAAACATAATTTTTTTTTTGGGAAAAAAATTATTTTATTATCAATATTTAGAAATTTTTGTTTTTTAAAAATTCATAAAAAATTGGAAAATGCAGCTAGGCTTCTAATTTTTAAACGGTCACATATGACGTTTTTATAAAATTCTTAAATTTGGCCCCTGCAGCGCCTAGGATGCTTCTAGATGGGTCAAATGTATGACCAACCCCACTTTATATTTCATCTCAATCATTTATTTCTAACATACCTTCACGCTATCTCCATTCCTTAAGGGGGCTCCCATACAAAATGTTCAATGCAGTCTAGAGATATATTGAAGAAAAAGTCCCATAAATGCCCAGGAGTTGCCCCTACACTCAAAAGAAAAATCAATCCATTCGTACTCAAATCAATCCGAAGTGGTATTAATAGTACGGTGAGTTCGGATTTTCTTGAATCAAGTACAGAAATTTTGATTCAAGTACGGATTTTTAATAGCAAAATACTTAAATTATCCATATTCAATCCCGTTTCGTACTTGAAATTAACCCGAAAATGAGATTGTGTCCTAGAAATGTAAATGTAATGTAAACAGCTGATCGTTTCTGTTATATGGAAAGCAATGCAAATGCTTAACTGACTGTAATGTCACTTAGCCGTAACGTGCCAACCTGTTTAAAATAGAATTTCTTAACGAGGTTACGTGACAGTTGTAGATAGTGATGGGCTGCTTGTATTTTAAATGGAATGCGGGTAAAATCATTTTATTTCTTTGGTACTTTTTTCAGTAATATTATAATACATACATACATATTTTCATTTATACAAATATATGTTAAGTTGTATAAAATAAACAAATGCATAATATACACCAGAGATCAGCAATGAATCGTTTTTTCGCTACTCATACTGACTCATGCAATTGTAAGTATAAGTGCGTAGAAATCATTTAAACTAAACTACTCTGATTCACTCATACCCACAAGAGAAATTAATATGAGTGCGACGTCGACATTATACGCATACTCATAAATGACGTCAGTTTGATTTATAATTTCAGGAAAATACTTACAATACTCACAATGATTCAACTCATTACCCCGGGTCTTCACGTAGCAATATTTATTGCGGCAAACGTCAAATTTCATTGCTCCATAAAATTTGCGACGTATAGACCGCATATTGCCATGAGTGGCAATCCATTGCGCAATGATTGCTCTTCTTATTGCTTGAGCAATTATTGCTTAGCAATATGCTGTCAAATCAGTTGTAATTTATCTGACATTTCATTTCTCTGTACGGTTGTTTTTTGTTTGTGTGTTTATTTATTAAAAAAGCAATCAATAAATATATATTTATATATTATATTTTTTTATAAACGTAAAGATCAACAAAAGCAAACGACGAATTTATTTTTTTGTATATTTTTATTTTTTCAATAGAACAATTCAACTTTTTTTTAACGCAAATTCAAAAGAAGAAAACAAACTTGGTCTCAAATTGTTTGTAGTTATCCTAAGCAATTTGGGATTGAAATCCACAAAAATCGGTTTTGTAGGTTTAGAGCAATAAATCAGAATGTGGACCCACCACCCTAAAAAATTTAACATTTTGTTACAAAAACTAACATAAATAGTGGAATAATGCACGGAATGATGTTAAATTTTGCAGAAATTTGTTTTTTACGAATGGAAATCATACTGTTAAATTTCGTGATGAACGGTCCATAATTTAACATTGGACTACTCCCGGAAAACAGTTAAGTTCGCCTAAAACCGTAATAAAAATGGTATCTAATAAGGTAAGCTCTTGTTTCGAGATATACCGTTATTTCGAAAATGAAGGAGGTTGCACAACATATATTCGCGTAACTCAAAAACGGTTCAGTTTATTGAAATTACTAAAAAACCGAAATTCCGCAATTCCTATAAGAAGTCGTTAAGCAGTCGTTTTAGAAACATAATTTTTTTTTGGGAAAAAAAATTATTATATTATCAATATTTAGAAATTTTTGTTTTTTAAAAATTCATAAAAAATTGGAAAATGCAGCTAGGCTTCTAATTTTTAAACGGTCACATATGACGTTTTTATAAAATTCTTAAATTTGGCCCCTGCAGCGCCTAGGATGCTTCTAGATGGGTCAAATGTATGACCAACCCCACTTTATATTTCATCTCAATCATTTATTTCTAACATACCTTCACGCTATCTCCATTCCTTAAGGGGGCTCCCATACAAAATGTTCAATGCAGTCTAGAGATATATTGAAGAAAAAGTCCCATAAATGCCCAGGAGTTGCCCCTACACTCAAAAGAAAAATCAATCCATTCGTACTCAAATCAATCCGAAGTGGTATTAATAGTACGGTGAGTTCGGATTTTCTTAAATCAAGTACAGAAAGATTGATTCAAGTACGGATTTTTAATAGCAAAATACTTAAATTATCCATATTCAATCCCGTTTCGTACTTGAAATTAACCCGAAAATGAGATTGTGTCCTAGAAATGTAAATGTAATGTAAACAGCTGATCGTTTCTGTTATATGGAAAGCAATGCAAATGCTTAACTGACTGTAATGTCACTTAACCGTAACGCGCCAACCTGTTTAAAATAGAATTTCTATAGAAATTAAAATAGAAAATAAAATAGAATTTATATAGAATATATATATATATATATTAATACTAATTGTTAGTCAAATCGGCTAACATGAATATAACTCCGATTTTTTTGTTAGCTTCACATGAAATAATTTTAATATTTTTTTAATTTGATAACTTATTTTGTCCAGTGTCTAAAAAAACAATAATATGAAAGTTTCCCAAAATAATTTAAGTTTTGCATTTATTTCATTAAAGGTGCTCTTCTAGGAACACTTTCGCAAACACAAATTTTTTAATGAAAAATAAAAGTAAAAAAATAAAAAATTTTAAATTCATTGGTAATTTAAGAAAACATGTCAAATAATACTGAAAAGGCAAAAAAAAATATTTTTTAGAGTTTTATTTACATTTGTGAAATGCTCCATTATTACTGTGTACATAATATGTTATATGAGATACGTACATACATAGTATGAGGTAAACAAAAAAAAAAAACAATAACAAAACTTCATTAAAGCCTTATATTAAAACTTAAATAAAAACTCAGTTAAAATACTATACATTTTTAGGAACAACTCTGGCAAAAATATGTACTTAATACCTATGTAGGGGTAAAAGATTTTCCCTCAATTAATCATTGTTCAATTTGCAATTATATCTTATAAATTTTAAATTGTTTTTCTTTTTCTTCCCCCTGCAAATAATTCATGTCTTTGTGAACATCTTCAAAATGTTTTTTTAAATTATATTTCTTAGTTTTTTTAAAAGTCTTATGACAAATAAGACATTGCATGTCATCAAAAGCATTTTGTAACATAAAATAATTTTCGACTGACATCATTAATAAATCGCAATAATTTCAATTTATGTGTTAACTCACAGCAGTCTCGATGACGATTAAAATGTAAAATAAGACACAGAAGTTCTGCAAGTGTAGTTTGTCTCTCCCACTCAACATGCTGATTTCCTATTGGTTGATTGACGATCAAACAAAAGAGCGTAAGTATACGTGTGAGTTTAATTTGCTGATATCAGCCACTACTGGGCATCTTTGTATGAGTGCGACGTCGACATTATACGCATACTCATAAATGACGTCAGTTTGATTTATAATTTCAGGAAAATACTTACAATACTCACAATGATCCAACTCATTAAGCTCATCCATATACCGTTTTAACACAACAGATAAAACCCAACTTCATAATCAGCGCTGCCACATAAATTTGCCGAAAAATCGTCCACTTCATACATGTAACTTTAGTAAACTGTAATTGCCAAATCGTCACTTTGCTATTTCGAGGACAGATCTGGCAGCCTCGCATTTTGCTTCGCCTGTACACATTGACTTGAGTAGATTCTAAATCAACCACTACAAATGTTGCTAAGCAGTGCTGCCACAGCCAATACAATTTTTACAACCAAAATTTTTGAAAAAATTACCAAATGTAAAGAAATATAACCAAATTTAAAATGCCTTTTATTAATTGAGAAAATCATTAAAACTTATTTCAAGTTGCATTGTAATACAGAGGTTATTTGCACCTTATATGTAGTAAAATAATAATTGTAAATCAAGAAAACAAAACAAGAAATTAAATTCTTTTACATATTAAAAAAATAACGAGAAACTTAATTAAAAGTTTTTATTTATTTGAGACTTTTTGCGTAAATTTTTTTTATTTTACAAGAGTTAAGCCCGTAAAATTTCCATACAAAATTCAGTATATTGAAAGTTAATAAATTAAATATTTTTTAATATGCCAGTTATAAAAAAAAAAATTCGGAATTGTTTTCCGCTTATTAGCTGTTATTGGCAGGACTATCAAATGTGGCGATTTCTTAAATTTTATGTCTATGGAAATTTACGTATGACGATATAGAGATTATTTTGGCGAAATTTAAAACGATTACCGATATGCGAAATGCATTTTATGTAAATACTTTCTACAATTTTTGGGTTAAACGAACGCAGCTAATGGAAGAAATCGTAGTACACACTACAAATTATTCGAGCTCGTAAATAATTGTATCAAGAAAAACATATTCGTACGTATAATTATTTTAGAAAAAAGTAACCAAAATGAAAAAAATATTCACATCTCCACATTGAATAAATTATAACCAATTTTGGTTAGAAATAACCAAAAACGGCAGATCTGTTGCTAAGTATGAGTACAATGAGTAAAATAAACTTTTGAGTGAATATGAGTTTAAATAACATTGGAATAAGTATGAGTGCGTACAAGTACAAGAATTTATGAGTCATGATTTAGCTCTACTCACTTTTTCACTACTCATTGCTGATCTCTGATATACACAATAAAGTCTGGTTTTAATGATATCAAAACCTTGTTTTGTGTATGCACATTCTTAAAATAATTAAGTTTATTTGTTTATTGTAAATCTGTAATATATATATATCAAATATTAAATTATTTATGAATTTATACATACAAGAAATACAGTTTTAATACTATTTAAATCACTTGGTACTTTTTTTTGCAGAGCGGTCACCATTTGAACAATTTTTATTCTCTTCACTGTGTGTGTTGTTTTATGTATACTAATGCTTTTTTGTTTATGTTTTTGAAAAGCAGCTGACACGTTTTTACATGTTCTATAAGTGCACAAACGAGCTTACAGTACGTTACGGTACGTTGCATTGCATTTCATTACATGTACGGTCGGCTAAAGCGGCCTTTAAGTAAAACTAAGTTGAATAAATCTCAAAATGTGCTTGATTAAGAATTATAAAATTGTTTTAATCCAAATTCGTACTTTAAATAGTCCGAAAGTTAGATTGATTTATTTAACACTAAGATTGAATCAATCTCAAAATGCGATTGGTTCAAGTATTGTAAAGTTGATTTTATCAAGAAATTAGAAAGAAAAAGTTATAATGATTGATTTGCTTACCCATATTTCACCTTACAGAATGATAAAACACCAATATCATGCCAAATTTACTTTTTAACCCTTAGTGGTGCACATGAGTCTAGCCAGATCTTTTTTCAAATTAAAACATGCGTAAGCCGGAGGGCTAAACACAAGGAAAAGTTTAATCTTTTTTTTTACTTGATTTAAGAATTTCATACCTATTTCAAGAAATTCCGGGACTGATTTTCGAAAGTTATCCCATTTAGGATTGTTTGAGTACGTTTAAGTGTTATTCGTACTAGAATTTTTGAGTACGACTCGTAAAAAAAACCCTGATTTATCCTTAGTGTTTTTCTTTCTGTGTACGAAAAAAATTTGACATCCCATACGATTTCATAATTTTTTTAAATATTTCTGAACAATAATACTTTTTGAATCTGGGAATTTATTTCTCATGGTGAGTAACATTTATTATATAAATTTTCATATTAATTCGAATGTGTATTCTAAGTCAAATTACAATTTTAAAAGGTTTTATACTTTAATAGTCTTATTTCTTCAATATTTTCCAGGAATATTTTCTATGCACTATCAGAATACAAAAAAATAATTACAGTATTCCACGGATAATTACCTCGTCAAAAATGCCAATATTTTTGGGTAATTATGCGGGGTAGGCATTTAAACGAATACGTTTAAATACCTCGTTGAGGTAATTATAAGAATACGTTTAACTACCTCATTGAGGTAATTAAGCGAATACGTTTAAATACCACAGTGAGGTAATTAAACGTATTTATTTACAAGATACCTTTACTTTGATGTATGAAAAAAAGTTGACAGGAATTTTTACTTGTATCAGCTAAATCTAAAGAGATAACAATAAAAAGCAATGGGATTGCTGTATTTTTAACTGTAATGCTTTTTGAGAAGTTTTGTCATATCCTACTAACAAAATCGTACTCATACATATTTACAAACTTATGATCAGGGAAACCGTAAATACGGAATTGCATGGTTTTTCTTGTGCGACCAATGAAGACAGAAACAATAAATTTATCCGTTTAGAGCTTGTTATCAATTTTGGTATTGATCTGTTTGTGAATAATTTGCATATTTTAGCTATTGCTGCATTTTTATTGCATATATCACGTTTTTAAAGCATATTTTTATACATGGTTAGCAAATAAAAAAAATTCCTTAAAATTCTGGTTAACAGATGAATTTTCTGTTGCTTTAATTTTGCCATCTACATTTAATTTTCAGTCTACAATTGTAAGTCACAGAAAGTTTTTGTGAAGATAAATGTTTTTCGACACTTTTAATTTTTATTTATATGCAAAAATTAAGAAAAAGCCATTATATAAATGTTTGCTAATACATTGAAATTTTAACGCATCGTATAGTAAACCGATCGAATCAGAAACACTTTTTAATGTGATCTTTTCGTGTCCGTCCGTC
This sequence comes from Pollenia griseotomentosa, assembly GCA_963931875.1. Classification (NCBI taxonomy): domain Eukaryota; kingdom Metazoa; phylum Arthropoda; class Insecta; order Diptera; family Polleniidae; genus Pollenia; species Pollenia griseotomentosa. The sequence goes on from OZ007562.1 coordinate 64,475,722, forward strand.
CATCTGGCTGGTCGTCTGTCCATGTAAACCTTGTGCGGAAAGTAAAAGTAGCAGTTATTAGATAATTTGATAAAATTTGGTAAATAAGTTTTAATTGTCATAAGAACGAAACCTATGTAAATTGTGAGAATCGGTCTATAATATCACATAGTCCCCATGCAAACTTCTTTCTTTTTGTCCATAAACCATTTAATCATGTTCGCATTAAGATTAAATTTGGCCCAGAATATCTTACAGCAAATTAACTATTGTTGAATCGGTGCAGATTTAAACATACAGCTTTCATTCAAATTTTAATCCCTAAAATATTCAAGCTATTTTATCCTTTTAAATGTTTATGTAATTTAAAATTTAGCGACCTTTCCTTATATCCCTTTAAACAAAATATCTCACATATTTGGTGTTTCTAGATATAAGTCAGCACCTCATAACGTAACTTCATTTTGGTGAGCACAGAATACATTTTATTTTAATGCAAATATGAAATTGTGGAAAATTTTGCTTTCAAATAAGCCATATTTTGTTACTATTGTGTTACTTGCTGTGTTGTTGTCAAATAGTACTGAGGCAATTAAACGAGTGAAATTTAGGTGTTATTTTGTTTTTGGATTTTATTTTTTAAGGCAATTACCCGAATTGGGTAATTAAGCGTAAGGCAATTAATCGTGGATTTTTGTTTCAAAATGGAAGAAAAAAAACGGGGATTTAAAACTCAAGGTAAATAACCGAGAAAGGCATTTAAGCGTGGGGTAATTAACCGGGTTATACTGTATTCTATTTGGACCAATAGTTTTCTTATAACTCGATTTTTTAATATTCGATATCTCTGTTACCATTAGCTAAACAAATCTGAAAATTTGCTGAAATGTGCTGCTGAGAAGGAACATCAACACAGTAAAAAATAAAGGAAATCAAAAAATATTTTTCTACAAACTGTCCGATTGCACTTGGATCGCCCCTTATATATTTATTTTAAAAGAATTAATATATTCATTGAATGAAAATCACATTTTTAATATTTTAACCCTTAGATTCTCGGTAACTTTTTACCACTAAAAGTACTTCTTTTGGTCTGGTCAGACCACAAAAAGAACAGCTAAAAAACCCAATTAAATAAAAAGTAGACCAATATATTTTTTAATGAACGTATTCTTTTTACTTATACCGTTTTCAGATTTACATTTTTATTGAGTAAATATTCGGTTTATTGACATATTTATCTTTCTGTTCACATGTTCAAAAAGGGGTGTTTGGTTATAATATATTTACTAATTTACTTGTTGTAATTAATCATAATTTCATTTAACATTGCATTCCTTTAGTCCGTAAATGAATTCATTCTTATAAATATCTTGCCGTTAGATACATTCAAAAATGTTCTCTTTTCCAATTTTTGTAAATTTTAAACTGTTGTCATTTACTTCAGAAAAATTATTTAAGCACTGTTAATTTGATCATTAAAGGAAGCAGTAGCTAAACATTTAAACGCATCATTGCATTTTTTATTTTAATATTTTCTTCGTGAACATTTTGGCGACCGTGACAGGACATAGTTAGTTCTAGTGCCTAAAAAAATAGTTTTTTGTTAAACGTTAAAAAATAATTGTGAAAAGAAATTAAACATTTATCGTTTAAATAAGACAAACCCTTTCGAAAACATTTGTAAAAACTAGCTGACCACCATATTCTGCTGCTGCTATTCATCGTCATCATTGTTCATCGCTGCTTGCTATCTAAAAACCATACTCTGCTGCTATTCATCGTCATCATCGTTCATCGCTGCTTTGCTGGCTGACCACCATACTCTGCTGCTGCTATTCATCGCCATCATCGTATATTGGTAATTATCCACAACACCATATTAACTTCATCATCATTATAAAAATCAACAACACACACGTTCTTACGAGTACATTTTATATTGGCTCACATATGCATACATGATATTTATCAGTGTTGGGGTTTTTTTTAACAACTTATCAGCGCTGACACCTTTTCGTCCGGTTTGGTACCTTTTTATACTGATTAGTACAAATTTAAAAATTGTTTTACATTTTAATTTGATCGTTTTGTGTGAATTTATTTAACGTTTTCGAGCGGATATAACAAGCAATGGGTAGCGACAATGAAAGTGGAGCAAAATCTAAGAGTGATTTGTCTATATTGAAATCACAACGAAGTGCCATGAAATCCACTATTACAAAATTAAGAACTAAAGTAGAAAAGGAAGGTCATAATACTGATTACACCATTATTGAGTGCAGACTACAAATGCTTGAGTCCTACTTTAAGCAGGTGAGTCATATTCAAACTCAAATTGAGCGGTTAGATGCCTCCGATGAAGGCCGTACAGACTTGGAAGAAATTTTTGTGTTGACTAAAAGTTTTATAGTTGACCTACTGAATAAAAAACGCCGTGCTAGTGACGTCGATCATAGTTTTTTAAATACAACATCAACATTCAGTCATCAGAATCGACTTCCAAAATTAAAATTACCCAAATTTGAAGGGAAATATTCTGAATATTCGCGATTCATAACATCTTTTAAAATGTTAGTCCACGACGAAAGTTGTATACCAACTATCGACAAATTTAATTACTTGTTGAATTGTCTTGGCGGCCAAGCCCTAGCTTTAGTGGAACCGTTGCAAGTCGTGGAGGAAAATTATCAAAAGGCTTTAGATTGTTTGAAAGAACGCTACGACAACAAACCTTTGATTTTTATCGATTATGTAAATTCGTTATTTTCAATTTCGCCCATTAGTGATTCTAATGCTGCTTCGTTACGTGCAATATTAGATAATGTTTCAGCCCTTCGAAGTTCGTTGTTGTCTTTGGGTTCCGAACTTGAAGTTATGAATGCAATCTTAATACACATTGTTTTAACAAAAATTGATTCTGAATCCAAAATGGTTTATGATGAAAAGCAGGATTTCAGTAAGTTGCCATCATGGGATGAGTGCTATTCTATTTTAAGTCGTCGGTGTCAATTTCTTGAAAGCCGATCAACTGAAGCCGACTCGTTTCATAATCGTGAACAAAGAACTAAACCAAAATTCAGACGTCGAGGTTTAGCTTTAGTAACATCGAATACTTTATGTAAATATTGTCAAAGCAAAGAACATTTTATCGGAAGTTTTACTTCGTATTTAGCGTTGCCTGTTGCTCGTAGGTTTGATTTTGTCAAATTACATGGTCTTTGTATCAATTGTCTGCGTACAGGTCATATGGTATCAAAATGTCAGTCGAAATCTCGCTGCCGCACTTGCCGTATTTCTCATCACTCGTCGTTACATAATCTAAATTCGCAATCGTCATCTGATCATCAGCAGTCTTCAAATCTATCGTCTCATCACCATTCTTATTCGAATTCATCGTCAGTTCAACGATCTTCATCGTCGTTAAATCCTTCATCGCCATCGTTTCGGCCATCGTCATCATCGGGTCAACATTCTGCCTCTTCGTCGCATCAAGCCAATTCTAATCAAAATAATTCGTCATCAAACCCAACAAACAGCTCTGCAGTCGTTCATTTGACAACAAATTCATCGTTTGTTACTCGCTGTTATCGTCGTGTACTACTTCCCACTGCCGTTGTTTTAGTAAGAGATAAATTTGTGACCTTGCAACCTATGAGAACACTTTTAGATTCGTGCTCAGAAGTCAATTTAATTACGCAAGAAGCTGCCAGTCGTCTTCGTCTTCAACAATCTCGCTCTATTCAAGAAATAGCTGGCGTTTCTGACATTAGAGCTCAATTAAAATATAAAGTTACCGCTACGATTAAGTCTCGCATATCTGAATTTGAATTTACTTCAATATTTTCGGTCACAAAATCTATTTCGTCACCGCAACCTAACGAGCATGTGAACACCGATAACTGGAACATTCCGACTAACCTCGAACTGGCTGATCCACAATTCTACTTGCCTCAACGCATTGATTTACTTCTTAGTTCAGAAATATTCTTCGAACTTTTGCTCGATGGTAAAGTTGATGTTGGTGAGAGCTTGCCTTGTCTGATAAACACTACACTAGGATGGATAGTAGGAGGTAAAATTGATTCTCAGCTACCAAACCGAATTTTGTCGTGCAATGTCGTTACTTACCAAGAATTAGACACAATGTTGAAAGCATTTTGGGAAATCGAGGAATTCACTAAAACCAAATCAGTCATGACTGAAGAAGAGAATCAATGTGAATTACAATTTGTGCAAACCACAGTTTTCGACCAAAACGGAAGAGTCAAGGTACGTTTGCCCTTTTAGCTTTCGACTACTCACCTCGGTAATTCCTTTGAGACTGCTCATCGTCGATTTATGTACCTTGAGAAACGCCTTCAACGGGATGAAGTGTTGAAAAATATGTACATCGAATTTATGAATGAATACATCAACCTCGGACACATGTCGCTAGTTAGTTATGAACAGTTAAAGAAGCCACATTATGTTATACCACACCATTCGGTTTTGCGCCTTCAAAGTTTAACAACTAAGCTAAGAGTGGTATTCGATGCGTCGGCTCGTACGTCTACAAATATTTCGTTGAATGAAATCTTAATGGTCGGTCCAACTATTCAACAAGAACTCATCATTACAATGCTTGGCTTTCGTTTACATAAATACGCCTTGTCAGCTGATATTTGCAAAATGTACCGACAGTTTCTAGTAAATGAAGAGGATAGAAACTTCCAACTTATTCTCTGGAGAGATGATATAAATAGCCCGATAAATCTGTATCAGCTCAATACAGTTACCTACGGTACTTCGGCTGCGCCTTTTCTTGCCATAAGAAGTCTCTTTTTTATAGCTGACACATACAAGCGTGAATTTCCTATTGGCGCACAAATTCTTAAACAAGACCTGTATGTAGATGACCTGCTTACAGGTGCTGCAAACATAGTTGAGCTGACCGCAATAAAAAGTGAAATTACTAAAATTCTAGAAAAAGCTGGTCTGACTTTATCAAAATGGAGCTCTAACTGTCCACAAGTAACTCATTCGAATGAAGAAATGAGTAACAATGAGAATATTACGAGAGCCCTCGGAATGTCTTGGAAGCCATGTCAGGATGTATTTTGCTTTCGATTCGATCTATCAACAATTGAGATACCAACGAAGCGATCAGTTTTATCACAAGTAGCTAGAATTTTTGATATCCTTGGATTGTTAAGCCCTATTGTAGTATCGTGCAAAATTTTAATCCAAGAAATGTGGAAACAACAAATTGATTGGGACTCACCATTAAATGAACAATTAAAGTATCGTTGGGCTAAAATAGAAGAAACATTACCACATATTAACTGTATTGAAATTCCAAGATACGTGGGTATTGTTCCTGATGCCGAATTTGAAATCCATGGATTTGCAGACGCCTCTCAGTTGGCATACGGGTGTTGCTTATACATTCGAGTGGCTGTTTCTAACGGATTTCACGTAAAGTTGCTTATCGCGAAGTCAAAAGTAGCTCCTGTAGCTCAACAGTCTTTACCGAGGTTGGAATTGTGCGCAGCTCTATTATTGAGCCGAACGTGGGCAAAAATTAAAGATAAGTTTGAAAACTTACTTTTTTGTGGTCAGATTCGAAAATAGTATTAAATTGGCTCAAAAACCATTCATCGTCATATGTTTGCTTCGTAGCTAATCGCGTTTCAGAAATTCAGAATATTACAAATAATATACCATGGCAACATGTACCATCGAAAGAAAATCCTGCAGATGTTGTATCTCGTGGGTGTCTTGCCGATGAACTGACATCAACAATTTGGTTTAGTGGTCCAGAGTTCCTTTCAAAAAATGAAGAACATTGGCCTAAAGGTTCAATTTCAAATATTGAAGTACCCGCAATTGAATTAAAAAGGTCATCGTTCAAAACAACTATCGTCGCAAACTCAATCATCTCTCAAATTGTCTCTAGCCAGTCTTCGTATCTTCGACTTTTACACATCATAGTTTATGTTCATCGGTTATTTCACAAATCAAAAAGAAATCTGTTTATAACAACAGAAGAATTACAACTTGCTTTTTGGAAAGTCGTGCATGACGTTCAACATTACGCCTTTGAAAATGAAATTAATAGTATCAAAAAGGGATTAACGTTACCACATTCATTGCAAAAATTATCGCCATTTCTACAAGAATTGCCAAGTTACAAATCTACTTTATCGATTCTCAGAGTTGGTGGGAGGCTAGCAAATGCACCTTTACCTTATGATACCAAATTTCCGGCTCTACTTTCGAAAGATCATCGATTTACAAAACTTTACGTCAAGTATCTTCATCTAAAACACCTACATGCCGGTCCGCAAGCGCTCCTCGCTATTGTTCGTCAACAAGTATGGATCATCAACGCTAGAGATGTTGTAAGGAAAACAGTTCGCAATTGCATTCACTGTTTTAAGTATAAACCTCGACTTTTGCAACAAGTTATGGGTGATCTTCCAGCTGATCGTATAACGGTTCAACGGCCTTTTGCTGTTTGTGGGGTCAACTTCTGTGGTCCTTTTTATACATCTTACAGGATCAGAGGAAAAGTCCCGTACAAAACTTACGTAGCTATTTTCGTTTGTTTTGCCTCCAAGGCTATCCATATTGAGCTTGTGTCAGATTTGTCGACTAATTATTTTATTTTATGCTTAAAAAGATTTATAGGTAGACGAGGAATACCCAAACGCTTGTACTGTGACAACGCTACAAACTTTGTTGGTGCTAAGTCGAAGCTGGATGAATTTAAACAACGTTTTTAATACAAAAGATTTGATGCATTACAGCGAAGTTACTGGATTCCAGTTTTCATTCATTCCACCCCGATCTCCTCATTTTGGCGGTCTTTGGGAATCGGCGGTAAAGTCTACAAAAACTATATTAGTGAAGAACATGTCTCAGGCCAATGTCACTTATGAAGAACTACAAACCATTATTATCGAAGTCGAAGCCATTCTTAACTCTCGTCCTCTGACCGCACGATCTGATGATCCAAATGATGGCGAAGCTTTAACTCCAGCTCATATGCTTATTGGTTCATCACTACTGGCTCTGCCTGATGAAAATTTAGAGCACTGCAAGAACATAAGTTACTTAAGGCGTTGGCAACTTGTCACCTACTTGAAACAACAATTTTGGTTACAATGGACTCGGGACTATGTCCTAAGTCTGCAAGAGAAATCAAAATGGTTCAAAGACGGTGTTGAAATCAAAGAAGGCAGCTTGGTAATAGTACATGAAGATAATCTACCTCCGCAGCAGTGGCTTCTCGCACGTATTATTAAAACAATACCAGGTCGTGACGGCAGAACCCGAGTGGTAGACTTGAAGACGTCCAAGGGCACGTTCCGAAGATCAGTTCATAAAATTTCTCCCTTACCAATCGACAAATCGGATTGAAAGAGTCCTTTCAATGGGCCGGAGTATGTTTGGTTATAATATATTTACTAATTTACTTGTTGTAATTAATCATAATTTAATTTAACATTGCATTCCTTTAGTCCGTAAATGAATTCATTCTTATAAATATCTTGCCGTTAGATACATTCAAAAATGTTCTCTTTTCCAATTTTTGTAAATTTTAAACTGTTGTCATTTACTTCAGAAAAATTATTTAAGCACTGTTAATTTGATCATTAAAGGAAGCAGTAGCTAAACATTTAAACGCATCATTGCATTTTTTATTTTAATATTTTCTTCGTGAACAAGGGGTACAAAAAGGGGATTTTCAAAAGCAAAGTGGCTCAAAAAGGGAAATTCTGAGAAAAAAAGGGACAACTTTAAAAATGAGAACATTTTCATATTTATTAAGTTATTTTTACTGAAATCATAAACGTTACAAAAAATAAACCTCTTCTTATGTATAAATAATATATAATATATGTACATAAATAGTCGAATTTTCCTATAATGAATCTTTATGGGACCAAAAAATCCCCTCATTGTAGAGAACTAAATTTTTTTCCACTTTTGTTTATAAAAACCACGTGCGACTTTTATGGATTTAACATTTGCTTAATTAATTTTCTTAAAAGGACAAGTTTGAAGACTTTTGCGTTAAGTGTTTAATTGCTTGTATCTTTATTTTTAGAATTACATACATACGTACTAAATAAAGCGCTGGAAAATAAACAGCTAGGCTACAAAACTTTTTTGTTTATTTTAAGAGAAATGCTGCGACATTTTCGTTCACAGAAAACGAGCGACTGCTGTCAAAATCGTTATCACAGATACTTTTTTTCTTTTAATCCTATTTTCCTCTTTGGGAATCGCCTAACAGAAATTTTTTTAATATTTCAAAAATTGCTTCATTCTGAAGAAAACTTAACGGTATGGAAGTTTATTATAAGGAGATCCAATTATACTAATTTTTGAAATTTGTACATTATATGGAGAGCTTCATTGTATAGAAGTTCACTATAGAGAAGTTCGAATGTACACACAGTGAAAATACACGTCTTGTTCGCAAGTTAACGTCCCAGCGGGAAAACTCAGAAGACCTTCTTACTTCAGGCCTTTTTAAAGGCCTGCTTTAAAGATTTTTTGATTTAATTACTATTCTTATCTAACTGCTCATAGAAGGCCTCGGCTCTTTCGTATAAAAGATAAGATACACATTCCACACTCGCTTCTATGAGAAGGGAGTAGAGAAAGAGTAACATTTTTTATATTGTTTTTTTGCACAAGCAAAAGCAAAATCAATTTTTTTGGTCCCGTTACCCTTCTTATGTACCTGCTGAAGAAGCGAGAGCGGAAGGCCTTCTCCGCAATGACAACGTGTGTAAAAAAATATGAGTATGGAATGGAGCAGGAAGGCCTTGTACATCCAAAAGAAGGGGTACAGAGGCCTTCTAGAAGGCCTCCTTACTCCCGCTGGGGTGTTGCATATAATTTTTTTCTTCATCACAGCTGGTAATATATACGTTCGTTTTTATACAAGTTTGTCATTCCATTTTTAATTTTACAATATTGATCTTAAGCTAAGTCTACACGATATGTTGAATCAGCAAATTTATGTTGAAAAATTTGCTTTCAGTGGCAACATATCGTGTAGACACCAAGTTTTTTCAACAAACGTATGGTTACCAACATATGAAAGGCATTTGTTAACGATTTCAGCAAACGTTTGTTCACAATTATAGCATATCGTCTAAGTTATTTGTTGAGAGGCTTATGCAAGCTTTTCAGCATACGACAAATTTGGTAGCATATTATATATATAAAAATTGGTATTTTTTCAATTACTTGATTAATTTTATACATCACCCCGCAACTTATAATTATTTCTAGCTCATCGGCAAACAAGGAACAAAAAATTGCATTTAGAAGTGCTGTAAAAATAAAAATGTTTGCCAACGAACTTTATTTCAGAGTTATAGACCATAAGAGTTAATAAATTTTTAACCAATATCTATTGAAGTATAATTTTGATCTCAGCAATATGGGTCTTGCTGAAGGGTGTTTCCAAATACCTTTCACATGGTATAAAAATCATGCCGAATTATTAACCCATTAAGAACCAACGTGCTTTGTTGTGATACAGACGTGTATTTTTAACTCCGCATACAATTTGAATTTTTAATTAATCACATTTGATTTTGTTATATAAACAGCGAATGGACGTTGAAAATAAATGATATATTTTGTTATTTTAATTATTTAACATAAAAGTGAACAATTAATACGAAAAAAATATTAAATAAAGAAAAATAGTAAAAATATATACGTGCTAATGTTCATACAGGTGTATGTATACATACATATTCTGAGCAAAAACATTTTAGTTTAAAGTTCTTATTTTCTTGTTGTTGTAAAATACAATAAATAACAAAAATATTAAAAGCACAGTTAAACGGTGAAAAACAAAAACAATTTATTGCATGAATAAAAACAATGAAACAACAATAAAACTTAATGATAGAAATGTTTATGTAGGCTTGCCATTTCTATTTTGAGAAAAAGAGGACGCCAGCATAAAAAATGTAGGACATTTGTTCGAAAAAAGAGGACACTTTTTAAACAACTTAATATTAATAAAATTAACGACGGCACACAAAAACTTAATTTGGGTAATTCCATGTCAAGTCAACCAAGAGTGGGACTCGACCCCTTTCGATTTGAATGCAATTTGGTGAGAGGGTTTATTTGATCCCATAAAGAACACATATCAACGAAAAACAATTTTTTAATTTTTTTTTCAAAAGTTATGTCATTCAAATTGTCATAATATCGCCGAATAAGCCGAATGTGTTGAGTTTATTCTTTAAATATCTCGAAAACTACTTTACATACGAAGATGATTTTTGTCAATTTAAAGAGAATACTTGAGGCTACAATAAATATATTGAAAAAAATGTATATGCAAAATATCAAATTTTAAAAATGGACTATGTCAAAACCCTTTTTTTTGCTGATTTTTTTTTTATATAATACTTCAAACTGTTTTTTAAAAATCCTAAAACTTTGAGGGATGTGCTTTTTTTAAGATATGATTTTTTTTTTCTTTCCAAAAAGAATCTTAAAATAAAATTTTAATATAATCATTTGAGCAATAAGTATTTATTTGAACATTGATAAGGTTGCTTTTGCTTATTTGTTCCATTTTTTTTTGGGAGCTCCATTTTGGGCACATTCAAAGAAAAGTACTCCTTTTTGTCACGTTACGTCCCCAAAAATTAAATCATACCTATCTTAAAAAACCCGAGCACCTTAATCTTTTTTTTTTAATGAATTTTGTGAACTGTGATTTAAATCCAGGAACAAATTTACAATGAAGGTGTAAAAAGCCGGACAACCCCGGAAACTTGATGAAAAAGAAGTAGGACTGCCCCGGATACCCAAAAAAAGAGGACGGTGTCCGGGGAAAAGAGGACGGATGGCAACCCTATGTTATTGTGACAGTGCATGCTAACGAAGACAATGCTGTAATAAATAAAACAAAAGAAAACAATAGTAACTACCTAACGGCTAAACCAATTTTTCGAACACGATCCCTTTCGCCCTCTCTTTTTACAAAGACGGTTGATGGTGATACGATAAAAAATATAAACCTCTCATTTGCAAGTGTTGCCACAACGGCAAACACAATCTTATTAACAAATGGTACCATGAACTCTAACACAGATGCAATGCAAACATCTCAAGTAAAAAGTGGTCAAAAGCCTCAAGTACAAGTTGGTATGGACAGGTACATAACAGTGCTTAAACGGGGTCGTAGCCCTACCTCTGCAGCAGTTGCTTCGGCTTCAAAAGTACCATCTTTTGATAAAATAAACTCTCAAAATCGTTTTGCAATTCTGGAGGATGAATCCTCGGAAGCACCAAACGTTATAAAATCTTCTAAGCCACCCCCGATATATCTAAGGGAGCAAAACTCAAGTGAGTTAATAAAGAGCGTGATCTCGGTAATAGGTGCAAATTCGTTTTACGTAGCTGCAATCAAGCGTGGAAATATAAACGAGACAAAAATACAGGTAAATCATGAGAATGATTTTCGTAAATTAACTAACAAATTCGAAGCCCTTAAAAAAGCTTTTACACATATCAACTAAAGAGCAGCAAAGGTCTTCAGGTAGTGATCAAGGGCATAGACTGATGCGTGGACCCAGATGAAATTAAAACTTTTTTGGAAGAGAAGGGTTTTAAAATAAAAAACGTTACAAATATTAAAAACAGGGAAAAAAATCCCCAACCATTATTTCGGGTAGAATTAGAACCTGGCGACAGTAAGCTTAAAAAAAATGAAACGCATCCTATTTATGGTTTAAAATATATTCTCTACAGAAGAATAACTATAGAGGAGCCGCACAAAAGAAATGGTCCCGTTCAATGTCTTAGTTGCCAAGAATTTGGTCATACTAAGGCATACTGCTATTTACCCCCTGTTTGCGTCGTATGTGGAGAATTACATTGTACAGTTCAGTGCGATAAGTCTAAAAATGACCCCAATGTAAAAAAATGTAGCAACTGTGGCGGAAATCACACTGCCAATTATAGAGGATGCCCTGTATATAGGCTTGCCATTTCTATTTTGAGAAAAAGAGGACGCCAGCATAAAAAATGTAGGACATTTGTTCGAAAAAAGAGGACACTTTTTAAACAACTTAATATTAATAAAATTAACGACGGCACACAAAAACTTAATTTGGGTAATTCCATGTCAAGTCAACCAAGAGTGGGACTCGACCCCTTTCGATTTGAATGCAATTTGGTGAGAGGGTTTATTTGATCCCATAAAGAACACATATCAACGAAAAACAATTTTTTAATTTTTTTTTCAAAAGTTATGTCATTCAAATTGTCATAATATCGCCGAATAAGCCGAATGTGTTGAGTTTATTCTTTTAATATCTCGAAAACTACTTTACATACGAAGATGATTTTTGTCAGCTTAAAGAGAATACTTGAGGCTACAATAAATATATTGAAAAAAAATGTATATGCAAAATATCAAATTTTAAAAATGGACTATGTCAAAACCCTTTTTTTTGCTGATTTTTTTTTTTTATATAATACTTCAAACTGTTTTTTAAAAATCCTAAAACTTTGAGGGATGTGCTTTTTTTAAGATATGATTTTTTTTTTCTTTCCAAAAAGAATCTTAAAATAAAATTTTAATATAATCATTTGAGCAATAAGTATTTATTTGAACATTGATAAGGTTGCTTTTGCTTATTTGTTCCATTTTTTTTTTGGGAGCTCCATTTTGGGCACATTCAAAGAAAAGTACTCCTTTTTGTCACGTTACGTCCCCAAAAATTAAATCATACCTATCTTAAAAAACCCGAGCACCTTAATCTATTTTTTTAATGAATTTTGTGAACTGTGATTTAAATCCAGGAACAAATTTACAATGAAGGTGTAAAAAGCCGGACAACCCCGGAAACTTGATGAAAAAGAAGTAGGACTGCCCCGGATACCCAAAAAAAGAGGACGGTGTCCGGGGAAAAGAGGACGGATGGCAACCCTACCTGTATATACTATCGTCAAGCAGTCGGCTGGACCGAAAACTTATCCCCCACAAATGCAGGTACCAAATCAAGTAAACACTAATGGCATTCAGGCTCCGCAGCCTAGTAATAACAGAACCTCGTATGCTAACGTCCTTAAATCGAACCATGTGCCAATGCAAGGCGCTTCGCCAAGTAATGATGAAACTCCAGTTTCTAATTTAAGTCGTCTAGAAAAAACCATGGAAACATTAGTGCAAACAGTAAATAATTTTACAAACACAATGGGTAATATGTTACAGGAAATTCTAAGAATGCAATCGATGTTATTGCAAGCTGTTCTTAACAAGCCATGAACTGTTTAAAAATTTGTTTTTGGAACGCAAACGGCATCCGCCAACATAAAAATGAATTAGAATACTTTCTTAAAAACAAACAAATTGATGTCATGATGGTTTCTGACCATTTGACCTCAAGAAATACGTTTAAAATCAATGGTTATATACTATATGATACCAAGGACCCTCGAGATAGAGCTTGTGGAGGTTCAGCCATTTTAATTAAAACCCGAGTCAAACACTACCTAATGTTTGATCACCATGAAGATTATCTCCAAGCAACGAACATTTGCGTTGAGGAATTAAATAGAAAACTAGTAATTTCATCGTTATGCTCACCGCCTAGATTTTCAATATCAGAAAGCCAATACTGTAAATATTTTAAATCATTAGGACCCTGTTTCCTAGCTGCTGGCGATTATAACGCTAAACATACCTTCTGGGGGACACGACTTATAACACCAAAGGGTCGTGTTTTATTTAACACAATTTCTAAGATGGATTTAAATGTGGTAGCGAGCGGACAACCAACATATTGGCCTACTGATCATCAAAAAATTCCAGATGTTATCGATTTCGGCGTGGTTAAAAACATCCCCATAGAAACGATTCATGTTGAAGCTTCCTTAGAATTATCTTCTGACCATACACCTACAATTGTTACTATAATGAACCCCAATAGAATTATATCTCCGACTGGTCACTTAGCGACGACAGCTACGCAAATTAACTGGTTAAAATATATACCTCATATATACCTCAGCACCCATTGCACAGAAAATATTCCGCTTAGTACACCGGAGTATGTAGATCGCTCTATTGCCAATTTTGACAGTTTTCTGAAACTAGCTGAAACTAGCTGTTCAACATTCCAGTTTTGCCCCCAAAAAAACAAAAAATATTAAAATATATTCCACAGATGTCGAGCGTCTCTTGTCTGAAAAAAGGAGAGCTCGTAGAGAGTGGCAATTGCACAGATCCCCGCAACTTAAGAACTTACTAAAAGACTGTACAAAAAGGCTGAGAAAGTTACTGCAGACTCAGAAAACGGCTTCTCTGGAAAAATATCTTAAGGAACTTGATGCAACCCCACAATCAGACTACTCATTATGGCGTGCAGCTAGAAATCTCAAAAGGCCAGTTGTCTCTAAACCACCATTAAGAGACTTGAATGGTAGTTGGGCAAGAAATGATGTTGAAAAAGGAAACCTGTTTGTCGATCATTTAAAAAACGTATTTACCCCAAACATATCTCACGATATTGCGGCCGAGTTACCACCTGTTGTTGCTAGAGCAGCTGTTCCCCTAAGATTTGAGTTAAGAGAAATCGAAAAAGCTATTTGTGATTTAAACCCCAAGAAGGCTCCTGGTTTTGATAAGATCAGCAACAAAATGCTTCTGGAGCTACCCAGCATAGCAAAGAAAATTGTTCTTTTAATTTTTAATGCTATTTTACGCCTTGAATACCCTCAAGAATGGAAGGTGTCCTTAGTTACGATGATACCAAAGCCAGGAAAAGATCACACCAAAGTTGAGTCATATAGGCCTATCAGCTTATTATCTAATATATCAAAGCTGTTTGAGAAACCCTTAGCGTCCAAATTAACCCCAATTTTAAATGACAATGGGTGTTTACCTAACCATCAATTCGGTTTCAGACGAGAACATAGCACAATTGAACAAACCCATCGGATAGTAAACGCTAAAGAAAAGCCTTTGAAGAAAGAAAATATTGCTCCGCTCTCTTCATCGATGTCTCTCAAGCTTTTGATAAAGTCTGGCATGTAGGTTTGTTACATAAATTGAAGCTGAACCTACCGGTTAACACACACAAGCTGTTAGAAAGCTACTTGGTCGGTCGAAAATTTATTATTATAGAAGGTGATTTTTTAAGTTCTCCTCAGACAATTGAAGCTGGAGTCCCTCAGGGAAGTATCCTGGGCCCACTTTTTTATATTATATATACCTCGGACATGCCGACAAACAATTACACCCTAACCTCAACTTTTGCTGTTGATTCAGCTTTCCTAAGCGTACACGAGAACAGTCGTGAAGCATCTCGATACCTGCAGGATCATATATTTCAACTAGAACTGTGGTTAAAACAATGGAGAATAAAGGTCAATGAGCAAAAATGCGTACATATTACATTTACCTTGCGTCGGGAAACATGCCCCCCTATTAAAATCAATAATCAACTAGTGCCTCAACAATCGCATGTCAAATATCTCGGTATTCATCTAGATCGGCGTTTAACATGGAAATGCCGTATAGAAGCAAAATTAACCCAAATGAAACTAAAAGCAATTCAAATTAACTGGCTTATTGGAAGAAATTCTGTTCTTAGTCTCGATTGCAAACTACTACTTTACAACTCTATTTTAAAGCCAATCTGGTGCTACGGTATTCAACTATGGGGCACTGCCTCGGCCTCAAATATCGAAAAAATTCAAAGGCGCCAAAATAAACTTCTTCGAATAATCACAGCTGCCCCTTGGTATGTTAAAAACTCAAATATCCACAAGGATCTCAATGTGCCACTGGTAAGGACTATTATTACGAAGTATGCGGTAAAATATTTAAAAAGGCTAGAGTTGCACCCAAATCCACTAGCTCGAAATATTTTAAATGATAGCGACTCGCTTAAGGAGAAGAGACACTGCAGCACTTACCCATTAAGATGAGCGATAAACACATATATAAATGTGATACAGAACCCGTGATGAAGAAAATTTTTGTCTTGCACTGGCAGGACATAAAATAAAGAATCAGGATAAGATTTGATTAATTATTGTTAGTTCATATTTAATATATGAAGATTCAATAAATAAATAATGAAAAAAAAAAAAAAAAAAGAACCAACTTAAAAATATATTTTTATTTCCTATTTTTTTTTATCAAAAATGTTTTATTCTCGAAATGTTGTCGGTATAAAGGGTTTTTTTACATATAATATTTTATAGAGAACAATCCAAGCTTTCATATAACATAATGCATGGTACGGAAGCGTCTAAAATTCTGAAGATATTAAAGTTAAAAAATTATATTCTAAAAAGTATTTTTGTTTGATATGTATATAGATTTAAGTATGCATGTGGTAATAATTTAAATACTTTATGTAATTGTTTCAATATGGGTATAATTTAACTCTGCAATATCCCAAACACCGGCTTCGCTCTAAAAAATCTTTCTTTATTGCCGGTCTTCGACTGCACATAAGAGTTCTTAATTTTATGGTATACCAAGAATTACATTCGCTCAGCTGAGCTGACACACCTTAAAAAAATTATATTTCTTTTAAATAAACTAACAAAAACTGGTGGCAGAATGAACCGATTCATATTTAATTTTGCAAGAACTCGTTTTCTATGACTAGATATTACCCTACGACATTTCGTGATGATCAGTCCATAATTTTCCATACACCGCAGATACGTTTTTTTTACGTTTTTAATACTAACAATCAATCAACCAAATTTTGTGATGCTCGATGTCCTGAAAATTTCTTTGCCCTGAAAATCTCTTTATGACTAACACGTACGATAGTATAAACGGCCAAGCCCGACCGTTTGATACTCTGTTACACATTCTATACATACAAATATTTCAGACTGCACCATAATTGGGACTCATGGACGAGGTTAAACAAAATTAAAATTGTTATGTTATCAGGTTATGCAATTCTGGACCTACTTTTACAAAATATTGCCATAACAAAGTAGACATAAAAGTTATCTTCACTAAATTTTGTATCTATACCAACATCTATAAGAGAATCATGGCATTTGTAATATTTTTGGGATTGGTAGTTGTATGGGAGCTATTCTAATAAAATTAGGCCAGATGATTAAATTTGTAATAAAATGTTTTTAGTCCACATTTAGTCTTAATAACAACACAATACCATAGTATATCGGCACAAAGATTCTAATCCGGAAAGAAGTATGCATGGGACCTATATGAAATTTTGGACCGATCCTCACAATAAAAATAACAATCAATTGCGACCTGTACTTTGCGTATAAGGTTTACATCGACAGCCGGACAGACATCGTAAGATTTGACTGAGAAAGTGATTGAGTCGATCGGTTTACTAAAATTGGTTATTGAACCAATATTTTAAATTGTTAAATACAAATGGTGGTGTGGGGATTAAAATGACACAAAGAAACATTCTGCTGGTCGGCCCATAATTTACCATAGGTCTAGAACTGCAACAAATTATAAAACTCTTAGGTTTAAATGATAATTTATAAATCCCATCCAGTCCTTAAATATTTTCTTTATCTGCGGAGTTGGCCCAGCCAAATATAGCACTCTTACTTATTCAGTATAATTTTACACTAAAAATATTATTTTTTGCACTAAAAGCGATAATTTATCAACATTTTAAACAAATGTTCTCAATACTCAACATATATATCAACATACGAAATTCAGCATATCGTGTAGACACAAAAATTGTATGCTAACTTAAGCCTACAGTACACGGAATGTAAAAAGCCGCATGCGAATGTGGGACTGACGTCATTTTGACGTCACTACAAGGCCACAATAGGAAGTTCGTGATGTGTGAAGACGACAAAATTAAGTCAAAACCACATACGAATGTGGCTTTTTACATTCCGTGTACTATAGGCTTTATATGTTGAAATATCATTTGCTGGCATATGTTGAATTTGAAAAAAATATAAAAAATTGTAGAAAATCCTGAATTTTTGGACTGTCATATGACCTATGGTTACGCCTTATATATCAAAAGATCGGAAATTTTTAGAAAATATTTTCTAAAAATTTCGGAAAAATCGGTTCAGATACGAAAAAGTTGACAAAATAATTTTTTTTTAAAATACGCTTTTTCGGGAACCATAGACGTTCCCGAGTCCAAGTTTTATAGCCCAAATTAATGGAAAATTTGTTCTTAAATACGTCGGTATATAAATCTGTTAAATCGGCTTCAAAATGGGTCAACATTTTTATAAAAACCTAAATTTTAGAGCTGCCATATGACCTATGGATACGCCTTACATAGCAAAAGTTCGGAAATTTTGATTAGAACCAGGGTTACCTTTGGAAATTTTCGTCACAAAAAGGGGATTTTCCAGAAAAAGGGGTCAAAAAGAGTATTTCAATTTCAGGTAGGAAGTGCCCAAAAAACAATTTTTTATGGAATGCCCTGTCCAGGGCTGCCAGATTTGACGATTTATCGTCATTTTGACGGTTTTTTGTTTCGAAATTAGCAAAGTGCCGATTTGCTGATTTTTTTTCTAAAAAGTGACGATTTTTTTCAGTCACCTAAAAAAAGAAAACTTTAAATGTTTTTGTACTTATGTTAAGATATAAGCAGCACATAAAAAAAAATTTGTAAACAAGAGCGCTTAAATTTTTAAGTTTTCTTTTTAAAAAATTTAAAGGGAAAAGCAAAATTTCATAGGAAAAAGCTGTTAACTTTTTGCATTATGCTTTTGCTTTTCGATTTTATTCACGATGGGCGTGATTTTTTAATGTATTTCTTAATGGGATCAAAACATTAAACCGTTACCGCAGTTGTCTGCCAGAGTAGAGGAAATTTTGAGTCGAGTCAATTTAAATAAAACCACAAGGTAAAGTGCAATATACTTCTGTATCGAATTTTTTACACCCTTCACAACTGTATTAAAAATAGTACCAAAACCTTAAATTCGAGTATGAGGACCAGGTGAAATAATGGACCGACTGGCTCTTTTTTAACATATAAGAAAAAAATGTGGGCCAAATTATTGTTTGTTTATAAATCGGTCACTTATGAACCGATTTTATTAATTTTTACCATTAATATTGTAGTAAAATTAAAAGAAGACATCAAAAAGATAAGGTTTATACATAGGTAAAAAAATAGAAATTTATGGGTAAAAATTAAAAGCAATTGTAGTCATTTGCTAATAACTCAGTCACTTGTGGAACGATCTTCTGATGATGATCTGACGAGAAACAGTAAAAAAAATATTTCCTTTTTTAATTATAAATTTTTATACGTTTTCTGACACTTTCGTTTTTAAATCTTGGAATGTTTAACATGCAAGTCTTAAAAACATCTTTACATGGTTATTTCCAGAGAACAAAATAATAAAGTTAAACTTTGTTTATCTTTCGTTAAATCATCATCGAATGAACAATTGTTCGGCAAGCATATCACGAGTTGTAAGATTATATCTACATGATTCTTATACGGTTCTTGACATGCTTTTTGTAAGACTCGTTAGATAATCTTCACCCATATCTCAGACTATTTACACAATGATCAAAGTAAGCGTCTTTCGCTGTTTTATGAAAGAATCTCCAGAGGAATCAGCTTCTTCCGTGTGAGGAATCTTCTACAATTTAAAAATGCGCTCGTCGACTATCACAAACGCTCTGCATTAGACTTGCAGTAGCTTTTCCACGATGAAAAATTCTAGCTGGGTATGAAGTAGTTAAGTTATTGTTTGATTGTTTATTTTTATAAAAATCGAAAAAAAAATTGTTTAAAAAAAACTTGACGAGATTTCAAAACGAGAAAGACGATTTTTTTATTTTTTCTCAGGAAATTGACAATTTTGTCACAAATTTATCTGGCAGCCCTGGCCCTGTCCTGTTTTTAACACCTGGGGCCTGATTCTGGCGGTCGTGATCGAGTAATTTCTCGATTCGAAAGCAATTTAATTTCTTATTATTTCAGTCAATACTGAACGAATCGGAATTATTTTTTCGGTGTTGTAAAGCATTAATTTGAGTTTCTCAATATTGAAAAAATAATTTCGATTCGTTTAGTATCGACTGAAATAAAATTCATTTTCTTTTTTTTTTTACCGATTTAGCGATTTCAAATAAATTTAAGGGTTTGTTTTAAATTTTGTAATCGTTCGCGCATCGTAGCCATGTTTGCGATTGAAGCGATTTTTGGTTTTAAGTTTTCTGATTCTTTAAAGCTTAACTATTTTTAATAAATATTAGACTTTTCTATTATACCGCTGTTACCAAATATTTGGAAATTTCCGCCAATTTAGCAATTTTCACCGAATGTTTTTATTCCTGTTAGTTTTAGGGACTTTTAATTTAATTTTTCCAAGTTTTTAAATTCTAGCGTAGCTTTGTTTCTTTTTGAGGCAATCGTCGCCGTTTTCAAAATAGCCGTATAAATAAACCGAAGTCACATATTTTACAGGGCACTGTCGTTTCAAAAAAGGGCGAAAAGTTTAACACCTTATGCCATTATTAAGGGTGGATTTGTTAGAATAAAACATGCTACTCTTTAAGAGAGCAAAACAATTTTAAGAAACGAACACCAAATTGCATTTTTTTTATTAAAATGTCACATTTCTAATTTTTTGATATTCTTTAATTAGGCTCGAGTTCATCAAATTTAATTTGCATTAAATTATTTTCACTGAGGAAGGAATTTTACAACTTGGAATGTTTATTAAAATTTATTGATAATTTTTTTAATTTTTTTTTGAAAATAAACCACCACAAAAAATAACAAATATGTATGGAAATTGTACTTTACTATCGAAAATCTAATTTAGAAGTCGTTAAAAATTTTTTAACACAAACTTTTTAGGAATGCTAACTACTTTTTAGGAATGTGCGTTCTATATTTTGCTATTAAATCTTCACTTGAAGTCCATTCCTCATCTCTGCTTCGAACAAATTAGAAAAAATCATGGAATTGTAAGTTTTAACTTTGAGTCTGTTCCATATCAAGCAATGCTTGTTTCGAAAACATTTGTTTAGCACTACTGTTCCGCAGTGCTGACAAAAAACCAAATGTGAGTAATATTTCCAAAAGAGGGTCAAAAAGCGTCAACAATAGGTGAAAATTATACAAAAGTATAAATAAAAAAAGGGTCATAAAAGGTATCAAGACCGTCGAAAAAGGGTCAAATTGATACTTTAGTATTACAACGGTAACGCTGATTAGAACATATTTTCTAAAAAAACTCGGAAAAATCGGTCTAGATACAAAAAAGTTATGACCAAAATATAAATTTTTTTTTTGAAAAATACCTATTTACGGGAACCATAGATTTTCCCAAGTCCAAGTTTTATAAGTTTTTAAAATGGCTGAGTTATAATCAAAATACTGAAATCCAAAAAAATTACTCTTTTTTAAAATGAAGTTTGTTTCTTAATATATTTAATATCTCGCAAACATGTGCGAATAATTGAATGCAATTGAGCGATTAATACAACATATATAAATATACATATATATATTAAGATATACGGACGCTGCACGCTGGTCAACATCCGACAAGGGTAGATGGACGTATAAGTTAATCCCCAACATTGAGGACTGGCTCTACAGGAAACATGGTGAACTAAACTTTTATCTCACGCAGATGTTAAGTGGACATGGTGGCTTTAAGTCGTATCTGCATCGTTTTAAAATTGAGAGGGATCCGTTCTGTTCATACTGTACTGGTGATGTGGAAGAGGATGCCGAACTTGTATTTTTCATTTGTCCTCGGTGCAATGATGGGGGGGCCAACTTGGAAGTGTTAGTAGGATGTAGTGTCAGAACGACAAGCATTGTATATATAATGTTGTCATCCTTGGGTAATAGGGAGCATGTATGTAATTTTGTGTAATTGGTTCTAATTGAACTTCGTAGGGAAGAAAGGATTCGAAGGGGAATCGAATTAGTCTAGTGTAGGTTTCTACCTTTTCCCACCCTGTGAGGTAATGCTTTGCGGTGGTTCCACATGGACTCTTGGGCTGGTAAAACGAGGTTGTTTTAGCGTGTTAAAGTCTCGCACTCCTGGCACTACCATCTGGCCAGGGTTTTTCGATGATTTTTTCCTCGTATAAAAAAAAATAGTAATAAAAAAGATATACGTATATATAAACTTCTGTTTTATCCCAACCATGGTGAAGGGTATATAAGATTCGGCATAGCCAAATATAGAACTCTTACTTGTTTTTTTTGTAATTATACCCACACCACAATAGTGGAGAGGGTATTATGCATTTGTGCTGATGTGTGTAACGCCTTAAAATATTGGTCCTAGACCCACCTTAAAGTATACCGATCGACTCAGAATCACTTTCTGAGTCGAACTAACGATGTCCGTCCGTCCGGCTGGCTGGCAGGCTGGCTGTCCATGTAACCTTGTGCGCAAAGTACAGGTCGCAATTTAAGAGATAATTTGATAAAATTATTGCCACAAGGACCAAGCCTATTGAAAATGGTCCAAATCGTAGGACCACGAGGGAAGATAGGGGAAAATTGCTTCCTCTCAGAAACTATCAAACCGATTTTAATGAAATTTAAAACATAGATAGATCCATATCTATATGGACACATAAGCTATACAGTTTTAAAAAATAAAGGAACACAAGGGGAGAAAGGGACAGTTTTTGCCTCTCAAACTGATTTTAATGAAATTTAAAACATAGGTAGATCCATATCTATATGGACACATAAGCTAAACAGTTTTTCAAAAATAGGACCACAAGGGGATGTAGGGGGCAATTTCTGCCTCTCACAAACTTTCAAACCGATTTTAATGAAGTTTTTAAACATAGAGAAATCCATATTTATATGGACACATAAGCATGATGTGTTTTTAAGTACTGTGGTGCTTGGTATCATATGGTCGGGCTTGACCGACTATACTTTCTTACTTGTTTTTTTTTTTAATTTAGACCTTGAAAAATATTATTTTCAAATAAAAATATATTTTTTTTTTTAGTTTCTGAACAAAATACTGCCGAAAAGTATTATACCCACCACCACAATAAGTTGTGAAGAGGGTATACTAAGTTTGTCATTCCGTGTGAAACTTTTTTATTATTAATCTCAGACCCCATTAAGTACATAATGGGTAATTTTTTAAGCGTAGTTTTTTTAAAAATCTAATAAAACACTCAAATTTGCATCATATATTCAAAATTCATGAATATGTTATTCATGTTATGTTATTCATAAAAAATATTTCAGGTTAATAACAGGTTTATTAAACAGATTTCCATAGGAAATTCGGCATGTGGCTTTGTTTTGCTTGTTTACGTATCCATTTAGCCAGAAATAAGCCTCATCGCTTAACATAATTTTTCGATAAAACAGTGGATTTCCATCGTTGCTCGTTTGTGAGTTTCTCCATGATGAAATGGCAGTGTATACTGAACACTTTTCACTTTCACAGATGTAGTTTGGACACAATTGCCAACCAGTGCTGCCAGCCCAAAAATTTTAATTCATAAAAAATCATCCTATATATTCTGACTCCTTGAGTAATTCTCGATTTATCCATGACCGTCTTTCCGTGTGTTGAAAAAACGCTCACTTTCGAAAAACTCAAAAGAAATAAACAAACTTGGTGTCAAATTGCTTGTAGTTATTCTAAGCAGTTTGGGATTGAAATCCAGCAAAGTCGGTTCAGTAGGATCAGAGCTATGGAACCACCTCTTTAAAAAATTGATCATTTTGTTACAAAAACTAACATAAATGGTGGAAAAATGCACATAATGATATGAGATTTTTCAAATGTTCGCTTTATTCGACTGGAAATAACTCTGTGAAATTTCATGAAGATCGGTCCGTAATTTACCCTAGGCCCCATATAAACCCAACTCCCGGAAAATAGTTTAGTTCGCCTAAAACCGTAATTATAAATGCTATCATTATGTATTTGGCACGTCACAGTTTTTTAGGAGTAGAAATGACACTGTAAAATGTTATGAAGTTCGGTCTATAATTTACCCTAGGTCCCATATATACCCTACTCCTGGAAAACAGTTTAGTACGCTTAAAACCGTAATTATTAATTCTATCATAGCAAAACTTGGCAGGTCGCAGTTTCTTAGGACCAGAAATGACGCTGTGAAATTTCATGAAGATCGGTCCTTAATTTACCCTAGGCCCTATATAAACCCTGCTCCCGGAAAACAGTTTAGGTCGCCTAAAAACGTAATTAATAATGCTATCATGACAAAATTTGGCACGTCGCAGTTTTTTAGGACTAGAAATGACACTGTGAAATTTCATGAAGAGCGGTCCTTAATTTACCCTATGCCCCATATAAAGCCCACACCGCTAAATTAAATAAATACGCCTAAAATCGTAGCTGATATATTAATTGTGGTAAAATTTCTTCCAACTTAGTTTCATATGGCCAGAAAAAAAAGTCATGCAATTTTGTGATATACTGTCCATAATTTACCTTAGATCCAATATTTAGCAGCCTTCTGAAATTCACTGTAAACGCTAAAACTATTTTCACCACTGTATTGAAATTTATTGAAAATTATGTTTTTTAATACAAGAAATACCTCTGCGGAATTTTTAGATGATTGGTTCATAACTTACCATGGCTCCAATATAAATCCCCTCCTAAAAATCATTTAAGTTCGGCTTAAACTGTTACGAATCAAGATATTTTACTCAAGATTGGCGATCAATAATTTAATATAGGTCTAAGCCGGAACCAATTTTAATGCTGATGTTTGTTTTTATAAAGATAAATTAATAATAAATAGACATCATATAGATATCACTCCTGAAATATTCGAACTGTCGGTGGAGGGTATCAAAGATTCGGAACAGCCGAATATAGCACTCTAACTGGATTTTAAACATAAAAACATCTAATTGCAATAATTTAATAAATAATTAAAGAGAACATCTTGGCCCTGAACATACATACGTATTGAAATCATATAAAATTTTTTTAATAATTAACAATATAACTTTTAATTAGTTTTCCACAACAAAAAAAGAGTTGTAAAATGCATTTAACATGTCCATATTAATAAATAAATCATTTCTCCATTATTTTAAAACATATTTCACAAAAATATTATCAAAATGTCATTGTATTTTTGGTTTATAGAAGGTTTATTCCAAGAATAAATTTTCTTACTTTATGAATTGGTTATTAAAGGCTTATTAGCCTTTTTTTCGTTAATGCAATTTTTGCTTAAAACGGTTAATTAATCATAAATGAGTTTTTATAAATATGGCTGATAGACTTTTACATAAAAATAGAATTTAACCCTACTAATTTCCTCCAATCGAATCCAAATTAAAGGCCTGAATCCGTGTAACAATTTATTTATTTATCAAATCAAATAATGATTTCCAATACAACAAAATGCAAATCTTATAATTATAGTATTGGATTTTTGTATTGTAATTACGTTATTCAGTAAAAAAGATATGTATATTATTATGAAAAAAATTTAATAATTTCTAGAAATTAACAAATAAGTTTAAATTAGAGTTGTGTCGTTCCGGAACGACCTAGTTCCTTTGAACGATTCCCTTAAAGGAACGGTGCGGACTTTTCGAATAGTTCCTTTTTATAATTCCTCGTTCCGGAATTGCAATCCGTTGCTTGCTTTTGTTTGTTTGCTTACTTATTTTTCTACATTAAGAACGCAAAAGTGCTGCCGACTTTTGCGTATTTATATTGTAAGCAGCGTTGCCATTAGAAATATTTTTCTGACAATGGTGCCATTGTCAGATGCAATAATTTTACACAGCTACCAATTCAGAATGAGCTGAGGCAGTTCACACAGTTGCAAGACATTTTTAGTCAATTTTAATGACAATATTGTTACTATGTACAGCTATGTACAGACGATAGCTTAAAGGCTCAGTAAGCTGACAGTAACAGTAATGTTGCAAATCAGCTGTTTCATTCTGTTGCATTTAAAGCAATAAGCACGATTATAGTTAGCAGTAAGAATTTTTTCGCGCATCGGAAATAGGCTTTTAAGCTTCTATTTCGTATAACCACAGAAATAATTTAAAACAATATAAAGGCAATCTTTAGTGAAATGAGTGAACAAATTATTATTGTAAATTAATATAGCCAATATGTATGTCTAAAGCTTCGTACAGACGGTGGTCAGATCTTACAATGTTGTCATTAAAATTTACTAAAAATATCTTGCAACTGTGTGAACATTGTACGCTATTTTCATTTGCCAGATGTGTTAAATTAATACATCTGACAATGGCACCATTGTCAGAAAAATGGCAACAATGTAAGATCTGACCATCGTCTGTACGAAGCTTAGTCTGAATTTACACGTTTCATCTTTTGATGCTCGACTTCTTTTCAATTCCCTTTTAAAGATGCCAATATAATCACACGCAGCAACGGGTTTCAACTTTTTACGGTTCAAAACAACAATAATTTTAATAACAGCAAATCAAAGAGAAAAAGAAAAGAAAAAATTACACGCAGCCATCGTTGTGCATACACCACGAATAAAAACACAAAGCGTACTGACCGAGTACAGGCATCTCCGTACTAACCCCCTTTCTTCTTTCTTCCCTCACCTAAAAACATAGGAGTTGAGCATCAAAAGATGAAACGTGTGAAAGCAGACTTATACAAAAGGTGTTAAAATAAATCTAGGGTCAAAATCAAAAACTTTTGATTTTTTTGTGCAATAAAGAATATTGTGTATTATGTATGTCGCTTTGCATTGTACTTATTAAATTTATTTTTTCACTTTGTAAAAATTGTGCCATATTTATTATAAAAGTATTGTGTCACTTGTTGCAAGGTATTGGTCAAAACTGCAAAAACATATTTTATGCAAAGGTGAATTCCTACAGATTGTGACTGTCAAAATTGTGTTTAAAGCGGCCCATGTACCTATTTGCAATATAAGTGTGCAATTTTTAATATATATATTTTTTTTCTTTTCATTATTTATTTATTGAATCTTCATATTATAAATATGAACTAACAATAATTATTATATATTGATATATTTTTTATCATATATATTTAGCTGGTGAGGCCTAACTCCATTTGTGAAAATAAAAATGCAAAATTTTTTTATTTCATTTTTCCCGACGTTTCGTGAATTGTATGTTCACTTCTTCAGGGGATTCGTCTATTAATATAAAAAAAAATCATCAACATTTAATAATACAATAAATATAAATATAACGAACTTACAGTGAAAAGAAACAAATTTGTATTACATTAATATATAAACATAAAAGCCAACACTAGTGGTGTCATCTACTGTTTTTCAAAACAACTCTATAACAGGCGCTTAAATTGTCAGGATCGTCTTTTTTATTCATTGTTCTATTTATTTTCTGTTGGATTCTTAAGCTTTCTGTTGTACATATATCTTTTCCTCACGTTATTTACCTTGTCTAGTATTCTTATGTTGTCAAAATCAGGTTTGTGTTTTGTTTGTAATATGTGCTGTGATAATGCAGTGCTTTCTTTGTTTTTGTTTATGTCTGAATTGTGTTCTCCCATTCTTGTCTCCAAATTCCTTTTGGTCGTACCAATGTAAACTAAGTCACAGCCGTTGTTGTTGTCTCCCTTGCATGGTATTTCATACACTACATTATTTTGTTGTAGTTTGTGTATTGGAGTTTTTGTATTTGTAAATATTGCACTTAATGTTTTGTTTGGTTTGTAAGCAAAGCTCATGTCATTTTTATCTATTGCACCTTTTATGTTTTTATTGTCCGTGAGGCCCGGTATGTATTTTACACTGATAAAATATTTTTCCTCCTTTTCAATGCTTCCATTTGTGTTTGTTATTATAGGTTTATAGGCAGTTATTAAATTTTTAATTAAATTTGTAGGAAAAAAAAAAAATTTTTATTATCATGCAGAAGGTTTGGCATAGTGCCAAAACACACTATGGCTACAACAGCACAGGTAACGAAACTTTTTCAATGCGCGACAAAAAAAGAACATTTGGAGAGAGTCGAATACAATTTTCATAGAAAAATTTTAAATCTGGAGATATCGCAGGCAAATGCCGATTTGAGGGCAATAAAAGGAAGGCTATACCACTTGAAATCAGGTACATATACAAAACTTTTTGACGATAGATGATTTTGAAGCTTTCATGAAAAATCAGACTGTTAGAAATAGATTCATAAGCATGAATGCAAGACAAAAACAGACGAGTAAACTTAATACACTTAAAGAAAAGTTATTTATGAAGCTGGGATTAGTTTTTAACGAACAATGGCTTGAAAACAAACCCGAAGTTGATATACCATGGGAATGCAAATGGTTGTTAACGTTAGGGAAAAAATTTGCTTTACCAATTAATAGACAAGATTTTTCACCACTGGAAATTATAGCAGATGTAGAACAGTGCATTCAGAAAATGGTAGAGAATACCCATGGGGAAAAGGATGAGACAAGAACTAGATTGGCAAATAGAATTACACTTTTTAAGAGGAACATACGTAACACACCGAAAGAGAAATTAATTTTAGCCATATATGAAAAAACTAACACATTTTTGAAGAGACACAAGGACATAATTATACTCCAATCAGATAAAGGAAACAAAACAGTTGCAATCTACAGGAAAGAATATGAAAGGAAAATGGAAAATTTACTCGAAGACAAAAATACTTACCAGGTTAGGAACATGGACCCTACCTGCAAATTAGTAAGAACTAATAACAGCATTATTAGTCAATTATACAGGGATAAATATGTAGATAATTGGCAAAAACATAGGCTCACTTGTTCGGCGGCAACGGCACCTAGAATTTACGGGTTACCTAAAATCCATAAATGTGGGATACCTTTACGACCCATAGTATCATCTATTCAAGTCCCGTGCTATCAGTTAAGCAAACACATAGGACTCATACTCAAGAACATTATCTCGGAAAAATATAACATTAAAAACTCTATGGAACTAAAAAAAACAGCTGAAGGACATCACCATTAATAAATATGACACACTGGTTTCGTTTGACGTCGTTTCTCTTTTCACCAATGTTCCTGTTTACACAGCGACAAAAAATATTATGAACCAATGGCACACTATTGAAACGAAAACCAGCATCCCAAAATCCAAATTCTTGGAAATTCTGAAATTCTGTTTGAACGACAACAACTACTTTACATATAATAACAAAATATACAAACAGATTTTTGGTATGCCAATGGGAAATCCCCTTTCCCCTTCTATTGCCGATATTGTTTTGGATAATTTACTAGACGCAGCCTTGACAGAATTGAAAAACAAGAACGTCAACATCAAATACGTGGCAAAGTACGTAGATGACATACTGGCTGTAATAGACATTAAGGACAAAGACGATATACTTACAGCACTCAACGGGTATAGGGTTGCCATCCGTCCTCTTTTCCCGGGACACCGTCCTCTTTTTTTTTGGGTATCCGGGGCAGTCCTACTTCTTTTTCATCAAGTGTCCGGGGTTGTCCGGCTTTTTACACCTTCATTGTAAATTTGTTCCTGGATTTAAACCACAGTTCACAAAATACATTAAAAAAAAAAGATTTAGGTGCTCGGGTTTTTTTTTAAGATAGGTATGATTTAATTTTTGGGGACGTAACGTGACAAAAAGAGTAGTTTTCTTTGAATGTGCCCAAAATGGAGCTTCCAAAAAAATGGAACAAATAAGCAAAAGCAACCTTATCAATGTCGTTACTTTTGTTCAAATAAATACTTATTGCTAAATGATTATATTAAAATTTTATTTTAAGATTCTTTTTGGAAAGAAAAAAAAAATCATATCTTAAAAAAAACACATCCCTCAAAGTTTTAGGATTTTTAAAAACAGTTTGAAGTATTATATAAAAAAAAAAAATCAGCAAAAAAAAGGGTTTTGACATAGTCCATTTTTAAAATTTGATATTTTGCATATACATTTTTTTTCAATATATTTATTGTAGCCTCAAGTATTCTCTTTAAGCTGACAAAAATCATCTTCGTATGTAAAGTAGTTTTCGAGATATTAAAAGAATAAACTCAACACATTCGGCTTATTCGGCGATATTATGACAATTTGAATGACATAACTTTTGAAAAAAAAATTAAAAATTGTTTTTCGTTGATATGTGTTCTTTATGGGATCAAATAAACCCTCTCGCCAAATTGCATTCAAATCGAAAGGGGTCGAGTCCCACTCTTGGTTGACTTGACATGGAATTACCCAAATTAAGTTTTTGTGTGCCGTCGTTAATTTTATTAATATTAAGTTGTTTAAAAATTGTCCTATTTTTTCGAACAAATGTCCTACATTTTTTATGCTGACGTCCTCTTTTTCTCAAAATAGAAATGGCAAGCCTAAACGGGTATCACCCGAAGATCAAATTCACCGTTGAGGTGGAGACGAACAGAGAAAAAGCATACCTCGACACAAAATTACATAGAGAGGACAATAAAATAACGTTTGACTGGTATGCAAAAAATACATCGTCTGGCAGAATCAACCTAAATCTCAAATAATAAATACTGCAAAAATTTTATACGTAGAGTTCTTGATATTAGCGATAAACAACACCACAGCAAAAATAAACTGGTAATCACGAAATTACTTAAAGATAATGCTTTTCCTACAAATTTAATTAAAAATTTAATAACTGCCTTTAAACCTATAATAACAAACACAAATGGCAGCATTGAAAAGGAGGAAAAATATTTTATCAGTGTAAAATAAAACATAAAAGGTGCAATAGATAAAAATGACATGAGCTTTGCTTACAAACCAAACAAAACATTAAGTGCAATATTTACAAATACAAAAACTCCAATACACAAACTACAACAAAATAATGTAGTGTATGAAATACCATGCAAGGGAGACAACAACAACATCTGTGACTTAGTTTACATTGGTACGACCAAAAGGAATTTGGAGACAAGAATGGGAGAATACAATTCAGACATAAACAAAAACAAAGAAAGCACTGCACAAGGCGAATTTACACCAGGTGAACTTATCTTGCTGCGTAAGCAACAGCTGATAACTAACCTTGTGTCAAAATGGTATACCGTTCTAGTGGTTCTGTTGAATCTTTACTAAATTCTATCATTTTTGCTTAAAATTATGAAATTGAAAACTTTTTTAAGTTATTAAATTTCAAAACACACAATTTAAAATTGAAAACAATATGAAATATTTGCTTAAATTTTTGACACAACGTTAAAATATTTTACAGTGTTGTAAAACGTTTTCAAAATAAGACCACCTTGTATGAATTCGCCTTGGCACTGCATTATCACAGCACATATTACAAACAAAACACAAACCTGATTTTGACAACATAAGAATACTAGACAAGGTAAATAACGTGAGGAAAAGATATATGTACAACAGAAAGCTTAAGAATCCAACAGAAAATAAATAGAACAATGAATAAAAAAGACGATCCTGACAATTTAAGCGCCTGTTATAGAGTTGTTTTGAAAAACAGTAGATGACACCACTAGTGTTGGCTTTTATGTTTATATATTAATGTAATACAAATTTGTTTCTTTTCACTGTAAGTTCGTTATATTTATATTTATTGTATTATTAAATGTTGATGATTTTTTTTTATATTAATAGACGAATCCCCTGAAGAAGTGAACATAAAATTCACGAAACGTCGGGAAAAATTAAATAAAAAAATTTTGCATTTTTATTTTCACAAATGGAGTTAGGCCTCACCAGCTAAATATATATAATAAAAAATATATCAATACAAACAAAAGAAAGTGGCCAAAAATAAAGAAAAACAATAATTATTATAATTAATCAAATCTTATCCTAATGTTTTATTTTATGTCCTGCCAGTGCCAGACAAAAATTTTCTTCATCACGGGTTCTGTTCACATATATAGGTGTTTATCGCTTATCTTATTGGGTAAGTGCTGCAGTGTCTCTTCTTTTTAAGCAAGTGTGGCCGCCATGATTTAAAATATTTCGAGCTAGTGGATTTGGATGTTGTTCAAGCCTTTTATTTTGATGTGTCCAAATATTTTATTGCATTTTTTGTAATCATAGTTTTTACTAATGGCACATTGAGATCCTTATGAATGTTTGAGTTTTTAACATACCAGGGAGCGGCTGTGATTATTCGAAGAAGTTTATTTTGGCGCTTTTGATTTTTTTCGATATTAGAGGCCGAGACAGTGCCCCATAGTTGACTACCGTAGCACCAGATAAGCTTTAAGATAGAGTTGTAAAGCAGAAGCTTGCAATCTAGACTAAGAACAGAATTTCTTCCAATAAGCCAATCGCCGATATTTGACATGCGAATGTTGAGGAATTGTTTGATTATTGATTTTAATATGGGGGCATAAGTCCCGACGCAAGGTGAATGTGATATTTACGCATTTTTGCTCATTGACCATTATCCTACATTGTCTTAAACATATTTCTAGTTGAAATATATGATGCTGTAAGTAACGAGATGCTTCATAACGGTTTTCGTGCACGCTTAGAAAAGCTGTATCGTCTGCAAATGTTCAAGTTTGGATGTGGTTGTTTGTTGGCATATCCGAAGTATAAATCAAGTATAATAGGGGGCCCAGGATGCTGCCTTGTGGGACTCCAGCGTCAATGGGCTGAGGTGAACTTAAGAAATTTCCTTCTTTAATAATAAATTGACGACCGACTAAGTAGCTTTCTAGCAGCTTGTGTGTGTTTGCTGGTAAATTTTGCTTCAATTTATGTAATAAGCCTTCATGCCAGACTTTATCAAAAGCTTGCGAAACATCGATGAAGAGTGCTGAGCAATATTTTTTTTTTTCTTCAAATGCTTTTCTTATGACATTAACTATTATTCGATGAGTTTGTTCAATTGTGCTGTGTTTTCTTCTTAATCCGATTGATCTATTTTTACTTAAAATCGGTGTTAGTTTTGAAACTAGTAATTTCTCAAACAGCTTTGACATATTTGATAATAAGCTAAAAGGCCTATATGACTCAACTTTTGTATGATCTTTACCTGGCTTCGGTATCATGGTAACTAAGGAAACGTTCCATTTTTGAGGATAGTATACAAGGCGTAAAATAGCGTTAAAAATAACAAGAATAATTTTTTTTGCTACGCGTGGTAGCATTTTATTACTGATCTTATCAATACCAGGTGCCTGCTTAGTGTTTAAGTCATAAATAGCCTTTTCTATTTCTCTTATCTCAAATCTTAGGGGAATAGCTGCTCCAACATTAACAGGCGGTAACTGTTATATCGTAAGATATATTTGGGGTAAATACGTTTTTTCAATATCGTTTCTTGCCCAACTACCATTCAAGTTTCTTAATGGTGGCTTAGGTATAACTGGCCTTTTTAGATTTCTCGCTGCACGCCATAATGAGTAGTCTGATTGTGGAGTTGCATCAAGTTCCTTGCGATATTTTTCCAGGGAAGCAGTTTTCCGAGTCTGCAGTAACTTTCGTAGCCTTTTTGTGCACTCTTTAAATAAGTTCTTAAGTTGAGGGGATCTGTACAATTGCCACTCTCTACGAACTCTCCTTTTTTCAGTCAAGAGCCGTTCGACATCTGTAGAATATATTTTATTATTTTTGATTTTTTTGAGGGTTATGCTGGAATGTTGCACAGCTAGTTTAAGATAACTGTCAAAATTAGCAATAGAGAGAGAGATCCACATTCTCCGGTGTACTAAGCGGAATATTTTCTGTACAATGGGTACTGAGATATTTTTTTTATTTTAACCAATTTATTTATGTGGCTGATGTCGCTAAGTAACCAGTCGGAGATACAATTCTATTAGGGTTCATTGAAGTAACAATTGTAGGTGTGTGGTCGGAAGATAATTCTAAGGCAGCTTCAACATGAATCGTTTCTGTGGAGATGTTTTTAACCACGCCAAAGTCGATAACATCCGGAGTTTTTTTCTGATCAGTAGGCCAATATGCTGGTTGTCCGCTCGCAACCACATTTAAACCCATTTTAGAGATTGTGTTAAACAAAACACGACCCTTTGGTGTTAAGTTGTGACCCCCAGAAGGTATGTTTAGCGTAATAATCGCCAGCGGCCAGGAAACAGGTCCTAATGATTTATAATGTTTATAATATTGGCTTTCTGATATGGAAAATCTAGGTGGAGAGTATAAAGAAGAAATTACTATTTTTCGATTTAGCTCTTCAACACAAATATTCGTTGCTTGCAGAAAATCTTCACAATGATCACACATTAAGTAGTGTTTGATTCGGGCTTTAATCAAAATGGCAGAACCTCCACAAGCCCTATCTCGAGGGTCCTTACTATCATAAAGTAAATAACCATTGATTTTAAACGTATTTCTTGAGGTCAAGTGAGTTTCAGAAACCATAATTTTTAATATATAATACATATTATATTTAATATTTTTAGGAAAGTATTCTGTATTCAGTTTGCGTTCCAAAAACAAAATTTTAAACAGTTCGTGGCTTGTTAAGTACAGCTTGCAATAACATTGATTGCATTCTAAGAATTTCCTGCATCATATTATCCATTGTGTTCGTAATATTATTTACTGTTTGCACTAATGTTTCCATGGTTTTTTCTAAACGACTTAAATTAGAAACAGGAGTTTCATCATTACTTGGCGAGGCACCTTGCATTGGCAGATGCTTTGATTTTAGGACGTTAGCGTAGGAGGTTCTGTTATTACTAGGATGCGGAGCCTGAATGTCATTGGTGTTTACTTGATTTGTTACCTGCATTTGAGGGGGATTAGTTTTCGGTCCAACCGACTTGACGATAGTGTATACAGGGCATCCCCTATAATTGGCAGTGTGATTACCGCCACAGTTGCTACATTTTTTAACGTTGGGGTCGTTTATAGACTTATTGCAAAGAACTGTACCATGTAATTCACCACATACTACGCAAACAGGGGGTAAGTAAGTATGATCAAATTCTTGGCAGTTTGAACATTGAACGGGTGCATTTTTTTGTGCGGCTCTACAGTGATGCTTCTGTAGAGAATATATTTCAAATTGTAAATCGGATGCTTTTCATTTTTTAAGCTTTACGTCGCCGGGTTCTAACTCCACTCGAAATAGTAGTTGGGGATTTTTTCCCCTATTTTAAATGTTTGTTAAGTTTTTTATTTTGAATCCCTTCTCTTCCAATAATGTTTTTATTTCTTCTGGGTCCACGCACGAGTCAATTCCCTTAATCACTACCTGAAGACCTTAACTGCTCTTCAGTTGATATGTATAAAAGTTTTATAAAGAGCTTTAAATCTTGTAATTACTTTTCGAAAATTATCTTCGTGATTAAACTGTATTTTAGTCTCATTGATACTACCTCGCTTTATTGCAGCTACATAAAAGGAATTTTCACCAATCAACAAAATCAAAATCTTAATTAACTCATTTGAGTTTTGCCCTCTTAGATATATCGGGGGTGGCTTAGACGATTTGATGACGTTTGGTGCTTCCGATGATTCCTCATCCAGAATTGAGAAACGATTTTGGGAATTTGTTCTGTCAGTTGTACCATCTTTTAAAACTTTCGGTGCCGAAGCAACTGCTGATGAGGTAGGGCTACGACCCCGCTTAAGCACTGTTATATATCTATCAATGCCAAGTTGTACTGTAGGATTATGAGAAATTTTAACTGGAGTTACTGAGTTGTCCATAGCGGCTGTTTTGGGGTTAACCGCATCATCACTTATTAAAGTTCTTTTTGGAACTGCGGCAACACTTGCAGTTAACAGATTTGTTATTGTATTACGATCGACCGTATTTGTAAACAAAGAGGGTGAGAGGGAACGCGTTCGAGTAATAGGTTTAGCCCAAGGCGAATTGACTAGAAGGTGGGGTCAAGTAAACATATGGTGGTCGACTTGTCAAAGTTTGTATACAAACTGGTTTTTTATGTAAACAAACCTGTTTTTTTACTAGCAATATTTTTGACAACCCGACCACAGGAGCATTATAGTTGTAGAGTTGACCTCACCTTCTAGTCAATTCGCCTTGGTTTAGCCAGCTAGTCAATTCGCCTTGTTTTGCGTATGTAAACAAACCCCACATGTATTTTACTAAAAAATATTTTTTTTAATTAAAATTTGTTAAAAAAAAAAGTAAATATGAATAAAAACCTGTTACAGGTTGTGTTATTTAAATTTTTTATATAGTATTTAATAATCAGTTCATACTTTTTTGATTTTGCTTCAAATTCCACGTGAAATAAGTGCAGCTGCCATTATTTCACAGTTGTAAAAAAATGTTGCCAGAAACATTTCGGAACTTTTTCACAAAATGAACAGAGTACAACTCCATCAACATTATTTCGTAGATATTCTGCACAAGTTTTTTTCATACGCGTTTTGACAGCATTTCACGTGAAATGTTGAACAGAGTACCAGCCTTAACATAAGCATTTCTTTCATTATGTTTTATTGTTTTTGCATTATACGCATTCATAAGGGTTTTTTTTTATTTTATTTTACTGTTTTTTAATTGTGCTCTTCTTTTTATTTGTTGTTTAAAAACCCCGAGAATAAAAAAAAGAATAAATAAAAACCATTAAATATGGCCCCATTTCTCCAAACCTCAAATAAATATGGAAATATTTCTGCGGCAGCTTGAAGTTCGCATGAAATACCATACGTTCCTCTTTTTCTCATATCAATAGAATATACTTCAACATTATTATAGTTGTCACCCTCTGGTGTGGTACCACATAATCCACAATGATATTACGCACTTCCATTCCCCTTGAAGCTGTTTCATAGACTACATGAGCAAGGGACGAAAACAAACAATTTCCGCCCCCATCAATTGGGAAGACTTTGTAACAGACACCGTCTAAAACATCCATCATTGCAAATTATTAATTAAAAATAACTGAAAACGAAATTGCTGTAACATTTTTTTTAAATTTAAATGTATGTAAACCCCCTCATACGATTACTTATTATTGCAATAGGTATACAACAAAACAAAGAATATAAATCAGGGATGTTATTATAATAATTGTAATTAAATTTAAAACGTTTTTTTTTATATTACAATAGGATCGAGTTTTATTCAATTCTAGGATTGCTTGGAAATTTTTTCCATATTGTGTTTTGTACTGAAAAACATACTGTTTTATCGGCAAGACCTGTGCAGTAGGATGTCCTTAAAATTATTTTTTTCTGATACTAAACGAAGGAATCAAAAAAATAATAATATCGTTAATTTACTGCAACAACGTCATAATTCAAAATTCACTGTTTTTGAACTGAGTCCTAAAAAAATCGCCTTTAATCATTCAAACCTTATATAAGTTCCTTGATTACATATCGAAAGCAAGAATTTCGCTTCATGTTGGAGTGAAAAGCTAAACATTAAGCTACATTAAGCTTTCCGAAAATGTAACTATGTGGAAGAGAATTAAACTAATCGTAAAATTTCTTTCTATGTATGTATGTACATATATGTATGTGCGTGCATACATATATTTTTTTTAATTGTAACTTTTAATTTTTTTATTATTGACCATTATGTTCACTAATTAAAAATTATTTTAATGATATTATAAATACTTATTTATGTTAAAAGAAAAAAAAAACCGTATGACGAGTTAAAAAAAACACGTCTGCATTCAACGAGCCGTGTGAACATGGTATTAAGCTTTTATATGAATGTAATTGATAATTTTATACAATCACTTGTATTTTAAAATTAAATGGTTCATCTGACGTACATATCGTTACCTTAATATAAAAAGGCCCCAACTCATCAAAAACACTTTTTACAGGAGAAGGAAAAAACTTAATAAAAGCTGAAATAATATAGCTACACAAACATTGTCAAAAAACATCTTTATTAAAATTAAACGAGGAATTCAGATTGAAATACAGATTCGAAAAATTGTGTGTATGAGTTAGGGCTTTTTTTCTTTAGAAAAATTGTGTGTATGAGTTAGGGCTTTTTGTGTTCTGCTTATAACTTCTTTATTTTTAATCTAATTTGCTTGAAATTTTAATAGAATGTGTATTAGCAACCATTCTACAAGAATCAATAAAAAAACGGATTTCCAAAAATAATGAGTTGAGGCCTTTTTATATTAAGGTAACGATATGTATGTCTTAAACGGAGTTCCTCACAACTTTCAAGATAGCGAGTTCAACGTTTGTTCTTTAAATTTCACTGCAGCCATCTATTACTGTCATTAATGTTTTTCAGGTTGCAGTATGCTGAATTATTGCTAAGCTCTTGATATTAATATTGGACCAGGCATTGCACAGTTACGATTTCGTTGCCTCAAGAACTTAATTCGAGATTAGCAAACTCCGGTCTATGAAGTAGAGTGCTTTTTCATATGGGTTCGCCACAGCCTTAAGAATTTCGTGATTTTTTTGAGATGTCTACTTCAAATGAACCAGAATCCACCGCCAATAGCTTTTCTTGAATATCTAATCAGTTTTGTTTAAACTTTCTCGCTTTCTGCTGTTAATATTATCTTATTCAAGCCTCATCAATATGTCTCTCGGCCACAAACCTCTCACCATTCCTTCTTTATACTGTCCACTAATACACAAATTAACTGATGATCAATCAGCTCATTTGTTTTTACAAAATAAATAAGCGGCTGAAGATGACAACGTAAAGCACACGTTCTGGGACTCTCGACTCACTACTCCTATGGCTATCTCATCTTTTAAACTCGACGTTATATCTGGTGGACAACCCACTAATTGGCTTTCAGATCTACAAGGGACTTCTGGGGGCTATTGTGTTTCCTGCACAAAGATATGCTTCTTGTGGTTATAAAATGGGTTTTTAGTGATGTATAAATGAATGTTATAAAAAATGAAGATGGACAGTTAAGGGTTAATGTTTGACTAAAATCTCAAGCGGTTGCAACACCTCTCTAACGAGGTATTAAAAATAAAAATCGGACAAAAAATGGTTAAGTTATTAACATTTTCATTTAAACCAAATAAAAAAGCATCAAAAAACTGGCATTAACATCTTGCTATCTCGAGTCTGGGGTTAGATTTTTAAAATGTTTAAATGCAGAATAAAATAATTCTTAAATATCTATTTTATTTGGGATTCATTGGACAAAAAAAATAAACCGAACTTTTAATTTATGAAAAATACCATTTTTTGATCCTTTTTGACTCGGTTTAGCTCACGGGAGATTATTGCTAGAGCCTTAATATTTTGGGAATCTTCATAGAAAATGTCAAAGTTAGTTTTCGGAGGGGTACAACTTTTACTTTTTTTTTGCCCATGTAAGGTGAGTCGGTCTAATGTACATAAATTCCTCTTTATTATGCCCTTCACCACATATGGAAAAGGGTATATATAAATAAGTTTGTCATCCGGTTTGTATTTTCTACAATATTGATCTTAGACCCTATAAAGTATATATATTCTGGGTCCTTATGTGGAGAGAAGTTGATTTAACGATATCCTTCCGCCTGTCCGTCGTACGTTTGATAAGTGTTTTCCGGAGACTCCAGACATGATAGCGGCTAGGTTGTTTTACGGCGGCATGAAATAACCCCCCAAAATATAAGCCACAAAAAAAAATAATGAAAATGAAATAAACTCACAACAAAATGAAATAACACCCCAAAC
This sequence comes from Pollenia griseotomentosa, assembly GCA_963931875.1. Classification (NCBI taxonomy): domain Eukaryota; kingdom Metazoa; phylum Arthropoda; class Insecta; order Diptera; family Polleniidae; genus Pollenia; species Pollenia griseotomentosa. The sequence goes on from OZ007562.1 coordinate 64,515,295, forward strand.
AGACATGAAATAATACCCTAATTTTTGGATGCTTATTTCATATGAAATAAAACCCAAATTTCTGGAATGAAATAAAACCCCAATATATATAATACAATTAATTGTTCAGTTTTTGTTTACAGAGTCATGCGATAGATAGCATGGTTGAGACTCCGGCCGAGGGCAAGGATTTTCTTCTCTTTGATATGCCAATCATCGGCTTCGATAACTAAAGCTCTTCTGCATAGGCGGCCTTCGATCGGGCGAAAGGATTTTCTCCTCTACGGTATAACAAACACTGGCTTCGCTAACTAAATCTTCTCTACATAGCCGCCCTTTGGCCGGGCGCAAGGATTTCCTCCTCTATGGTATAACAAATACCTGCTTTGCCAATTAAAGCTTTTCTGAATAGGCGGCCTTAGGCCTAGCGCAAGCCAAAATTTAGAGGCTTTACTTAGCGAAGACGGTGTTTGATATACCATAGAGGAGAAAATTCTAGCGCCCGGCCGAAAGCCCGCTATACAGAGAAGCTTTTGTTAACGAAGGCGGTGTTTGATGTACCATAGAGGAGAAATTTCATATAAAATAATCCCCCAATTAAGAAAATGAAATAACACCCCAAACAAAAAAGAAATAACCCCCCAAAAATCGTTGTTGTTGTGCTCTATACAAACTTTTAGGGGGTTATTGCATTATTTTTTGGGGGGTTATTACATGCCGCCTTGTTTAACATTTATGTCACATATAGCCCACCATTTCTTGATATTGAAATTCAGTAAGATCGGTCCACAAATGGCTGAGATATGGCCAAAAAACCACGACTGCCTCTAATTTTTCCAAAAAAATCCCTTGTGGTTGTTGTTTTTTCGTTGTTTTATTTTAATGTGTTTAATTTTACGCATACATACAAGCCCATACACATTTATGTATGTAGGCATTGCTTAAGGAATTGTTGTCGTTGTGTTTCGTTTTAGAAGCTGTTGCTACGTGTTGCTTTCACGCGTTTCATCTTTTGATGCTCAACTCTTATGTTTTTAGGTGAGTGAAGAAAGAAGAAAGGCGGTTGGTACTGAGATGCCTGTACTCGGTCAGTACGCTTTGTGTTTTTGTTCGTTGGTATATGCCCAGCGATGGCTGCATGTACTTTTTTTTCTTTTGTTTTCTCCTTGATTCGCTTTTAATAAAATTGTTGTTGTTTTGAACCGAAAAAAGTTGAAACCGATTGTTGCGTCTGATTATATTGGCATCTTTCAAGGGGAATTGAAAAGAAGTTGAGCATCAAAAGATGAAACGTGTAAATTCAGACATACACATACACATTTATGTATGCCCAACAAACACGAAATCAAACCTTTGATATGAAATGACTTTATCATTTGACATCAAACACAATTCTCAAACATTTTTCAAATGTTTGATTTTTACAGTTAAATTCAAATTGATAATGATTTGAAAATAAACATTTGACATCAAATGTTTTATCAATTTGATGTCAAATTGGTATCAAATGTTAAATTTAAATCAAAACTAAAAATGGCGATTAAAGTTAAATTTTAACGATTTATTTCTTGTGAAAAATAAAAATTTTTTGTGAGTAATTACATTACAATGATTACAAATACGAATTGAAAAACAAAAACGGGAAAGTGAAGAAATTATAAGTTTTGTATGAATTAGAATTAGAGGACGGAAAGAACATTATATCATATTTTAGCTATGGTGCCGAAAATTTATCTCACAGCTTATTTAAATAAATAACGATTTTAAATTAAAAAAATAAAATATTTTTATTAATGTTCCACATTGTGTTATAATCCACATTTGACAAACGTTTGAGAATTACGTTTGAAAGCAAGTTCAAAATAAAGGCATTTTTCCATTTGAAAATAATTTTCCCTTTTTGTTGAGAATGCTATGATTTTCAGAACAAGCTCGTAGACTCAATATATTTTAATTTAACGCTTCTTCAGTAAAAGCGTTCGTAGCCGAGTTGTCTAAGTTCTCGCCTGAGACTCATGAGGTTGGCAGTTCGAGACTCAAAAAAAATTTTTTTATTTTTATTTAATTTTTTTATGTTCTAAAAAACGATTTTAAGATTATAAAATTGTAAAACGAATTTCAAACATCAACTTTGGCAAAAGAGGAAACGGAATTAGGTGCTAGGGTATTCATTTAATCAGGCTTTTGCTTTAATCGGTTAATCGCTCGATTAATTAACCGAGGTTTTGGTTTAATCGGTTAATTTTGTTATTAATCGGTTAACCGATTAATAAAGTTTTGTTATAAATTAAGCAATTTCAATCAATAAAAATGCAAAACTTATTTATTATTGGAGTTTTTTAGCAAAAAAAAAGACGACATAATGAACAAAACAATTCTTGAACTAAAACGAGCAAACAAGGTGTTACTCATAAATATGAAAAACATATTTTATACTGTATTTTATAATGTATTTTATTATTTTATTTTGTATTTATTAAAAAATAAACTGTGCGATTTTTTTATTAATTATTTCAATAGTTTAAGATCTTATAAAATAGTCTTTTGGAAAAAAAATTTGGTTTAAATGTTTAGAATTTAAGCGATTCTCTTCTTTAGTTTTGATAAAACTTGACTTGGAAAAAATTCTTTCACTTATCGAAGATGTTGGAAAAATCGGAAGCAACACATAATACAGATTCAAGAATGATAAAAACAAGATTACGCATTGCACATGTTTACAAAATTCAACTGTATAATGTGACGTCAATTTAACATATTATACACATGTTTGTTTGCTGATGTTTCTATATTTTAGCTGTACTTATACGCTGATGTGACGTAGATGCGCAGAAACATTTCATTTGCGTTATCTTGGTTTTTTTGTATCAAGATTATCTAATTTCTCAGTCCTTTTCCAGGATTTTTTCAACATATAAAGTCTTTCATTATGCCATTATTTCGGCTAATTTTGTTAAAGATTGTTTGTGTTACAATCGAGAATTTCTTCTATTATCAGGTTATCATCTGACTCATCCTGGCAAAGCTCAGTACCGAACATTCTGTAAAAATTTATTTCCAAACCCCTAGATTCCGTTTTTGTACTGTGTTTTAAGAATTTATTGCTCGAAGGAAATATATTGTATGAAAAATATATTCCAAACATATACCTTTTTTATAAGAGACGTAACAAATAATTAAAAACACAAAAAAATATGTTATAATACTAGAAAAAACTAAAAAATTTTGTTACATCGGTTAATCGACTTAAATTAACCGGTTTAATCGTTAATCGAAAATTGCCTATTTCAAATTAACCGATCAGTTAATCGGCTAGTAGTTAATCGGTTAACCGATTAACGGTTAACCGAATGAATACCCTATTAGGTGCATATATAAACTTTTTGATGAAAAGTTAGCTCAATTAATATTTATTTATATGTATCTCATGAACATTATTGATATAACTTTTTGTTTTTATCTCACCATGGTGAATATATATAAGATTCGGCATAGCCGCATATAGCACTCTTTTTTTATGTTTGTTTTGTTGATCTTTGATATGGCACTCTGACTGACGCCAATTAAAAAATCGTTTCCAACACAATGTTTAAAACCTCCCGATGCCAAAAGTGATAAGGTTGCTGCTAATTGAATTTTTGGCGAAACCGTCGTTCAGAGCACCCACTCAAATTCTAACCCTTTATTCATAAAAAATATTTCAGTTTTATTTAAGGTTTATTAAACAAATTTTCATATAAAATTCGTCTTATAAACCTGTTATAAGCATGGAATATTGTTTATGAATAAGGCAGTTACTGCCTTCAAGAGCATAATTAAATGCTTCTTTTGTAAGTCGAAAACGTTTTCTAAATCTGAAAAAATTTTATTGTTTTGCTTAATTAAAAAAATTTTATATGTATGTTATTACTCGTTGTTTGGCCAACACAAGGGATCAGCGCTTTTTCACATCTTTTTCCTTGTAATGTTAAGATTTTCATCCACATCAGAATCGTAAGAAGATCAATATTAAAACAACACTTAATCCATATAATATTTAATTTTATTTAAAAAACCGTATTTAGATTATTTTACAAATAGACTATATTTGATGTTGTTTCTGTATAAACATATGTATGTGTTTTGTTTACATTTTATAAAGTGTTGTAAAATACATTTATACACAACTTTTGAACACTGAAAGAAAAACTAGATTCGTTTCATATCGGGTAACAACATTAGAAAATTTTGTAGTATCGAAATTAATTTTGATTTGAATCTAATTTCGATTACGACTGCGGGAATTAATTTTATTTTTTTAATAGATTTTGCAGTCATCAAGAGCATTAGATGCGATCAGCTTTCTACAGTCTCTATGTTCGAGCTCTTCCCTACTATTATACCTAAAAATGATTAATTGGCAAAATATCGACAAAAACATTTTGTTTGCCTAGTAGACATGCTAATTGGCTCCAATATAGAAAGTATGTAAGCTCCCACGTACCGCAAAATATTTCACTGAAATGCGATGATGAAATAAAAGATGATATAAACGTGTTCTCGGAAACACTATCAACTGCTGCTAAGGTAGCTACACCTTTTAAACGCTACAAGGGCACTAAAAATAATACATTTTCAACAACCATTCAAAATCTTCTAAAGGAAAAGATAAATCTTAGAGGCAGGCTTGCCAGAAGAATTCAAATTAAAAATGCTAAATCGATAAAAAAGTGCTAAATTGTTCTACAGTAAAAAACAAAAGTGCTAGTTTTAAAACATTGCTTTTTATGAATATAATAAAAAATTTACATATAAAATTTTTTTACTTATTCATTTTGTTTAATGTCACAATATATATTAAATACAGTTGTTACAACTATTAAAAATCTCAATTATATAATTTTCATCTTCCTCATTTTGGTTCACAGTAAGAGTCCAAACACAATGTAACGATAATCTATTGCGGTGCGGTTTTTCATACGATTTTGAAGTAAAAAACCGCAGTGCGGAACGGCATAAAATTAAAATCTATTTTATTTTCATTGCGGACTTTCTTTTTCTCTCCACAAGGCGAATTTAATTCGCGTTGTCTCTCAATTTTTGATACTCGTTCTCTTTCTGATGTTGCCATAGTTTTTGAATAATTGGCTATGTTCAAAACATTATTGAAAACAAACAACATGATAAAAATGTATTCACAAATAAATTAATAAAAATTTAAACAAAAAATGACAACTATTTCCGTCGCCGTCTTCCGTTGTATTATGTTTATTTTTCTCTCCCGCAACGAGAAATCACACCGCACCGCAAACACTGTGTTTAGACTCTAAATATAAATTTCATATTTGAATACGAAAATCGCATATTTGATTAAAAAAATTTTGAATTTTCTGCGATAGCGATTTTTTGAAGTGTTGATAAAAAGTTTGTATGTATAATTGTTAAATTTTTAGTCAACAACAAAGTTTATTGAGTCAATAAAAAAAGTTGTTGCCCAAAATAATTTTTTTCAACAAAATTTTTACGTGATTTGTTAAAATAAATTGTTGGAAATGTTTAATAAATCAAACAAAATGCTTATCGAATCTTTATTTATTTGCTTATTAATTATATTGCATGTCACACTTATATCACTTTTTTCACAAATAACATTTATTCGAATTTGATGATAAAACAAATGGCTGGCTATATGATCTTATAAAAAAATGTAATTGCGTTTGGTGCGGAAACTTTTATGCGATTTCGAAAAAAATATATAATAGGTCTTAATAATTTTTATGCTCTATTCGACTTGCTATGACATTTTTCCTATTGGCAAAAATTGTAAAAAGTTATAGATATGCCTATTATGTATGTACATTTCTTGATACACTTAAAGAATTGATACTTTACTTGAATTGTTTATGTGGGCTTTTAAGTAGTTTTGGGATCTAAAAATGTGCTAAAAATGCTAAATAATTAAAAAAAGGTGCTAAACTAGCACTTCGCACTTTGTGCTAAATCAAAAAAAAATGTGCTAAATCTAGCCTTAAAAGTGTTAAACTGGCAAGCCTGCTTAGAAGACAAAGGCAACTACACGCTCTTCTACCTTAAACGGTCAACAATTTTTGGAAGACAAACATTCAGATCTAAAGGCATATTAAGAAGGTCTAGACTCTAGATCCACATAATCCACGGATTAAAGTCTTTGGAAAGCCATCAAAACCTTGAAAACCCAACTAGATAGGAATCTGATATTCGTTATAGCGATTAGGGTGTTCAATTAATCGGGTTTTAATATTGTTCGATTAATCGATATTTCTAATTTAAGAAAAAATAGTACTTGGGTAAATAAACAATTTTTTTAAATAAAACTTGTCAATGTAGCTCCAAACTGTTGCGTCACTTTTGGGCACTTAGATTTCAAAAAAATCAATATAACTTTGGATTTTTTGAAACTATTCACGGAAATTCCAACCTATGCTATGCTTCTGCAAATAATTTCCTCTAGAGAATCGATCGAAGTATCTTGTTTAAAATATTTATTCATTGGACCACTTGTAGCCCCCTTTGATTTTGTTGGTGGAGCATCTTCTTTAAGTACTATGTTATAGTCACTGTGTAATTGGTAAAGTAGTGAAGTTGTTGAATAACATTTACGTTAAAACATTTTTGGACACCTGCTACATTTAGCATTATTAAATTTATCCTTCGTACAATATTTTTAAACCAAACTCATTCTTAAGAGAGAAACGCATGAACTACTTTGTTAAAAAATACGGGCGTTTTCTAGAAATCGAAATGAAGTGGATTAAAAACCGAGCAAATTTTAAAAATGACCCTGTAATGAAAGTTCATTAAAATATTCCATTTTATCTACTTCATTCTTTAAGTATCAATTATTTTTGCAAGATCGACACTTAAAACCAGGGCTGCCAGAAATGCTCAGCAAAAAATCTTATGGCGTTTTCTTTTCTCAGTAAAATTCTGCATTTATTTTGCCTTTTACATTTTTGTATGTTCTTTTCTGAAAAACATGTGTTATTTTAAAAGTGTAAAACGTTCTTTTCTGATGATGTTCCCTTTTAAACTAAAAAAATGCTACATGTTCAACACTCATTTAAATTAATGCAGCACTAGATCAAGGCGAATTCAGTACAAGGTGGTGGCAAGTTTCGAGCTGTAAACACTAACAATGCAACACAAAAAACATCTGTTGTTTCTGTTGGCTTTGTATTGTTTTAGTCTTGCCACCACCTGTAATTGAATTTACCTTGCGCTAATTGTACTTTATTGTTTAATGCCGAAATTTGTGTTCTTTTGTAAACGTAAAATATGAAACGCTTCTTAAAAATTAGGGGTGCATATAAAAATGTTGCAAAGTCACATGTAACACTTATGCAACACTTTTTTTTAGAAAAGAAAACGCCATTAATTTCACAAAAAAAAATCTTATTTTGGAAAAAAATCTTATTTTTTGAAAAAAGGGTTTTTTTTATTAAAATTAACTTTAAAACATATCAATATGTATTTCCACTGTTGCCAACTTTTTTTGAAGATTTGACGCCAAATCGGACTTCAAACCCGCTAAAATATTCAATTTATAGGGATTTTCCTTAAAAATACCTCTAAAATCTAAACATTTTTAAAAGTTTATTTATATACACAGAAAAAATTATTGCCGAATTATTTTCAAACAAACGCTTGTTTGAAAATTTTTTTAATTTCTATAAATTTTTTTACTGATTCAATCAATATTTTTGTTTGATTTTTATTTAACCAACAAAAATGTGGACAACTCTTCAAAAATATAATAAACGCGTTATTGGTGTCAAGTTTTCATAATTTTGTATGAAATATTTAACGCTCTTTAATGTTGTCGTCTTTTTGCATTTTTTTATTTGATCGTAAGCAACACTTCTTTATGTGAAATATAAGAACAACAACAAAAAACACACACAGTCTATTTTTGGACGCTTTAAAAAAGTGCAACTATAAGAAAAACAATAGCAGAAACGACATTATAAGAAACAAAATCCCGTATTCAATTTTTTAAAACTGTTTGGTTAAATACATCAAATACAAAAATAGAATGATGACGAAAAACATATCGAGTCGGTCTGCTGCCGTTTTTGGTTACATTTCTTCTTTAGCAAAGGACAGGATACAGCAACAGAGAGTGGTAAAGAAAAACATTGTGTTGTGTGTATAAATAAGACTTCGTTCAAAAATTATTCCAACAAAAAAAATGTGTCTCAAAGCCAGTCGGCGGCTCTGCTTTGCCGTCACCTTCTCATACAGTGCTTACTTGTGTGCGCGTCATTGCTTGTGCAAAAACTTTTTTTTTGTTTTTTTTTTGATTTTAAAATTTAGTATATGAATTTCAGTAAACTTTTTGTTTGATTCAGTTAAATTATTTGTTTGAAAAAATCAGTGTTTTTTTTCAGTAAACAAAATGCAAATAAATTGTTTGAATATGCAAATTTGTTTATAGGACCGATTTCAGACAAAAAATTGTTTGATTCTACAAATTTTTTGTTTGAATTGGAAAAATAATTTTTTCTGTGTAAATCTAGATATACAGGGGTGTCATGAAAATCGAAAACGTAAAACGAAAGAATTTTAACAGTCGTTTTTCAATAAGATTTCTGTAATAAAAATATTTTATGGCAATTATTATACAAATAATGCTCTACTAAACAAAATTTTTTAACAAAAATTGTAAAAATTAGATTAAAAGTTTAATAAAAAGAACTGCCAAATTCTTTCGTTTTACGTTTTCGATTTCCATGACACCTGATAAACTGCTTTTTCAAAGGTATTTTGATGCACTTAAAATTACCTTTTCGGATTAAACATTTTTCCATTAAATGTTTTTGCTATTATTTAATTTTTGCGAACCTTATGGCCAACTTTAAGGATTGATATTAAAACACATTTATGTTTAAAATCGTTTTAAATACAAAATTCTCTTCTTCACTAAATACTTAAATCAAACTTAATTCACCGATGTGGTTCACTTAATTTCAAATTAAGTTTCTATTGTAATATTTTAGCAAGGTGGCCTCAATATCACGACAATACAACAACAAGCAATAACAATCAGCTGTTTTTGAGACCACCTTGTAAATAATTATACTTTTTTATGATATTTTTTGTATTTATCTTTTATCTTATTTAAATAAGACTTTTAAAATAAAACTCAAAAAATCAATCTGTATTTAAATACGATTTAAGTTTTTATGAAAATTAACTTAATTTAGATTTAATTACTATCCTGAAAATTGGTTTACACCTTGATCGTCGCCTTACCTGGTCTCAACTATTGAATCCAAATCCACACAGCTTAAACCATTAAACCTTCACTCTATAGGCCAATATGGGCCTATAGTGTCCAACTATAGGGAATGGCTTCTTCTTTTAATAAAGAAACTACGAAGACGACAAAACGATGACAATGATGAGAAAGAGGATGGAAAAGTTGAGAATGAGAAGAAAAAGGTTAATAAGAGGAAAGTTGTTGATAAGAAGAAAGATGAAGAAAAAAAAAGAAAAGTTGGTTGAATATATTTTTGTGGAGGCTTAATCACTTGGTAAAAAATTACTTATTGGTTGTGTTTATAGACCTAATCGTAACGTTGATATAACTAAGTTTATAAAAAAATTAGAAACGATAACTTTGCCATTTACTGACATTTTTATTTCTGGAGATTTCAACTCAGATATGCTAACTCAAACCTTTTTAGCTGATAATATGATGTCAATTGGGCTAACTCCCATAAATAACTGCCTCCCAACGCACTTCACATCAACAAGAAATAGCCTTATTGATATATTTCTCGTTGGAAATGTAACGTCTGTTCTTTTCTATGATCAAATTGCAGCGCCATGTTTTTCTAAACATGACTTGATATTTGCATCCTATGATCTTAAATTAATACCAGAAGAAGAACTGCACACTTATCGTGATTTTAAAAACTTAAATATGCAGCTTTTAATCAACAAGTTTTAAAGTATTGACTGGAATGAGATTAACACCATGTTGACTCACAATTGTCGTTCATAGAATGTAATACACTACATCTGTATGACTTATTTGTTCCAATGAAAAGAAAACGTATTTCAAACAACTCTAAACCTTGGTTCAATCAATCAATTAGGCATCTTATTGAGCAAAGAGATATTGCATAGAAAAGGTGAAAACGTTATAAAACCACGGAGTTACACGATGAGTATCGTCGCTTAAGAAGGGATACCACTAGTCTAATTAGAACAACAAAATCTGAATACTATTCTCAACGTTTTTCCAGTGCGCTTAATTTAAGAAAAACATGGTAAACAATTAAAGAGATTGGTATAGGAAGATTGGAAAATAATAGAAATTTCTCGGCTGACGTGAACGAAATTAGTAACACTTTTATGAATATACCTATGGTTGATTCTAACCCTGAATACTACAATTTCAACAATTCCTCACCAATAAATTTACAAACCACAAATACAATCCATAATTCAACAGAAAATTGTTCTTCTGGCAACCACCATAACTCAAATTTTCACAATGATTTAGGTGAAATATTTGAATTTGAATGTGTTAGTCAACTTGATATAGTATTGTGCTGTTCAAGAATCAAGTCAAATGCCGTTGGATTTGATAATATGCACCCAAAATTAATTAAAATACTTTTGCTATTTCTTTTACCTTATATAACATATCTTTTCAACAACATCATTATAAAAAGTTCTTACGCACTTAAATGGAAATATGCAAAGATTATACCAATACCAAAATCAAGCAAGGAGTTTAGGCCAATTGCAATCCTTCCCTTTCTTTCTAAAGTCTTTGAAAAGTTGTTACATTCTCAAATAAGCGATTTTGTCAAAAGAAATAACTTACTAACTGAAAGGCAATCAGGATTTCGTCCCAAGCATAGCTATGTCACAACTCTGTTGAGTGTTTCTGAAGAATCTGAAGAATCTTGTAACTAAGAAAGTCTTAAAATGTGTAACCACAAAATAAGGAAACAAATTGATAGTGGAAAAGTGGTTCTCTTGGTACTACTCGATCACTCAAATGCCTTTGATACGGTAGATCACTTTATTTTATGTGAAAATCGGAAACATATAGTAGTAACACCTCAGCTAAACTTATGTCTTCGTACCTATCTGATCGTTCACAATCTGTAGTTCTATATAACCGCATATCTACCACAGTCTCGGTATCGAGAGGTGTGCCTCAGGGATCGATTTTGGGTCCCCTTTTATTTTACATATATTCTAATGATCTACCAGATAAACTCAAATATTGTAACATACATATGTATGCTGACGACGTTCAGGTATATCTCAGGACGCCGTGCAATAAAGCCATAGGAAATAAAGCCATACATGGCCTTATTTCCCTTTTAAATTTTTTTCTTTTCATGTAATTGCAATTTATTTAAAAATTGTTTTGTTGGTTTTTCTCTGGGTGTTTATATAAAAAATATAAGGAAAACACTTTTGGACGCAAGGATTTTGTCCTCTATGCTATAGCAAAGACCGGCTTCGCTAACTCAAGCTTCTTTGCATAGCCGGCCTTCGGCCGGGCGCAAGGATTTTCTACTCTATGGTATAACAAAGGCCGGCTTCGCTGACTAAAGCTTCTCTGCATAGCAGGCCTTCGGCCGGGCGCAAGGATTTTCTCCTCTATGGAACAGAGACCGGCTTCGCTAACTAAACCTTCTCTGCATAGCCGGCCTTCGGCCGGGAGCAAGGATTTTCTCCTCTATGGTATAACAGAGACCGGCTTCGCTAACTAAAGCTTCTCTGCATAGCCGGCCTTCGGCCGGGCACAAGGATTTTCTCTTCTCGATGGTATAACAAAGACCGGCTTCGCTAACTAAAGCCACTGTTATGGCGTTATTTCCACTTTGTTTACTAAACGATTATGGTGTTATTGCACTTGGGTGGTGGTAATAAACCCATATGGCTTTATTTCTCAATTCATTGGGAAAAAAAGCCATATGGTTTTATTTCCTATGGCTTTATTGCACGGCGCCATATCTCAGTAGTACAGTTAAAATGCTGAATGCATCTATCTCCAAGCTTAATTATGATTTAAGTAACATACATAAATGGGAAGTTGCAAATGGGCTTTGTCTCAACCCGAAAAAGTCGAAATGCATCGTAATTCATAAGCGATTACTTAATCTTGTTCGGGTTTTTGACGTTAAACTAAATAACAAGCAAATCGAAGTCGTAACCTCTGTCAAAAACCTCGGAATTGTATTCAACGAGTTTCTCACCTGGACAAATATTATAATGCTTCTTGCTAAAGCTTATTTAATACCATCTTTGCTCTATGGGGCGAAATTTTCTCAAATTGCGATGCTGTAAGTAAGCGTTAACTAAAATCCATCTACAGAAACATTGTGAGTTATGTTTTTGGTATTAGAGGATATGGCTCTGTCTCCATGTTTAACACAAAACTTTTTGGAATCTCGTTTGAAAACCTCCTTAAACTACGAACTCTTTTGTGTTTCCATAAGATTGTCTATGAGAAAAAACCAAAGTATCTACATGACTTACTTAGATTTGGGAGATCCAGTAGGGGTAAAAGAATTATGGCCATTAGATATAGAACGCTTGTATCTGAATGGCAATTTTTTATCAATGCCATACGCCTTTGAAACGAACGGGGGGGGGGGGTGCTTTAAAGTCATGCGAAGTGAGGCCATGATGGCTTTATTGCTTAATTAAATGGGAGATAAAGCCATAATGGCCTTATTGGACAATCATTGAGAGATAAGGTCATATTTAAAATTTTGCGAAATGAGAGATATAGCCATATTTTTTTTCCGCAAATGTGAGATAAAGTCATATTTTTCCAGAATATTGTTACTTTACTTAAGTGTTTCCGGGAAAAGTTATTTTTTCTTGTGACGCACGCAGGAAAACTTTATTCACCGAAGCCACCTGCCGTGTCCTACTGGTGGAGAAAACCCGTAAGCGCGGCCGCAGGCCGCTACGCAGAAAAACTTTAGTATGCGTAGCCAGATTCCAATACTTTACTTTAGTGTTTCCGGGAAAAGTCATTTTTTTATTCTTGTGACGCACGCAGGAAAACTTTATTCAGCGAAGCCACCTGCCGTGTCCTACTGAAGGCGAAAACCCGTAAGCGCAGAAAAACTTTAGTATGCGAAGCCAGATTTCAATACTTAACTTTTGTGTCTCCGGGAAGACTCTTAATTATAAAAATAAGAAAACTATTAATCAATGTAAAATGCAAAAGTTCTTCTGAAATGAGAGATAAAGCCATTTTCTAACAACGCTAATGTGAACTAAGGCCATGATGGCTTTATCTCCCATTCAAATGGGGGAAAAAAACAAAAGGCTTTATTGATTTTGATTAAAATTTTGCAATTATGTACTTTTTAAATTATTTTAAATTTAAAATTTTTTGTTAAAATGTAAAATGTTTAATGCTTAAATTAGATATTATTATTTATTATAATTCTTTAAGTTAACTCTTATTAACAAATTAACCTGTTTATCTTTATAAAATCCTATGCTGTAATTATAAGATTTAATCTTGTAGCATAGGACAGTCAATGAAATAAATACTATTGACCCGTGATATACCTACCTATTAGTAACGTGAATATTCATAAAGATCTTATTATTCCATTTGTTCGCGACGAAATAAAAACATTCTGCTCCAAATATGTACGAAAACTTGCAACTTATCTATATAATGGACATAATCGCCTCAGGAGGGTGGACACTAGGGTGGCCGTTATTTTTTTTATTTTGATTTCTTATATTCTCCCCCCCTAAATCGGTTCAGTTTTATGTAAAAAAAAATACAAAAAAATTTCGTAGCGATAAGTTGTGTTTTAGGGGGGCGTCCGCCCCTCTAAGTTTGCCATCAAGCCATTTATTCAAATGTAATTTGTTTGCGTATGACTATTTTCTAAAAACAACATTTTACAAGAATATGATATATGGCAATATTTTAGCTCTAGTCAACAACATAAGCCTCTAAGAAAGTTTTTCGCTAAAATCAATATTTTAGAAAATAATTAAGAAAATAAAAACAAAAAGGTGGATTTAATGTCAAGTGACCCAATTTTGAAATAGATGTCTTTCGATTTAAATGAAATTCACACCAATTTTAGTACTGTTAGATAGTAGCTTAGACACAAATTTTCAACAAGATCGGTCAAAAAGTTTCTGAGTTAGAGGGGGTCAAAGTTTGACATTTTGGCCATACAGGTGTTCTTTCTCATCCATGTAACTTATTACCTATTGGTGTAAGCAAAATTTGTCCCAAGTAGCTTAGATAGCTTTTTGATCAAACTTTTTAAAAAAATTGTTTTTGTTTTTTTTAAAAATTTTTAAAAGTTTTTTTTTTTTAAATTTAACACTTTGCTAAAAAAAATAAAAAAAAAGTTTTATATTTAAAAAAAAAATATTAAAAAATTTTTTAAAAAAAACAAAAAAATTTTTTTAAAAAAGATTGATTAAATAGCTATCTAAGCTACTTGGGACAAATTTTGCTAACACCAATAGGTAATAAATTACATGGATGAGAAAGAACACCTGTATGGCAAACTTTGACCCCCTCTACCTCTGAAACATTTGGACCGATCTTGTTGAAAATTTGTGTGTAAACTTATATCTAATAGGACTAACCTTGGTGTAAATTTCATACAAATCGGAAGACATCGATTTCAAAATTGTGTCACTTGACATTAAATCGCCTTTTTATATATATAAAACGTATATAAAATGTTTGGTATTTTGTTGTTATTTTCTTAATTATTTTCTAAGATATTAGTCTTAGCAAAAAACTTTCTTAGAGGCTTATGTTGTTGACTAGAAGAGCTAAAATATTGCCATATATCATATTCTTGTAAAATGTTGTTTTTAGAAGATAGTCATACGCAAACAAATAACATTTGAATAAATGGCTTGATGGCAAACTTTGAGGGGCGGACGCCCTCCCTAAAACACAACTTATCGCTACGAAATTTTTTTGCAATTTTTTTTACATAAAACTGAACCGATTTGGAGGGGGAGAGTAAAAGAAATCAAAAAAAAAAGTTCTCCATACAACTAACGGCCACGCTAGTGGACACATTGGTTCTCGCGGAACCACATGAAAGATAGAAAAATAGATTTTCTATTATTTTTATTATTATTTAAGAATAAAGAAGATCCTAAAAATTAAAAGTTAAAAAAAAAATTAATCTAGTCTCACTTTTTGCTGTAAGTCTAATCTGATTTTCTCAAAAAACTAAGTGCTTTTCATATAAATTTTACTACACGTTCAATCACTCGTGTTGTGAAAACAGCACATTTATTTTTTTACAAATGGGCAAACTAAAATTCTATTCGAGATGCGTTGCTTTGTTTTTTTTTTTATAGTTTTTACTGCCCAGTCAAACTTAAAAGAATCAGCTATTATGAAAATCGTTGATTTATTTCCTGTTTCACCTAACCTCTTTTAGGCTATGTCTGAATATTTAATTTAATGCAAAATCCAATTCACGGAACACAGACAAAGCCTAGTA
This sequence comes from Pollenia griseotomentosa, assembly GCA_963931875.1. Taxonomy (NCBI): domain Eukaryota; kingdom Metazoa; phylum Arthropoda; class Insecta; order Diptera; family Polleniidae; genus Pollenia; species Pollenia griseotomentosa. Next base: position 64,530,789 of record OZ007562.1, read on the forward strand.
GAGGCTAGAATTACACCAAGAATTTTTTTTCCTTTATAGGTATGCACTTGATAAAATTTATATTTCAAACATAAAAATGCAAAAAAATAACATGTTAGTTTAAACGCTTTAGTAAGTTTTTTTCACTTTCACTTTTTAATTAGTTTTTTATTTGCTTATTGCATGCGATAACTTAAATATGCGCATTTTAACACGAACCAAAAACGACAAGTAACTTGGAGTTGATTCAAACAACAGCAACAACAACAATAACTAAAAAAAAAACAAGCAAATCCAAATTAATTCATTTAATTTTCATAATGTATTTGTTTCTGCTTTTGGTAAGAATTCTTTCGGGCAGCAACAAGAATCGTATTTAGTAGAACGATAGAAAACGCAAAAACGAAGAGTCAAATTGGCAAGGTCAAGTTCACAGATTTTTTGATACGACCGCTATCAACCGAACCAGCCCAGCCAAAAACAAAAGCAAACATAAAGAAATAGTCGCTTAAGATATGGCTATTGTCGCAAAAACAATCTTTTCGATCGTGCAAAAATAGAAAATTTTAAATGAGTTTGGTTGTTTCTGGTTTGTAAAGCGTTACTGCAGCGCCAATAAACCGTTGTACGCGATATACCTACGTTAAATTTGTTTTTCTCAGTATGATTTCGTTTTGTTTTGCTCACGATATACCAAAGTCTTTCCGCTCTAAAAGTCTCAGCCAGCTTTTTTTTTTTTTTGTCTATGACTACATTCAGTGCTGCCAATTAAGCCATTTAGTGGTTATATTTAGACATTTTTCATCTCGTTTGGACATGAAAAAATCAATTTAGTCATAAGCCATATTTTTAGCCATTTTTATTCCAAATTTTATATTTTAAATAATAATTTAAATTTTTCGTTTTTCAAAGCTTTTTGACGTTTATTTTATTGGTGCTAAAAATATAATAATACAAACAATATATGTAATCTCTTAAACAATAGCCAATTTCCGATGTGCAAAAGAATTCATTCTTTTGAACAAATACATTTAAAACAAAAACAAATTCTAAATTCTTTGTTCTTTCGCACATCGAAAATACTCTTTCAAATCTAAACGCTCTCAGCAATAGAATATCCCAGGATCGAATTTTTCGATTACAGAAGCGATGATGTGACAGACACGAGTAAGATAGTAATGCACACCATCTCAATTACAACCTAGTACACTTTTTCGAATGCATTGCCACATTAATGGCTTGAACGCCTACCACTTGCACACAAAGTAAGCGGGATTGTAAAGTGTTCATTCAATAAATATAATCTCAGTACTGCATCACACACATTGTTAGCAAGTAGTAGACAGTCTATACACAATTTCGCTTACTTCGTGGGCAAGTGTATGGCGTCTTACACACTACTTCGCACATATTGTAAGCAGACAGTGGGTAGCCTATACACATTGTCACTACTTCGCGCACATTTAAGCAGACTGTAGGCAGCGTATATAGTAGGGTTCCTGCACCCTTCTTCCCTCACATTGTAAATAGGTAGCCTTTTTAAATTTTTGCGTTCTTTCAGAATGATTGATTTTGTAACTTTTTTCAAGACATTCAAACCAGACTTTCGTAATAAAATTAAAAAAATATATATTTTGGGCGATATATTTTTAGATAACCTGCTTTACATAGTAGCAAATGAAAAATAACGGGACAAAACAGAAACATGCATATATACATACATACAGAATATATGATCAGCACATTTTTAAAGATAAACGAAATTCATTTTTGTAAATTCCATACACTACCGTCATATACTTTGTAAGCTAGAATTTATTGAACACAAAGTGTGACAAAGTTCATTGAAGAGATGTGAGTGATGTGGTATGGAAAGTTCGCCGCTGGGATTTTCCTGTCTACACCAGTGCACAGTGTAATATTTCGACAGTCTTGGTGGACAAAATTAATTCTTCACATTTTTGGCCATAAAATTAATTAATTATAAATAGAAAGCACAAATTTTTCAAAAATTGGTGCACTAATATAGATTTTTAAAAAGCTTAAAAACGATAAAAAAAATAAATGAAAAGCGGAGTTTGCGCTCATAAAAACTGTTTGTATATCTCATATGACGATAAATACGCTGAAAAACAAATACATATATATTTATGTATAACTGTTAGTCGCTTTTATAATCACAATTTAAAAGTGATTACATAATACAAAAAATGATATAGGCTAGTCATGTTCAGAAATGTATTCAGAGTCACTTGGTGGGTCATGGAAGTTTCCTTCTTCCGGACTATTTATTTCGGGTCCTCTAATAAATTAAGTATTTCCGGTGAGGTTTTGCTGCGTTTAGTTTTGGATGAACTATTCAGGCTAACAATAAAATAATCAGACGAAATAAGTAGTCTAAAGAATAAGCCAGCATTCGTGTGAAGTAAATAGTTCTTTATATTTTTTATTGTGGTTAAAAAATAAATATGTGGTTAGAAAATAAAATATCTTTTCCATTGCATAATATCTTGTGCATCGTAACAAACATTGGATACCATGGATATTTTTTAATGTATAAGTGTCTTGTTATGTTCACGTACTGCTCAAATTTATCGAAGTTAAGATCTCGTGGAATCGACTTAATAAAAGACTAACTTCCAGTCCAGTTATCACAGCTGATTTTTGGACATTTCGAAAAAAACTTTCGAGCAAAATTACTGTCGTTATCGCCGTGGTAATACACCTCTTGTTATTGGTAGACATTAACCGCTCAAAATGCGTGCCTGATTTTTTTTCCACATATATGAAAGCCTGGAGCAAAATGTCCAATTTTTGAATTTGATTGAAGATAAAATCTGCTCGGACAACTTAAGGCATCTACGACCTCTAAGACATAAGCCAAGAGTGCGTAAAATTTTTTGAAGTTTGGATTTTAGCCCATATATATAAAATATTATTCAATATTTTTACAATCGCGCAAACTTTCGCAATGGTTTTTCGTAATTTGTTTAGAAAATGAACCCAGCTGTTTCGGAAAAGTAATTAAAAAATTGCACAATGCGGCACAACTATTAAGAATACATCTTATTTTAATTTCAACAAAATTATTTAATGAGATGACGATGTTAATTACCCTCCAAAGAAGAAACTATATAATTTTTCAAAAGAAATAATGTCACTATTTATTAATATTGGGGCACTTAAAAAGTTGCTGTTTCAAAAAATCGCGTGGCAAATTCAACTTCCCAATAAGCACTCAGAATAAAATTTCAAGTGCTTAAAATTTGACTGGAAATGAACTTGAGTTCAAACGTATTTTTAAATGCTATTCAAGTTTCAAAATACTTTACTTTTATTCACTTGATTTCAAATTCCCATTTTACTGCATAATGCTATTGAAATAAAGTATATATCAACAACAAAAGTATATATCAATCCTTGAAACTTGAATTACAATTGTTTTGCACTTGATATCCAGCAAAATTGCTTATTGGTTATTTAAATTAATTAAAAAGAATTTTTTTTTAATATTTTTGTAGTTTTTTATTCGCTTGTACATAAGTCCGATATTTTTAATTTTTTTTATTTTTAATTTCCGTAACAGTAGTACGTGTTGCACCATGTATGTAACAAATGTTGAATTCGCTGCAAAATTTTTTTCTTTCAATTTTGTCCATCTAGTTTGTCGAAATATCACACTGTGCAGTGATGGAACATGCAATACTATTGAATTGTATTTTTTAATTTAAAAATTGCTTTGAAATCCAGCGTTGCTATTTTTTTAACTTTGACAATAGGAAATTAACGATACTCCCTTTTACCGATACGATACCGATACTTAAAAAGAAATACGAAAATCGACACGAATATTAAATTCAAGGTTTAATTAACAAAACTCAAGTAGAGTAATTTTTTATTGTACAAAGTTACAATGTAAGAGATTATAAAAAAAATATAAAATTGATATTAAAAAAAATTTATAAACAACGAATTAAATTTGAATTCATGGTAAAATTAACAAGAACTAAAATAATTTTTAAACAAAAAAACAGTGTAAGAGATTATTAATAAAAAAAAACAAAGTACTCTCAACTTTTGCTGAGATAGACGATTTCGCAAATCCATTTGAAGCAGACCTGCAGTGGAAAATATTCTCTCAGCTGAGACAGAACTCATTTGAAAACTTAAGTATTTCTGCGCCATGTTCCTAATTTTCGGTACTACATTTCATTGCGCCAGTAAGCAAGCGGGAAAATTAGAAGATCTAAGGTCTCTCTAGAGTCTAGACTTCTTTTTTAGCTGAACCACAGCGTAGGATATGTATATATTTTTTGTTTAACATATTTTTTTAACGAATAAAGTACCAAAATGTTGAATAAAGTACTCTTAGGCTTGTTGGTCAGTACCACCTCAGTTTTTCAAATTCCCATTACTGATCTACACTAAAGCAAATGTATCAATTTAGCTGTTTTTAGACAAACTCGTTTGAAAATCATCTTTTTTTTGTATTTATTAACATTCTCTAATTAGAACCATTAAAAGCCCAAGCCATGATTAACATAAGCAACTCTTATTTACTTTTAAACTCTACCTAATTAATTCATAAATACGTACTTATAATGTTCTAAAACCAACGTTTTATATATGTTTACCTACATGTATACATAGGTATATAGAAAAGTTGCTAAAGTCGACATAAGACAAAATTGAGTTATTTCGATAAGCAAAAGTGTTTAATCTTTTATGAATTTTTTGCACGAATTATGTAGTAAAACCCGGATAATTTAACATCACTATTAACTCAATGCCAAGAGAAAACATGTCTTTATGTTGCTGTATTTGATATTTTTGGAAATACTTGAAAATATGTTGTACTTGATTTGTAGTTGTGTGTCTGTAATAAGGTTAGGTGCAAAGAAATAATGTCTGATGTCTCTCACGACTTCCACTTTAGGTTTGTTAAAATTTCTCTGTATTTAGTGTACCCAGCAAACTTTCAAGACATATTTTAAAGCAGTTTTAAAAAATTAACCACGAATAACAGTCTTAACATTTAAAAAAAATTTTGTGATACAAATTTTGACATTAAAGAAAACATTAAGTTATTTTTAAAATAAATTGAGTTATTGTTTGCTGGGTAAGCCTCTTGAGTTTTAGTGGCATCTGTTGAATTGCCTTGGAATTGTTTGTTTTTCTATTAGTTTAACATTTAACATCCCCCCTGGTTAGGTGTGTGAGATCGTAAATAAACGAAGAATTATAAAGATTCTAGTCAGTTGAGTGATCGTGGATGTTGCAGTTTGTTTTTGTTGTCAAGGCGATATCTATGTGTTGTTGTTGTTGTTGCTTTAAGTGTTGGCGCCGGTAAAACAAATTCGTGTCAGTAGAACACTTTCAATTTTTATTTACTTGTTTTCTTGTTTTTTTTTTGTCTATTTTATTTGTGGAATATTAATGGTTTTTTTTTCTTTTTATTTTGGTTTGGATTTCTTTATGATTTCTATTACTGTTTGAGATTCGATGACGGTATGTGTGATTTGTTTTTAACAAAATAGTGCCGGTAACAGGTATTAGATAAACCTGCAAACAACTACATATATCACTTAAATAGTGATACACTAGAAAATCAATAGCAAATTATTGTACCTACGTATGCAAAACTTTTAATTGAGTTTGTTTTTCACTATTTTAAAATCGTTATTTTTTAAAAGTAATAAACTGAAAAAACAGGGCGTTGCCTCCTTTTGAAAATAATTTCACTTTTGTTCCATTATCGTTATTGTACCCATGTAGGTATATGCATATGTACAGAAATTTGTGTGTCGATTTTTAATATACTTTATTTTTTTATTTTTTGGTCGTTGAGTCCGTTTAACATCGACCGATTGATCTTGACACTCGCACAGCACTCGTTTTAATAAACTCGAGTTTAAAATAACTTTTAGCTTTTATAGTCTGCGCTGCAAAATTCTCGCAAATTTCATGTGTGTGTTGCTTTCATTCTTCGTCCGAATTTGTGGATTTTTTTTCACTTTTTATTAAATTTCATGTTTTCTTCGTTAAACTTTTTTATAATTTTTATTTTTTAATTTTCGTGAATATCGTTGTTGTTTTGTTTGTTTTTGCAATCTTGCTGTCGAATGGAAGTGTATGTGCGTCTTGCTTTGGAGTTATACTGGCTATTCGCTTTTTTTTAGTCTTGAGTTGTCGTTAATCGTCGATTTCGTTTTCTTTTTTCTTAAATTATTTTAGTACTGTTTTTGTTGTATTTAATTCCTTTTATTCTTTGCAGACGTGTTGTATCGATATACACACAAATACAGATTTAGAGCCATAAAAAAATTCAGAAAGAACATTACGCCTAACAAATTTTTACCCTCTACTATTGAATAGGCAGACCCAGCAAGCATTTGCTATTTTGAGTGCGATTTAGAAATAACCATAATGAGAAAATAAGACTTTGCTAGCAATATATATATCATATCGTTGGTCTCATTTAGAAAGGCCTTAACTAACATATAAACCGTGATTTTTCATTCCAGCTTTTGCTTTAAATTTTTGTGACGAGATATTTTTGAGTGAAATGAATTGGAATCACTAAAAAAACTCAATTGCCAAAAAAATCGATATGTAAATAGGTATATTGACGTCAGTGCTACATTTTTTTAAAAGTTCTGATTTTAGAGTTTGCATTTAATCGCAAGTTTTCATAATCGCAATTACAATTAAAAAATGTTCCTTTAATAACTAACCCCATTTAATTGCACACTTAATGAATTCGCATTTCAATTTTAAATAACAACAGCGGAGTTCAGTATGAGGCATGCAAAAGAGCAAATGCAAAATCACAAATTTTTTTTTATATACTGTGGTGTAGTTATCAAATGGTCGGGCTTAACCAACTATACATTCCTACTTGTTATGCCCTTCACCGAAGGTAAAAGGGTATATACAAGTTTGTCATTCCGTTTCTAAATTCTACAATATGGATCTTAGACCCTATAAAGCATATATATATATATTCTGGGTCATTATGAGTAGCGAAGTTGATTGACCGATGTTCGTCTTTCCGTGTGTATGTTCCAATGTGTTTTCCGAAGACCCCAGAAATTCTTGGGACTAGGTTGTCATATATTTATGTCACGTATGCTCCGTTAAACTTTGTATAAATTCGGCCAGATCGGTTCATAAATGACTAAGGTATGAGCAAAAAACTACGACTGCCTCTACTTTTACTCATAAGTTCGTTGCTGTTGTTTATTTATTTCTTTTTTTTTATGTATGTAGAACGGCAAGATCCGAAGTTACAACGAAGGTACAACGTTTTTAATTATCAATACACAACCGCTAAAAAATGGGCGGGATTAGAGAAGTAGGCGTGGCACTTTCCATACAAAGACATAATAAATTCCTGTATATCTGGAGTACGAAAAGAGTCAAAGTTTTCAGATAAGTCACAAACATCTCGATTGTTAATACACAACATCCGACAAAATGTGGGCGCGATTGGAGAAATGTCGCACAAAATATTTTTTATATCTTAAGGCCTTATGACACTACATTTTTAATGCATTGTTCAAGTTTTGGTGAACAGTGCAAATATAATGTAATAGAAAATTTTACCAAGTGCAAAGAGTTCAGCCGTATTGAGATAAATAGTAAACTGTCAAAAATTTTAAAAAAGTTATCGATAAAAAATGAAGTTATGTCAAAAAAAATGTAAAATTGTTCAATTTAAAATGGACATTTCAAGCTTGAAATATTAAAAGTGTAGCTAAACCTGCGGTTTTGGGGCAAAATCAGCGATTTGCCGCTTTTTGTTTGTTTTGTTTTTATGTTTCTCATAAAAAAGAAGTTGACAACATTTAATAAAAACAAACAAAATCATAACAAAAGAAAAAAATTACAAAAAAAATTTTGTTTACATTTTTTATAGTTGGCTCTTTCTCTTGAATAAAAAAGGTAGTATCATGAGGGCTTTAAGAACGGTAAGAGAAAAATTGGTCAAGTTTGGTAAACATAGCTGGGTTAGTAATACACGATCTCTCTAAAAATATGGGTGGGATTAGAGAATTGGTCGTGCAACCTTCCGTACAAAGACATTATACATAGATTTCTGTTTATCCGGAGAATGGCAAGAGACAAAGTTTCCAAAACAGGTACAAGCATCTTAGTTATCAATACACAACATCCGAAAAATTGTGGGCGGGTTTGAAGAAGTGGCCGTGGCATCAAAAAGATTTTTTTATATTACTTTCTGTTGTTATCGCATAAAGTTAAAGGGTATATAATATTCGAAGAGTGGCCCGGTAGGCTAGCGGGTAGTGAACAAGTCTATCAGCGCCGGGGTTGCGGGTTCGATTCCCGCCAGAGATTTTGGTTTCCTGCAGACAAGCGTAGAGCTTCGCAAAATTATCTTAGGGAATTAAAAAAAAAAAAAAATAGGTGAATATATAAAGCTTCGTACAGACGGTGGTCTGATCTTACAATGTTGTCATTAAAATGGACTAAAAATGTCTTGCAACTGTGTGAACATTGTACGCTAATTTCATTTGGCAGATGTGTTAAATTGATGCATCTAACAATGGCACCATTGTCCGAAAAAAAACAACATTGTAACGTAACCCTACAGATAATATTGAACTACGTGGCCCATTGTGGCTTAAATGGACTACTTACAACATGGTCCAATCTACTTTAATATGGACCATGTTATAAGAAATTAACATGCAGTGCTGTCAACAACTGCATGATGTATACTTTTCTATAGTTTACAGTATTACACATTGGTAGCCGTGATGGTGTCCATTATTAATTGTTTATTTAAAAGTGAAAGTTTGTGAAATTTGTGAAAAAAGGTAAACAAATTAAAAATACCAAGTAAATATATTTAATAATAGCAATAAAAGACTACAGGGCACGCCATAAAAGGCGATTAGTAAAAAATGAAAAATGCTTAAACAACCGCTTTAGTGTACTCCATACTGTAATGACATGGAGCACTTTTAAAACTAGCCCACTTTAGTATTCCATGGAGTAGTTTAGGGAGTTCTTCGGTGGGTTATATGGTCCCCTCCTAGGACATCGTAATGTTAAATGGACCACCTTTTACCCATATATTTGGAGTAGTTTTGGAGTACTCCTACTCCTTTATGGAATACTCTTGCATGTAATGTATTGACTAGTCTCGTTATCTGCAGGGAAAGCTTCGTACAGACGATGGTCAGATCTTACAATCTTGTAAGCAGGCGTTGCCAACAGCAATATAAGCAAATTGTAAACAACTTTTGACATCTTTAAGGAATAAACATCTGGCTTTTGCGCAGACCAAATGGATACCCCTTTGTTTTGTTGTAATTTCATTTGCCAAATGTCAACGTACTTTGTTTAGTTAGTTGTGTTTTGCTCATTAAACACACTTTTGACAGGGTCGCGTTTTAATTTTACTCAATATTTATAACAATTTATTATTAATTGAGTAATAACTAAAGCTTCGTACAGACGATGGTCAGATCTTACAATATTGGTAAGCACCGTTGCTTAATTGCATTAAAATTGGCTAAAATGTCTTAAAACTGTGTGAACATTGTAAGCTCATTTGTATTTGCAGAAGTGCAAAATTAATGCATCTGACAATCGCACCATTGTCAGAAAAATATTGCTGTTGACAACGCCTGCTTATAATAATGTAAGATCTGACCATCGTCTGTACGAAGCTTGAATTGCAATTTTATATGGATAATTGAGCTCAATAATGTCATTTATTGCGTAAAACTCAATTAAGGTGCATATCTGAACACGGTATAACTCTTACTTATTTCTTTTTTTTTTTTGTTTTACTTAACTTAAAAATCTTTTTACAAAAATTACATATCTTTGTTTTAGGAAACTAAAGGAACAACGTCTAATTTGGAGGTGGAATAATCTCCAAAGTCATGGCAATTCTACGCTTTATACCCTTTGTACACTTGCATACATTTCGGAGGAACGCGTGGAAGATGTTGAAAATGTGAAATACGCATTCACCCTTGAAACATCTAACATCTACAATTAATAAAAAATGTCACCCAGTCTGAAAATATCTTTTATTTGTTTTAAATACTTTTTTTCTACAAAAGTGGCAACATTCTAAAAGATAACACCAAAATGTATTTCTCAATCATTTTGTTTAATAATTTAAGCAAAATAAGGCTTGCAAAAAAAGAAAAACTTGAGAAATGGTAACGCTGCTTTCAAAGCAACTTCCATTTTGTCAGTGATGCCACAATAATAATAGAATTTATTGCCACTTTTCTAGTGATGACACTAAAAGAATCGAAAAATGTAAAAGGGAACAAAATGAGATAGTAACATTCTGTAAAGATGTTGAAAAATTTTGATTTTTAGCCCAATGTATTTCTTTTGGGAAAATTCCAACATCTTCGCAAATTGATGTTAAATGTTGACAAGTGTGAAAAGGCTATTAGGGGACATTTACACGGTGTCTTTCCAGACATGTCTGTTTTTGACATTCTCTTTTGAACATGCTACCAAAAACCTTTCGTCTTTTCACGATGTCTTTCCAAACATGTCTGTTTTCATATCTAATAGTCTAATTTACATATACATACAAATTGAAAACATGAAAATTCATATAAACAAACATGAAAGCTCATTTCGTGTCTGTTTGGCAATCCCTCTTTCTTCTCTACCCCGATCGCCTACAAACAAAACAGACGTGTTTGTTAGACATGTCTGAAAAGTCACCGTGTAAACTCCCTCTTATGCCCGTAATTTCTACAAACAGATATCTGGTGGTGTTCGTACCTAAAAGTTATCTTTACCTATCCGATAAAAATATTTTAGTAATTTCAACGTTTATTTTGCCTACGTGTTTTTTCCTTTAAGTTTTCTTTAAAAATATGGCAACATGTGTATTTTTATTAATTTTTTGAATTAACTGTCAAGAATCGATGGTGTAAAATACACTACAGTTTTACCAGTAGGTAAAACATACGTGTTGAAATTATGAAAAATTCGTTACACCATAGATATCTATACACAGCTAGATATCTATTTGTAGAAATTACGGGCATTAGTCCCACACACAAAATAAAGCATGAGATATAATCAGTGTTGCCATAACTTGCAAATAAAATGGATAAAACAAATTTTTATTTAAAACCACATGAAACTTTAACAAAAAACAATTATTCATTTAATAATATTTTACAATAAGATTGTTAATAAGATAACAATTAGTTGCAAAAGAATATACTTAAATGAAATATTTTGATTTTTTAATTAATTACATCGTTTAAAAGAGGAATGGTCGTTATTGCTCAATGTTGCCAACTCTTCATGACCAAATATGGCTAAATACGATTTTTTTTTACAAAAATGTACAAATAAATATTTAGCCAAAAACTTATTTTTTACAATATAATTTAAATGAAGAGTTGATATATTTTTATATTTTTGTTTATTAAATTTTTTGTTCCAAACTCTCTTAAAACTTAAAGGACATGTTGCTCAGCAAAAACGGCTTAATTCAAATATTCATGGCCAAACAAGATAAAAAATGGCTTAATCGACCCTTTAAATAACTAGTTTGGCAACACTGCATAGCATATCTGTTATACCATGTTCACACAGACAGCAATATTCGTGTTTCGCTCTCTTACTCCTGTTTCGCGCTCCAAACAGATTGAAACGACTTGTTTCCCCATACAAAATTTTGAGAGCGAAACAGGTCGTTTCATTTTGAAACAGGATGCGAAACAGGAAAAATGTACTATCATCTCCAATTTTGATAACATTTATCGTAAATTTATCTGAACTAGTTCTCAAAAAAAATCAAACAAAGAAAAAAACCATATAAAAATTGATGTTTTATAAAATAAAGTGATAATTATAACATAATAATATTAATAAAAGTGTTAAATAATATATTTTTGAGTTTTATTTACTTTTTTTCCATTTAAAAAAAATCAAACTAGCAACACAAAAAAAAATGTCAAAATGAAACAAGAATGAATCGTATGAACAGCATGTTTGGCAAACTATATAGTTTCAGAGAGCGAAACGAGTGGCTTATATCGTCGTATGAACATGGCATTAACAAAGAGCTAAAACGAAAACATGAGAATATAAAGCATCAATCCATTGTGTACATTTTCTTTCAGCTCTAGGCAATAATATATAGTTGTGACATACCTAATAACCAATATATTTCGGATACAAGATAATACAATTTTCTTGCGTTTAAATCGTTCTTACTTCTAACAGAGCACGTGTCTTATAAAATGGATCCCCAACACAAGATCTATCATCGCGTACTTTTTTACTATTTGTACTGCTGTCTGTATTAACTCAAGAGACCATCCTTTTGTGGGAAAATTCGTTTTTTTCCGGACTTTTCGTATGGGGAATAGCCTTCCTGCTGAAGTCTTCCCTCTCACTTACAACATAAATAAGTACAAGTCGAATGTTCACAAGTACTACTTCCTCTATGCTCCTTCCCATAATCTATTTTCCTAGTTCCAACACAATGCACTGCATTAGTAGGGGTCATCACCTGAGTGCTGGTCCTAACAAGAAAAAAATAAAGAATTAAGCAATTGTAATTTTTTTAGGTTTTGTACTTTTTTCCACAAAAAAAAAAACACGTTGTCTTCGACATCAACTAAAAATACTGCAAATTTGACAAAATGTTTGAATTTTGGGATTTGGTTTTTTTTAAATGCTGCGTCATGTACCAACTCGATGGCGCCTGCAGTTAAAAAAATTTTAAAAAACTATCCAGCCAAAACTGTTGTTTACATGTTTTAAGCCAATTTTTTGAATATGAACTTGCTGAAGCAAACCTTGGCTTTGTACACAACATAGGAAATACTATTGGAGACCTTTAAAAAAAACAACAACAGATAATGAACAGGATGTTTGCCTTTTCAAAAATCGTGAAGATGAGTTTCTATTGCAAACGAAACTTTATATGCGAAAACGTTTCACCCTAAACAATAAAATATTTAAAAAACTTTCCATTTTCAACCTTAATTCAAACATTTCATTTCATGATTTTGAACAAGTAATCCAATTATTTTCTAAAATTAAAACGACTTGAATATGCTTTTTGATGACTTAGTATCATTGAAAGCCTTTGCTCAAAAACAAATTCCACTTCGTCATTAAAACAACTGAAAAAATTGTTATTTCAATTGGGGGATTCACAAGGTGTCATAAAATCATATGTCTTAAAATAATAACATAAAAAATACGACTGTTGTGAACAACCCTTCATAATTTAGTGTGCTATTTTGAATTTAAGTCAGCTGATTTAAAATAAATATAAAAATAATTAATATTTACCTAAAATCAAAATGTTTTTAATTCTAATCCATGAATTAATAAATTAAATTAGATCTTTCCTGTCTATTTTCCATTTTTCAGACGCACACCACAAATATTTTATTTTGTTTATTTACCAAACATCAGAATCCTAGGCCGATCCAATTTGACGCCGCAAGTGTTTTGTTGCAAAAAAAGCTAGCCGCAGGTTAAATTCGGATGTAAGCCGGACAAAACTATACCATCAACGGCGACGGCTACAAAATCATAGCCGCTCGGCTCAGCTGCTCGGCGCAGGTCTCTTCTGATTAATTACGACAGCACAATAAACATGGCAAGCAAAGTTTTATTAATTTAAGACACTTTTTGTTTACAAAGCAACAACAATATTTTTAAACCATTGTAAAATGTTAGAACATTATGACAATACAACATGATAGCGCACCTTGTGAATACCCCAAATGTTTTCTTTTTGGAAAAGAGAGCGAAGTTAACTTTTAATTAAAAATTTAGAGAGTGAATTAATAATTAAAAGTAATTTAAGAGTTTTTCAATTTTTTAAAAACGCATAACGGTAATAATGGCATTGTTAACGAAGTACAAAAAAAAGTCATTAATAAATAATTAAATTGTTTAACTACCCAGTAAAAACTTCGCTTACTTTTTCAAAATGAATAGCCTCCTTTACTTATTATTTAGTAATTACTTTCATTTTAATGCGTTCATTTTGGGGCATCCCTTGTAAAATTCATTCGTTCTTTCAGTAGAATTGTAAGTAGTGCTTTTAGTTTTTTCTGGTTACTAAACACATTATTTTGCAGGCGAAGTTTAAACTGTGTAACACGTGATATTGAACTGAAAACTAATATTATTATTTTACAAAATTAAAATGAACAAAGCTTTTTTTACTTTAAACATTTAACTTGAAACATTTGACTAATTAAAAGATTTCTCTGCGTAACGGCCAATTTCACCAAGTTCGGTTATAATTAACTACCGGTTATAGCTGTCAAAACATATTGGTAACTGGAACTTTAATTGAAAGTTAGTTTTAACCGAACTTGGTGAAATTGGCCGTAAGTATATTAAATACTTTAATTAAAGATCTCTTATTACGTGTTCTTTATGAATTGATATGCATATTTTTTTATGTACTAAATTATTAGTTAATAAAATAAAAAATGTACTTCTTTTACATTAATGTACTGCCGTTTTTTTCTCGATGCACTGTTTTTATAGATTTCGTATCTGGCAAGCCTATGTTTTGATAACCAAGCCGTTCTCCTGATATACAGAAGAAATCCTAATATATGAATCTAAAAAGTATGAACAATATTGATCTTCTTTAAGTGAAATTTTTGTGTTTGTTTGCAAAAGTTTTTCTTTTTATAAAATTCAAATCGAATAGCTTGTAATTTTTAATGTTGCTGGTGATAACACTGGATTTGATGATAAAAGAGGGCATTTAATAAAATTTTCTGGTAAAAAAATAAAAAAGGACCAACAATTTCAAGAATTTTAAAAATCTGTATGATATTTTTCTACGCTATTATATTGAGCAGAAAAAACCTACATCTAGGAATTTTTCTTTACTTCTGGCAACACTTTTGGTTGTTGTTAATTTCTTTTATAAGGTGACTAAAAAGAGTCATCCTGGCGATGGACAATAGAAGAGTCTTCTAATTGCCTGCAGGGTATACGCATGTGAACATTATGAATGTTTTATTTTGGGTGTGAATACATATGAGTAAATATTTTTCTTTATGTTTTAAGTTCAGACATCTATAAATAATGAAATATTTATAAGGTTAAAGGCCGGCATTCACTATCCTACACAATCGTATTCATTCACACTGACGGAATTCTATTCGACATAAAAAAAAGTCTGCCAAATCTGCTGCCAGTGCCACACTATCCCACAAAAAAGACGCAAACTCAAATGACTCAGCTACTTTAGAAGAAAATGCAACTCTGTCGCATAGAATCTATCATTATATGTAAATGTTCATAAGCATTTGCAAGTCGGACAGACTTGTCAAAAAAATCTGCCACTCAATTCATTTTTAAGACACTCTGTCATACTTTATAAGCACAAACAATTTTTTTTTTGACAAATCGTACGACTGAAAAAGATAGTGTATCTGTCGCCAGCTTAAGCAAGCTTTTAAGGATGTTCAGATTTTTTTGCAAGACCCTGGTACCCCTCAACACCAGCACTCTGCTATACGCAACACAAAAATTAATTTGTTAAGCTTAAAAATTGTAATTAAACTTCTGGTCACAACCTTTTTGCACTGCAGTTTATCCCCAACACAAGAGTTTGGCTTGATGAATGCAAAACCACAAATTATCAGTATTTTTTCTAAACGATGTACTCGCAAAAATACATTATTTTTTTAAGGAAATTATTTAATTTTATTTATGTAACTACAAATGATTTTAAGATTTGCAAAAAATTAGCAATGTATAGAAAGTATTTATAGCCTTTTCACCTGTTATAAGCATTAAACACTTTTATGCATTCCAACTTATGCTATTATCGTTTGCGGGTTAAAACATTCAAAACTGAGTTGTAAACGAATATTTCGCTTACATGCATATATATAATATGCACTACAATAAAATACAATTTTAATGAAATTCTCTTAAAAACTTCTAATAAATATAAACATCTGGGGGATTCACAAGGTGTCATAAAGTCATAAGTCTTAAAACAATAACATGAAAAAATACGACTGTTGTGAACAACCCCTCATAACTTAGTGTGCTATTTTTAATTTAAATCAGCTGATTTAAAAAAAATATAAAAAATAAATATTTACCTAACATCAAAATATTTTTTAATTCTAATCCATGAATTAATAAATTAAATTAGATCTTATCTGACTATTTTCCATTTTTTGGACGCAAATCACAAATAAATTTTATTCTGTTTGTTTACCAAACATCAGAGTCCTAGGCCGATAACTTTAATTTGACGCCGCATGTTTTGTTGCAAAAATTGCTAGCCGCAGCTTAAATTCGGATATAAGCCGGATAAAACTATGCCATCAACGGCGACGGCTACAAAAACTAATGTGGCTAGGCTAGTCGCTCAGCGCAGGTCTCTTCTGATTAATTACGACAGCACAATAAACATAGCAAGCAAAGTTCTATTAACCCTTTCATCCCCGAATTTTTTTGAGTAGTTCAAAAAATTTTTTTTTATGATATTTAAGTTCGTATATGCCTAGATATGAAGTAATAAAAAATTTAAAGTTCTAACTATCCTGGTTAAGGATATATAAGATGTTGCCTATAGGCAACATTGGGCAGTTGTGGGTAAACTTTAAACACATGTTAAAGATATTTGATAATTTATTTATGCAATTTTTTTATATTTTATGTATGATATAATACAAAACAATTTTTTTGTGGATTACAGTATAAATATACTCTGCATTTGTTGCACATCGAACGTGGAAAGCCTATGTGACATATCCTGCATCGTCCTTTCGATCCCCATTCAACCCAGTGGCTAGTTTATATTTTATTTTTTACGGGTTCGGCTACCTAAGATCTTGTTCGAGAGCTTGCGCTATCGGGTGGGGATGAAATTGGTGATGATGGATAATCTAGTGATGATAGAGCTGGTGAATATGGAACGGTGGCTAATTTTATATATATAGACCATATTTTTTGTTATAGCAATCGACTATTTGCCATTCTACTATTATTTTCATGTTTATCATCAACAATCCCTTCAGTCAAATCAGCCACCGATTCGTTTTCGTTCAAGCTTTGTTTTGTTTCCTCTATTAAATTCCCAAATATGTGAACTCCAGGCTAGTGGATGATTGCAGGAGGGCTTTAGCAGAAATCTTAGCGAATTATGTGGTGAGACTGTGCTGGGTACCGGGTCACTGCAACATCACCGGCAACGAGATAGCTGATGAGTTGGCGAGACTGGGTTCGGAAATCGAGCCTCCTGACAGTTTGCAGGCGGTCAGTCCTCCAATGCGGTTCTACTTTAGAAGAATTAGGGAATGGGCTCTGAGCGGGACTTATAGGGTGTGGCGGAGACGAACATACTGCCGGGTATCGCGCACGCTGTGACCGGTCCTTAGTAGGTCAAATTCAGATGCGCTACTGGGCAAGAGTAGGGCCTGGTATTATCACAAGCCACTGATAGGCAGGATGGCGGTAGGAATGGGAACTGGCCTGTCGGATACATGTAGTTTGTGTGAATACCCAGAGGAGTTGGAGGCAGTTGAGCACTTGCTGTGCCACTGTCTCAGGCTACAGATCAGCAGGCTGAGGTGACTGGGTGGCAGATTCCTACGCGAATCAGGAGATGTCTCGGGAAGCGGGCTCGAGAATCGGATTTGTAATGGGAATAACCTGGCTGCGCGGCAGAAGACTGAGGACTGGGCACATGTAAGGCAGTTTTCTGTTTAGTAGGGTTGTGGTTGGATTGTGCAGTCCAATTTCTTATCTTCCACTACTTCCTCTTTTCCTGTGCTTTCACTTTTTACTTCTCCTATTCTTTCATACTAGAATTCTTTCACTTACTAAGGCGTCACAATTGACCATATTGGTCTCTGGGTGAGGGTGTGAAGTTTACTTTCTAACCTTACTAACCTAACCTAAATTGCCTAAAATGCATAATTTTCGACGGCTTCATCTTCACATTCTTCAGCAGAATCATCCTAATCAAAATTAATAATTTTTTTCCATTTTTAACTTTGTCAAACCCATTGCACTCATTTCTAGAGAACAAGATATTCTGATGTAAATTATGAACATAATGGACCAATGTTGCCTATAAACAACATTGTTTTAAAAAAAATACTGAGGACAAAGCTACAACTTTTTTCTTGTGTTTGTTGTTTAATATCATTAACTAACCTGTTTTAAATGGCAAATTGCACTTTTTACACAAATATTTTTTTTAATATCAATTTCTTTAGTTTTTTTAAAAACACCCTTTTTCCAAATAATTTGTAATACGTATGGTCGCTTAAACAAACAGTTCTCAAATGAACACCATCAAAGCTTATTGTATTAAATTCTGCACACACATTGCTAAGATGCATTTTTACTAAGAACAGAAAACCGTTATAAGAAAAAATGAAATTTTCTGGAGTTATACCCGTTTGATTGCAATGTTGCCTATAGGCAACAACGGGGCTGAAAGGGTTAATTTAAGACACTTTTTGTTTACAAAGCAACAACAATTTTTTTAAACCATTGTAAAATGTTAGAACATTATGACAATATAACATGATAGCACACCTTGTGAATACCCCAATCTCGTTTTGAACTTGAGTCAATCAAAAAAACTACAAAAATATTCCATCAAAACTTCATTTGAATACAACGCCGTCTATAAGCAGTATATATTAGCAAATAAGCGAGTTTTTATAGACATGAAAATAATGAAATCCATATAAGCGATATATTTTGTATTACGCGTTTTTGCATTCTGACTCTATATGTAATTGATTAGTGCAATAAATATACCGCCACATATTGAACATACCGAACACAAACCAGAATAAACATTCACACATACATGCATTCACTTTTTCATTTATTGTTTAAATGTATGCAGTAGTGTGTATTAATTATCAAAACAACAAAACGCTTAAACCCCCAACCCTCATTTTCTGGATGTCAACAACATTTAAGACTTTTTTCGTGAGTTTAATGACCACAAAATCAAAATTCAAAATTGATTACAAGCAATTTACTTAAATTTTTAAAAACACAATTACTTTTCTGCTTGCACTATGGGGTAATAATGACGTTTAGAGATCAAACAATATTTCATATAAGAATGCCGTTTGGGTTCAATTATATAAATAGGTGAATTAAATAGCTGACACTATATAATATTTTTTTAAAAACTTAAGATATTGTATTGTCAAACGAATTGCAATGTATTTTTGCTCATAGAAACTAATTTGAAGGAAAATGTGAACAAGTCCAGAGTGTACAACGATAAAAAAATCCCAAAGTTATCATGCAATAAAAATGAAAATTAAAAACTGTTGTCATAAATGTAATTCATAAAAAACCGTTTGACGTGGAAATATATCGACCACCATTAACGAAATAATCCTAAGGGGCATTTTGAAAAAAAAATATGATTGAAATTAAAAGGACCTATTCATTGTTTCTAATAAACAAAATGTCAAAATTGTTTATAATGTCTAATATGTATATAAAGGAGCATGTAAACGACATGTTTTAAACATCTGGGCCCAAATCGTTGCACTCGTGATCGAGTAACTTTGATCGAATTTTACTTTTTGAAATCGTCCCATTCGTTATCAAAAAACTTCTATCGAAATTTGAGATTATGTCATTCGATAACGAGTAGTCGATCGAATGCGTTTACTCGAAATGTCATTCGATAGGCAAAGAGCTTTCGTAAAAACATTTAATTGTTTTTTTACAAACAATTTACACACTTTTTGGGAATAATTATTAGATTTTTTCAACAAATAGCTAACAATTTAAGTATTAAACTTTTTTCAGCAATAAGAAAAAAAAAATAATAACATTTAGTTTTGCAATTTTTCGCAAATTTTAGTCATGTTTGCGATAGAAGCGATTTTTGTATTGTAAGTTTTTTGATTCCTTACAGCTTGAACAATTTTTAATTTATAGTAGACAAATTTAGCAATTTTTACACAATTTTTTCCATTCCTTATACTTATATGGACTTTTAGTCAATTTTATGGCTTGTTCGAATTATTAAAAATTTTCGCGAATTTTCGCTTTTTTTGTAAATTTCTTTTAAACGATTTAGCGAGTTCAAATAAATTTTAGGGTTGTTTTCAAGTTTGCAATTTTTCGCGAATTTTAGCCATGTTCGCGATAGCAGCGATTTTTTCTGGAAGTTATCTGATTCTTTACAGCTTTAACAACTTTTAAGAAATACTTTTTGCAAATTTCCGCTTCGAATTTTTGCCATTTCTTGTATTTTTAGGGACTTTTTTGATATATTAAAAACTTTCGCGAATTTTCGCTATTTTTGCAAATTTTCTGAATGTGTAAAATTTTTGCGAATCTCTATAGTTTTCCAAACTTTTGAAACCGAAAACCGATAAACCGAAGTCACTATTAACACTGTTGATTTATATACAAGCATAAAAATCTATTACATTTATTTAACAAATTTCGATTCGAAAGCTTTCGAATGCCGTTATCCCGTTTTTGATACGTGACGAAGTTTTATTCGATACGAAAGTTCATTCGAACACGTGTGCGACGATTTGGGCCATGACTTGTCCACTTTTCAAGTCACATGTAATCGTGCATGTCTGTCAACATTGCTCTTTTACAAAGCGTTTATAATATTCGGTCACAAATCACACAAATAATCATATATATACTTATTAGTTGTGTTGTTTTCAGAACTGAATATTTACTTACTGGTAACTTACTCAATTACTACTATTAGGTCTATTATGTATTGTAAGTACTTAATTCTGTGAACACATCGAACACAAATAAGTAGTCATTCAGCCGAAAAATAAGTAGTGTTTATTTTTCTCCCACATTACTTACTAACTTACCAGGTAAGTAAAGTTTTTGCTTGGAACTAGTTGTAAACTTAAAACAATACTTTTATTTCGACTACTCGAAAAAATCTTAAAATTCTTATGAAAAATATTAATTTTATTAAATGGAACAAATAGCGAATTTTTTATGCATGCAACGCAAATGGGATACACACAAATTTCGTTTCTACTTTTTTTTTGGTTAATTGTAAAGCAACACTAAACCGAAAAATTCATCACATGCTTCCTCCAGGTGTTGGGACATTGTAGAATACAGCTATTTAAAAACTTAGGACCAAAAAATTAATAAATGATTTTAAGCAGAATTTTTGCACACTACAACAGCAAGTAATTTTTTTGTACTATTCAATCATTTTCCTTTAAAATATTTTGTAGTTACAAAAATGTTATAACATGCCATTTTTTCAATGTTATTGTATAACTGACGGCTGATAAAGTTGGTACAATTGTACTTTTTTGTGGTATAATTCAAGTGTAAAAAGTACGCTGGTACCCCAGAGCACTTGCACCAAACACTGAACTCCGCTATTGTGAATTGATTTTTTGCACTTGTTAATTGGACGATTGCATATGTCACATTCTAATTTAGTATAAGCGGCAGCAAATAAGCTTGCATTATCTTATTTTATTGACAAGTTTTTTAAAGATATAGGAAACCACTTCTGCAAAAATTCTAGTAGAAGAGACGACTTCCTCTCATTTCAAGACTATTTTGGAACGGAAACTCATAATATTTTGAAATATTCGCCAAAACGTTGCCACGTCATTGTTATTTTACTCTGAACCAATTTGAAGGAGATTTTACAAGCGCTAAATTAAATTTTATTATATCCAGACTTTCTACTCCAGCTTATAAAATGTCTTTCCTCTCTCTGCAGTACATATTGAAAATTGTTAACACAATAAATTTGGAAATGCCATCCCAAGATGCTTGTATGCACATATTTTGGGAACGCTTAAAATTTTTGTTTCGGCAAATGGGGCTCAATTTTTTGAAAAAGGAGTTTTAAGACACATTCGAATTATCAAACCTAAGATTTGATCCACTCAACGATATTTATAAATCGTAAATATTTATATATTCAGAAATAACATTGAAAGTATAATAAATACTATATAACATTTAAAAAATAAAGTTAACTTCGACGACAAAATTTTAAACTGGCTAGCAAAATTTACTCCAGAAAGTGTGATTTCAATAAAAAACCGGTATGAAAGTGCAAATTATGATTATACTATTAGTAACGAGTTTCGAGCGTTGTCGGATATAGATGCTTTACAAAGCTTAAAAAACGAAAATATTTATGTTTTTTGGTCCAAAGTGACCACAATGAAAAATGGATTAGATCAGTTAATGTTTCCAGAGCTTAGTAGATTAACGTAAGGAATATTTTCCATTCATTTTTAATCTAATCGAAACAAGACATTTTTTACAAAAACAAAATGATTTACTACTATTGGGGTCGAAAAAGTACGATTTTAAAAGTTCGTTAGTACGATATTGGTTTTCTCATTTATCATAACTCAATTTAATCTTGTGTAACCAATTTTGGCAAATTTTTTTGTAAAGATTAAGCCATTTCTGGTCATGAAGAGATTGCAAATCTTTGTAAAATTGTTACTAATCTATAATAAATCCATTGATTTTATACGTAGGGAAAAATCCCAATTCGTAGGGATTTCCTTTTAAAAAACACTAATATATTTGTTGGGGGATTATTTAGTTTTTAAATTTATAACGAAATCGTTTTTGGGCGCAAGAATTTTCTTTTCTTATATATGGTATAACAAATACCGGCTTCGCTAAGTAAAGCTTTTCTGCATATCCGCAAGGATTTTCTTTTCTATTGCATACCAAACACCGGCTTTGCTTAGTAAATCTTCTCTGCGTAGCCGGCCTTCGGTCGAGCACCAGACCGATTTTAGGAGCTTAGTTAGTCTCATTTCAGCTAAAACTAAGGGCTGTTCTTTATGTGCTGGTAATTCCAATTGCTAATGCCTGTGTCAAACGAGTCTTTATACCTACAGCAGAATAGTGAAGAGGATATTATGCGTTTCTGCTTATATCGGGAGATTTTTTAGCTATTATCTTTTTGGCAACACTGGTTTAAACAGCTGACGCACGTTTCGTGTTTTGTTTCACTGTCAAACATCTTCAGTTTGGTCTATAATTAACCCATTTACAAACGAACAACGCTTGCAAATGATTGAATTTTATTATCAAAATGCGGTCCACTTTTTTATCGAAAAATTGTGTTCAGCGACGAAGCTCATTTTTGGCTCAATGGGTACGTTAATAAGCAGAATTGTCGATTTTGGAGTGAAGATCAGCCAGAAGCATTGCAAGAGCTACCAATGCATCCAGAAAAAGTCACAGTTTGGTGCGGTTTATGGGCTGGTGGCATCATTGGACCGTACTTCTTCAAAGATGATGCGAATCGTAACGTAACTGTGAATGGTGAGCGCTACCGTGAGATGATATCCAACTTTTTTTGCCCAAAATGCAAGAGCTTGACTTGAATGGCATGTGATTTCAACAAAACGGTGCCACATGCCACACAGCACGCTTAACAATGGACTAATTGAGAGGCGAGTTCGGTGAACATTTTATTTCACGTTCGGGACCGGTCAATTAGCCGCCTAGATCGTGCGATTTAAGGCCGTGTCAGATAAAACTTTTGCTTCGCGTTGCGTTACATATACGCTTTGACATTTGAGTTAAATGTACATGTTTATATGGCACTTGTCACATAAACTGCTTTTAACGCAAAGCGAAGCGAAAAGTTGGGCAACTCTCATCTTTTTGCGCGCTTTAACAATCTTCTAGTATAATTTTTTTTGTTTATTTTCTTTTTAACACACAATGTGTGAGTGTTGTCAAAGTTTTTATTGTGACATACACTTTTTGCTTTACGCTTTTCTGTCAAAGTATATGTAACGCAACGCGAAGCAAAAGTTTTATCTGACACGGCCTTTAACGCCTTTAGACGATTTTTTGTGGGGCTATGTTAAAGCTTATGTCTATACACACATCCCCGCTTCAGTTGACGCATTGGAAGACAACATTGAAGCATTTATTCATGAGATACCGGCCGAAATGTTGGAAAGAGTACGCCAAAATTGGACTAAGCGGATGGACCATTTGAGGCGCAGTTACGGTCAACATTTGCATGAAATAATCTTCAAACATTAAATTATATGGACCATACCATCGATTCAAATAAAGATTTCATGCATTTTTCTGAATTGTATGTGTTTTTTTTTAACTTTCCTGTTGCTCTTAAAAAATCACCCCTTATTTGTAACACCTTAAAATATTGGTCCTGGGCCAAACTTTAAGTATACCAATCAGGCGCGGATACAGCTTGAGCCTTAGGGGGGGGGGGGGATGGGAGGGTAATTTTGTATGATACAAAAAAGTAAAAAATTTATTATTTATTATTAAGAAAAAACTCAACAATAAGGTTAAATAAAATATAAGATCTATTCACAGTCTATCTTCTGTGTTGTTGATCTGAGTCATTACTGGCTCGTAGCATTACTGACGAGCATTGAAACGAAAATCTGATAGATTTTCAGATATTTTCCATGTTTGTTCAGGCTCAAGTTTAGACGTTTGTAGGTGCTTACCTCTTTTATCAAATATAATCAGCTCATCAGCTTGTTGTGGTTTTAAAAGTTTTGTATCTGTATATGACTTGATTACACTTTGAGGTAGCAGTTTAGGTATGTTCAATACATTTAGGATATCTATTGGGAAAGGTGTTTTAAGATCTTCTAAAATAAATTCAATAAGAGGAATCTAACCTACAACTCGGTAGTTATCTTCACCTTTGGATGTGATTATTTCATTCAAATCTTGTCTTTTCGATTGGATCCTCGATTTGAACGCAAACAACTTTAACTTTTCAAAAATCGCCTTAAATTGTTCTTCGGCTTTATTTATTTTCTCTTCAAGGCACATGATTAAAGTTTTGATAAGACTTGATCCTTTTTGAAGATCTATATCGTGCTTTTGTAAAATTATACTAAGCGGCTGTGTTACAACAAGTATCACACTTAAAATGTATATTCCGCAAATAAATTCAAAAGTACTAAGTGAGTTCCTTAATATAAAGGTAGAGATACTACCTCTCCACTCCGATAGTTTTTCCAAAGCTTCTACTATATGAACACTTGTTGCAAATTGTGAAATTGAGTCGTGACGGTCCACTAATCTTGTCTCGCATAATGTAGAGAGTTTGGCTCCCAAATACTTTGCTAAAACTGCGTTTCGCTTGGGAAGATTATATTTAAAAAATTGTGTCGTTTCTTTAACAAATGATACAAATATTTGTATTAATGGCACTTTATTGCTTTTAGAAATTGAGTTGTTTGATTTATTGGAATAGCAAGGCGTTTGTTTTGGCATTTGTTTGACATCAGAGGACCACCCATCTGTTCCAACTCCTACACAATTTTTTAGGTCAAGACCAAAATTTGTCAAAGCTTTAAGAACAATTGATAATAGTGCCTTCGCATCAATTGACACATCAACGTTATCAATATCCGTTGAAGCCTTTTGAAATTCGTTAACAACAAAGCCAATAAATTCTTCCCTAGCAACTTTTTGTTGTATGTTGAAATATCTAAAAGATAAGGAAATCTGTCTTTTCCCCGACAAATCCGTGCTTTCGTCAAAAATTATCGAAATTATCGGCACGCATTATCAAGTCAAACGTTTGGTCTTTGGATAAAGATGGCACCTGCTGGGATTGAATGTAGAATAATAAGTACTTGAATACGGTAAACTAGATGTTTCATTGGAAATATCTAATAAGTAACTATAAGGATTAAGATTTGGATATTTATTGAAAATTTCGTAAGAGATTCAATAAAAAAAAACAAAAACATGTAGATTTAAAAAAAAAATATTATTATTGGGAATTTTTGTATTATCGAAATAAACAAAACATATTTTTATAATTTAGGGGGGAGGGGGGGGGGGAATATCCTTATTATTATTTCCCCCACCTGAATCTGCGCCTGATACCAATCGACCCGCAAAATTTTAAGCTTGAAAAATCTGTACCTTGAAAGTACAGGTCGCAATTTTGGAGATAATTTGATGAATTTTGGTACATAGGTTCTAAGCACAAGGAGCAAGCCTATATAAAATGGGGAGGATCGGTTCATAATTTCACATAGTCCCCATACAAGCTTCTTTCCGGAATATGGTGTCCATAAACCATCTTATTATGTTGGTATTTTGATGAAATTTGGTCCAAAATTATTTTGTTGCAATCTTAGAAATCATCATACCAAATTTTTTTTGGAATGGGTCAATTTTTGGACACGTCTCCTATACAAATTCTACTCCCGGAAATAATTTTTAATGCCATGACTTCCTAATAAATGCATTAACATCAAAATTGGCGACAACAACTTTTACAATAGCTACTATGTCATGACCAATGTTGGGCTCCAAAGTTAACCATAGGTCCCATATATCTAAATAATATTCGGCACAATGAAGTTTTACATGCATTTTAACTTAATTACATAACTTTGTTGTGGTGGGCCCACGATTGCCTATGGGTCCCAAGTAGCGTACACTCTCAAAAATTAGTTTTTAAATGCTGTGGTGTAGGGTATCATATGGTCGGGCTTGACTGACTATACTTTCTTATTTTTTTTTAATAATAAACTTCACGAAAACTTGCCTTTGAAATAGAATGCAATACGAACTTTATGAGGCGTATGAATTTAAACAGAATTTTCACTTCTTATGTACCTTAGCAAGATTCCAAAAAAAAAGAGAACGAGCAATATTTTGGTGATGAATTGTATAGCGTTTTAGAACTTATAAAAAATATTTTTAAAAATTTAAAAAGTATATATATTATGATCAAAAAGTAAAAAAAGGCATCGGCTATTTTTGGCATGGAATTTGGCTAAAAAGTGGAAATTAATCTTACAATCGGGCCGAATTTGTCTGCCTTTCGTGCACTTTACGTTTCATCGCGAATTGACTAATGGCTTGGCGTCGTACAACTGTACCTAATTATAGTTTTTGCGATTTTGAACTTTGGCTGGTGGACCTTAATACTCAAGAAAAAAATTAACTTCTAAAAAATAATCAAATCAATAACCACAAAAAGAACCTGGATTGTAAGGTGTTTTTTTACTATTTGACATCCTGTAGTCGTTCTGAATGAATGGCAATTTTAAAAATCTAATATAATCAAATCTGTTTCTAAAGCAAATTATCGAAAATTAAGCTCAATTTTCAAAGAACTAATTTTTTTTTGAAAGAATCCCAACTTTAAACTGTAAAAAACTGTAAATTTGAACCGGATATAGTTAGTAATGGGAATGTAGTAATATTCATAAGTATGTATGTAAATATGTATTAAGATATGTATGTGTGTGCATATGAATCCATTTCAGTTTGTATGCATATGCGTTATATATGTAGATGCAAACATACATACATCCATACACACATATTAAAAGCTATTAAGGATACAGCATTGATATTTGCATTGATTTTGAACTTTTATGAACTTGTTGTTTCTGTTATTTTGTATGGCTGTTGCGTTGCTTTTGTTGTTGTGTTCCTTGCTGTTGTTTAAAAAGTATAGAATAAAGAAATGCAAAATAAATTGCGCATAAAGTTTAATCACACCGAATGGCTCCACACACACACGCAGCCACACTCGCATTAAGCAATATAAAATAAAACAACGTAAATAGCACGCACACATAATGCATTTTTTTCGTCTTAAGTATTTTTATATAAAAAATAAATAAACAAACAAAAAAAAAAAAAATATATAAAAATAAATAAATACAAATAAAAATTAAGAACGACAATAACAACAGCCCACTACCCGATACTTTACCAATACAAAGATACAAGTGATGATACACTTCGCACACAAAAAATGATCGCCGACGACGGCAATTTCACAACGAAAACCAACCACCCCATAAACAATTTTTCCTACAATTTTGAGAATTCCTACCGACAGTCTGCATTATGAAAATGGCGAAGACGGTTAAAAAAACTAGTTGGAACTCTTTATCCTAGGAAAGTCCGAAAACTTTTTAGATGTGTAGGATAGAACTCGTTACCAATTCTAAAAAAAAACAATTTTTAGGAAAATTAAAAAGGAATTTTTGGTACGTCTAATGCGTTGTTTGACCAAGATCTGATCAGAATATTGTCGTACTTCCCGCTACTTTTTACGGAAAGTCGTAAAAATGTCGGGTTAAACTCTGGTCATATATGAATCTTAATATGTTGTGACATTCCGTTGAAAGTCTAAAGGAAATTTAGACGTTTCGGTTAACTTTCTCACAATATGTCGGACTTTGTCTGACATAAGATATATTAGCAAAAATTGTTTACTGGGTACTAAGCCTCACAGTATTTTGACTCCATGTTAAAATATGAAAAAAGAATTCCCAACTAATAAATATTGCAACCATTTTGGATAATAAATACGTCACCTTTAGTGTTGCAATTAAGGAAAGAAATATTCAATATTATAGAAATAAAAAATTGCGCTACAATTGCTACGGATTTTCTAACTTTAAAAGCGTACAAGTGTCACGTTCTTTACCCTGAAAAAAACAATACATTCCCACCAACACTAGTGATCAACGGGGCTATACTTTGTTTGTCATTCCGTGTAAAATTTTTTATTATTCATCTCAGACCCCATAAGGCTTACATATTTTGGGTCCTTGAAAATGTCCATCTGTCCATCAGTTTTGGTATGAAATCCAGCAACATAAGTCTAGTAGGATAAGAGTTATGAATCCAAATGTGGAACCAGCACTCTTAAAACTTGATAATTTTGTTACAAAACTAACATAAATGGTGGCGTAATACACAGACTGATGTAAAACTTTGCACAAACTCGTTCTATACAACTAGAAATCACACTGACGAATTTCACTGACCCCATATTCCGCCTACTCTCGAAAAACAGTCGGTCAAATATTTTTGCTTAAATGTCTCTTCAACGAAAAAAACCCACCCTTTTAAAGACGTCAAAGATGCAAAATAATGTTTCATCGAAAAATTTTAAATTAACTTTGTTATTGATTATGATCAGCTACAATACGTTATATATTTTTGAAAATTTTAAACTTCTACCTTTAAAAATAACCAAGTTATCAACAAAATTTCAATTGACGTATAGTCAAGTGCATTATTTTCTTAAGTATGTAACATGATGTATAATCAAGAAAAGAAGGAGCAGTTGAGTTTTTTTAAGAACACTGGATATGTATTTAATTTCGTACTCTGTGGTTGACTGTTACCACGGTGTCAGTCAAATTAGTGATCAAACTAAAAATGATTGCTTAAGTAAAAATTTAAAAGTGCTCTAAATTAATAAAAGCCCGAATCCATTAAATACATCTGTACTACAAAACCTATATTAAGTATGACTATCAGCTTCTTCCACATAGGACTGTTTGAATTTTTGTTTGAAATATGTTTTCCACGTCTAATTTAAACAATCTGGTATTTTTGTTAGCATTGCATTCTTCCAAGTGGGGCCTTCATCAATATCCTCAAAAAGACAGTTATACAGCCTCTTGCGTTAATTAATTAATTGCTTGTCTTTTACATTTTCAGAATAAATGACTCTTTTCAATTTGTTTTAAAATGCTGGAATATAAACTGTCTAGCTATATTTTGTTTATTTTGTGTTAATCCTTCTTCGGTTTTATTATATACTAATAATATTTTTAATACACACATTTTGGTTCACCATCCAACAAAAAAATTTTTACAAAAACAAAACATGACACAAAACACACGCAGACTAATAGTATGTTCACATTTGGCTTCTTAAACGCGTTTAAGCAGTTCGAACGTGATTAAGCTCTAATCACTTCAAAATCGAGATGATTACCTATACATTGATTGATGATTACAATTAAATAACTTCATAAACCACATAGAATCCACTGAACATACCTCAAATGTAGAATCGCCAACATGATCGTGTACAACCGGCCAAGATTTCTGCTTAATGTTTTTATTTTTTTCCTTAAATAATTCATAAATTTTCACAATTTCATCATTAAAATGATTAAAATAATCTTCTAATAACTTTATAAAAGTGTTTTTATCCATTTTTAATACTTTAAAGAAATATAAATTTGTTTGTTGTTTTTTTGTGTGTTTGTTGTGTGTTTTTTTTCTTAAGCATCTGTCATCTTAATCATCTCAAATGTAATGTGAACGGCTTTGATTAGCTAAATCGACATTTTTGTTAAACGCGTTTAAAAACCTAAGTGTGAACTAAGCATAATAGTGCTGCCCAGCGGGAAAAATTAAAAGCGTTTCCTCCTTTCAGTACCCATGTTCTGTAACTCCCGCGTCGAGAAATTTTTCGATTGAATGTGAGAAATGACACAAAAATGCCATAAAGTTGAACAAACAACTGTATTTCTCACTTAACTGCGTCTGTAACATTTTTGGCGAGTAAAAGCTGTTACGTAAGGAAATTACTCGCCAATTTACAGAAAAAGTGTGTCTGTAAAATTTTTGTGGGAATATTAGTAAATTTTGGTTGCCTTCAACGATATCGACTTCGAGTGGACATTTCCATGACATTTCCAACGTAACGACGTAATCTCTTTTCATATTTTTCGACATGAGTTACAGACACACTTTTTTCTCACTTTTCGAGAGACGATGGAATATTTTGTTTCACATCTTTTCGATGCGCGAAGTTCCCACCAAAGTTACAGAACATGGGTACACCCCTTTAACAAGGACTACAATTGTATTCTTATAAAACTTTTATTCATTCCACTCTGCCTTCTTTAAAAAGGGTTTTAGAATGTTTTTTATAAAATATTTTACAAATTCAAATTTCGGTTCTAAGATAAGGTCAAAATCGTTTTATTAGTAGCTATGTGGGAATTGGTAGAAGTTTAGTCATTAATTTACTCACTTCGCTTTATTAGCAGCAACAATTATACAGGTATAGAGCTTTATTCTTAATAATTTTTAGAAGGCCTTCCAGATGCTTTAAAAAAAGATGCGAGAAGCCAAGGCCTTGGTCTCTAATGACCCAAATTGTAAAGTAGAAATAAAGTTGGAGTGCGGCTAGGCCTTTATAAGGCCTCTTTACTACTTCATTTTCCCGCTGGGAATTTTAATGGGAATTATTACAAATTTCTCCTATCTGACAAATTCACATATGAATTTCTTTATTCCTCACCCTCATGAAGATGAATAAGCACCAACATTTTTAAACGCTCAGGCCTGCTCATGTCTGAAAAATGAGGAAACGTTTCGGTAAATTGCTCTTTATAGGTCACATATAATTATTTTTTTTTGCCATTTTCATAACACTGTTCAACAATGCAGAAGCACGAATAAAGCAAATACATACAAACAACGAAAGTGAAACCAGTATTACCAGAAGTGTTAACTAAAATAAATTTGGAGGTTTTTAAATCGACCACGATTCCTTTATATCACAGCAGATAGATTTGACATCAGAAATTTTACACAATTAAATTTCTGCAAATACAGAAAATTATTCGATTTTTTACAGAATGAGGCTCCATTTATTCTGTGATACTCTGGCGATTATACTTGAACTTTTAGTTTTTAAGCAAAATAAAACAAATTATGCTTCCTGCAGTTGTTAACGCTAATATTAAATGTCAAGTGCAAGACGAATTGTTTTACACAGATATCTACAATTGGTTTGTTGTTATTATTTGCTGGTTAACAAGTGTGAGAGAGAAATGATTACATTGTAGTGTAGAAATATTTTGTGCTTAACGTTCCAAACGCTGTCAAATGTAATAAAACGGTAACACTGACCTCCACCAACTCCGCCAACATAAACACAACAACATTTAAATAATTCAACACATGAATGGAGGAAGAGTCAATAACCTAGAGTGCATTACTCATTTTCAAGACAGTGTGTGTCCTTCAAAAAAGTTATCTTTTATAATTAAACAACTCGCTTGTTATTGTGTGCTTTATTCTGCTGCCAAAGCTGAGGTGGCTACTGCGGCAGACTATTTTTTTATTTTTGCTGTAAACGCGAATATTTCCCCATATTGTTAATGATTATAAGTGGATTTTTGGTGTTGTTTTTTAATGTCTCCTGTCTCTTGTTTTTTTTCTTGTTAATTCTTAAAATGTACAAGTTGTCTGCAACAAATATTCCTGCTTGATGGCACATATGTGCGTGTAACACGTCGCCAGATACATGTGTATTTGATTCGCGAAACAATCTTAGTTTACTGTTTGATTAGTTAAGGTCCAACATTTATATGCTTAAGTTGGCATGTTAATCATATGAGGCAAACCATATTGTACTTAAGGAAACTTTTTGTTAAGTTTTACGAAACAAATGTTTTTTGATTTTGTTTTTGTTTGTTTTAATCATACCTGTTAAATTTCGATTACGATTAGTAATCAATTAGATTACTTTTTAAAAAGAAGCGTAATGATTATTTAACTCTATAAGAAAAAATTTCTGATTACTAATTGATTACGATTACAAGTAATCAAAATATAATCAGAAGTACCGGCGATTACTAAAAAATAATCAAATAGAATCAAAAGTAATCAAAAAGTAATCCAATTATTTTCAACGATTATTTTTGATTCTTTTTGGTTACTTTCAAAAATTGCGTATTCATTCGTACAATTATTTTTATTGGAAACAGTTAAATGTTATCATAATTCAAAAATGTACTGGCAAAAACTTTTATCCATTTAAAATTGGACCAGTATTTGACTGTATTTATTTATTACCAAACAAAAACTGTAATCATATTGATCGATATTATATTTAATAACTTGATAATAAATGTAATAATATAACATATTAAAAATATTTGTATATATTTACATATATCCATATTAATTAGGTTCCCGGCTAAGAATGGATTAAAGGGCAAAGAATTAATATTAAGATTTTGTGTGTCGCTGGATATTGTTTATCGAATTTATTGTTTTTATCTGTTTGCATTTTTCTTAATTTCTTTTTTTGCATTTGAAAACAATTGCTTGAGGTATTTATTGTTGTTATTATAATTTGAGATGGGACCGTTATAGTTTTTTTTTTACTCCTGATCACGCGGGTGGACTTTTTATTTATATTTATATATAAAAAAACATATCAAAAATGTTTTTTCAATAGTTTACTACTTTCACTTGTATTTAATTATTTCGGAAATATTTTTAAATATTTGAAATCGCATTAAAGTTTTGTATCAGAATATTTAATGAGTCAATAAACAATCACGAAAAAATCCAGTACAGTTTTGGATACACTTTACAGTTTTTACGCCAAAAATTGCAGAACATTTAATTATGAAATTGAAAATAATTTATCGGCTGTCCCTGATTTTTTTGATTTTAGTTTTGATGGTGAGCTAATGCGTGTATTATTTTAAAGTTTGTTTGATTTTTAGCGACTTAACTTTACAGATGATGAAATTGATAAAAGTCCTTCTTCACAAGACCATACAAAACCTGACCGACGATCCGCTATAAAGCCTCAATTCTTCAGCTATCTAAACGATAATTCAAGCGCTGACGGAAATTGGCAAAAATATGATTTGCTAAAGGAAGCATTTATATACTTGAATACTCCCCTAACATCTTCAGCTCCAGTGGAATGACTGTTTTCTTTTGCCGGGATCGTCAACAGTCCAAGGCGACAATCATTGTCTGATTTTTCCTTTGAAAAATTAGTTTTAATGAAGGCCAATTGTAAAAATATGTTATTATAAGTGTCCGACCGGTTATTCGGCCAATAATCGTTTCTCGGCATTTGTTAATAAAAGGTTTTTGTTTGTTTATTTTATTATCAAAAATTGTTATAAAGTTATTGTTTTTTTTTTTTGTTTAATATATAAGTTTTCAACTTACTATTTCTTTAGCTACTTTTCTTCAGCTATTTTTAATTACGTGCTGTAGATAATGTTGTTTATGCTATTTTTAAAATAAATACAGTTGAACTTCTATAAGTAGAACTTCTGTAAGTCGAAAATTCTTTAAGTCGAAGGGAATCTCTTGGCAATAGCGGTGGACAGGCCAATTCACATGATTTTGTTTCTATAACTTGAACTCTTGAACTTCCTTATCTTGAATTTTTCTATAAATCAAAGTAAAATATTTGCACCACGCGTGGCCACATTTCCACAAGTCGAATTTTTTTCCAAAAATTTTTTGCCATCTTAAATTTTAGTTGTATTTAAAACTAACTAGCATTTAAAATATGGCATTTGTCTTTAGTTAAATAAAATTTGATAAATTAAAATTCAATAATTCTAAGTTTTTCAAATTTTGCATGTAAACACTTATCAAATCACACAATATCTGCACGAAATGTATTTGTATACATTTTGTATACGAAATAAAATTAAACAACATGAATACCGAAAGAATTAAATTTTTTTTCGTGCATTTATTACAAAATCCTCTAACTTGAAGTTTCTGTAAGTCGAACTTTTTTGTCGGGATAATGGAGTTTCGAGTTATAGAAGTTCAACTGTATATTAAAATTTATTGATTATGAAAACTTTAAACAGGTTATCAACTGTTTCTAAAAAGTTTTTAGTGCAAATGAATACACAATTGTTAACAGTAATCAAAAAGAATCAAAAAATAATCGTTGAAAATAATCGGATTACTTTTTGATTACTTTTGATTCTTTTTGATTATTTTTTAGTAATCGCCGGTACTTCTGATTATATTTTGATTACTTGTAATCGTAATCAATTAGTTATCATGCAAAACCAAAAGTAATCGTAATTGTAATCATTACTTTACCGTTATGAAAAAAGTAATCTAATAAGTAATTATTACGATTACTAATCATTACTTAACAGCTATGGTTTTAATACATTTGAGAGACTTTTTGTTAATTTTTGACAGTAGGTTATGGCTATGCATATTATGGTTGGGCCTTTAATCATATGTGCCAAGCCATATTGAACTTAAGAAAATTTTTTGTTTAAATTTTATGAAACTGTGATTTGCTTATGCAAATGTTTTTTAGTTTTGTTTTTTTCCAATGCATTTGAGAGGTTTTTTTGTTAATTGTTAACAGTAGCTTATACATATTATAGTTGGGCCTTAAGTTGCAAAAGTTTTTATGTTTGTTTCGTCCTTTTGTCTTGCTTTTTTCTGACACAAAAGGACGTAACTACACTTAAGTCATTCTTAGATGTACAACCAATAATGCCACAAACACCAGAAAATCCATGGTATGTTATTGATTTATATATTAAATAATTTTTTTAAGGATTTAGGTATTAAGTTCTTAATTGCGGAGCTTTAAATGAAAACGAAATTACTAAATTTTATTAATAAGAAATTGCAGTCCATTTAAAAGGATTCAAAAGCAAATTATAGGACATATGAAACAACTTAATTTTCGAAAGGAATGCTGTCATAAAATTATGACAATCTACTTTTAATTCTTGGAGATGTTGCCACTTCTTCATCTTCTTCGATATTTTAATTCTCATAGTCTGTTATTGGGTGGGCATCTCATTAAAATTGTAATAAAATAAGTTTGGACTAAATTTAATCTTAATACCAACATAATAAGATGGTTTATGGGCACAAATACCCTATTGGGGCTATGTTAAATCTCTGGCAAAAAGTGCTTAATTCTATTTTTTTGTAGTTTTTGAGAACAACTTTAAATGTGATTTTTGAAAATTTACTCCTATTCTTATATTGTGTTTATAATGTTTTGGGGCCTTGAAATTAGGGTTTTATTGGTGCCAAAAGGGACAAAAACTTTGGGGTTTGCATCGGGGATATTAAAAAAAAATTAGATTTTTTGGGAAAATACAAAATATGACTTTAATTTTTCTATAAAAGACAACTAAAGGCGCAACCATAATATGCATAGCCTTGGTTAACCTTCTGTAAAAAATGAACAAAAAGTCTCTCAAATGTATTTTTAAAAAATAAAAAAAAAACAAAATTAAAAAAACATTTGATTCCGTACGGAGTGTGTTAGATATGCACTTTGCTTAAGCAAATTACAGTTTCGTAAACCTTAACAAAAAGTTTTCTTAGGTTTAATATTGTTTGATTAGTATTGTGGTTATTTTGTTGAACTATTTATGGTTTTTAATCCAAATTTTATATATTTTTAAATAGGCTTAATAAGTTCATCAAATTTAATTTTCATTAAATTATTTTTATGAAGAGAGGAATTTTTACAACATGAAAATTAATCAAAATTGTTATTGATAATCTTTCATTTTTGACCGTGGCCGGGATTCGAACCGCGGCCTGCAGGTTACCATGACATGTTTCGATCGCAACCACTCGATCTCCTCAGATGGATTTGCCGTTTTACACTCGCAGCCATCGACGACTGCTGACGTCAATAGTCAATAGTCAAACATCAATCCTTAAACCAAATTGTATTTTAACCTTTGGTAGATCGAAAGTTGCTTTTTTGCATGATTATCAATTTTAATTGATTTTACATGTTCTTCCTTACTTCTGTTTACTTTTTGTCAAGAATTCTTCTTGCAGTCCAAAATACATTTTTTTGTTTTTTCATTTTTGTCTTCCCTTTTCTTGTTGACCTTTTTCAGCACAACTTGAAGGACAAATTTACACATAGAGCTCGTGCCTTAGCTTTAACAATAATAAGTATTGTGGGGTTTTTGTTGAACTATTTATGGTTTTTAATCCATCCAGCAGCCATCGACGACTGCGAGTGTAAGACGGCAAATCCATCTGAGGAGATCGGGTGGTTGCGATCGAAACATGTCATGGTAACCTGCCGGCCGGGGTTCGAGCCCCGATAGAGATAATATAGGTTGTTGGGATGATATTGTACACGGGAATTACAAAATATTACCATAACGTTGAACGATTTCTTTTACCCAGAGTTGCAAAAGCACAAAAAGGGCTGATTTTTTATAAAAAAGTATATAAAAAAAAAATAATATCGATTTCGGCAAAAAATTAAAAATTATCTTAAAATGGCAAAATATGTAAAAAAAGCCGATATTGCCAAAATAAGCGAAAAAAGCCTTAACAAATATAGCTCAAGTTTTTGTTTTTTATGATCAGAATATGTTTTCAATCAAAAACATTAAATCTTGTTAACCAAAAAATAAGCATTTGCTTTTTTTTAGTTAATTATTAGTAAACTAAAATGATAACTTGGTTTCGTTTAAATATGCTAAATTCCCATTTCATACTATGTATTGATAAACTGATATTTATTGTTGATGGGATAAGCTATTACTATGCGCATTTCACTGGTTGCTTAGGCCAGATCGTCAGGAAACTTCATCCAAAGATTTTAGAAAAACTAAAGATATTATACAAATAAAACTGTTAAGCGAATAAGAACTATAAGCAACAGTTTTACCTGTGACAATATCAAAGCTTAAACAAAAACAACAACAATAAACAGTGAGTTTATCTTTTCTTACAGTCCCGACTACAATTGGTTGATTTTTGTCAACTCTAAATTACAACTACATTTACTTTACTTTATTTTATTTTGCCAGTTCAGTTTTATTTACACTGCCACATGCATATTAGTTATCAAAGTTAACTATTGATTAACTACTATTGGTTAACTAGCATTTCATATTAACAGTATAGGTATGGTTAACTAAACATATTTATCAGAGCAAAAAATTGTTACTCTATGTATTAAAATAACAAATTTCAATGTTGGTAGCAGTGTTTTTCTTTAAATTTTTATTATTTCTTACCTATTTAAAATGATGAAGTGATAAATTGCCTAAACTGTTAATAATTGTTTTGAACACTGACAATGTTGCATATTATGCGAACTGTTAGTTAGGCCCTTTAGAGTTTATCATTTTTGGTTAGTTAGGACCTTTTGCGTTTTAGGTAACAAAATATAAAATATGACATTAAATGTTTCTTTTAATTCATCACACATAGAGAGCATAGTAAATTATTTAATTACACATATTAGATGTTCATTCATATGACCAAATTTAATTTCCAATGGCCTTATTCCTAAAAAACAAAACGGGTTTATAAAATGTTCTTAAAACGAATTTTACATAAAAATTTGTCTAATAAACCTTTTATTAAACTGAAATTTTTTTATGAATAAGTGGCCATATCTTTTGTTAATGTGTTGCTTTTAAAAATGAGCACAAGCTATAACATTTAACTAAATGCTCCTTTGTATCATTCTGTTTTTGAAGTAAAAATCTGCAAGGCTGTTTTGCACTTCAAAAAACTGCAAAAAACTTTAAGTACACAAAGCGAAAAAAGACGTTAAAAATTGTCATACAATGGTATTCAAACAAGAACGAAGTGCTTCAATATTTCGACAACATCTGTTGTCAAATTTTTAACAAAACGTTGTCAAAGTGAAACCAAAGATCT
Organism: Pollenia griseotomentosa; assembly: GCA_963931875.1. Taxonomy (NCBI): domain Eukaryota; kingdom Metazoa; phylum Arthropoda; class Insecta; order Diptera; family Polleniidae; genus Pollenia; species Pollenia griseotomentosa. The sequence continues at coordinate 64,569,051 of OZ007562.1, forward strand.
GAAAAATACCATTGTTGTCAAAAACACAGAAAAATTATTAGTATTTTTTTATCAATTAAAAAAAATTATTTAAAAAGTACTTAAATTTAATTAATGTGATAATTGAAACAATTATTTTTTTTTTGTTGAAAGAAAATTAAAATAATAATTTTTATTTAATTACCATTTTAGTAGTTTTGAAATAAATTTTGAATTAAAATAATAATTAAATAACAAAAAATTATTTCTTTTAAAATAAAATAATTTAAACTTGTGAAATTGTTGTTGGAAATTTTCAAAATCAATCAACACATTGCTTATAACGGCAAAGTTTCATTTTTAATTAATTAAAATTAAAAATATCATTTATTGAAAAAAATATTCAAAATATTAAATTTTTACAATTTTTAGTAATCAATATAATCATTTTGGTTATAGGTGCCAAATCAACAAATGGGTTGCTTGATTCTATGAATTTAGTATAAATTTGGTGATTAGAGAAAATTTTTAATTTTTTCTGTGTAGATAACGCCCAGTTTTCATTATTGAAAACATACATACCTCAATATGTTGTCAAACTTAAAACTTTTGAATTTAGCTCATGGTAAGCAGTTTAACAAATAAAAAGGTTACAGATTACTAATAAGTAAATAATAAAGTATTGTTAAATAAAAAACTAAAACATCGAAAGAAAAGAATAAATGTATTATTATATCTGTGTTGAAAACATTAGAATTCGACAAAGGATTTGTTTTTAAAGAAAATTTTAATTTCGTTAAAACAAATGCACTATAAACTAATAATGATAACAACGCCGATAAGGAATTCAAAGAATTTCTTATTTCCATAAGCATGGAAGATATTAGTGATCATTAAAAAGATAGGTAAAATATATACAATAATTTGGAGTATGTAGTTAATTTTACAATTCCTGATAATGCGACATTTAGAAGTGTCTATATGCAAAATATATTTAAATAAAAAAGAACTAAATGAAGCTTTGCCGCACTAAGGTGTCCGCGTTAAAGTAAGGGAAAATTTTTATTATCATGGAAAAAACACAAGTAATTAATATCGGCATGCAATTTTTATTTTATGCACAGAAAAAAACAATTTTCATATTTGAATTTTCGCATATTTGAATAAAAAATTTTTTAATTTTCTGAGATGACGATTTTTGCGGTATTGATAAAAAAGTTTGTTTGTATGAATAGTTATTGAATTTTTAGTCAACAACCATGTTTATTTTAAACAAATTGTTTACGTGATTTGTTAAAATAAACTGTTGGAAATGTTCAATAAATAAAACAAAATGTTTATCGAATCTTTATTTATTTAATTATTAATTATGATGTGCTAAATTCCCAATTTTTATTCTATGATAAATACACTAAAATTTATTGCGGGATAAGCTAGTTCCTATGCGCATTTCGCTGGTTGCTTAGGCTAGATCGTCAGGAAACCTTTTTCCATAGACTTTGGAAAAAAAATATTATACAAATAAAACTGTAAAGCGAATGAGAATTACAAACACTCAAGTCTTATTTGCAACGATATCAAAGCTATTAAAAAAGGACAAAGACACTACGATGTCTCTAGATTTGTGGTTCCAGTAGTGGAAGAGCTTTATATAAGGTAACGTGTATGTTTTCTTTTATTAATGTATACCGTTCACCGAAGGTAAAAGGGTTTATATAAGTTTGTCATTCCGTTTGTAATTTCTATAATATTAATGTAAGACCCTATACAGTATATATATTCTTGGTCCTTATAAGATGCAAAGTTGTTTTAACGATGTCCGTCTGTCTGTCCATTGAAATGGGCTTTCCGAAGACCCCATTTGTATGGGGACTTGGTAGTTATATATTTGTCACATATACACGGAGAAAACTGTTGTGCATTATTTATGCACAAGCTGTTCATAACTATAAAATGATTAGGTACATTTTTGAATATGCAACTTTGCGCATAAATTATGCCTAATAATCATAAATTCTGCACAATCTATTGAAATTGTGCATAAGTTATACACAAAAAATGTGCACAGTTTGTGAACATTGTTCATAGCTTAATTATTTGAAAATTAAACACAATTGATCATAATATATGAACATTGTGCATGAACGACTATTAACACTTATTGTTCATGAGTTATGCCTACTTGTGCATGGATTTTGCCCAACATTTTGATATGTGTGTATCTTGTTCATAAGTTGTGCGCATTTATGCATAGATTATGAACAATATTATGTTCCTTGTGTCAAGAGCGCCGGTTGTGTTTAGAAGCGACAGTAGTTGAAGTGAATTGAAGTGAATATTTTTTAGAAATATATAATTGCGCAAATCAAGAAAACCAGAGGTAAGTATTGAGTTATTATCAAATATTTATCACAGAACAAAGATAACTGATACAGCCAATTGTTTTTCTGACTGGGTAGTTGCTTGACGAACTATTTATGGAGTTCTGCTTCAGCTGATTTTGTTTCCTTTTTGTTTGTGTTTTGCAGAAAAATTTCCATTGAAGTGCTAAATATGGAAAACTTCGCAGGTCAACAAAGACGTGAATATACTTATGTTTTCTACAAATTTAGAAGGTATTAATTTATATTTTAATTTAATTTGCTGTTATTTCTGTATATTGAATTTCCTAATTGAATTTCCTAAACCCTTTGAGCTTCATCCAATATTAAGCACTAGACTATGTTTTATGATAAGAATTTTATAGATATGTAAAAAATTTAATTACTTTATAAATTATATAAAATAAACATATTAATACTGAAGTATAAGATTTATTTTATTTTAATATGTGTAAATATAATATTAGTTATAAAGTGCTTGTACTTTGAAATAAAGACATTTGAAAATAAAATGAAAATTTGTTTCTTTAATATTTGCAGGAGGTGTAAAATATTTCCTACTTGTTCACAATCTATGAAAATGTTGTTCATAACATATGCACAGTTGTTCATAGTCTTTTCCTAGTTGTTCACAATCTATGAAAATGTTGTTCATAACCTATGCCCAGTTATTCATAAAACATGCTCATAGTGCTGAACTTAAGTTATGAACAAGTGTGCATAGATTATGAACAACTGTTCTTGGTCGTTTTTCGTGAACAATTTGTGCATAAGTTGTGCCCATAGCGCATAATTTCTGCACATAATTCTCTCCGTGTAGTCCGGAATTGATTGTTATTGAAATTCAGCCTCATCGGTCCACAAATGGCTGAGATATGAGCAAGAAACCATGACTGCCTCTCATTTTGCCCGAAAATCCCGCATTGTTGTTTTTTTTATTTTATTTTAATGTATAAGGTACAAGCATTTCGGGTATTAAAACACAACATCGGACAAAATGAGGCCTGGATCGGACAAGTGATTTCTATAATCTGGAGAACGGCAAGATCCAAAGTTTCCAAATTAGGTAAAAGCATCTTGGTTATCAATACACAACATCCGACGAAATTTGGGCGAGGTTGGACAAGTGGGCGTGGCATTTTTCATACAATCCCATTAAAAATTTCTGTATATCTGAAGAACGGCAAGAGCCAAAGTTTTCAAATTAGGTAAAAGCATCTTGGTTTTCAATTTACAACATCCGACAAAATGTGGGCGGGATTGGAAAAGTGGGCGATGTAAAAAGTTGAATTATTTTAATTTTAAGAACGGCACTTATATAACTTTACGTTATATTCGCACCAGTACTCTTCCTTGTTTTTTCATAAAGTCTAATAAATAAATTATTTTACAAAATAATTTATTTTACAAAATAATTTATTTATTGAATCTTCATAAATTAAATATGAACTAACAATATTAATCAAATCTTATTGTAATACGATATTTTATATCCTGCCAGTGCCGCACCTTCACGGTTTCTGAGTCCTTCAGTATCATGCGAATGCAAATAGCCAAAATATGAAAATATTCCGCAAATGCGAATCCGAATATCCGCCGCTCCCTACTTTAAATGATTAAACAAGGAAATTTTAATAATAAGGTACAAAGAGCCATCTATTAAGTGTATTTTCGTAAAATTAACGCTCGATTGATATCTGATTTAACACATGGTAGTGTGTGTATTCGAGCTAAACTTTTGACGATGATCTGTTTCTGCAACCGTCACAGAAGCGGCTTTTTAGCACTTAAAAATGGGACAGGCCCATTTTTCTGGATATCAATTGGAGAGGGCTTAAAGTCGAGCATGACCTACAACAGACGATGAACGTACAATAGAATGCGTATGAGTATATTAATAAGAGTGTACGTACAATTTTCAACATGACTGTATTCAATATTTTTATTTTTTTTTTTTTTCGTTATTTTTTTTATTTTTTTTTTTTTTTGGCAAATTATGTTTAACACATTTCTCAACAACAAAGCCATGCATAAATCTTTTTTGCTTTTGGGAACACAAAGACCATAAGCGGACCGGACTGGACAGGGTCCAGTGCTCTTTGCATTGAGCACGAGTACGTAGAAAGTGATAAGAACAAGTTGCTGAATTTTTGACTCGTTTCCCTGCAGTGCGCTGGACCGGTCCCAAATTGGTACTTTCACCTATCACTAAGGGACACTGTTAGTCTTTTACCGGTAAATCGACCGGAGATTTTAACATGTGGTAGTCGTAGAAACAGTCAATTGACCCCCCTATAGATAACTATGGGACAGTCTGTTTACCGGTGCCACAGTATCAATGCCATGGTACTAGTTAATAACAAAGGGACATAAAACACCTCTTCGATAACAAAGGGACAGAAAAGTGTGAATTGACATCGCGAAAGACAACGTTGAGTCAGAAAAATAACCGAAAAATGGGTCAATTGACAAAATAAAACTGCAGGGTTTGTATACGTGTGTGTTTGTATGGGAATGTACACTTTTTCATCTACGTATGAAAGTCGAGAATATGTGTATGTATGTATCTTATTTATTTTTTAACAAATGCTGTTCTTGAATTTTTTTCTTTTGTTAATTTTATTTTCTATACCTACGAAACAAAAGAATGTGTTACTTTTAAATAAACAATTCTTGCTGCTGCTGTTGTTATCGTCGTTTATGTGTTTGTTGCTCCACAAAGAACGACCTTGATCTTAAAAAAAAAACAGTTTGAAATTTGTTTTATTCTATTTGTTTAGATTTTTATAATCAAACATTTAATTTTTTTGTCTTATCAAATGCACATTAAAAATGTTTAATACTGGAGCTATAATTCAAGATATAATATTATAAAATTCTAAATTATTTCTATTTATAATTTGAGAATTACTCCTATTCATTAGAAAAATAAATATGTTGAATAGGTAAAAGTAACTTAGAAAAAAAAAATAGTTCTTAGATTATATTTGTTAAAATTGTTAAGTTAAATATATAAAATTTATTTAGTATATATCACTATCCAGTGTGACACAAAGATCTGACGAAGGCCGTAGCGGGCCAGAAAATGCATTAAATTCTGCTGGTGTCTGATAATTTTAAATTTGTCTGTTCATACAACACCTTACATCATTGCTAACCAAAGGATAGCTAAGGTAAAACATGTAACAGACATGTACATCATTGCTAACCAAAGGATAGCTAAGGTAAAACATGTAACAGAGAAGTCTGGTAGTGTATAAAAATAATTCCTAAAGGCTAGATTACATTATCTCACAAGTCTTACGTATTCCATAATACTTTGTGAGATAGAAATCTAATGAGTTTTGTTGCGACTGTCAAAAAATCTAATTTAACATGACAGTTTGTGTTCACACCGTCACACAAAGTATAAACACTCACACATGAAATCAAATGCAACCCTGATCCAATGAAAAGTATAGTTGTTTAGAAATGTTTCAAAAAACGATGAAGTCGTATGGGATGTCAAACTTTTTTCATAACACCCAGTCTCCACCTAACATGAAATGCAGTTAAAACATGAAGTTAAGACTTGCTGTTAAAATGGTTATATGTTTATGGTGGCGTACACGTAGTGAAGTTAGAGTTAAAACTTTTCATTATTTTCAGTTCGTTGACGCGTAAAGTATGTAGCTACAGTGTGTTTGTGGAAAATATGTTATTTTATACTTAAATGTTTGTTTGTATTATATTTTTCACAAAAAGCAAAGTTTATTATGTGTAGTTTACAACGCTTTTAACAAATTAATTAAAGATGTCGAAAAACAACTACAAAATAGCGTACTGTCAAACTTAAACGTCAATTTATGTTATAAAAGAACTTTCAAAAGAAATGTTATAACAATCAAGTTAAAACTTTAACTGGAGCAGTCTCCACTTAACACTAACTTGCAGTTAGTGTTAAAGTTAGTCATTTTATGTTAGGTGGAGACCCCGGGTAATACTTGTCATTTTCGTGACACATTGCATTCACACTATCACACTTTGTCATATTACTTGAGTTTTTGACATGTATTAATACAAAGTATAATAGTGTAATCTTGCCTTAAGTAAGTACCTATATGAACATATCTATAGCTTCAATGTTAACCAAAGGGTTTCTTAAGCAATAATAAGTATGTGAATATTGATGGAATATGACTATTATTTTAAGAGCTTTTTAAAATTAAAATTTACCTCATAGAAAACATTCGAAAAATTAATATGTATGTTGAATATTTATATTTATGTTCAGTTACAAAAAATGTACTAATACTAAATTAGTGATAATAACCGTGTTTGCTGGTCATTTTGGCAGGAAAACTTTCCGCACCAAATGCAATTTCTAAAAATTCACACATACATATTTTTTTTACTACCGATTTCCGAAAGAGCAAATGCAATACTTAAGCCGTTTAAAATTGTGACACTGCACTATAGGAAATGTTTCTTTTTTCTGGCCAAAACTAATGCTAAGTTAATGTTAAATTAAACGATTTTTTGATTCAACATTTGAAAATCTCCCTCCCTCTTGATGGCTTTAAATTTTTTGTCACGCACTGTCACGGGAAATGTGGTTCTCGTGCTCTCACGGAAAAATTTTTTGTTTCACTACACATGCTCGCACATTCTTGCAAATAAAATTTTTGGTCACACACGCTCACGTGCGAAAATTTACAACACTTCTATTAAAACCATTACTTCTTTCATTCCCTCAATTAAGAAACTTTGGTTTTTAAAAAAATTTTTATTGCAAAATATGGCTGTAGTTCTAAGGCCAAGTTTACACGATGTCTTTACAGACATGTCTAACAAACACGTCTGTTTTGATTGTTTTTGATCGGGTTAGAGAAGAATGAGGGGTTGTTAATATGAATTTTCATGTTTTTAATTTGTATGTATGTATAATAGACTACTAGATATGAAAATAGACATGTCTGGAAAGACATCGTGCAAATGCCCCTTAAGATATCAATTAAATTTAAAAAAAAAAGAATTTAGGAAAACATCTAAATTTAATTGATTACTAATTGTGTTTGCCGTTTTTAAGAGGTAGTTTACACCTCGCAGCATTGCCATACTGAATAACAACAAGTGGCAACAACATATTTAAAAATGGCAACTTTTTATCAATCCACTTAGCATTTCATAGTCGCAATTTACACTATGGGCATTTCTTGCCGGACAGAAAAAGTTTGTGGGCGAGAGAGGCAAGAAGCAAAGTGTGTCAAGCATACAGCGTCGCCCGCTTTCCAACAAACTTTTTCTGTCCGTCAAGAAATGTCAATAGTGTAAACTGCGACATACAAAAGAAAACGAATTTTCGCCACTTTAATTCTTATAAAAAGAAAATTAATTCTTATAATTTTTTTTATTAAGGTTCATATGTTTCAGAATCACTAAGTCTTCATCTTTACTGGAATAATCCATTTTTCTGTGTTTTTGTTAAAAAAAAATTTAAAGCTGCTTTTGTTATACATGTGTAGTGTTGACATTTGGTGATTAAGCTTAAACCAGCAACATTGGCCGCTTAAACTGGCAAATAAAAGTAACACTGTGCTCGAAAATGACACTTTTTTAGGCAAGCTGGGCAAATGGCGTTTTAGCATAATTCGGGTACGCTGAATCCAATGGTGCCCACCGTTTTTTTAGGTTAGTTCTTGTTTTTGAGATATACCGTTATTTCGAAAATGGAGGAGGTTGCACAGCATATATTCGCGTAACTCGAAAACGGTTTAGTTTATTGAAATTACTAAAAAAAACCGAAATTCCTTTAAGAAAAGTAAAACTTTTTTTTTAATTTGAGCAGTCGTTTAAGAAACATAATTTTTTTTTGGGAAAATTTTATTACACAGTGCAACACGAAAAAAAAAATAGCCATATACGGACAATAAATAACCAAAAAGGACCAAAAAAAGACCCGTGTCTCCCAGTTTTGCCCAAAGTCATGCACTTTTTTTATGGGCCCTTAAAGATTTAGGGCCTCGGTGTCATTTTAGCAAAAAAGTGATCATTTTCTCAGGCTCATATCTTTCAAACCGTTCGGAATTTTGATTAATCCTCTGAGACAAAGTTGTAGCTCTTGCCATAAACCTATTTTCCGCTGTTCAGGTTCATAGGTAGCAAACCGTTCAAAATTCAAGGAAACAATCAACTACAAAAATGTACCTAAGATCTCAATAAACAACTTTCTAGAGCATATGAACTTCCTAGGAATGATTCTTAACACCGTTTAGGTAGAGCTTAGGTAGCCGCAAAAGTGAAAGATTTTCCGAAATTTTTTTAATATCATTTGTTTTTTTTTACTTCAACATTGAGATACTATGCTATCTATTACTGCCCTCCATTTTTTTTTTTTCATAATTTATTTATTGAATCTTCATATATTTAATATGAACTAACAATAATTAATCAAATCTTATCCTAATACTTTATTTATGTCCTGCCATTGCCAGACAAAAATGTTCTTCATCACGGGTTCTGTTTACATATATGTATAAGTGTTTATCGCTCATCTAATTGGGTAAGTGCTGCAGTGTCTCTTCTTCTTAAGCGAGTGTGGCCGCCATGATTTAAGATATTTCGAGCTAGTGGATTTGGGTGTTGTTCAAGCCTTTTTAAATATTTTACCGCATATTTTGTCATCATAATTTTTACTAATGGCACATTGAGATCCTTATGAATGTTTGAGTTTTTAACATACCAGAGAGCGGCTGTGATTATTCGAAGAAGTTTATTTTGGCGCCTTTGAATTTTTTCGATATTAGAGGCCGAGGCAGTGCCCCATAGTTGAATACCGTAGCACCAGATAGGCTTTAAGATAGAGTTGTAAAGTAGAAGCTTGCAATAGAGACTAAGGACAGAATTTCTTCCAATAAGCCAATGAATTTGAATGGCTTTCAGTTTAATTTGAGTTAATTTTGCCTCTATATGGCATTTTCACGTTAATCGCCGATCCAGATGCATACCGAGATATTTTACGTGCGAATGTTGAGGAATTATTTGTTTATTGATTGTAATAGGGGGGCAAGATTCCCGGCGCAAGGTGAATGTTATATGTACGCATTTTTGCTCATTGTAGCTGCACGCCACAACGAGTAGTCTCATTGTGGAGTTGCATCAAGTTCCTTGAGATATTTTTTCAGTGAAGCCGTTTTCTGAGTCTGCAGTAACATTCTCATCCTTTTTGTACAGTCTTTAAGTAAGTTCTTAAGTTGAGGGGATCTGTGCAATTGCCACTCTCTACGAGCTCTCCTTTTTTCAGACAAAAGACGCTCGACATCTGAGGAATATATTTTATTATTTTTGGTTTTTTTGGGGGCAATACTGGAATGTTGAACAGCTAGTTTTAGAAAATTGTCAAAATTGACAATAGAGCGATCTATATACTCCGGTGTGCTAAGCGGAATATTTTCTGTGCAATGGGTACTGAGATATTTTTTATATTTTAACCAATTTATATGTGTAGCTGACGTCGCTATGTATCCAGAGGGAGATTCAATTCTATTGGTGTTTATTATAGTAACTATTGTTGGTGTGTGATCAGAGGATAATTCTAAGGAAGCTTCAACGTGAATCGTTTTTGTGGGGATGTTTTTAACAACGCCAAAATCGATGACATCTGGAATTTTTTGCGCATCAGCAGGCCAATATGTTGGTTGGCCACTCGCGACAACATTTAAATTCATTTTAGAGATTGTATTAAACAAAACACGACCCTTTGGTGTTAAGTTGTGACCCCCAGAAGGTATGTTTAGCGTAATAATCGCCAGCAGCCAGGAAACAGGGTCCCAATGACTTATAATATTTATAATATTGGCTTTCTGATATTGAAAATCTAGGTGGTGAATATAAAGATGAAATTACTATGTTTCGATTTATCTCTTCAACACAAATGTTCGTTGCTTGGAGATAATCTTCACGATGATCACACATTGGGTAGTGTTTAATTCGGTTTTTTATTAAAATGGCAGAACCTCCACAAGCTCTATCTCGAGGGTCCTTGGTATCATATAGAGTATAACCATTGATTTTGAACGTATTTCTTGAGGTCAAATGAGTTTCAGAAACCATCATGACATCAATTTGTTTATTTTTAAGAAAGTATTCTAATTCCCTTCATCATCAGCTTTTTCTTCTTCAAATACTTCACTAACATCATACAGGGTGATTTTGTGACTCCACCAACATACCTGAAATGAATTAGAAAAGAAATCAAAAAACGAATGCAAAACAATTCATCAATAAAATTGATATTACCTCTGCAAGCAATGCGTCGAGTTTTTTGCCTTTGTAGTGTTTTTCCATGGGCATTGGTGGTTTGGTAAACCCTTCTGCTTGCTCATCGGATTCGGTAGGGAGTTGTTTGATAAGGTCGTCAAAATGAAAATGAACAAAATGAAGCTTTAATGTCATCGATGTGCCGATTTTTTCAAAATAATACAGCATTTCTTTCACCCATTCTTTTGCTTCCGGTTCCGCGTCTCGATCCCCTCCCAAGACTCTGGTGCATTCACGCTGAAGGGAAATCCATGCCATTGAATGATTTTCATCAAGCGATGAAACAAAGTTGCTCTTGAATAGCTTTCTAATGTCAGGACCATTAAGTACGCCTGTTAAATGAAGACAGAAAATAAAATATTAACATAGTGTAAATAGTGCAATGAGGTGAACAAAAATTCGTTTTAAATTTACTACAATTTCTTTTTTAATTTTGTCATCGCTACGCTTTGGGAAAACGCTTTTCGAATAGTCGAATGCGTTTGGACAATTTACAACGGCCACTTCGATGAATTTTTTAACAATTCCCAATTTTATGTGGAGCGACGGCAGCAAGATGTCTTGAGTATTGTCAATTAAAGGTGTATTCTATGTTGTTTCATTTGTTCCTCCACATTTCCTCTTGGTCTCCACGAATTACATTGGAATTGATTCAAAGGGGAGCGCGAATCCCAATTACAAAGAAAACAAAAGAATTTTGGAAAGCCACCCTTATCGATGATCCCTTGCAAAATGTTGATGACCTTCAAATCACAGCAAATCTTCCATTTATTTTCGTAGTAATTGATTTTTTCAAGAATATCTTTCAATGTTTCATAGCTTTCTTTCATGTTAATACCCATTGCTAGCGGAATGGAAGGTTTTCGGTTCGTCACATGCAACAACACTGCTTTCAAGCTTGAAACAGAACCATCAATAAATAATATCCACTCAATAGCGATGTAGTTCATTCCCATTTTTACCACCAAAGCTTTTATATCGTTGCAGTAAGCGAACGAATTGTCATCAATAAGAGTGTAGATGCTCTGAAATTCAGCTTGCCGTTTGCGGTACGCCGTAGAGTTCACATTAGCATCAGAGAATGACAAAAGTATCATTTTAAGTACTCTTTCAATATTAGTGAAAAAACATGTATGGACATGCATGAGTAAAAATCAAAACCATACACACACATACCAATACCTATAACAAGCTAAAGTTGAATATGTATAGGTATACGCTGCCAATGTGTATTTGCATATTCATTCTTCTTTTTGAATGTACATGCAGATATAAATAAAATTTCTGTTAGCTATCTGCAATACCCATATAAGTATGTGTATTACCGTAAGTATAACGTAAATATACAGAGCGCGATAGAGAGCAGAGATGGCAAATGCAATTTTAAAAATTTAGAAACTAGGCAAAAGTTTTTGTGTGTTGTTATTCAGAAAAATATCAAGATTATTTTAAAGCATTTTAAGATTTGACTAAGCTGTTTTATAACTCGAGAACTACTCAACCTATTTATAAACCAATACATGCGTCGGAAAAGGGTACTTTTACCGAGGAAACTATCTAACAGATCTTTATGACATTTAAAACATAGATAGATCCATATTTATATAGACACATAAGCTATGTATTTTTTAAAAAATATCATCACGAGGGGAAATAGGGGGCAATTTATGCCTCTCCAAAACTATCTAACAGATTTTAATGAAATTTAAAACATAGATAGATCCACCTCTATATGAACACATAAGCTATATATATTTTAAAAAATAGGATAACGAGGGGAAATAGGGGGCAATTTATGCCTCTCCAAAACTATCTAACAGATTTAAATGAAATTTAAAACATTGATAGATCCATATTTATATGGACCTATAAGCTAAATATTTTTTAAAAAATAGGACCACAAGGGAAGCTCGGGGGTATTTTCTGCCTCTCGAAAACTATCCAACAGATTTTAATGAAATTTAAAACATTGATAGATCCATATTTATATGGATTATATTATATGGACCAGGGAAAAAATACTTATAAAAAACGGCTATTTTTATTTTTGTAAATTTAATTTTATTTCAATCATGTTTTTAATAATGTGTAGTGAAGATAGTAATACATTCATTTATTATTCTTAAAACTAAACAACATTTATTGCAAAATAAAAAATAAAAGTAATTAAAAAAAAACAAAGTTATCAATATTCTTCTTATAACTAAAGTTAATTTATTGCAAAGTAAAAAATAATTTAAAAAACAAACAAAACTTCATTATTTCATCATAGTTTGTTAGAAAAAAATGTGTAATTACGCGGTTTTGCATTAAGAAAATAAACACACTTGTAGTTACGTCCCTTTGTTTTTTATTAATAAAAGCGTCACTTTTGATCGAAGAAGTGTCCAGACATGTATTTTAATGGCATTCATAATAATCAATCAAAAAGCTGATTTTTAATTTTTTGTTAGTTACGACTGTTTGCGTTTTAGCTAACGATATACACATGCTTGTGTAATTGTGTTTTTGCTTAATGTTTAACGGTAAAACAAACAAGTGTGAGTATAACATGGGCATGCAACAATTTCTATAGAATCTACAACATTGATGTCAAAAAAATTTTGCAACTGATCAGAGAATTTTAAAGTACAGCAAACACAAAAAACTAAGCGCAAATATTTTTATTAACATTTAATCACAATAAATGGTTTTGGCTGGAAATAAATTTAAAACATATTAAATTTTCATACTTAATTTTTTAAACTGATTTAAAACTTTGACTTTAAAAATTTTTTTAAAACAATATGTATTAAAAATTTCCTTATTTTAGGTAAATCAATTAAAAAAATAATTTAATTCAGTGTGAACTGCTATAATGTTTTGCAAATTAAAGCAAGAATTGTATCAAAGAAAACTCAAATAAAATCTTCTACATGTATGCTTTTATGACAGTTTACCATAATTTATTTTACACACTGTAGTTGTTAAAATATAAACCCAGTTACCATACACATGCACTTGTCGCTGTCACACCCGCAAAGCATAGATAAGTGGCACGAGAAGGCATACATGGCTTTTTATGTATGCTTCTAAGTATGGATTTGTATGTTGTGCTAATAAGAAAGAGTGAAACAACCACTCAATACATTTATTTACATTGGTTTTTATAGCGTTTGCGACATGTTTTTTACATCTGACTTGTCAACTTTTTAGGTCACATGTTATTCTGCATGTGTGTCAAAATTGCTGTTTAACAAAATTTTTTTAATATTCAATCCAAAACGTACATGTAATTTGCTCCTCGTGGTCTTAGTTTGAAAAAAAAAATACATAGCTACTGTGTATCTATATTTTTAATTTCATTAAAATTTTTAAGAAAGTTCTATTTTTTAAAAAACTATATAGCTTATGTGTCCATATAAGTAGGCCCTTTTCTATGTTTTAAATTTAATTAAAATCTGTTGGATGGTTTTGCAGAGGCAGAAAATACCCCCGAGCTTCCCTCCTAGTCCTATTTTCTAAAAAATACAAAGCTTATGTGTCCATATAAATATGGATCTATCAATGTTTTAAATTTCAATAAAATCTGTTAGATAGCTTCGGAGAGCAGAAATTGCCTCTTTCCACCCCTCGTGGTCCTATTTTTTATAAAAATATGGAGCTTATGTGTAGTTTAACATAGGCAATGCTGATGACAAATTTATTTTATGTATCATAAAAAATATTTACATAGTCCCATACCTGCCAAGTGATCAAAGCACAATTTTGTTAAAAAAAAAATTTTTCATTTTTACACAGAAGTGCCAAAAATACTGAAGGTATTTTTTTTAACATGGATATTTTAAATGTATGGCAGATACCCAAAACACATTCATGGTTATTGAATAATATCTGCATAACATTCATGTATTTTTGTTTACTGAATATGGTTGCGTGAAGATATTGCCGTGCATAAGTATAAGTAATAACCATACTTTTTGCGTTATAAATATGTGCATACACAATAACGAAAAGCGTGGGTAAATACCTCTGTATATTATTCTTATGGGTACTTGTTGTCATTCTCTGATTAGCATGTGTGAGTTTTCTTTGCTTTAAAAACGCTGTCAAAAATATGGCAAGTCGCTGCGATAGTCCCAATATGGCCACAATGAAATCCATTTCCATTTTTGTTATTAGTTGTGGTTTATCTCTTCCCTGTTGGGGCTCGTAATCGGTATCAAATGGATCTTCATAAGTAGCACCACTTCCTGTAGTCATTCCTTTAAATTCTGTCCTACGATCTGGAGTTGGCGGCCTTGGTGATACAAAATTTTCAGGTGCAAGCACTGGTAGTGTGGCTGTTACAGTTGCTTTATAAATTTTGTTCTTCTCAACATGTCGATTTAGACGACATGTGTAATTTACGCATGCATAGCAACTGGTTGCATCATGATCACCTGGGCGATTAATCCAGTTTACTGGCTTACAATACTTCATATTATCTTTGCCTCCACTCAACCATGCCATGAGATTATTATAACATTGGCGATACACTGTATTAGGTGTGTAATTTTAGCCTGTCAAGTCTACTTCGTCGAAAAACAACTTATATGCTCTATTGAATTCACCAATTAAAAGATTATTTTCCTTTTGAAATCTTTTAGAACTTTTTTCCTGATTTGATGACCGCAAACGTAGCAAAACGAATCAATTTTTTCACACTGCATATTGAAATTGTCAGTTGCCAATGTTGTGTGCGAATTATGCTGTAGCACTTTCTCTATAACTTTCACCGCTGAGCTCTCGTTGACTTCGCGCTGCGTAATGCCTCGATGTGAGCGTCGTGTTGCTTTTATATTGTGGGCTGCGTCCCTTGATGCGTGTGCTGTGCTTACTGCTTTGCCTGTGATGTTGCGGTTGGTGCGTGATCGCGTGAATTGTATTTTGAGACCTAAGGTACATTTTTGTAGTTGATTGTTTCCTTAAGTTTTAACGGTTTGCTACCTATGGACCTGAACAGCGGAAAAAGGTAAAAAATCGAATTTTTTAAAGTTTTTTGCGATTTTGATCTTGAAGAAGAAGTTTTTTTGATTTAACATGTTTACAATTTTTGTTCTTTTTGGCAAGAGCTACAACTATGTCTCAGAAGATAAATCAACATTCCGAACGGCTTGCAAGGCCTGAGAAAATGATCACTTTTGCAAAAATGACACCAAGGCCCCAAATCTTTAAGGGCCCATAAAAAAGTGCATGCCTTTGGGTAAAACTGGGTGACACGGGTCTTTTTTTTGTCCTTTATGGTTATGTATTGTCCGTATATGGTTATTTTTCCATGACTTAAAAAATGACACACAGTGTTATCAAAATTTCGAAATTTATGTTTTTAAAAATTCATAAAAAATTGGAAAATGCAGCTAGGATTTCTAGGAATTTCGGTTTTTTTTTAGTAATTTCAATAAACTAAACCGTTTTCGAGTTACGAGAATATATGCTGTGCAACCTCCTCCATTTTCGAAATAACGGTATATCTCAACAACAAGAGCTAACCTAAAAAAACGGTTGGCCCCATTGGATACAGCGTACCCGAATTATGCTAAAACGTCATGTGCTCGGCTTGTCTAATTTTGCAACTAGCACAGTGTAATTAATCCTCATCTTAAAAACCTGAAAACAAGGAAGTCCATGCAAAAGCAAAAAACGAAAAGTTGTACACAACAAAGAACATCGGCAGTCGACATGTTTGGAAGTGTTTGTTTTGAAAGACTGAAACTTTTAAAAAATCCCGAAGTTAACGAAGATGGGAAGTTTTGTTTTTTGATTTTGCAGTGATTGTGCGTTTTCCTATTATGTCTTTAGTCACTTGTTGAAAGAAAAAAAGAAACTGTTGTTTGATTTATCTATGTTTGTATGTATTAGAGCGACTCACCAAAAAAAGTGCTCGATGTACCCTCCTTAAAATGAACCATAGACTTTTTAAGATGACATTTAAAATATTTCGGCTCCAGCTTTGACCTCTCATGAGCTGTACCATTTTGAAAAAAGTTCTATTTTTGCATGTTTTGTTAATTTGAGAATCTGTTTCCTTACCAACATATACTATTGGGTATCATAAGAAAGAAAGGCGCGTCCAACTGTATATACAATTCCATGCCCTTTTTTAAAGGATATTCTGTAAAAAAGAACTGTTTTTGAATTTTTTGATCGGGATTGTTTGTAATAAAAATGCCAAATTAACATATTTTAATCTTTAGTCGATTAATTTAAATACTAGTCTCAGCTTTTTTTGAAATTCGTGCTAGTTCGCGTTTTGACAAAAATGCGATGGGGTGGTAACCCTTCGTTTTAAATAGGTCAATATGGATATCAATTTTTTCTTTTGCCAAGTACATCATCTTTGTATGTAAATAATTTAGATTTTTGCAAATTAGATGCATTTTACACGGTGCTCTGGAATATATATAAATGCAATTTAGTGGTAACTCTAATATGATAGCGGATTTAGTTTCTTGACCATGTATGGATGAAAATAGGACTAAAGAAAGAAAAAAAGAAATGATCCACGACTTTTTGGAGGCATACTTTTCAATAACTTTTTTCAATTTTCGAAAAAAATATGCCGCCAAAAAGTCGTGGACCATTTCTTTTTTTCTTTCTTTAGTCCATATGTATTTATGTAGTATTTAATTTATTTTTAATTTATTAATTTATTCGTCTATAGAATTGATCCTTACAGACTATCCCAGTAAAAACTTCGCCTACAAAATAATGTGTTAAGTAATCAGGAAAAAGTGAAAGCACTACTTACAATTCTACTGGAAGAACCAATGAATTTTACAAGGGATGTCCCAAAATGAACGCATTCAAAAGTAAGTCATTATGTTTTTAACCTATATACATCCAGAAATAAGTTGTTATAGAAGCAGGTTTAGAAGAAAGCTACTAAATAATGAGTGAGAGAAGCTATTCATTTTGAAAAAGTAAGCGAAATTTTTGCTGGGATTTATACAACATAAATGTTTATAACTCAAATAAAATAATTTATTATGAATTTAAGAAAATTATTATTTTACTTTTACATTAGTATTTAAGGAAAAATCTATAAAGCTCATTTAACTGAATACACATTCTCCTGAGAGGGTCAGCGTTTGCATAATTAGCTATATAATGGTGAAAAGTAACGTGTTGGTCGATGAGGAATGTTGAACGAAACATTGTTGATCAGAAAACCAGAACGAACCTCACCGTTAATAATATTTAGTAGAAACGAGACATTCAACATAGAGCTTCGGCTTTTTAATGTTGCCAGATTAATAATGATGAGTCTGCAGGTATATAATGGAAGATTTAATGGGTTGAAATTTAAATTTCGTAGACAGAACAACAGGAATTGTTTTTGCACAGATTCGATCTTGTCGACATACATAAGTATAGTACATAGGGTCCCAAATTATTGAAGCATACTCCAAAATAGGTGTCACAAGTGATGTATATAAAGTTTTAGTTACATAAGGGTCATCGAACTCTTTAGCTCACGGTTTTATAAAACCAAGTACTCCTCTGGCTTTGTTATGAATAACATGAGTAAATCCACATTAAGATTAGCAAATCCCATCAAGTGTAATTTGTTTCTAAGAAGTTTGTGATTGACTTTATCAAAAGCTTTGCTGAAGTTTGTTTGAAGAAAACCGCGATTGACTATTGTGGTAAGTTGTAATAGATTTGTTAAAGTTGAACATCTTTTTTGAAAACCGTGTTGGAAGGGAGAAATTAGAGTGTTGACTTGATGACATAGATGATCCGTTATAAATTTTTAAAAAAATGTTGGTATAATACTTAATTTGGCAATACCTCGATAATTTCTAATGGCGGACTTGTTTCCAGATCTAAATAGCGCAATAATGAAGGAATCTTTCCATTTATTTGGAAAATACCCATATTTTATTGATGTATTAAACATAAGTGTCAATGGAATAGCTAAAACATCTGCATATTTAATTAAAACAAAACTAGGAATCTTATCAGGTTCATATTTGTAGGAAAATCTTAGCTTTCTTATTCCTTTAGAAACTGTGGAAATATCAAGCAATGGAATATTTATTGTTTGATTAGCGGTCAGTGTATATCAATGTTGCCAACTTTTTCGCATGACTTCCCGCTAAATCGTACCATAGAAATCGCTAGAAACCGCTAAAATTTTCATTTAGCGGGAAAAAATTAGAAATAATCGCAAAAATTTAAAAAATCTTTAAATTAATAACAAAAAGCTAATATTAGTAGTAATTTCTATCATAAATAAGTGTGTGTGATACAATTGCACGTTATTTTATTTCAATCTAAACAAATTTTACATACAAACATATTAACCTGAAACGCAAAAGGCCCTAAATAACCAAAAATTAAAAAATCGACTTTTATTGATTCTGATGTATTGCATCAACACAAATGTCTTCAAACAATTTTGGAATTTTCATAGAAAATCCGTTTCATAAGCCCTTAATAAACCTGTTTTATTTTTTGTTATAACTTAGGGGGTTAGTTCTTAAGTTTATTTATTCATTTGTTCCATTAAGTTAAATTATTTAATTTGAAATTTAAAGTTTTAAGAATATATTTTCTTTTTAAAATGATCCAGCCATTCAAGTCTAAACTTTTGGGCATATTTGGGCGCCATTACCTTTTCATAAGAAAAAAAACATGCATTTTCTAAAAACTTTTTGTATAATATTTAGAACTTACTGCTCTGTATTTTAAAACAACTTTTTAAAAACACAAACACACGTTCACTTTATTTATTACTTTTGAGTTTGTTTTATATAAAACTTATATTTGTTTCCCCAGAGCCTTTCATTTGTTTGCACTAGAGTTGTGTCGTTCCGGAACGACCTAGTTCCATTGAACGATTCCCTAAAAGGAACGGTGCGGACTTTTTCAATAGTTCCTTTTTTATCGTTCCTCGTTCTGCAATTGCAATCCGTTGAATCATCACATGTATTTCTATAGGTTAATTTTGTGTGTGTTGATCAGTGTTGCTAACTTTTGTGTATTTAGATCGTGACACATAAACAATTTCTAATTAAATCAATTACTGATGTGATTCAAAGCAATATATTTTAGCAATATACCACTCGTTCACCACCAGCAACGGCATTACGCGCAGATTAAAACAGTTATTTTTTTTTTACAAACATTTAAGAAATTATATAATTATTATTAATGTAGTCGTTACGCCACAACATGACAACAAACAATAACAAATATTTGTTTATTGACGTTTTTACGAACGACAAAGAAGTTTTATCGTTCCTCGTTCATTTATTGTTCAAAGTAAAAAACAGGAACGATGAACGAAAGGAACGACCTAGTTCCTTTGATCTTACGGATCGGTCGGAACGATTCCACAAAAGGAACGATTTTGCACAACTCTAGTTTGCACGCATAACTTTTTTACTTTTCTTTTTTCTTGATATTTTCTATTAACCGTTATATATTGGTTGTATATTTTGTTACTATGGTAAAATTACGTTTGTGACTTATTTCAAAAACTGCTATAAAGAATTTGTGTTTTTGTGCATTGTTGTTGTAAAATTCCATATAAAATATATAAACAAACAGCTGTAATATGAATACACCTTGGAAAATATACTTAAAACCGAAATTTATCAACTATGAACACGTGTGGCGTACGCATTTGATACCAAATGTTTACCCACAAACACTTTTAAAAAATCGCTAGATTTCCCGCTAACCGCCAAATCCAATTTTTTCCCGCTTTTGACACTAAAAACCCGCTAGATTCGCGGTAAAACCGTCAAATTGGCAACAGTGGTGTATATGGATAAATGTTTGAATCATCAAAAACTGCATCCGAATATGTAGTTGAGAAAAAGTCCGCAAACAAATTACTTATAACAGCATCATCACTGGATTCATTATGCTGATATTTCATTATAGCCGGAAAGCCAGTTGTTTTCCTCTTAGAGTTGACAAATTTGTAAAATGATGTTGGATTATGTTTAAAGTTATTTTTCATTTTGAATCAATAATTTGAGTAACATAATTTATTCAGAGTATAATATTTAGCGCGACTAATACAGCATTTCCCATGATCGACAAGAAAACCAGATTGTTTGTACTTTTTGAAATCTTTATTTTTAGCTTTAGTCAGTTGCTTGGTGTTCCAAGGAGGCCCGGATAGTATTTTTTAATTCGTTTCGGAATACATACATAAGTCCATAATTGAATACATCTTGTAGTAGAAGGCATCAGTCATATGATCAATAGCAGCAGTTGTGTTCGAGGGACAAGTTAATAGGTTATCCCAGTTTTTACTATTTAGAAGATCATTTAACATTAAGTAGTTTGATTGCGTGAAACAATTATTATTTTTAGAAGATATATTTACAAGTCCAGATGGAACGGATATATTAATTTCAATGGTAGGGTGATATCGGTCTTCAGGAGTAGAAATTGGATTTGTTCGGTTTATGTAGCACTCCTCAGTTTCGCTAGCAAATATTAAATCCAATAATTTAAAATTATTATTAAGTACACCGTTTATTTGAAAAAGACTCATATCATGTAAAATATTGATAAGCTCATCACACTTATTATTTGATTTAGACGGAACAAAATATTTATCATCAGGTAAGAATTTCCATGCTATTGAAGGAAAACAACAACACAAACAACGTCCCATCTTCGTTAACTACGGGATTTTTTAAACGTTTTAATCTGTCAAACCAAACACTTCCGAAAATGTCGACTGTCATTGTTCTTTGTTGTGTACAACTTTTCGTTTTTTTCTTTTGCCTTGAATGCGACTGTTTTCATTTAATGAATCAGAAGTAAAGGCAACAGCTTATTTTTGTCCAATAAAAAATGAATAAGTCGAAGTTACACCACAATCCTGTGACTTTTACTATCTCAACTGCAGCTTTTTAAACACTGCACAAAACTACTTAAAGGATTAACAACAAAAAAGCCGCATTGAGAGGCAGATAAAAGACTTAGAAAAAAATTGGCGTTGGAAATTAATGGGGGTCTGCCTCACATTGCCCCCTTCAAAAGCGAAGCAGCAAAAAAGCAGAAAATAAAGGCGATAAAGTTAAATGTACAAATAGTTATGATATAAAAGGATCTGATGTGATTAAGATTAAATTTTATTAAATTATTTATCTTTTTTATAAGTGTTGATCGACCTTTTTTGATTACTCTAAATAGTTTATAAAGTTTTCTATATGCAGGCTTTCAAGGTCATTATTTAAATAAAAATAAAAGATTATTTATTTCATTCTCAATAAAATCCGTTTCGTTGGTATTCTTTCCAACTTCTTCAGGGATTGAATTTTTATTAAAATCTGGCAACATTTTAAAAATATAAAATAAAAATTAGTCAATAATAACCCTAGATTGCATTTTTTTGTTACATTTTACCTTAGCTATCCTTTGGATAGCAATGAAGTATATTGTATGTACAGAAAAATTTTCAATTATTAGACACCAGCAGAATGTAATGCACAAAGAATGCTGACGAAGGCCGTAGCGGTCCAGAAAATGCATTACATTCTGCTGGTGTCTAATAATTGTAAATTTTTCTGTACATACAATATACTTCATTGCTATCCAAAGGATAGCTAAGGTAAAATGTAACAAGAAAATACAATATAATAGTCTGGTAGCGCATAAAAGTCATTCCTAAAAATTAAAAATTAATTAAAAATAGAACTATTACAAAAAGCATAACTGAAATTTAGCTTATAGAATAAATTGGAAAAATAAAAAAGATGTTGAATATAATATAAAGTAACCTACGAAAGGAAATAATTCCCAGTTTCTAATAATCTTTTTCGTCAGTTTACATAATTTATAAATTATATCACAGTATTTTGTATAGGTGGACAACACAACACAAAACTTAAAATATTAAAATAAATGCATGTAAATTTAAAAATTATCAGAGAAAATTTGTCCTTTTTGATCACAGTTGTTATTATTACTAAAGAATTGCAATGGTGTAGTTTGCATTTGTATCAGTGTTGCCAGTGAAATTTCGAGAAAGATACACTTTAGTTTCCAAAAAAAGATAAATTTTGAAAAAAATTTTAAAATCCATTTTTAACGTTTTAAATTTATTAACGTTATATGACTTATATCACTTAGGTTATTTGGAATTGTAAAAATATGAAACCAAGAACCTATCAGCAGTACTAATCAGAATGAATAAATAACAATTTCTTTATACATATAAATATTATATACATTAAATAATAACAGTTATAGTTTCTTTTACTGGTTTAAGCAAAAAAAGTACTAAATGTTTATTTAAATTACAATATGAAACAAAATTAAACTTTTATCGTGATTTTTGATGATTTATTTTTCTATTTTTTTTTTTAGCGCGTAACGGTCCTCTAGGCACAAAACCTGTAATCATTTCGCCATTTGTAATATTACATGTAATAGGGAATAAAAATCCATAAAAAAAATCAATTTTGAAATTTTTGCAGATAGGTTATAAGATTACGATATGTAACTATCAAAACAAATTCATTTTTGTAAGAATTCATATACGAGTTAAGGCGTTTATACTAAGGCGATTGTATCAAAAAGTTCATATAAATTTCCTGAAAATAAAAGTGATGTTCATATTTCCTCAGAACAACTTCGCACTACTAGTAATCCTCGATGATCAGTCTTGATAAGTCTTAGTACATTTTGCGTGCAGATTCAAAAGATACGAAAAATGGCAGGATTATACATGGTACCTGAAGCCATCAAAAGATACGAAAAATGTATCTTTCGTATCCTAATGGCAACACTGATTTGTATTGTCTTTGTCTTCTTTTGTGTTTATTGCACTTGTCGATTTTTGTTGTATTCTTAAGCTCTCCAACGTGTACCTCTTATTTTCCCTTTTCTCTTTATCTAAAATTCTCACTTTTTCAAAGTTTGGCTTGTGTCCGTTTTCAATGCAGTGTTTTGCAAGTGCAGTTGATAGTTTTCCTCTTTTTATATCAGCTTTATGTTCGTCTATTCTCACGCCTTAATTTCTCTTCTTTGTACCAATGTAGATTTTTCCACACTCCTCATTATCACCGCCATCACATTCCATTTGATAAACAACGTCACTTTGATCCCTACACTCAATCCTGGTTTTTGTTTGTGTTAATAAATTATGTATTGTCTTGTTTGATTTATGCGCGAATATTATTTGTTGGTCTTTTATTATCTCTCTCAGTTTGTTATTCTCAGTTAGTCTTGGAATAAACGGTAGACTATAATAGTTGGCGTTGCCAGATGTGTCATTTTTGTTATTTTTAATTTTAGTCAGTAATGAATTGATTAAATCTTTTGGAAAATGGTTTTTCATTAAGATATCCTTTATTCTTGTCATATTCTTAGATTGAAATTTTACGTTGCTTTTTTTTATAACTTTGTCAATAAGATTCATTGCCGTATTTATCTTCTGTTTCATGGGTTGTGTTGAGTGGAAATTCATCACCCGTCCAGAAGCAACTAGTTTCAAATACGAATCTGTTAATATTTTGCCATTTTGTCGGAATATCTTCATATCCAGTAGCTCGTTTCTGTATTTCTCGCATCGTAAAATTTCTTACATGAAGTGTGAAACAAAAAATTCCATCGTTTCTCGATTTATGAGATAAAAGTGTTTCTGTATTTGAATGCGAAAACAGACACAACAAATTCTGTTTATACTGGAATATTTCCAGTAATTAAGTGTCAAATAAAAGCGAAAATTCAACAAAAGAAATAAATATAATAAAAACAGGGCTGCCAGATCTTGACGATTTTTTGTTCCGGTATTAACAAAGTGACATTTTGATGATTTTTTCAAAAAAAGTGACGAAAGCAAAAACAAAATCAAAAATATTTTATAATTTTGTTGTTACTTTCTATAGAAATTCATCTTGAATTTTTAAATTTCAAACACTTCTATTTTGTGGCGTTGAAAATTTAAAAAAAAATAATATGAATGTCTGTAGAGAGCAACAACAAATTTATAAAATATTTTTGATTTTATTTTTGCTTTTAATGAAATTGTTGGCGTTGCGTATATATATAAGCCCCTTAGTCTTCGAAATAAGATAATTGTAAATATTTTTATATGTTTGTTTATTAGAAAAAAAGATTTCTTTAGAAACAAGGCTGCTTAAATTTTTATATTTATCCCTATTGTGAAAATTGTCCTCGAAATTGTTTGTTTCTTCCCTAAAAAATGTATCGGCAAAAGCAAAATTTCGAGGGAAAGTAATGGACCGACTTGGCTTATTTTGAACATTAAATACTTCTTATATACATATACAAAATATGATTGATATTTGATATTCTTATCTTATATGTACACTTTTATGCCAAAACCATTATTCCGGCAAGAAAGAAATTTGTTTGTCTCCCAGTAAAAACTTTTTCAAAATGGATAGCTTCTTTCACTCGTTATTAAGTAGCTTTCTTCCATAAGAACTTCGATAACTACTTTTTTCTGGATGTATTAAGATAAAAAAAAATTACTTACTTTTGAATTTGGTCTTTTTGGCACAACCCTTGTAAAATTCACTAGTTTTTCAGTAGAATTGTATGTAGTGCTTTTATGTGTTTCTGATTACTTAACATATTATTTTGTAGGCGAAGATTTTACTGGGTCTTTAACCCGTTTATTTATGAACCGCTTTTTTTAATTTTAACTACAAGGTATTCTACTAAGTCTATTTCAGGTAAAAAAGAAAAAGATTATAGGAATAGGTAAATTAAAGATTTATATCTCAATTATTAAATAATAATTATTAAATACCCATGAACTTTAACTATGTTTTTGTTTGATTATTTTTTAATAAAAGTCGAAACAAATTTGTTTAAAATTGATTTTAAATTGCACGATTTTTAAAACAAATAAAAAAGAAAAAAAAAATTTTAAGAAACGCTTTTCTTTACCTTAATATATTGATCAGTTGTGAACACAGAATAAATATGAATACCAAAAAAATCGACTAAAAGTCAAAAAATAACAACATTCCAAACAACATAAACTTTTAAATCAAAATGGAAAACAACTCACACATCCCTTAAAGAAAAGCGTGGGGCGCGTTGTTATGAAACAAAATGCTCAATTATTGAAAATTGGTAGCTTTAAACATGATTGGTTGTATTTCTTTCGGTCTGAAATATTAAAATGTACTCACGGCAGTCATGTTTTTTTTTAAGTTTAGGTTAGTATGGGCGCCCCACGCTTTTCTTTAAGGGATGTGTGAGTTGTTTTCCATTTTGATTTAAAAGTTTATGTTGTTTGGAATGTTGTTATTTTTTGACTTTTAGTCGATTTTTTTGGTATTCATATTTATTCTGTGTTCACAACTGATCAATATATTAAGGTAAAGAAAAGCGTTTCTTAAAATTTTTTTTTTCTTTTTTATTTTTTACTTTTTAGTAACGAATAGGTTTAATTAATACATTACAATTTACATTTACATTTACGAAAATAGTTTTAAATTTAAATGAAAATATTTTTAATATTTAGGGTTAAAAACTGCAGTAAGTAAGGAATTCATTAGAAAATTTTTTTTAGCCAGGATAAAATCTACGGGGGGCAGAATTTTTTTTGTAAAATGCTTTTTTTAGCCGCCTTTTACTTAACGCAAATGGATGCAAGATTTGATGCTGCGAAGTGAATGTAAAGAAAAGCATTTCACAAAAAAAAAATCTGCCCCCCTAGATTTAATCCTAGCTACGCTCATGTATTCGTGTATTACCATCGGGAGTATGAATGCCTGCAAAGTTTTATGCATTTGCATTGAGTAGAAGGCAGACAAAAAAGCATTTTATCAAAAAAAAAATTTTGCCCCTCCCCCTAGACTTTATCCTGGTGAATGCCTGCAAAGTTTTATCCATTTGCATTGAGTAGAAGGCAGTCAAAAAAGCATTTTACCAAAAAAAAAAATGTTGCCCCCCCCCTAGATTTTATCCTGGCTACGCCCATGTATTCATGTATTGTCATCGGGAATATGTATGTCTGGAAAGTTTCATCCATCTGCATTTAGTAAAAGGCGGTTAAATTAACGTTACAAGATTTGATTTTCCGAAGTGAAGCTAAAGAAAAGGTTTTAACCCCCCTCCCCTTGATTTTATCCTGGCTACGCCCATGGATTCATGTATTGTCATCGGGAATATGTATGCGTGCAAAGTTTCATCCATCTGCATTGAGTAAAAGGCAGTTAAATTAACGTTACAAGATTTGATTTTCTAAAGTGAAGCTAATAAAAAGCATTTAAAAAAATTGTGGCCCCCCCCCTTGATTTTATCCTGGCTACGCCCATGAATTCGTGTATTGTTATCCATTTGCTTTGAGTAAAAGGCTGTCAAAAAAGCATTTTACTAAAAAAAAAAATTTTCCCCCCCTAGATTTTATCCTGGCTACGCCCATGTATTCGTGTATTGTCATCGGTAATATGTATGCCTGCAAAGTTTCATCCATTTGCATTGAGTATAAGGCGGTTAAATTAACGTTACAAGATTTGATTTTCCGAAGTGAAGCTAAAGAAAAGGTTTTAAAAAGACGATCTTTTTTATTTTTTTCTCAGGAAATTGACGATTTTGACACAAATTTATCTGGCAGCACTGATTAAAACCAAAACAAGAAAAGACTAACAAAAATTTAAACCATTGATGCCCAAGGTGAGAGTGACGAAATAACACTGGAAGAAATCATATTTGCTATTCATTTTATTTAGTCGTCAACGAGATTGCGACGAAAGCACATGTGTGGCGGGTGTTGTCATTTTTTTTTCTGTTTCTTTGTTTAACAAAAGGGAAATGTAAAATTAATGAATGTACATATTTAAGTAATACTCTTGATGAATGTATTTATTTTAGTAATACTCGTGATGAATGTATTGAGATATATATATATATATATAGTTATCTATCATACATACATATATAATTTATATATGCGGACATCTTAATGTCTTATGACAAATAAGACATTGCATGTCATCAAAAGCATTTTGTAACATAAAATACTTTTCGGCTGACATCATTAATATATCGCAATAATTTCAATTTATAAGTTCACTGACAGCAGTCTCGATGACGATTTAAATGTAAAATAAGGCACAGAAGTTCTGCAAGTGTACTTTGTCTCTCCTACTCAACATGCTGATTTCCTATTGGTTGATTGACGATCAAACAAAAGAGCGTAAGTATACGTGTGAGTTTAATTTGCTGATATCAGCCACTACTGGGCATCTTTGATTTAAACTAACAAAATATAACAATTGTTTTTTTGTTTATTTTTATCATATAAATTATGCATTTAACATTTATATTCCTTCTATTTTTTTATTTATTTAAAAAAAATAGTATATAAACATATTTTAAATTCAAAATATCTACATTTTGTTTTTCTCGCCACCAATTTCAAATGTGACTTATTTTGACAGTTCTTGAAAGAAACTTTTCGCAAAATATTGTTATAGAAACACTTTTTCTCGCATCCTTCCAATAATTGCTGGAAAATTATTTAAATGACAGATAATTCTCGCAAAAAAAAGATACAGAAACACTTGTGTTTAATTTCACACTATTTTTGTTGCAATTCACACGTTTCATGCGAAGAGTTTTACGATGTGAGATATACAGATACGGGCTACAGATATGGTATTGAACTGTCCTTCTCCCTCTCTAGAGTAAATTTCAATTTGTTATGATATGCGTTAAATGTTTTCAATATTATGTCTTCGGGTTTATATTTTATTATGGCAAACAAATCATCTACATATTTAGTGATCAGTCATATTCGTATATTGTTCATTTGTAGTTCTTCGAAACATTGTTCTATTAGGTGGTCCAATATAATGTCGGCTACAGTCGGCTACAATGGGTTGCCCATCGGCATCCCGTATGATAGTTATTATCATTTAGGCAAAATTTTAGTTTTTTCAGAAATTGTGTTCTTGGTATTTTAGTATGATTTTGAAGCACATTCCATTTAGTCATAATATTACTCAGAAAGTGATTCTCAGTCGATCGGTCTTTAGGACCAATATTTTAAGGTGTTTCACATATCAGCACAAATGCATAATACCCTCTCCACTCTTGTGTGGTGGGTATAATAACATAAAGAGATAATATAGGTTGTTGGAATGATATTGTACAAGGGAAACACAAAATATTATCACAACGTTGAACGATATTTCTTAATCAGAGTTGATTTTTTTAAGTATTTATAAAAAAAAAGTTGCACATCAAAAGATATAATAACGATTTTTGCAAAAATGTATTACTAATTTAATTTCGTATGAAAAAATTATCTTAAAATGCAAAATAAATAAAAAAAAACGATATTGTAAAAATAACAAAAAATAAGCTGATATTGCCAAAAACAAGCAAAAAAACGTCCCTACCAAGATAGCTCATTTTTCTTGTTTTTTCATTATCGGGATTTGTTTTCAATCAAAAACATTCTATCTTATTAACCAAAAAATAAGCATTTGCTTTTTTTGATTGGCCTAGTAATAAGTTACATGGATGAGAAAGAACAGCTGTACCCATGTTCTGTTACTTTAGTGAGAACTTCTGGCATCGAAAAGATGTGAAACAAAATATTCCATCGTTTCTCGAAAAGTGAGAAAAAGTGTGTCTGCAACTCTTGTCGAAAACTATAAAAAGAGATTACGTCGCACAGTGGCTGAAAATCGTTTTTCATCGACCAAAAATCTGTAACTTTTGAACCGATAGAGATAATTTTGCAATTTTTTATACTTTTTTATAGTTTTAATTTTGTTAAAATCGGTTCAGTAGTTGTTGAGAAATTTAAGGTCAAAGTTGAACTTTTGATGTTTTTTAGCATTTAGTATGAAAATGCTAATGATTGAGATTGAGAATAATGGTATTTTTTATTCAAAAGGTGGGATGTTTTTTAGTCCACTGTTTTAAAAACTTTTTAATCTACATAACTGCTAAATTTCATTAATATATCTTTGTTCATGTCAGATTTATAGAATGTCAAACCTTAAAATTATTATTTTTTACTCATATTGAAAGCCCTTTTATTCATTTACACTATATAAATAATAATTTTATTGTTTGACATTCTATAAATCTAACATGAATAAAGCTATACTAATGAAATTTAGCAGTTATGTAGATTAAAAAGTTTTTAAAACAGTGGACTGAAAAACATGACCATTTTTGATTCAGAAATACCCAAATTCCCAGTCCCGGAAAACGGCTTTAAATTTTTTTTTTTTTGTTCAAAAAAGGCAATACAATTTACCACTCGATATTGATCAGAATTTTCTAGAAAATAATGGACATACTAGAAAACATTACTGTTCTAATTGTATAAAAATTGGTGTGTTGAATTATTAGAATTTTTTATTCAAATACATTTTTTTTTTGTTTGAAAAATTTGATTTGGAATAGGGCATATGGGAGTAAAAATGTCAATGTATTTCTGGAGAAAATATTTTTTTATCAGCGAAAGAACAAATGAGTATTCGCATTACCTTTATATGCATATATGTATGTATGTACATTCGCCTCGTATATACCACTATACCTTAAAAAAAATGCATGGGTATGTAATAATACCTATGATCATTTTGGGAATAGGTTTCTACATTATCAACTCTACAAGAGGTTCCACTAGAATACTTTTTAGATTAAAAAAATAAATAAGTGTAAGTTTTTAAATGTTTATTTTCTTTTTTATTTAAATATCAATAAAGCCCTTATGACACTACATTTTTAATGCATTGTTCAAGTTTTGGTGAACAGTACAAATATAATGTAATACAAAAATTTACCAAGTGCAAAGAGTTAAGCTGTATTAAGAGAAATGGCAAACTGTCAAAAATTTTACTAAAGTTATCGATAAAAAATGAAGTTATGTCAAAAAAAATGTAAAATTGCTTAACTTAAAATTGACATTTGAAGCTTGAAATATAAAAAGTATTGCTGAATCAGCGGTTTATGGGCAAATTCAGCGATTTACCGCTTTTTGTTTTTAGGTTTCTCATAAACAAAAAGTTGGCAGCATTTAATCAAGTAAACAAAGCAGGGATGGCTAAGTTGTTTCAATTGTACTTTTTCGTTGATACTTTTTAAACTAAGATTTATTATACCTTTTTGTGGTGTTTTTTATGAATATAAATTAAATTAATTTCAACTAAAAAATCTTTTAGTACAATTAGTGTAAAAAAGTACAATTTTGAAAGGTTGTTGGTACAATTTTAAAAATTCTCAACGCCATCCCTGAAACAAAACCATAACAAGAGAAAAAAAAACTAAAAAACTTTGTTTACATTTTTTATAGTTTGCTCTTTCTTACATTTACTGTTTCTTTCTATCAATTCTATATCAATTAATGAATAAAAAATTTAGTGTCATAAGGGCTTAAAAGGACAAAAAACATATTTTTTGCTTAAATAACAGTAAAAGTAATTTATATCTACTATCAGCGTTGCCGTTTTGGTTACTTTTAACCAAATTTGGTTACTTTTTTTCTCAATGTGTACTTGTGTACTTTTTTCCATTTTGGTTACTTTTTTTCAATACAAAAATAACCAATTTTTTGTTTTAGAAAAAGAACTACCCGCTTTTTTGACCCTTAAAAATTGTGTGTGTTTTTGCATTTAAAACCAATGCTTTTTTTCATCTACTTAAAAATTGTTTTTTTAGAAGCCTTAACTGTAATAGACTATCAAGTTAACCATATTAAGTATATACTTTGAAGTGTAGATGACCATAACCTACTACTCTTCATGCTTGATAGGGCTAACTGAAACACTTTTCTAAATAAACGATAAGGTCAAAGGCCTTCCGATCCCATCCCTTTTAATATGATTATATTTTAACATAGTTTGAAAACTATAGCTCATATAGGTTTTAAAATTGACGAAAACAAGTGTAATCTTTGCATAGGTGGTGCCACTTGCAACGAAAATTTCGAAAAATTTTAAAGCATATTGTTCTTTCCGGTTCTTTCGGTAATATACTGTCAAAGCTTTATAAAAATCGGTTCAGTGGCTTATGAGCCTACAAGATACAAGCAAAAACAATTCTTCTTTAGAAATATTTTTAAACTGAAGTGCAAATATAATAGTACTTTTGATACAAAATAATTTTGGTTACTTTTTTTCGCCTTTGGTTACTTTATTTTTACATTTTGGTTACAAATTTTTTTTGGTCGTGGCAACGCTGTCTACTATTCATTCGGTTGGAAAATTGCCTCCAAATATTGCAAAACTGTTGTAAAATCTAGGTTTACTCCATCCAACTTGTTTGAAGCGCTTTTTAAGTTTTTGGCGAAATCGGTTATTTTATTTTGCAGTTCCGGTCGTATTTCAGTGCTGCAGGAATATAAATTGAGTTTTACTTCAATGTAACTTAAAACATATTCCTCCTTTTTATTTTTAAAATACTCTTCGGATAATTCTTTATAGCTGAAGCTCTCCATTTTTATAGATATTTAAAAATTAGATTGTTATTGTTTAGATATATTTTAACAACTGAGATTTTATTCGAATACCACTGGCTTTTATACATAGCTTGCGTTATACTGTGCTCCTAGGTAGAATAAAAAATTAAAATGGGCTAAAGTAGGATACGCTTAAAATCCCACAGGTATTGGTAATTATATACAGGTATCCCTCCTACAATACGGTAGATACAATAAAAAAGACCAAACTAAATTTAAAAATCCCTTCTAAGGTGGGATTCACAATATACCTGTTTAGCGTAAACGCGTTTCTAAGCTCTTTATTCTACTATAAAATACGCTAGTGTGTACGTAGTGTAACGGATAAGGATGAATAAGGGTAGCTATACGTTTCTCTGATTGTGTAATATTAATAAAATTTTTTATATGTACTACCTGTATTATTTTCGATCACGATCAATTTTCCCCTTTTTCATAAATTTTTTTTTGAAGACAATAGCACATGATTTCTGTTACTTATGCAAACATTTTTGTGAAATAAAAAAAAATTGTAAAAAAACAATTAAAAAAAAAAATTTTTTTTGAGTAATTTCATTAAAATTACCTTTCTATCAGTGGTTTTACCTTCTTAATCCCTTTTGATCCGCAAAAGTTCTATGTGATGTACGTGAGGGAAAAAATTTTGTTTTGATTTTTGAAATAAATTAAAATCCCAACTTCGCTTCGCGATGGACAATGGCACGCTGGTGTTTGGGCTGAAGCTCGCCGGAAATGGGGGGTTCGTGTCCATCTACTCACACATACACAACTTAATTCGTGCCAAAAACGAAAGATGTAGATGAAAAACCGAAGCGATATAAAACGAAGAACATTGAACAAATACGACCGTTGAGTGATGATAAGAAAATTTTCGCTGATTTTGACATGAACGAACTCGAGTCTTCAGGACCAGATGTTTACGTCCTGGACAAGCTGCCCACCCCATACGACATTTGACTGTCATCCATGGCACTACTCATTGCCTGTAAAAATGTTTGGGAGTAATGCTCCAAATGTTACTTACCACCTCACCATACGCGTGTCACCTTTCAACCATTATCTTTACCAAATCAATTCATTATAAAGGTTTCATGCGATACAAATTATATAATCAACGTTTATTCATAAGTTTTTTTTTCTACATAAGTTTAACAAATTTAGGTATGTATGTATAAAGGATCTACAACAAAAAGTTTATTTATATTTCTTAATTTAATCAAGATTCCAAAAAGGAATAAAATATGGTTTTAGATAACAAATAAGACATCTATAAACATTATGTTTAATTATATTTTTCTCTTTTTTTTTAGTTTATTTCTTTTTCAATTCAAATTGTTTGTTGGGCTTATTTTCTTTTCCACCCCCAAATTGTTTGTTGGGTATATTTTTGTTTTGTTTATTTTCGTTTGTCAAATTTTATTTCGTTTTTTTTTCCATTAAGGCCATGTCAGATAAAACTTCATCGCTTTGCGTGACACTTCTAACTTTGACAGAAAAGCGTAACGCAAAAGGTGTATGTCACAATAAAAACTTTGACAACACCCACACATTGTGTGTTAAAAAGAAAATAAATAAAAAAAAAATATACTAGCAGATTGTCAAAGCGCGCAAAAAGATGAGAGTTGCCCAACTTATCGCTTCGCTTTGCGTTAAAAGTTCTTTATGTGACATGTTTCGTATTAGTATGAATATTTCATCTTAGATGTCAAAGCGAATCTCTAACGCAACGCGAAGCAAAAGTTTTATCTGACATGGCCTTTATTAATATTTACTTTTTCTTAAACCCAGCGTTGCCACGACCAAAAAAATTTTGTAACCAAAATGTAAAAATAAAGTAACCAAAAGCGAAAAAAAGTAACCAAAATTATTTTGTATCTAAAGTACTATTTTGTTCGCACTTCAGTTTAAAAATATGTCTAAAGAAGAAATTGTGTTTGTTTGAATCTTGTAGGCTCATTAGCCGCTGGACCGATTTCGGGAAAGAACAATAGGATATACAATTTTTCAAAATTTTTAGTGGAAGTGGCACTTCCTATACAAACTTATTTTCGTCATTTTTAAAAATTTTATGAGCTATAGCTTTCATTCTTTTTATATGAAGAGCTCTTACTGTGTGTTATATTATTAAAGTGCAAAATTGAGCTAAATTTTGCGGTAGATCTTTAATTTATAGATGATTTTAGCCCAGTGGTATATACTCATATTAAACGGGATCGGATCGGAAGGGCCTTTGACCTTTTCATTTATCTAGAAAAGTGTTTCAGTTAGCCATATGAAGCATGAAGAGTAGCAGATAATGGCCATTTACACTTGATAGTCTGTTAAAGCTTAAGCTTCTAAAAAAATTATTTTTAACTAGATGAAAAAAGTATTGGTTTAAGATGCACAAATACCACACACAATTTTTAAAGGTCAAAAAAGCGCAGCGGGTAGTTCTTGCTCCAAAACAAAAAATTGGTTATTTTTGTGTTGAAAAAAAGTAACCAAAATGGAAAAAAGTACACAAGTACACATTGAGAAAAAAAGTAACCAGTTTTGGTTAAAAGTAACCAAAACGGCAACGCTGCTTAAACCTCTGAATATTCTAATCATTAATATTTCGTAAATTAAATTCTTCTTAAACGCGATTAGGAAAAAAAAATTGAGAACACGGTATTGACAAAAATATTTAAAAAAAATTTTTTTAACAAACATTTGTTTGGATTTACCCCGTCAATTTTTCCATGCCCTAACAATGGATTCTGTGTTTCATCGGTCCAACTAAAGCTGGTGGTCAAGTCAAGTATCAATCGTCAAAACTAAGAAAAATGGAATTCCAAGAATCGTGCTATTACTGGTCGAGTATGAGGCTATATAATTTCCCCCTAAACGTATATTCAATCAGGTTGTTCCATTCAGTCATTATTGTCTTATGTTATTTATCCACTAAGGCCCTAAGTTATGTATTCACGTATACCTATTAAACTAATTCCCTAGAACATTATGCTCCCATGGGCCACTATAGATCTCTAAGTACTTAGCAATATTATTAGCCATTAGAGCCATCCAACGTTGAATCAGCTATTTAAGTTTTCAGTGATTAAGTTTGATTTAGTGATAAAAGCAAATTTAATCTAATAATTCAAATTAGAAATTTTGTTTAGGTATACGCATCCCGCCGTATATCAGGATTTAAATTAAGTTTTTAAGTCGAAATTAATTAAACATAGTATTCCAAATTCAATTCAACTATTCCGACTCAATTTAAGTCTACAATTTTCAAGATTGTATATACGTTTAAGGATTTAAATTCAAATTTTGAGTTTAGACTTTCAATCTAGACTCAAAACTCAAATTCCGAACCCAAATTCAAACCCTATTCAGGTGTACAATCTCAGATTCAGATTCAAATTCGAATTTAGATTTGTTACCTAAATTCAAATTTTTGAGTTGAAGTTTGAACTGAAAACCAGTTTGTCAGTCTAATACTTTAAAGAGCTGTTCAGTTAGATAGTTAAATTAAAGTCAAGCCTATATAATAATAATAATCCATTGAGTTGTTCCCTATACAAATCCTTAAGGGATTTTACCCCTCAGTATTTGTTTATTTAGATTAAGTATGTTTTCTTTCTTTTTTTTCTTACTCTAGGACCAGTATTTAAATTTAGTGTAAATTTCTAATTTTAGTATATTTATTATGATTTAGAATGAGTTTTCAAGTTTTCAATTTATCTTTAATCTCAAATTTATGGTCTTGTATTTCATTTCAGTGTATTTGGTTACTTTTAGTTCAATTATCTAGATTTATTTTTTTTCTTTTAATCTGCATTTTGAATTTCCAAACTTGAATTTTGTTTAAATCAGATTAATAGACCAAATTTTGTTTTTCACTATTTAAATTATATTTTATGGCTTGAATTTTAAATTTAACTTAACATAGCTTTACTTAGTTCAACTTATTAAATTTGGTTTTTAAATACTTTTAATTTTACTTGATATCATAAAATAATTTTTTTTTTGTTTACGTATTTAAATTTAGTTATACTATTTTCTAAATATTTAAACTTAAATCTTGTGTTTAAATATTTAAACCTAAATTTTCACGTATTCTAATTTGAATTAAGCTTAAATAGTTGAAATCAATTTTAACCGTCCGAATAAGTTTGTTTAAACAAAAAAATTTAAACTGTATTTCACCTTTTAGCACTACGTTCTTAACAATTTAATTGTATATTTCTACTTTTGAGTTCAGGTTAGTTAGTTAAGTTTATTTAAATTCTATTTCTACGTTTACAAACTAGAACTTAGGGCTAAAAAATCAGAGCAAGTTAAACCCTCTTTTTGGTTTAAAATGTGTTTAAACCAACAAATCTAAAAATCATTAAACATATAAACCATCTTTAAACGCATGAAATTGGGCGTTTAAACTACCAGTACAAATCATATGAATTTGCCAACATTTGTCGTAGTGCTGCCACATGTTATTTTTTTAACAACATATAATACATGGGACACTGATTTATGGTTGATGAGTTTAAACTACACATAAATTCAAGTTTAGTTCAACTAAACCAGCGTTTAAACCATCGGTGATTTATTAGGCATTAGTGTGGTTAGTTTAAATCTAGTTCAAATATTCTACATGGGTGTAAATCATTAAATGTTTAATTGTACGTGTTCGAACTTAAATTTAGCTTACGTAGTTAAATCAAGTTTAAAGTTTAAAATTTGTTTTAAATATTATTGAGACCTAGTTTTAACTATATGGATTTACATATCCCGTTTTGAAATTTTTATCTAGACCACGTAGTTAAATTTAGTTTTAATTATTCGTATTTCGGTTTTTATTCAAAGCGTATTTCAAGTTTTTTTTTTTTTTCTTTTAACCTAGCTAAGTATTTAAAATTTCAATTGTTCTCTTTTTTTTTTAATATTTAAAATTGTATTTTAGAATTTTCAGATTTAAATTGAACTTAGTTAACCAAGTTTAGTTCAGTCATTTAAATTAGTTTTAAATATTCAATTTGCATTTTCAAATTTGGATTCAGTTTAGGGGATAAGAGTTTATTTAAATATTCAAATTGTTAAATGTTTAAGGTGTATTTAACGTTTTCAAATTCGAATTGGGCTTATGTAGCCGAATTAAGCTTCGATCTGAGTACAAATAATACAAATGTTTTTTTTCTTTAATCCAGGTTTTTTTCTACAATCATTTGAATCAGTATTCCAATTTGTTTCAAGACTTTACTTTTTTTTTAGTTTATTTAGTTAAATTTGAATTTAGTTCTGTCAGTTGACCCTAGTTTGAATATTTAAATTGTTTTTTTTTTTTTTTTTTATTTTAATCTGTAAAAATTAGTTCTGCAAAAAATCTTTTTTTGTTGAGCTTAATTCGTTAAAATTTAGCTTAAAAATTTCAATAAGTCTTAAATATTTAAGTTGCCTTTTTTTCACCTTTTTAAATTTAGTTTAGTTAAAATTTTTAGTACAAATATTCAAACTTGGTTTTTTTTTCAATATTCAAAAAAAGTATTTTTACGTTTTTAGATTTCAATTTGGTTAACGTAGTTAAAGCCCTTAAGGCCTTATGACACTACATTTTTAATGCATTGTTCAAGTTTTGGTGAACAGTACAAATATAATGTAATACAAAAATTTACCAAGTGCAAAGAGTTAAGCTGTATTAAGATAAATGGCAAACTGTCAAAAATTTTACCAAAGTTATCGATAAAAAATGAAGTTATGTCAAAAAAAATGTAAAATTGTTTAACTTAAATTTGACATTTCAAGCTTGAAATATGAAAAGTGTTGCTGAATTAGCAGTTTATGGGCAAATTCAGCGATTTACCGCTTTTTATTTTTAGGTTTCTCATAAACAAAAAGTTGGCATCATTTAATAAAGTAAACAAAACAGGGATGGCTAAGTTTTTTCAATTGTACTTTTTTGTTGATACTTTTTAAACAAAGATTTATAATACCTTTTTGTGGTGTTTTTTATGAACATAAATAAAATTAATTTCATCTAAAAAAATCTTTTAGTACAATTAGGGTAAAAAAGTACAATTTTTAAAGGTTGTTGGTACAATTTTAAAAATTCTCAACGCCATCCCTGAAACAAAACCATAACAAGAGAAAAAAAAACTAAAAAACTTTGTTAACATTTTTTATAGTTTGCTCTTTCTAACATTTACTGTTTCTTTCTATCAATTCTATATCAATTAATGAATAAAAAATGTAGTGTCATAAGGGCTTTATGACACTACATTTTTTATTCATTAATTGATACAGAATTGATAGAAAGAAACAGTAAATGTTAGAAAGAGCTAACTATACATAATGTAAATAAAGATTTTTGTTTTTTTTTTCTCTTGTTATGGTTTTGTTTCAGGGATGGCGTTGAGAATTTTTAAAATTGTACCAACAACCTTTAAAACTTTTACTTTTTTACCCTAATTGTACTAAAAGATTTTTTTTAGTTGAAATTAATTTTATTTATGTTCATAAAAAACACCAAAAAAAGGTATTATAAATCTTAGTTTAAAAAGTATCAACAAAAAAGTACAATTGAAACAACTTAGCCATCCCTGTTTTGTTTATTTTATTAAATGTTGCCAACTTTTTGTTTATGAGAAACCTAAAAACAGAAAGCGGTAAATCGCTGAATTTGCCCATAAACCGCTGATTCAGCAACACTTTTAATATTTCAAGCTGGAAATGTCAATTTTAAGTTAAACAATTTTACATTTTTTTGACATAACTTCATTTTTTATCGATAACTTTAGTTAAATTTTTGACGGTTTGCAATTTATCTTAATACAGCTTAACTCTTTGCACTTGGTAAATTTTTGTATTACATTATATTTGTACTGCTCACCAAAACTTGAACAATGCATTAAAAATGTAGTGTCATAAGGGCTTAAAGTTGGTTTAACTATCTAAATTTGTTGGACATGTTTAAATTGTATTTGACGTTGAAATCAGTTTGAATATATCAATTTTGTTCCGTTCCCTGTTTTTTTCTTCAAACTGTATATTTTTTTTTTTCATTGTTTTTTTTTTACGTTTTTACATTTAGGTTTTTGATTAGACAATTGGCCTTAGTTAGGAAATTCAAAATTTTTTTTTTTTAATTTTTACTCGTCGAATAGCAAAAGGTTATTTCTGTTTTTTTTTTTTTTTTATTTCTACCGTTTAAAGCTGGGATCACACGATTGCCGCAAATGCACCAATATGACACAATTTTTATTGTGCTTTATTGACGCACAATAATGAAATTGGACCAATAAAATATTCTGAAATCACACGATTACCCTGTTTTTAACAAATTTAATTGCCGCTAGTTGGTACAAAGCGAAATGGTTACAACAATTGCCGCAGCACAGTCACACGATTGTTCTTACTTGACAACTGCGAAAACAGCTGTTGTGGTAGCTTTTTTATTTGTTTGAAAGTTCTTGTTGGTTTGTTAATAAAATAAAATTAAATATGTATCATATATGTATGTATGTACTTAAACAAATTTTTGTTAAATCCCTGCAGAAGAACGTGGAGGTATTGCCGCCTGGCGAGTGGTGCTGTACTGCAGTAAAAGTCAGTAGTGGTAATGGATACGATTTATAGACGGGCGGCAAGTACAGGAAGACTACTCGCAAATATTATACTCGTTTTTTCAAGGCAGCAATACTACTAAAATATACATAATTTGGCAACTCTGTTAATTGCTGTCAACAATTGTTTGGTTTTGAAGTTTATGTTTATTTGAAAAAAAAAAAAATGTGTCGAAAATTCCTTTATTAAAATAATATATATACAGTAGACGCTCGCAAATTAGAACCGCTTTGTTTTTGAGGCAATTCTAATTTCTGAATTATTCTAATTTCTGGACGTTTTTATTTCGAATAAAAAATAAAAATTACTTAAATTAAATGTATGACATTAAATGTATTTTTTTTTAAATTAAAATTACCGTGTCGTTTCTTATATTTGGAAAACTATCCATTGCTTCCACGGAATGCATTTTCATATTTATAGGGATATTCCTCTCTAAATATTTTTTTAGCTTTCTCTTTAAACCACTCATACAGACGACTTACCATATTTGGGTATTCAGCGCTGTGCAAAGAATTATTGCTTGCTTCCTGATATGTGTTGAAAACAGCATTTAATATTGCTGTTCTATGTGATTTGATATAGCTGATTGAAGATGTCGTAACATTAATATTCCATTCAAACCCTTTGTCAAGCTTTTCTAATAT
Source organism: Pollenia griseotomentosa (assembly GCA_963931875.1). Classification (NCBI taxonomy): domain Eukaryota; kingdom Metazoa; phylum Arthropoda; class Insecta; order Diptera; family Polleniidae; genus Pollenia; species Pollenia griseotomentosa. The sequence goes on from OZ007562.1 coordinate 64,609,379, forward strand.
TTTGACCTTCGTTTCCAATGATAAAGTGTTTTTTTTTTTACGTTTATTTGACATTTCGAATGATACAGTTTCACTTTTTAATAGAGACTTCCAAAATATGTACACGTGTTTCGAATTTCACAAATAAACTAGCCACAAATATATATAAATGCGACAAAAAAAACAACAAATAAGGAAACACATCTAAATTTTGGTAATTTCCCTTTTTAGTTTTACATGTTCAAACAGAATAAAAATAAATTGCGGATTTCTTGTGTTCAAATAACAAAAAAAAAAAAAAACGCTCTGAAATTAGAACTATAAATTCGAATTTTAGAGCGTTTAATGTATTGCAAACACTGATTCTAATTTCTGGACGTTCGAATTACTGAAAGCTCTAATTTGTGAGCGTCTACTGTAATAATAATAAAGTACGTAAGAAAAAATTATAAAATGAATAAACGCACATTTCAACGAAGTCTAGCAAAACAAAAGAATTATTATAAAAAAAGAGTATTTGATAAGTGTCGTGAAGAAATACCAAGAGGTGAAAACATAGAAGCAAAAGTTTGTGAAAGCAGCGTCATGTGCGAAAATGACAGTCTGGCAGAAGATGAGTCTAAATTGTTATTAAATTCTAGGTTTTCCGAACATTCTAAGTTTTCTGAAAAACTGAAATCGTGGTACATTGATACCAAACGAACTAAAATGTGTGTAGAGAAATTGTTGGCAATTTTAAAAGAAGAAGGGTTCGATGTGCCTTTATGTTTAGAAACTCTATTGGGGAAGCAAAAAATTGCACTAACAAAACACATATCTCCAGGTGTTTACTGCCATTTCGGCATCGAAAAACAGATTTTAAAAATTGGCACTTTACTGCAAAGCTATAACGAAATTGTGATCGATATAAATATCGATGGCATTCCTATCTTTAAAAGTTCATCAGTGCAGCTATGGCCAATTTTGTTTAAAATTATTAATACAAAAGAAAAATTGGAACCGTTTCCAATAGGTGTTTTTGTTGGCAAAAGTAAGCCGCACTGCGTCCATAAATTTTTCAGAGATTTTGTGGAAGAAGTGAAGCATTTAGATGGTTATATTAACATAAATAATCGAAATATATGTATGATTTTTAGATGCTTAGTATGCGATACCCCGGCAAGGTCTTTTGTATGTGGCGTCCCTGGGCATACTTCAAGTCACGGATGTATGAAATGCACTCAGAAAGCAAAAAAAGTGAAAAATGTTTTAACATACTGCTCTACATCTGGTTATCCCATAACAGATGATGACTTCTGTGCACGCAAGTATCCAGAACACCATTTACCACGTTTCCAACAAACAAAGAGTCCCTTAGAATGTATTGATTTTAAAATGATTTCACAAACTCCTCTAGACAGCATGCATTTAATTGAACCTGGGGTCATGAGAAAAATGCTTGTACGTCTCGTAAATCGACAAACTCAACCTAAATTATCAAAAAAAAAACGTTGAAAAGATATCAACACAGCTACAAGACCTTAAAAAATTTGTTCCGAAAGAATTTCCCAGAAAGCCAAGATCATTAAATGAGCTTTCAAATTGGAAGGCCACTGAATTTCGACTCTTTCTAGCTTATACCGGTCCATTTGTTTTGCAAGAGATAGTTGATAACGATTTTTATTACGAATTTCTGCTATTGCACTGTGCGTACAGAATGTTAAGCTGTCCCCGGCATGTAAAAAGTAATATCCAATCAGCGCAAGCTGCCTTGGAACTTTTTGTGGAAAATTTTCCAATTATATTTGGAGAAGAAAGTGTTTCATTTAATGTTCACAGCTTGCTACACATAGCTGAAGATGCAGCAAAATATGGAACGCTTTCAGAATTTTCTGCATATGATTTCGAAAACAGACTTCAAAAGCTCAAAAAACACGTCAGAAAGCCTACTCACATAATTCAACAAATTTTAAACAACGAAAGACATGAAATATTTATAAAAGAAGAAAAAAGTGGGCTTATACGTTCCAAAGAGGGTATCAAGGGTGTTTATTTTAATCGTTGTTACTTTTCATGTACCAGCCCAAACAATGTTTGCGCAGTTGATTTAGATACTCCTATTCAAATAGTTGGCTTTATAGAAGGTGAAAATAATATTGTTGAAGGGAGAAGGATTTTGGACATAAATAGTTTTTATAAAGAACCTATTGATTCCATACAACTTGGGATTATTATTTCAAGCCTAATTTTAGGGGAAAAAGAACAATTTCCCTTAAAATCAATCAAATACAAATTTTTATGTTTTCCTTTTAAATCTAAATTTGCACTCATTCCAATTTTGCACAGCTGCTGATAATCCGTGATCGCAACAATGGCCTCAAAAATAAAAATCTTTTCTGGAACTGGTGAGTTAATACGACTGTAAACATTTTGTTCAAAGCTTATACTAAAAATATCGCATTTGCATTTTAGGTGGTTCAAAGTGTGATAGCTGTGCAGCGATTAATAAAAAACTGGACGATATGAAAGGTAAGTTGCTACAACAGATTAAGTCTCAAATTATATTTAATCTAAAACCTTTAATAGAAACGCTTGAACAACAACAACAACAAACACAACAGCAAAATATAAAAATATGCGAGATCCTTGCCGAACATAAAGTGCTGCTGAATCAACTTGTGGATAAAAACAAGGCCATCGACACAGTTATGCAGATTTTCCCTTTAACTTCAGAGAGCCAACTTCATGAGCTTGACAATCTACTTTCAAGCCAGAAGGATTTGTATGTAAGTAATTATCACATTATAGAGAATATAAACTTTAATATAACCTAAACTGTTGCAGGTTCGCTACATGAAATCGCTGATAAAAAGCGATATCTGCAAAAATCTTGGCCAAATTCTTGGTCGAGAAATTGTCATGTCGTTTAACGTTAAAGGCGTTCAGGGTAAAAAGAGGTTGAAAGATTTTAAAAATGTGTACGATGCTTTAACCGGTATGTAGATGCAATTTCTGATGAACGACCAGAAGAAAAATTAAGAGCCGCACTCCACCACGAAAAGAATAAAAACCACAAACTCAAGAGCAAGCAGAAGGCCAAAGAAAATCGCGCTCAGTTAAGTGTGGATGGTCCTGAAGAAGAGAAAAGCGAGTGCTGGTTTTCGTATGACAGTCCAATGTTAAAATCAGCACTTGAAAGCATTAACAAGGAAATGAAGAGAGAGTAGTCGATATCGCTCGGCGAGTACTCGAACAGTAGTCCCGCACTACTAATTTTTTTCTGAAGGGATGTTTTTATTTAAATTTTTTAAGAAATTCCAAAAATGAAGTCTGTTCAACAATTTCATATGTTAAGGTTCGCTAAATATTCGCACTGAACAGCTAAATATGCTTGTGAACATACATACATACATACATATTTTGGTAATAGCAATAATTGAAAAAAAAATTAAAATGCATAATAAATAAATAAATATTTAAGGCCCAACCAGAACGTGCATAAACGAACTTAAGCTTCTGTCAAAAAGAAGACAAAAAGCCTCTCAAATGCATTTTAAATAACAAAAACAAAATAAAAAAACATTGATTCCGTACGGAATGAGCGATTAGTTTCGCACCTTGCTTAAGCCAATGCCAGTTTTATAAAACGTAACATAAAGTTTCCTTAAGTTCAATATGGCTTGACACATATGATTTACATGTATTTGCTCAGTTGCTTAAGCCACGTTCTGGTTGGGCCTTTATCTTCATTACCTACTAAAAGAAACACAAAAAAGTAAATTTATTAAAAAAAGGCAAATATTGGTGCATATTGTGTTTGGTTGCCGCACAAGAACACAATAAATATTGGTGCATTTTTGTTATTTTTATTGACGCGCGGTTGCATAGAAAACAGTCACACGATTGCCGCACCAGGGTTGCATTTGATTGGTAAAAGTAAGCACAATATTGTCTTTGATTGGTACATGAGCCAATTGGTTGTGCAGTCACACGATTGGGGTATTAAAAAGTATGGAAATTGGTGCATTGCGGCAATCGTGTGATCCCAGCTTAAGAGCGTATTTTAAATTCAAAATAAAAGAAATCAAGTATTAAAATGAGCTGGACTTTTGCCCCCAAGAATGAATCTGATCCGAATAAAAAGGTTTTACCTGTGATCTGCCGATGCTATTTATAGTTGCCAGGGTTGTTGACTCGATGTTTTTCTATCTTCTTCTTAAGCATGAAAATTATTTGGATGTGTGGGTGTGTTATACCCGCCCGAGGTGATCCATGGACAGTGGTGATTCCTGTTGTTATGACATTGAGGCTTGGTGGTGATTAGTTGTTGTTGTCGGTATATACAGTGGCCGACAAAAGTCTACATACGACCCTCATTTCTTCCACCTGACGAGACCAAAAGCATTATGAAAAAAAGTAATGATGCAGTTTTTTTTGAAATCTGGTTTTATTAATAGAAAACGAAAAAAATAACATACTTTAATATACACTTTAAAAAATATTTACAAAAAACGAAAAAATAGCATTGACAAAAGTCTACATACGGCCAACATGTCATGCTTTGTGTTTTGCTTGCTGCTGGATGATAACGGCTAATTACCGTTATTTTTTTAAATTTACTTTTCTGCATGTTTTACATTTCAAATCAATTGCATTCGGTTGTATTCTGGACAGTTTCCAGCATAATTCAATTATAACAACGACCTCGCGAAAATAAATTTCAACTGATGTGAGAAACTTAGTAGTAAAATATAGAAACGAGAAAAAATCTTTCGGGGAAATATCAAAACTGTTGAATTTAAGTAAAGCAACAGTTGAAACTGTATTAAATAATTTTAAAAACACTGGTTCTATTGAAAATATAATATACTAGCATTTAACCCTCTACTTCGTTAGCGTCTCGTTTTATTCGTAGACATATTTTTATGCCAAAGTTTACTTTTCTAGGCTTAAACTTGTTTAAATTCCACCATTTAACCCGCTACTTTTTAATCGGGCTTTTTCTTTCATGAACATATTTATATGCCAAAGAATATGTATCTATGTTTTAGCAAAAAAGTTCCAAAATTTTTATCTCATAGGTTGATATTTAACAGGACTTTGCACCTATTATTTTGTGTTTCTAAGTTCAATATTATAGAAAATTCAAAAAGTACCACTCGTATAACACAAAAGCAAATGAAAGTAAGTTAATTTCCCGTATTATCCGTTTTGATACTTGTTTCACCCCATTTATGTATGAAACATTGCAGTGTTGTGGTGGGAGCCCATAATTAAGTACAAATATGCCAATGAATGGAGACAAATATTTTGTAAAAAAGGACCACATGACCTTGCATGTTGAATGTTATGTTTCTAGGTCCAATACTAACGAAAATTCAAAAAGTACCGATTAATGAACAAAAAAGTACCTAAAAGCCCACTTTCAGGTTCTTATCCACTCAGGACCTTGCATGTTTAATATTATGTTTCTAGGTCCAATATTAACGGAAATTAAAAAAGTACCAATCCAAGAATAAAAAAGTACCAAAAAGTTCCCTCTTATAGATTCCTATCCACTCATTACATTGCATATTAAATTTTATGTTTTTAGTTCCAATAATAACGGAAATTCAAAAAGTACCAGTTATAGAACAAAAAAGTACCAAACAGTTCCGCAATAGATTATTATCCCCTCAGAACATTGCATGTTGAATGTTATGTTTTTGGGTCCAATATTGACGATAATTAAAAAAATACCAGTTGTAGATCCAAAAAGCTAAAGAAAAATATCAAATTTCCCGTATTTCCTTTTTTTGGTACTATTTGTTCCCCCCATTAAAGTTTCAAAAATTTCAGTATTGTAGTGGGAGCCAATAATTTGGTACGAATATCTCAATGAATGTAGAAAAAGGTTTTGTAAAAAAAGTACCAAAAATAGTTACGATTTTGACCCTTTAAATGTTCGAAATTCGAAAAAGTACCAAATTCATATTCGTATTTTTTTGATAAGTTTCGAATGTGGTATAAACTTTGTTTCTATGTTTATTGGATCAAAAGATAGATGGGGTGTCAAAAAAGTACCAAAATTCAGGTTTTACCCGTTTACTCCTTAAAAGGGCCGAATTTCAAAAAAGTACCAGACACCTGTCCGCTAGTTTTTTTAAAGAACACCGATAAGTATTACATTTTTTTTGTATTTTTTTTAGTTTTGGAGATATAAGATTACCGAATTTTCCCGTTTTTACCCTTTTTTACCCCCTAAGCATTCGAATTTCCGAAAATCCCGTCTTAATGGATCGATTTGGGCTATGACCAATCTCTGGTCCAAATTTCAAGTGTTTAGCTTCAGGCGTTTAGGCTGTGCGATGATGAATCAGTGAGTCAGTCAGTCAGTCAGTAACGTTACAATTTTATATATATAGATAATAAACCGCGTAGTGGTCGCCCTAAAAAGCTTAGTCGCAGAGATGTCAGCTTTATAATAAAATAAGTGGAAAAAAATCTAAAAGTGAATGCCACAACGCTGGCCCAAGAGCTAACAATAAGATCAAATACGGTTCTGCATCCACGAACAATTCAAAGAACCCCAAATAATACTGGTTTCCACAGCAGAAATCCGCGCAAAAAACCCCTTATAAGCGAATAAAACCGAAAACTTCGCTTGGAATTCTCCAAAATTAATTTGACAAAGGATTTGAATTCTGGAAACGAGTTTTGTTTAGAGATGAGTCAAAATACAATATTTTTGGAAGTGATGGAAAAGCGAAAGTTTGGAGAAAAGCTAATACAGCGATGAATCCGACGCACTTAGTACCTACTGTTAAGCATGGGGGTGGCAACGTGATGGTTTGGGGTGCTGTCGCTGCATCTGGTGTAGGAAATCTTGTATTTGTCGAAGGTTATATGGATCCGTTTCAATATAAGTCTATTTTAGAACAAAATCTGGGAGCATCGGTCAATAAATTAGATCTTGGTGAGAGTTGGATTTTCCAACAAGATAACGACCCGAAACACAACGCTCAAGTTGTAAAAGAATGGCTGCTTTACTATGCCCCCCGACATTTGCACACACCACCTCAAAGCCCGGACTTAAATGTCATTGAACACGTTTGAGAGATTTTGGAATGTAAAATCAGAAAGCATCATATTACTAGCGTGCCAATGTTGAAAAAGATGCTGAAAGAAAAATGGCTAAGAATTACGCCGATTGAATTGGAACATTTAGTTAATTCAATGCCCAGACGCTTACAGGCTGTTAAAGATGCCAATGGTGGCCCAACCAAATACTAAATTTAATAATAAAAATATTATTTAATGTTTCAATGAAGTTTTTTATGTTAGCTTACAAGCCGTATGTAGACTTTTGTCAATGCTATTTTTTTGTTTTTTGTAAATATTTTTTAAAGTGTATATTGAAGTAAGTTGTTTTTTTCGTTTTCTATTAATAAAACCAGATTTCAAACAAACCTGCATCATTACTTTTCTTCATAATGCTTTTGGTCTCGTCAGGTGGAAGGAATGAGGGTCGTATGTAGACTTTTGTCGGCCACTGTATAGTGAGGAGTTGTGGCCGTTGTTGTTGTTGTTGTTGTTGTTGTAGAGGCGTCGAGTGCAGGGTGGTGATTGAATGCTGATGATGGGTGCTGGCGAGGAAATGGTTATTGGCTGTAGGTGGTATGTCTGCTACTGGTATGTGCAGGTGGTGGACGATTTATAAAGGTGACGGTGAACGATATCACTCTAGGTGACGAACGTTTTTAATACAAAATTTTTAACGTTGGTCGAAACGATTTTGATGAGGCACTTTTAACGTTGGTGGTAAACGATTTTAGCAAAATGCTCAACGTTGGTGATAAACGATTTTAACAAAATGTCCAACGTTGGTGATAAACGATTTTAATGAGGCACGTGTCTGTCGTCGACGGATGTAAGGCTTGTGGTTAAGATGAACGTTGGATATGGTCACCAAAGTAAACCCGCGACACGTGGGGTTTCCTGGCGGAAATTTTGTTGTTGACTCCTCGTGTCTCGCCGCCAAAATTGTCAATTACACGAGGCGTTTTCTTGGCGGTAAAAACGTCGTTCGGGAGACCTCGTGTCTTGCCGCCAAAACTGTTACACGACACGTGCTGTTTACCACGCCAAAACTACTTTGAACATCTAATTATCGCCTTCCAATTTCCTTCGCCTAATCTTTTCATCACCTCCCTCTGCCCACCGGTTTTTCCAAAAGCACCAAGTTGTGCAGTTGTGTGGCTCGAGTGTAGCTATAAACAAACGTGAAACAAAATTAGGTAGTAGGGCAGGCCGAGCATGTGTTCGAGAAGCTTCCAGACAGCATTTAAGCAAGACTTAAACGCCGTCTTCAGTTGCACTTTTCTTTTATTGGGGAAATTAAGTTCTGGTGTCTCCTCTTTCCCTTCTTTTTTTATAATTTTTCTTTTCGTGTTATTTTTGTTACCTTTTAAAAAAAACTTATCCAGAATGAAATTTAACTAAAAAAAACTTTATTAGAAACCGCCTTTCCTCTATTATTTTCGACAACTTCACTATTTACCTGCCACTTATTGAATGATGCAATCCCACGCTACTTTTTTCTCGACCCTGTTAAATTTGATCGACGCGGTTTTTTTTTTTTTACAGGGTTGTTTACATTGCAAGTACGTTTAGGAAATGTTTCGAATCCTGATGAAGGTAAGACTTAATTACCACAATAAATAAACAATGTTCATCACATCTATTCTACTTTAGTTGAAATTTGACAAAAATATAGTAGTTTAGAAATTTTTTTTGAGTAATTTCATTAAAATTAAAAAAGTGTTAAACAGACGGGTCCAAACGGGTGCAAGAGTACATACGGGGTTAAAGAAAACACTTTTACCTTTCTATCAGTGGTTTTACCTTCTTGGTCTCTTTTGGTCCGCAAAAGTTCTATTCTACTAAAGTTTAAATTTGACAAAAATATAGTAGTTTAAAAATTTTTTTTTAGTAATTTCATTAAAATTAAAAAAGTGTTAAACAGACGGGTGCAAGAGTATATACGGAGTTAAAGAAAACACTTTCACCTTTCTATCAGTGGTTTTACCTTCTTGGTCCCTTTTGGTCCGCAAAAGTTCTATTCTACTAAAGTTGAAATTTGGCAAAAATATAGTAGTTTAGAAATTTTTTTTTTAGTAATATCATTAAAATTAAAAAAGTGTTAAACAGACGGGTCCAAATGGGTACAAGAGTATATACAGGGTTAAAGAAAACACTTTCACCTTTTGGTCCGCAAAAGTTCTATTCTACTAAATTTGAAATTTGACAAAAATATAGTAGCTTAGAAAATATGTCTTAACATCTCAAATAATAATAACACAATAGTCGCAAATATTACCTTTTTAAATATAACAAGACTACCAACCTAGCAAAAAAGTAAGCAGGTCATTATCGCTGATAGTTTTTGTGCAATGATAATTTCTTTCGGATTAAATATTAAAAAAAACACTATTTTCTGAATTAAAAAAAAAAAGTTGTGTTTAACAACATGGCACAACCACAATTACCAATATTTTGACCTAATTTTTTAGCTACCTTAGTTTTAATATGTTTACTATTAAATAAAATTAAAATTTTTGAAATCGGTGACAAACAAAAATTGGACTTTTGGCCAATGAAATAAAATTTTCAGCCACTGTGCGTCGTTACGTTATAAATGTCATAACATTGTACTCGAAGCCGATGTGACATTGCAGGCGTTGAGAACGCCAGTCACTGATATCGTTGACGGCGACCAAAACTTACCAATATTAAAAAAATTTTGACGACGGCGGCGAAAATACAACCGTCGGCTATACCAAATAATGTAAAGTGCGACTTTAATGTTTGTTGTTTGCAAACGAGCTTGGAAAAAATTCGTATATGTATTTTATAAAAATGTTTAAAGCAAAATAATTAAACTATGAAAAAATGTGCCAAGAACAAAATATTATTATTATTATTCTTTGCATTTTTAATAGTTTTTTTACTGTTAAAATTGTTTTTCGCCCCATTTTTTTTGTGAGTTTATTTGATAGTTCAAAGCGGGAAATTTTCTCACAAAAATGTTACAGACACACTTTTTCTGTAAATTGGCGAGTAATTTCCTTACGTGACAGCTAGTACACGCAAAAAAAGTTACAGACACAGTTTAGTGAGAAAAACTGCTGTTTGTTTCAATATATGCCATTTTTGTTTCATTTCACACATTTCAATCGAAAAGTTTCTTGAAGCGATAGTTACAGAACATGGGCACTGGTTGGGCAAAATGTCAAACTTTGACGCCCTCTAGCTCAGAAAGTTTTTGACCGTTTCTAAACTACTATCCAATAGGACTAACCCTGGTTCAAATTCCAAATCGGAAGACATCGATTTCAAAAGTTGGGTCACTTGACATGAAATCCCACATATGTTTGCTTTATAAAGTAACTGTAAGTCCACACTGCAGAAAAAAAAATACACACAGATGCTTATTTTTATATGTTTAAACATTTCCTAAAGTGCAATGGTAAATTTAAATTTTTTTTAATATAGAGCAAATTTTAACTCGTTTCGTGTGGAAACTTTTTTAAAGCAGCGAAAAAGATAAATGGCGTATGTTAATATTTGCTCATGGAATATGTTAATAATGCTACAAAAAAAAAAAAAAATATACGTACACAAAGGGAAAAACTTGGTGTAAAAATACTCAAATTAACCATCCGTTGTCAAAAGTGAGCCAACTACGTTTGTGTTCAATTTCATAACAAATGGTGTCAAGATTTCTAAACCACCAAGTTGCCATTTGGTCACCATTTGGTCTCATTTTTTTTCATTATTTATTTATTGAATCTTCATAAATTAAATATGAACTAACAATAATTAATCAAATCTTATCCTAATACTTTCATCTATGTCCTGCCAGTGCCAGATACAAATTTTCTTCATCATCAGCTAAATGGGTAAGTGCTGCAGTGTCTCTTTCGAGCCTTTTTAAGTATTTTACTGCATATTTCGTAATCATAGTTTTAACTAATGGAACATTAAGATCCTTGTGAATATTTGAGTGTTAAACATACCAAGGGGCAGCTGTGATTATTCGAAGAAGTTTATTTTGGCGCCTTTAAATTTTTTTCGATATTAGAGGCCGAGGCAGTGCCGCATAACTGAATACCATTGCACCCGATTGGCTTTAAGATGGAGTTGTAAAGTAGAAGTTTGCAGTCGAGACTAAGAACAGAGTTTCTTCCGGTAAGCCAATGAATTTGGATGGCTTTTAGTTTCATTTGAGTTAATTTTGCCTCTTTATGGCTTTCCCACGTTAAACGGCGATCTAGCTGTAAACTAAGTGTTTTACAAGCGAATTTTGAGGTATTATATGATTATTGATTTTAATAGGGGGCATGATTCCCGATGCAAGGTGAATGTTATATGTACGCGTTTTTGCGTATTGACCTTTATCCTCCATTGCTTCAACCACAGTTCGAGTTGAAATATATCATCCTGTTAGTAACGAGATGCTTCATGACGGTTTTCTTGCACGCTTAGAAAAGCTGTATTATCAGCAAATGCTGAAGTTTGGGTGTAGTTGTTTGTTGGCATATGCAAATTATATTAGGGAGAGCTTAACTAATAAGCTTTTTAACAGCTTATGTGTGTTAACTGGTAAGTTTAGCTTAAATTTATGTAACAAACCTTCATGCCAGACTATCAAAAGCTTGAGAAACATCGATGAAGAGAGCGGAACAACATTTTCTTTCTTCAAAGGCTTTTCTTATGGCGTTTACTATTCGTTGGGTTTGTTCTATTGTGCTGTGTTCTCTTCTAAAGCCGAATTGGTGGTTAGGAATACATCTATTTTCATTTAAAATTGGGGTTAAGTTTGACACTAACAGCTTCTCAAACAGCTTTGCTATATTTGAAAGTAAGCTTATAGGCCTATATGACTCAACTTTTGTATGATGTTTACCTGGCTAGGGTATCATGGTAACTAAGGAAACCTTCCACTTTTGAGGATAGTATTCAAGGCGTAAAATTACATTAAAAAATAAAAGAATAATTTTCTTTGCTATGCTGGGTAGCTCCAAATACATTTTGTTGCTGATCTTATCAAAACCAAAGGCTTTCTTGGGGCTTAAATCACAAATAGCTTTTTTGATTTCTCTTATCTCAAATCGTAGGGGAACAGCTGCTCTAGCAGCAACATGTGGTAACTCGACCGCAATATCGTGAGATATATTTGGTATAAATACGTTTTTCAAGTGACTTACAGACAGATTTCCTTTTTCAGTATCGTTTCTTTCTCAACTACCATTCAAGTTTTTTAATGGTGGCTTAGGTATAACTGGCCTTTTTAGATTTCTAGCTGCACGCCATTATGAGTAGTCTGATTGTGGAGTTGCATCAAGTTCCTTAAGATATTTTTCTAGAGAAGCCGTTTTCTGAGTCTCCAGTAACTTTCTTGGCCATTTTGGGCAGTTTTTTTAATAAATTCTTAAGTTTCGGGGATCTCTACAGTTGCCACTCTCTTCGAACTCTTCTTTTTCAGTCAAGAGCCGCTGGACATCTGTGGAATTTATTTAATTTTTTTTGATTGGGGGCAATACAGGAATGTTGAACAGCTACCCTACCAGAACAGTGACAGTCATTTGACCTATCATATGACTGGCATTGCTGTCGCGAATATCCATCATCGCGTAGAACAAAGTTTCTATCATTTTCTTAAGGCCAACGTGAAAAAACTGATGGAAACTTTTGTATACGTGTGATTTTGCAACCCTCTTTAACCTTTGAAATTTGTGGTTGATAAAATATATAGCTGAGCTGTTTACTCTTATACTCTGTAAACATCAGTACTGATGTATAAACCGGGCACAGCTGCCTAGTCAGTACTGATGCATACAACGGGCACAGCTGACTAGTCAGTACTGATGCTTATACCGGACACAGCTGACTAGTCAGTACTGATGGATACATTCGTCACTGTTGACGTATTTTTAGCTTAAATAAAACGCAATTCATCTCATTCAATTCTCATACATATTTTTGTCTATATTTAAAAAAACAGCAATATGTATATGTTCGTTTTACAAATAAATTAAATAAATAAATAATTATTTCTTGTTCTATGTTCTATGAGGTTAATTAAAATTGTACAAAGCTTTTTTGCAATAGTCCCATTACTTCAATATATCACTAAGTTTTTGCTTAAGCCAACCTTTGGTTAACATTGATGCTATATATAAGTACATATACTAAGAAATGATCCTATACACTTCCAGAATATCTTGTATTTTCCTTACTCCGCGTCTAAAACTGACATGATTTGCTGTATTAACATGATGTTATAAAAGCGTTGTTAAAACATTTGCATTAACAACAGTGTTATAACATGAGAAAACCTTTAGCATGATGAGTCTATACTTAACACTAACATCATATTAGTGTTTATATTAAGCATTTCATGTCAGTTGTAGACTGCAAGTTAGAATCATTCCTAAGTATATGTTCACATCTAAAGCATCAATGTTAACCAAAGGTTGGCTTAACCAAAAACTAAGTGAAATATTGAAGGAATTGGACTATTGCAAAAAAGCTTTATAAAACGGGCACCGTAACCACGGTTTATTCCACCATGACCGTAACAAAATTTTCCGTAGAAGGTGAATCTTTATGTTGTTTAAGCAAACGGGATGATTGGCGGAAATTTTGATTATTCATACAATGATCTAAGATTTGCTCCACAAATCACTGTTCGACCGATGACATTTTTTGATAAGTAACTCCAAAATAGAAGGCTTTAAAGCATGCATGCCTATAATTGAAGATGTTTGGCAGGCCAGGGCTGTTAAGCTAGCCAAATAAAAATTTAATAACATTTCACTTTTCATCATAGAATCTGTTGTACCCTTTATGTTTAAAGTGGCCACTGTATTCTTAACATCTTCAAGTATATGGCGATAGGCTTCTTGCAGTACTGGCACATTTTTTATAATTTAAATAAAGTAGAAACACCTTCTACTTGAGTTTGTACCAATGTTGGGGGAGTTACTTCACAATACCCACGGTCAAAGTAATGTGCACGGAATGCTTGCATTACAACGGTAGGCATTTTTAAAATTTTCGAAGTGTTTTCGCCTTTAATCATAATATAACATCGGGATGAGCCTCTTCATTGAGAATACGTTCAGCACCCCCAGCAGGAGCCAAACTAATTAATTCATGTCCACCTGGTGCCTAAAACAAAAAAATTAGTTTCTGCAATATTGTTCACGAAACTTACTTACCGCTTTGCCTTCTGGCACAGGTTTTAGTGTACCAAACAATTGTACCAAACATTGTAAAAATCCGTAATGTTGTACAAAATTAAACCTTTGCCTTGACGTCTAAAACGATGTACCCAGCCATATATTTTACCGTTTCTGTCAATTTTCGACAACTTCAAATATGCGAATTTTCTTGGCAGCTGACCAACTGGGATCTTCGAATGTGACAATCTTTTTGGCTTCATCCAAATTTTGTTTACGCTTTTCCGCATCTTCAGCTTCGCGTTTTACTTTATCGGCATTTTTATAACTTTGACGTAACCAAATCTTTTGGATTTTCTTTATTTGTGACTTACCTGCAACCTCATATTTTTCTGCAGCTTCAGGATCTTTGCTACCGACATAAATTACAGGAAAGGGCTTGCAAAATTAATAAAATATTTTGCAGTATTAAATTTAAACAATTAACAAATATTAGCCAGTAAAGCATATGACGAAAATTTATAAAAAAAATTGGCATTTTTTGTCGTGTTTTTAGTTGTTCTACTCTAACATATGTGTTAGAGTGGTACAACTAATGTAAAATTGTTGCAAGTGTGTTAGTAAAAAAATTTTTTTTTTTAGTTTCGGTCATCCATTTCTTGTAGGGTAGTTTCAGATAACTGTCAAAATTAACAATAGAGCCATCCACATTCTCCGGTGTACTAAGCGGAATATTTTCTGTGCAATGGGTACTGAGATATTTTTTATATTTTAACCAATTTATTTATGTGGCTGATGTCGCTAAGTAACCAGTCGGAGATACAATTAGATTAGGGTTCATTGAAGTAACAATTGTAGGTGTGTGGTCGGAAATAATTCTAAGGAAGCTTCAACATGAATCTTGTCTATGGGGATGCTTTTAACCACGCCGAAATCGATGACATCGGGAATTTTTGCCGATCAGAAGGCCAATATGTTGGTTGTCCACTTGCTACCACATTTAAATCCATTTAAGAAATTGTATTAAATAAAACACGACCTCTTGGTGTAATCGCCAGCGGCCAGAAAACAGGGTGCTAATGATTTAAAATATATATAATATTGGATTTCTGATGTTGAAAGTCTAGGTGGGGAGTATAACGATGAAATTTCTAGGTTTCTCTTTAGTTCCTCAACGCAAATTGTTGCGGATTAAATCAACATGTTATGTACTTTAAGTGTATATTTTGAATATTTAAATTTAACTGTAAGTTTTGTCGAGCATTGAATTGTGCCAGATTATTTGTTAATTATCATACAAACTCTGTGTTGGTCTCGTTATTGTGATTAGTAATGTCAACCCGGTGTTGATCTCGTTTCTTAAATTTATGTGGTTCGTATTTTAAACTCACATATTGATTCTAACAAAAAGGAAGACATATTGATTTTAATTAAAAGGAAGTCGATGGAAATAACACGTATTTAAGCCAGGATAGAATTAAGTAAGTTGATTGTTGTATATGTATCTAAACGAATGTAATTAAAATATCGATTTTAATTTTAACTACAGATAATAAAACACACATTATCAAACACATTGCTAAATTTCATGATCAAGCAGTGTATCAGGGATCATAAATGTATTAAAATAAACGATTTACCTTATGAAGACAACTTGTGTTTGGTTTTATTATTTCTAACCATTATAGTGTTACTGCCGTAACACTTGGCTCCAGTTACTGCCGCAACACAAATGTTCATTGCTTGGAGATAATCTTCACGATGATCACACATTAAGCGGCTCATACACATGCAATAAAATTGTTCAATTTTAAGTATTATACAATTATATCGCTAATGTGTATGTGATATTCGAAGGTGGCACAATATATTGTCAACAATCAAAAGACTTTTGATTTTTATTGCACAACGAAAATAATGTAAAATGTGTTGGCAACATTGAACAATGCAGTTTGTTATTCCTATAGGTTATGTTCGCCTTTTTATTGAATGAATGAAACCATTATGCGACTTATTGCATAATATAGGACAAAATGGAAATAATATGGCGAATATCATATACGATAATATCGCAAGTGTATGGGCCGCTTTAGGTAGTGTTTGACTCGGGTATTTATCAAAATGTCAGAACCTTCACAAGCTCTATCCTGAGGGTCCTTAGTATCGTATAGTATATAACCACCTATTTTTAACGTATTTCTTGAGGTCAAATGAGTTTCAGAAACCATCATAACATCAAATTTGTTTTTTTTAGGAAAGAATTCTGACTCATTTTTATGTTGGCGGATGTAGTTTGCGTTCTAAAAACAAAATTGTAAACAGTTCATGGCTTGTTAAGTACAGCTTGCAATAATATCGATTGCATTCTAAGAATTTTCTGCATCATATTATCCATTGTGTTCGTAAAATTATTTACTGTTTGCACTACTCTTTCCATGGGTTTTTATATTAAGAGACTGCAGTCATTATTTGGCAAAGCACCTTGTATTGGCATATGGTTTGATTTTAGGACGTTAGCACAATTCGTTTCGTGTTTGAAGCTTAACGTCGCCGGGTTCTAACTCCACGCGAAATAGTCGCTGGATATTTTTTCTTTATTTTTGATATTTATTACATTTTTTATTTTGAAGCCTCTCTCTTCTAAAAACCGTATTTATTTCGTTTAGGTCCACGCACGAGTCAATACCCTGAATCACTACCTGAACCGCTTTACTACTCTTTAGTTGGTGTGTACATATAAAAGTGTTTGTTAAGTGCTTACATTAAGTAATTACTTTACGAAAATCATCTTCATGAATAATCTGCAGCTACATAAAAAGAATTTTCACCTATCAACGGGACTAGACTCTTTATTAGCTCATTCGAATTTTGCTCTCTAAGATATATCGAGGGTAACTTAGACGATTGGATGACATTTGGTGCTTCAGAGGATTCATCATCCAGAATTGCAAAACGATTTTGTAATTTATTCTATCAGTTGTACCATCTTTTAATAATTTTGGAACGAAGCAACTGCTGAAGAAGTAGGGCTGAGACCCCGTTTACCCCCCGTTTCCACATGCAAGTAATTACTTGCAAGGAGTGTATACGTATTATTAACGAAAAATCACGGAAACAGCCGATTGGCTGAAAGTACAAAAATTGTGTGAATGTTAGTGAAAAAGTGTGAGTGTATTGAGTTTTGCGAACTTGCACTTGCACTTGCACTTGCATGTGGAAACGGGGGCTTAAGCACTGCTATGTACCTATCAATATCAACTTGTACTTGACGCTTCTTACAAATGTTTACTTGTGATACAGAGAAATCCGTTATGTCTGTTTTTGTTAGTGTTGGAATTAGGCGTATTAGTAAACACAGAGAATGAGTGGGAACGCGTGCGAGTAATAGGTTTTTATTTGCTATCATCAATTCCTGTTTTGGTTTCTAGATTGGCTTCGTTAACATTCTCTGTCACATAAGCATTTCTTTTATTCTGTCTTATTGTTTTTGCATTATTTACACTCAAGAGTTTTTTTTTACTTTCCTTTTTTTTGATTGTGCACTTATTAATATTTATTGTTTAACAAAGCCGAGAATAAAAACCAAAAAATAAATATTTTTGCTCAGAATGTTTTTATATCGAGCCCTCTTTGCGATTATATCGTAAGCGACAGGAGATGGGTTTTGATTAATTTTTTCTTAAAATATACAATGCTTTATTTGGATTTAGATGGGCTTTTTCTCCGCAACGGTACAAATTCGTCATTGTAACGAGTACTTATAAACTATTTGCAAGAAAAAAACAAAATGTCGATAAATTATCGTTTACAATAAATCCGCAAATAGTGCTTGATATATCGACCCCTTTGCGCGAAATTTTCGTATGTTACAAAAACCAAATTTTACAGGACAGCCATTTTTCTACTTTTCTCTGCGTTCGCTTGCAATATCAAAATGAAAATATACAATCAATTTTTGGAGTAACGAAGTGGAATTCGCCTACAATATTTTGTCAGGTGACGTCTCTTTGAATGTAGAACAAGATTGCATCAAAAACTTTTGATGGCATATACGATAATTTCGCGCAAAGGGGTCGATATGAATGTATGTATGTACATTAAGGTGGTTCGAAAAAAAAGTTGAGCCATACCAAAAAAAATTTTATTTTTTTGCTACGCCTCTCTTTGTATACTGCATTGCCATTTGAAGTACGATGATAACATATTATATATCGTTATTTATGGCTTGTCTATGTCTTCATTTTTGCCTTTGGTGGCTTTGTGATACGACATCAAATTCTGGGCGCCACTTATGCTATCTCGGATCGTAACCCCCAATTTTCAAATTTGTTTGCATGTGACAAGAAAGCCCTCCTAATACTTTGTATATCACTCTTTTTGTCACGCCCCAAATGTACGCCCCATTTAATATTTTGCATGTTAATATTATATTAAACCAGTAGATCAGCATACAAGAACCAGAAAATTGTATCAGTCAGAATGAAATTTTATATCAACGAAGTATATAGAATTGTAAAAAAGATATTAACCTAGTATTTGAATTACATGTTTCATTAGAAGAATATTGGTATTGCACCAATTGGTCATCCGTATAGGAATGCAGAATCGAAATTACTGCAACTATGACGCTAAACCATTACCCAATGCAATGGTGAGTCGTAAAACGCACGTAAGGCAGACAAAAAAGGCATAGTTGTATTTAAATATTAACGAGCAGTTTTATGAATAAAACGACAATTATTTTAACATTTTATTTGATAGCAATTAAAAACCCAAAAAACAGGGATGGCTAGCAAATTTTACAAATAAGATTAAAAAATTGTACCTTTTTATATCCATACCAACATAGTGGAAGAGTATTATTTGTTTGTGCTGATGTGTGCAACACAAAAAAATATTGGTTCTAGCCCACCTTTAAGTAAGTTGATGTCTGTCCGGTTGATAATTTTGAAGATAATTTGATGTAATTTGGTACTTACTTTTAAATTATCAAAAGAAATCTTACAAATAATTAGTCCATAATTGCACATAGGTCATATACAATTTTCTTTCCTAAATAAAGTCTTTGTGCCCATAAACCATCTTATTATGTTGGTATTTAGATACAATTCAGCCCATAATTAATTTATTGCAAGTTAAATTACCTTACCAAATTTTTAAGTTATATGTAGGCAGGTCCATACTTGACAATAGCTTCTACTCAAATACGACTCCCGATGTTAAATTAACTCTCATAGGTTCAGAATTGAAAATAAGTTCCATATAAACCCTGACTCTAAACTCACTTTAAAATAGAAAAAAGAATTATATAAAAGTAGTAATTAATTGAGCTCGAGGTGAAGTTATCCCTCGAGTTCTATTGGACCTCGAGCGCAATTAATTACTACTTTTATGTTAGAACAAAAAGGTCGAATAAAAATAAATTTAAATAAAACAATAGACTTTTATGTACATGAATCTTAACCTCATAACAGCCAATGGGTTTTAAAAAGACTTTCAAAAAATATTCTGTGAATTCGGTAGTGTAAGGTATTAAATGGTCGGGCTTGGCCTTGCTTAATCAGTTCCAGAAGAAGTTATTTATCATTGACATATTAGACTGCAACCTTTTGGAAGTACATACATACATACTTACATATACAATATTAATGCTTTAAACGTCAATGATTTCATGGAAAAATGTGGTCACAAGTTTTGTATATGAATCATGCAAATTTGTGAACACTTAATTTTTTTCAGCAAAGTGCAGTTTAGAAATTGTTGACACATAGTTGCGTTGTCGTCTTTAACATTTACATCTCGAACATTCATAAATTTTCGTGATAACTGCAAAAAAATCATAGCAAATGGTACACGCTAAAAAATGTAATTTTCAAAAAATAAAAGTAAAACAGATATGTATTTATATACAGTGCACCCTCGGGTGGCGCAAGCCTCAATAAACGCAACTCCTCGTCTATTGCAACATCCAAATTTGTTACATTGCAATACATAACAATTTAACAAAAACGTGATATTTTAGAAAAACTAGAGAAAAACATTTCGGTAGCAGCAATTTGTTATGAATTTCATATCAATAAATCTTCAGTGAGTCGATTCAGTGTTAAAAAAAACTGCAGTTGAAATAGTTAAAGTCATAAGATTGTGCTGTAACCTCGACTTTTTAATTTTTCATTGGGCAAAAATAAACTGTTGCTTTTACTTATGATTTATTCAATTTATACAGTCGAAGTCAAAGTTAATTAAAAAAACATAAAGTTGTACACAACAAAGAAGTTCGGCAGACGTTATGTAAGGAAGTTTTTGTTTTTTATAAAAAATGTTGGTCATGAACGGGTTAATTTAATAGTAGCTTAATATATTTATAAAACGTGTTTCCTGGGCAAATATATACTTTTTATTGTTATAAAATGGGTTTTAGTGATGTTTTAATGAATGTTATAAAAAAGTAAGTTAGGCAGCTCATGGTTGATTTTTAACTGAAATCTCAAGAGGCAGTCAACACATTTCTAACGACGCACATAGGGGTTTTTTGCCAATCTAGCCGGACATTACTTTTTGTTTTAGCTTATATTGCTTCTTAAAAGTTATTGAGTGCCCCTAGATCGATGAAACTTGGCAGAAATATGTGATATTGTCATAGGCAGGTAAACCTAAAAAATAAATAAAATCGGACCAAGGAGGAAAATGTTCCCCCTAGAAGAACTAATCCAACCTCTGAAAAATGCAATTTTTTTTTAAACTTTTCCCATACTTTTGTTTGGCAAATGCAACTTTTAACGTCGGCGAAAGTTAAAAAACCTAAAATAAGACCCATGAGATCGTAAAATTACACTTTTCGCCCCCCGCCCCCTTTTGAGGGCGGTTACATAAAATAATATTTAAAAAAAATGTAAATATTAAAAGAAATAGATTACTAACGCCTTAATACTATAAAAATTAAATTTTTGAACTTTAATGGGTAGGGGGAGATATCCCTCCAAACACCCCCCCCCCCCCCGGAACGACCCTGTAAAATTTTTTTTTTTTTTGCTAATTTCCAAAACATATTAATTTTTAAGATTTTATGTGACTTTTATATATTTTATAGTATTTAATTTATCTGAAAATAATTAATATATTCGTAATAATAACTTATTTATAATAGTAACAGCAAATTTTATTTAAAATAATAACAACTAATTTATTTAAAATAACTTCTCTTTTGCACTAAGATGATGATGAGTGCCATGGTTCTTCTTCGTCTGCTTCTTCAAAATCCTCTTCTGAATCTGAATTCTCTTCAGAGCCAAGTACAGGTGGAAGCATAAAAGAAATTGCTTCTTTCGTAAAGGGTAGTGACTTTTTTTTTGGAGTTGGTCTTATACTAGTAATCAGTGGGTCAGAACTGAGCAAAAGTCTATTTATAACATCTTTGTTACACTGAACCCTCGAAAACTTTCTAGCAAAATTCTGCCTGTAAAGCCGAAAATGTTTATTTCGTGCCTCAGACGCTTCTTCTGATAATAGCCCGATAGGCAACAATGCCTCACTCATTACAGTTGCGCCATGTACTAAAATCTTGTGCATTGTAGGTGTCATAGGATGCCAGGGATATAGAGTAACGTAAAGTTTTGCAGTGTCTAAGCAATAATTGGCAAACTCGTGCAAATGGATTTTGTGACCACTTGTAATTACTTCAATAATAACTTTGATCCGGTAGATGAAATCCAATGCAATTCCAGTTATTTCTGCAGCTAATTCAGGATTGGAAAAAAATCGTCTGCTGGTGTTACCATCGTTGCTGTTTCCAAATCCAGTCTTCGGTACATCCACTATTAGCCCTAATTCACTTCTAAATTTTTCTTGGATAGTTTTTTTCCTCTCATTAACAATAGTTTTGTCCTCATCCGATCTTAATTGCCACTTTTTTACTGTGAGTTTATACGATAGGTGTAATATGCTCTCAAATAGACGAATTCTGGCGTGCAAAGTAGATAATCCGAAAGAAAGTGCATATACGTCTATATCCCTTTAGATTTTCAAATTGTTAAATTCTTTTGAAGTAGCCCCACAAATATAGCACTTCATTGTGGACGTAGTTTGTGTTGCGGCATTACATACTTTTGCATCTATCATTGTAAATACCATTGTATGTTTTATGGAATATAACTTTCCTTCCATTAAAAAATTAGTGTTTTGTAATGTAGTAATGGCATCTTGTACATAATTAATTTCTTCTTGGATTACATCTACAGTTTCTTTAACAAATCTGATGCGAATAGGTCTACAATATCGCGGTGATGAAGGAGTTGGATTTTGCCATAATATTTTCTCCTTTTTTGCACCATATCTTAGTCGAAGCGGTACGAAACTACTCTGAAAAATATGAGAATCAGAAGCATCATTTTTCATCTTTTGCTTAAATTGTGCCTGGTGTGATCCATCGCAGCCCCATTTGCTTATTAGTTCGAGGGAGTTGCATTCTTCTATTTGTGAATCACATAAAACATCTTTTAAATATGTAAGTAATCTACTTGCAGTATGATTAAGCAAATCCTGAAGATTTATTTGAGCACATGTTTCCGTTACTTCAAATGATTCTTTTGGAGGATAGCATTCACTTTTCTCTCTCTGCAGAATATTGTAGCTAGGATAAACCTTCTAAGCGGCACTTCGGATTATTTCATATTGTTTTCGAGAAAGATCAGCTTCTACAAATATAGAAAGAGCCTTTAGAGGGGTTAGCTGTTTTACTTTATCCTCTTGTGCAGCTTTGTATGCTTTTTTTATTTTTGTAGCTCTTGCCGGAGAAGACACAATTTCTTTAAGCAGACCTGAGGCATCTTTTTTTCCAGACGTTTGTAGTTGTGTTTGGGTAGCGTGCATCAATAAATCAGCATCGGTTTGAGTTCGCAAGATTTCAGTTTTTCTTCTCTTACTTCTTTCGGTCAATTCAACAAACGGCTTTTTAAGTCGTTTTGAAGACGAACTCCCAAAAAAAGGTATTGTCACTGTTCCTTCCAGCCATTTGGCATGCATGCTTACAAATCGATCCTTTTTTCTTTGTGCTGAATGCCAAAATATTTTAAAAAAATATTTGAATTTCTTTAAGCATTGATTTACTACTGATATGTCACTATCTCCCTGACATTTTGAAATTTCGCACAATTTTCTAACTAAAAATTGTAATTTCTCTTCAACGAGTTTAGAACTACATTCTTGTATAATTTGGAATAACTCTAAATTCGTATACACTTTTTCCATTTTACTCTCGAAGCTTCAAAATGGTTCTGATAACAATTTTATGCAAAAACCACAATATATATTTAAAAAAACTAAGTACCTAGAGCCCAGATTTGATTTTTTATTATATATTATTTTTGTTGTTAATGATTTTAAAAGTTATGCAAAACAGGTACATTTATTTTGCTCTATTAAATAACGTCCTTTAGCGGCCGCACAGGTGGTTAAAACCCGTTACTTACTGTTTCGCACATCCCTTTTTTTACACAGGTAATATTAGGCTTAGATGTAATAATTTAAATAAAAACCATCTACGTACAACCAAAACATTTTATGACTGACGAAAGGGTTTCTATCATATGTACCTATGCAAGATGAGCAAAAACAGAAAAAAGGTGAAATTTTCAAAAAATCATAAAAAAAATGGCGCAACAACGCGCAACGTTTTTTTTTTGAATTTAAAAGTAGAGATTTCAAATTTTATCGTGATGTATAAAATTTTTAAGAACTCAGCGGAACTCACCTTCAAAAACCTTTTAAATTTTTTTTTTTTACAAAAAAGTGAACAAAAAAATCGTTTTTTTTAATTTCGTACTAATTTTTTTATCATAAAAAATTCAAATAAAATTTTTCTAAAAATTTTCATAATTAGCTGTTTATATAGTCTTTCACAGAAAAAAAAATTCAATGTAAAATCTTTATTCGTTTATCTACAAAAAAATATATTGTAAACCTCCCAAAACCGTAAAAAGTCAATGAACACGCATGCAATTTAATCAACTTTCCTGGTTTTAACAGTGTCCCAAAACCACAAATCTCAAGCAAAAGACTTGAAAATTCACTATACGATGCAGAACTTTGTTGTCTGTCGAGCTGCGTACTTAAATTTTTCCATTTCTTAAAAAAAATTTTTTGCTTAATGTCCGGCTAGATTGGCAAAAAACCCCTATGTGCGACGTATTGGAAATGAAAATGGGACAAAAAATGGTTAAGTTATTTAAATTGGCACTAAAATCGAATTGAAAAGCATCAAAAAACTGACATAAACATCTCGCTAACTCGAGCATGTACTGAGATTTTTAAAACGTTCTAATGCAGAATTCCCAAATATCTATTAAATTTGATGATTCATCGGACAAAATAAAATTTACCGAACTTTTTATTCATGAAAAATACCATTTTTGGACCCTTTTTTGACGGGGTTTAGCTCACGGCAGATTATCGCTAGAACCAAAATATTTTGGGAATCTTCATAAAACATGTCAAAGTCAGTTTTGAGGGGGTACATCAACAACTTTTTTTGAGCCGGTCTAATGTTGATTAGTGTGTGCCAAAAAAAAGAGCTTAAAGGGTAAAGTATTCTTGAGATTTTTTTTTCAGATTTTTCGGATTTTTTTGCCAAAAATCGGGTGTGCTGCCCTTTTTTCTAGTTTTTTTCATAACTTTTTAAAAACCCACGATTTCTTGACCTTAAAGAAAATAATTCAAAAGCAAAATTGCCAAGCTTTATGTTGGTGTACAAGGGGTGTGCTGGAAATCGTAAACGTAAAATGCAAGAATTTTAAAAGTCTCTTTTTTATAAGATTTCTGTAATAAAAGAATTTTATGTCAAATATTATACAAATATATCTCTATTAAACAGAATTTTATAACAAAAATTATAAAAATTAGATTCAAAGTGTATTAAAACAACTTCTAAATTCTGGCGTTGTACGTTTTCGATTTCCAGCACACCCCTGTATAAGTTTTTGCAATGCATATGCTTATTTATGCACCCTAAATTACAATTTTTCGTAATTTTTCCATGTTATTTACAAACGCTTTATAACTTTTAAAATATCTATGAAAATGAAACAAACCAACAATGCAGTTTGAAAGATAAAATTGTTCTTAATTATTAAGAAACAAATATTTTTGAATATCTTCTTACTATTCCTGAGTTATATCGATTTTCAGCTTTGTACCCAGTTTATAATATTATTATTCATACTCAACGTTTTGTTTTGCTTTTATCATTTAATGTTGTTCATACGATATAGTAAGATATATATAAGAAGGGTATACTGCAATCAATTCTGAAAATCCGTTTCAGAAGTATTGACCTGGAAGTAAGTGTTAGCCAAAGCCACATCTCGTTCTACCACATCATTAACCACTTGTAAATGTTGAACTTTGTTCTTGGCATCTTGAAATGACTTGTTGGCTTCCCAATTTTCTGGATCTGTTTTTAAGAATTCAATTGAAAAGTTGCAAGCTTCAAAAAAAATAAGACCGGGTTTGGAAATGAACCCTTGAATTTATTTATTTTTAAGGATGTCTTCTGTTAGAATTTATTCCTTCTTTACCGTAGGTCTACACTAAAGATAAATATCTCAGCAGGTTGGCAATAACGTCAGCAGAATAACAGAGCAATATTTTTTATTGCTCAGCTTATGTTAAAGGCATGGGAAAACGTATTTTATGTTAACTCATAATCAGTGTTGCCAGAAGTAGGGGAAAATCCCTACATGTAGGTATTTTTCATAACCTCCAAAATGTAGGGATTTTTCGTCATATCGTATTATTTATAAAATATATGCTGAAAAAAGTTTTTAATGATATTTTATTGTCCAAAACGGTTGAAAAAAAAAATTTCCCCTTCAAATAGCTTCAAAATATATTTCCAGAGTTGTTTGTGGTTTAAAACTTTGCGATACTAATATGTATTTTTATATTTTTTCTAAGTTATCATTCAATAGGTGTGATCCCGTAGTTTTTGGGTAAAGTTTGGTAAAATGAGAGTAAACAAAAATTTCTCTCACTAATAGACAAAAATATACAAAAGAACAAAGAAAGCGGTAATATTAGAGTTTCTACGCGGGAAAGAATTCCCGGGAATCCCGGGACACTTTTTTTAAATTAATCCCGGGAAATTTTTTCGGGAATTTTAAATTAAATTTTTTGAAATTTTTAGCATCGTTGAAATCAAAAACGAGCAATAAAAATATATTCTTTACTAAAAACTACCTACAAATCGATTTTTTTTCCTACGCCAATAAATCAAGGGTCATTTTAATTGCTGATGAAATGTCTAAAAAACTTATTGAAGTAGAAAATGAATATGTACACGATACACCAACACCAGAACCATCTATAAATTCTAAAAAAAATAAATGTAAAGAAAATATAAAAGCCTAAAAGCTTTGCAATTGGAAAATCCGATTTTGACAGTGCGTTCGTTTAATAGTGAAGTTGGCCGCTATTGTTAATAAATAATGGCAATTTTTTTTATGTGGGTTCTTTAAACAAGAAAGTTAACACTACTGTTTGTGACACAACGTTGGCGCTTTTGTTTAGGTATGGCATATCAGCGTAAAAGCTAAGCGGAAGAAAACGTCCCGCCTTCCGCTCTTATTTAGGTTCGGCTGTTACTATGTAACCAATGTCTGTAGAGAGCGGGAGCACGTTTTCGGTAGCAGGTAATATACATATCAACAAGGATTATAAAAATAATCTCTGATGAGCTTCTAAATGCTTTAATAATACTAAAAAAATGTTTCTTAAAAGAAAATTAATTATACCAAGTTGCTATTAATAATAACTACTAAATATTAATATGTTTTAATAATTCGTGATCTCAAAAAAAAAAAAAAAAAATAAATAAATATATACATACAATTATAATATGCATGTACATATGAATGTAACAATTTATTTGGTTTGGTTTTGGTTTTCAGTGGAATTAATAAAGCTAATTTCTTAGACTGTTCTAAATGTGTACATATGTATATTCTTTTAAAAAAGTAAAAACTTTTGTCTTGAGCTCATTTATTGAAATCATTGTTTTATTCAAAAAATCCCGGGATAAGATTTTTTCTGTTTCGTTTCCCGGGAATAGAAATAGTCCGGGAAATTAGAAGCCCTAGGTAATATTAAATGTGTTCAAATATATACATAAATGACACATTAACGTGCATAGTATTAAAATTCAAGCATTTACTTACATATTTCAACATTTTCTATTGTTTATTTTATAAATATTTCTTATATTATTTTGATTAGCTTGCTTGCAGTTTTTTATTTATTTTTGATACAGCTGATTGTTTTTTCTCTTAACCCTTTCGCTATATTGTACTTTGGAGGCATCTGACAATCTACAGGTCAAATAATTGGCTTAGATATCGGTATGTTATTGTTTTTTAAGATCTTATGAATCATTTTTAATGAAAAACTCTTGGATTTGTACAAAATTTAGAAAAATATAGCATTTTTAAAAAAACGTTTTTTTATATGTAATTTTTTGCCAAAAAAGCTTTTTTTATCTTCAAAAAACATATATATATATATATGACCATGTTTAAAAAAACACATCCCACACAAAGAAAAAGGTTTATTTTAACTTTTTGCATCAATAGTTTTTTGTTTTAAGCCGGACAAAAGCTTTGCAGATTTTTAAAACATTGTATGTATCCATATGGATACAAACGCAAGTTATGGTGATGAATAATGTACACACAATACATATAAAATAATTTTACGCTTGATGCTGCTGAGTGGTTTTTATATGGGGGCTATTGCAAATTATGGACCGATCATCACGAAATTTACTAGTGTGATTTCTAGTTTTATAAAACTGGAAAGTATTAAATTTTATTCAGGCGTAATAAACTGTTTTCCGGGAGTATGGCTTATATGGGTCTAAAAGTAAATTATGGTCCGATTTTCACAAAATTGTACAGTGTGATTTTCGCTCGATTAGAATGAATTTTTGCAAAATCTTATAGCATTCCATGCGATTCCACTATTTATGTTAGTTTTTATAACGAAATTTTTTTATCATAACCGAAATATGTATCCATATGGATACAGTCCAAAAAATACATTTAGGGTACATTTTTTTAAAAGTGAGTATTAATTGTTGTTGTTAGGGCCAATTATAATAAAAATGCAAAAAATTGGATTTTTTTAGTAACCCAGTAAAAACTTGTAGCGAAAGGGTTAAAAGCTCCACCTTACCAAACTTTGAGTACGGGCTCCCAACGTTGAGTACGGGATCACACCTAATGTTGAAAGACTTAATTGAATTTAATTAAAAGTACATATGTGCATGGTTGTTTTTTTTAGTTTTGTACTTATTTTATGTCAAAGCTTTGATATACATATTCGAATAAAATTTATTTTTTATAGCTAATGTTTTTTCTTCTATTTTAATGATAATAATGCGTAGGGAGTTTTGTAGGGGAAATTTTTTTAATGTGTAGGAAAAATCGGATTTTTATTAGCATGTGTAGGTATTTTTGCAAAAAATCCACAAACTGTTTAAGTTTGAGATAATTTTTTATATAAAAATATTCATTTTATAAAATTTTTTTTTTTTTTTTTTGTTAAAGTAAAATTAATATTTTTATATAAAAAAGGACTCAAACTTAAACACATTAATATAAATTTAAATAATAAAGATCGAATAAGAAAAAAATTATATTAATAGAAATAATATTTGTAATTTTATTTTAGTGTTTATTAAATTCTTTAATTTAATTCTTTCACTACAATTATAATTTGCTACCATTTCACAAATTTAATTTCTTTCTCACACAATTTGCTTCTATTTTTTTCTCATTTGACAGCCAAATTTGACGTTTTATGTTAGCAATAATTGTCAACGAAAATGGACTAACAATTATTGCAACATAAATTGCCGGCAATAAATATGTACAAAAAATTGCGGTCTACATTAAAGATAACAACATTTTGACGTTTACTGCAATATATGTCGCAATAATTATCTCGGGTATAGACGGGCAGTTAGAGTTGCATGGCGCAATTATGGATAATTTTAAAACTTTCAACGCGAGCAACGGTTGGCTTGCAAATTTTAAGAAGCGACATGGCATTTGTATGTTTAGATTTGTGGCGAGAAATTATCAAATAAAGAAAACGTTGTGAATCCGTTTAAAAAAATGATAAAGCAGATCAAATACATAATGCGGATGAGAGTGGATTGTTTTACAATTTCATTCCAAATAAAACAAATGTAAAGCTACGTACAGACGATGGTCAGATCTTACAATATTGGTAAGCAGCGTTGCTTAAATTGCATTAAAATTGGCTAAAATGTCTTACAACTGTGTGAACATTCTAAGCTCTTTTGTATTTGCAGAAGTGCAAAATTAATGCATCTGACAATCGCACCATTGTCAGAAAAATATTGCTGTTGGCAACGCCTGCTTACAATATTGTAAGATCTGACCATCGTCTGTACGAAGCTTAAGTTTGCACGGGAAATCTACTGCTGGTCGAAAAGCGAACAAAGAACGTAACACCTTTCGTGCATGTACACCGAAAAAATTCTCCAAAATTTTTCAACAATTAAAGCATTAATCAAAAATAAAATCAGCTTTAATTTAAAATTTACTCAAGTGAATTAAACGTTAAGCTAATAATTTGTTATCAAAGTTTTTCTTGGGAGTCAAAAAATTAATTAACAAGGTTTCGTTTAAATGTGCTAAATTCCCATTTCATACTATTAATAAACTGAAATTTATTGTGGATGGGATAAGCTATTCCTATGCGCATTTCACTGGTTGCTTAAGCCAGATCATCAGGAAACTTCATCCTAAGATTTAAGAGAAACTTAAGATATTCGTGGCTATTCTGAAATACGCGTCGAATAAGTGAACATTTACATGAAAACAAAACAAAACAAAATTTACGAAAATTGTTTTTGTTATCAATACACTTCTAAAATCAAATTAACGCGAGAGGCATAGCGCGTTTCTTTTTCTTTTAAAAACTGTAAATTTTGTATGGTAAACAAAAACAATTTTTGTCAATTTGGTTTTGTTTTGTTTTTGTTTTCATCTAAATGTTCACTTATTCGACGCGTATTTCAGAATAGCCACAAATATTTGTTTTGTTATCAGGTTTTAAAAAGTTGCAGTCGAAACCAAAAATTGTCGAACAAAAAACGAAAATTTGTGTACAACTTTTCGCTTATAGAGTTGGTTTGACAGCGACAGTGTACATTTAATGAATCAGCCGTAAAAGCAACAGTTTTTTTGGCCAATGACAAATTGTCGGGTGGTTTCTGGTATGTCGCATGGCACATTTTTACAAAAATTTTTATTTTTTTTTTAAAGTTCTATATAATAAATGTGCCCGCTTTTTTAATCGTTAATCCCTTTTTTAATATCTTGAATATATTAAGAGTCTCGAGTTCTAACATTGCCTCATATTCTCAATTTTACAGTTCTCTAAACATTGTTTTTGCTTTATTCGTCACTTTTTGTGCTATGAAGCAAATTTTCAATGTAAAAGTAATAATACTATTGCTTGTAATTGTTATGCTGCATGTTTTATTCAAAGCATGTAGCTAAAAACATTTTTATTCTGAAATGAAGAAGTGAAAGAAATGTCAGTTTTTCTACTTTGAAGCTATGTGCTTGTCTGCAGAACACCAGGATATCTGGCGAAAATCGAACCCGCAACCCCCGCACTGATAGACTAGCTAACTACCAACTATCTTTTCGGGCACCCTTACGGGTGATATACGGTATTACGCGTACTAAACAGTTTTCCGTGAGAATGCTTTATATGGCCACTATGGTAAATTATGGACCCATCTACATGGGTCGATGGTTTAATTTCTAGTCTTATAAAACTGTGACATACATACCAAATTTTATTACAATAGCGTAAAGGCTCAGTTAGCTGGGAGTAACGGTAGCGTTGCAAATCAGCTGCTTCATTTTGTTGTGTGTAAAGCAATTAGAACGATTATAGTTAGCAGTAAGATGTTACGTCTCAATCTGTAAGAAATAGATTG
The DNA here is from genome assembly GCA_963931875.1 of Pollenia griseotomentosa. Lineage (NCBI taxonomy): Eukaryota > Metazoa > Arthropoda > Insecta > Diptera > Polleniidae > Pollenia > Pollenia griseotomentosa. Next base: position 64,640,591 of record OZ007562.1, read on the forward strand.
GTCTTACTTTTTTACGGTAAGGTTACTGTTACTGAGCCTTAATTCGTTACGGTTTTACGCGTACTAAACTGTTTTTCGAGAGTCGACTTTATATAAGGCCCATGTTAATTACGGAAGCCGATTGTCACGATAAATTACGCTTTTACGCATACTAAAATGTTTCAGAGAGTAAGCTTTATAGGCATATAGCCAATAATTGAAGCACAGCCGCGAATAACGTTTTAAATTACAAAATAATTATTTTTCAGGAGAGCAAAAAACGTTTTTAACAGGCAAGATTAATAATTTTTTATTTTTTTTCTTTAGATTATTAAAAATAATGGTAATAAGAACTTTTATTCAAAATATCAAAAAATTTAAAATTTAAATTACATGCAAATTTACAGTTTATAACCTTTTTTTTAGTGGAAAAACGTGGAAAAACGTTTCATATCCACAATCGCGATGTCATTTAAAACGTTATTCCACGTTTCAAAACCATTTACTCTGTACCATTTTGTAAGTAACTTACAACGTTCTTCCACTAGTTGATTTTTTGTATGTCACTTTGAAGGCGTTAGGGTGCATAATTTTGGGTGATTTAAGGTTTAAACAGTTTAAAAGGGTAATGTTAACGGTTATCTGCAAAAAAAAACAATTTTTGCAAAAAGTGGCTTTTACAACGTTATTCGCGGCTGTGCTTCAATTTACCAAATTTATTGGTATATAGTCATATAGAGCAAGTTTGTGCAAAATCTTATATCAATCAGTGCATTATGCCATTATTTATGTAAACTTTTGTAACAAAATTACCAATAATAGTCTAAAGGCGTTAAATCGCACGATCTAGGCAGCCAATCGACCGGTCCCGAACGTGAAATAAAATGTTCACCGAACTCGCGTGCTGTGTGGCATGTGGCACCGTCTTGTTGAAACCACATGTCATGCAAGTCAAGCTCTTGCATTTTGGGCAAAAAAAAGTTGGATATCATCTCACGGTAGCGCTCACCATTCACAGTTACGTTACGATTCGCATCATCTTTGAAGAAGTACGGTCCAATGATGCCACCAGCCCATAAACCGCACCAAACTGTGACTTTTTCTGGATGCATTGGTAGCTCTTGCAATGCTTCTGGCTGATCTTCACTCCAAAATCGACAATTCTGCTTATTAACGTACCCATTGAGCCAAAAATGAGCTTCGTCGCTGAACGCAATTTTTCGATAAAAAAGTGGATCGCATTTTGATAATAAAATTCAATAATTTGCAAGCGTTGTTCGTTTGTAAGACGATTCATGGTTAAATTATAGACCAAACTGAAGATGTTTGACAGTGAAACAAAACACGAAACGTGCGTCAGCTGTTTAAACCAGATAATAGCTAAAAAATCATACGTTTAGATTCATAAATCGTTTCCTACTTTATCTCAAACTGCTTAGGATAACTAGAATCAATTTGACACCAATATTAATCTTTTCTTTTGAGTTGTTCGAAATTGAGCTTGTTTTCAAAAGATGGATAGACGGACATGGCAAAATCGACTTAGAATTACTCAAGGACCTAAAATATATGTACTTCATGGGGTCTGAGATGAATTATAAAAAAGTTAAACACGGAATGGCAAACTTAGTATACCCTCATTCACCACTAGTCGTGGATTTCGATTTCAGTCATTTTATTACGTAAAAAGTTACGACTTAAAATCCCGATTTATAATATTTACATTCATAAGTTTATCCAATAAAATATGTATACTGTCATTCTAAAAAATAATAAAGCAATCAATTGTTTGCAATAGCATAAATTTTTTCTCTGTGTAGAAACATTTATAAATTGCAATAGTTAACATCCAGATGCGTGCAATGTGCTGCATTGCGTTGCACTCTTTACGGCTGTTTTAGTGTGTCTGCGTGCATTCAGCATTTAAAATTCAACGATTTTCATTGCTATTTTAAGTTGAAGTTACTCATTCCACATGATTCTGTATGATTGTTAATCGACATGGCAGCAAGTTCCAAGGCCAAAACAATATCAGTTTTATTTTCTTTAATGGATTATGAGAAACAATAAAGAGTGTGTTGTTGACCCAGAAAGTTCTTTATACTCTAATGACATTCATATTTAAGTTTGTATGTTAATTTGCAAATGTGTTCAGAATTGTGGAAAAAGATTCAAATTTTACAAAATAATATTTTTTTTTAAATTTCCATGTATTTATTCATATATACATACAAATAATTTTTTGAATTTGTACAACGCACATTTCCGGGATCACAAGAACAATTTAATTCTATTTTATGGCACGGTAACAAACATGCACACAATTTTGTTTAATAAAATAAATGCAAAACGCAAACAATTTAAGAGTTAGTAATAGCTGCTTTCGAGAACACAAAAGTTTTTACTATTTTTTAACCGTTACTAAATTGCGTTCGCGTACACAAAATACAGTAAATGAGAACACAGTTCTTGACTGAGTATTTACAAATTTTTATGGCAATTTTTACAGTAAAATTTAGTAAAACAAAAAAATATGTTTCTAAAGGTAAACAAGCTAAAGGAAATAGATAAAAGTCATACACATTGTGAAAAAAATCCTTTCATAAATGAAAAGTTGAAATAAAAACTAAACTAAACTAGCTGTCCCGGCAAACGTCGTTTTGCCATATAACATATTTCTAGTGAAAGAAAGAGGAATAAAGCACCTTATACCATGATCGGCGATGAAAAAAAGCAATAGTTATTTATTTCTTTTCGTTACATATTTAAAAGTTAAACATAAAAAAGTAATGTATTTGTTATCCTGAAGTATAAAAATCAAACAGATATAGTCAATTTGTATTACGAAGAGCAATTGCGTGTACGATATTTTTTGTCATTCCGTCTTTAGCCAACACCAGTGTTGCCACCAACAAAATGGTAAATTACACATGGATTATGCCAAAATTACACATGAAAATACAAATTACACATGCAATCTTTTATTTGCAATCTCACGAGTTTTGTTTTGAATTTTATAATGTATAAACTTTTCATTTAGTTAAAAAAAGACGAATGCGTTTTTTTTTTTCAAAAAATTAACTAGTCATTCATTGTTTTTTAATTTTATAAAAATAACGGTTCAAAACAAAAAATTCTCCCAATGAATTTTTATACCCACACCACAATAGTGGAGAGGGTAATTTGCATTTGTGCTGATGTGTAAAACGCCTTAAAATATTGGTCCTAGACCCACCTTAAAGTATACCGATCGACTCAGAATCACTTTCTGAGTCGAACTAACGATGTCCGTCCGGCTGGCTGGCTGGCTGTCCATGTACCCTTGTGCGCAAAGTACAGATCGCAATTTAAGAGATAATTTGATAAAATTTGGGACATAGGTTCTAATTGGCACAAGGACCAAGCCTATTGAAAATGGGCCGAATCGTAGGACCACGAGGGAAGATAGGAGGAAATTTCTTCCTCTCAGAAACTATCAAACCGATTTTAATGAAATTTAAAACATGGATAGATCCATATCTATATGGACACATAAGCTATACAGTTTTAAAAAATATAGGAACACAAGGGGAGAAAGGGGCAGTTTTTGCCTCTCAAACTGATTTTAATGAAATTTAAAACATAGGTAGATCCATATCTATATGGACACATAAGCTATACAGTTTTTCAAAAATAGGACCACAAGGGGAGGTAGGGAACAATTTCTGCCTCTCACAAACTTTTAAACCGATTTTAATGAAGTTTTTAAACATAGAGAAATCCATATTTATATGGACACATAAGCATGATGTGTTTTTAAGTACTGTGGTGCTTGGTATCATATGGTCGGGCTTGACCGACTATACTTTCTTACTTGTTTATTTTAAAAACCTTTTTCCAATAATATTCTGGCTCCAAATTACTATGAAGCTAAAGTTTTTCAAAATGTAAGAGTGCACGTTGTCGCGAAAATATGTATTCTTGAAACTACTTAAGTTTGCCGAGCATTACTTCTAATAAAACAAGATATAATATTGCGAAGTAAATTTTCGAAATATGTTGGAAGGTTCAGACAGGCCTTTGACGCTACGAGCATTTTATGAAAGCAATATATAGCTTTTTGTCTTTTAACATCTGAATTATACTGTCCAAACATAACATTAGGTGTATCTGGTGCATCCAACTAGATTTTCAAAAGGAATCCATTTCTCTATAGTTGTGCTTTTGAGAAGCTCAAACATTTCTTTTGCAGTCAATGAAAAAAACGAGAATGAACCCGGGATGTTTTGTCGTTATAGGTAATAAATTGTGACAAAATCTATCTAAATGCCAAATGGTTAGTAGTTAATGATCCAACCATTTTTAGTTTAGCTCTTTTAACGCTTCCATTCTATTAATTAAATTTTTAAGTTTTGCTAAGAATATTAAACCTTTTTACATCTTGTGACAAAATAATAACAAAAATCAGTGCTACAAAACGTTAAAATTTAAAATTACACATGAATTACACATGGAGCCAATTACACAAGGGCTACACATTAAAACAAAAATTACACATGATATGTGTAATTACACCTAAGGTGGCAACACTGGCCAACACAAATAAGCTCGATGGCTTTTCCGACGCGAGAACATGCCACGTATAATTGTCCGTGTGAAAAACATGGTGTGCCCAAATCTAAGCCGCAAACATACATCGTTTGGCCTTGCGACATATGGATTGTTATTGCAAATTCCAATCTAATTGGAAATTAAACGCGTTTGAATTCAATTGGGACGTCTGTGGCAATCATCGGAGTTCGTGGCAGCAAAACATTTTCATCTCGGAATTGACCATTCAAAATGGTAGCTCCTATAACGTTTTTCATCAATTTTTAACGACCAATCGTGTACCATTGCAAAGCCGAATTAGAATAACCGGAGAAAAAAATGTTAAAAAAAATACATAAACTTTTCAAATTAATTATGAAGGTATTGGATGTGGGTGCTTTTACCCGTTTACCTTTATTTTACGCCGTAAATGTTAAAATTTATAGCCCTTAGTTCCTTTAAGACTTGAAACTTTCATCGGATAATTAATTAAAAAGACATGGGGAGATGGAGCTTTTACCCCTTTTGCCCTATCTTACGCCCTAATTGTTGGAATTTCAAAAACATGTATATCTTAAAGTTCCTTTAGATACTACAGTATCTGCATGCCAAATTTAAAGAATACCGGTTGATCAGTTAATATGATATAGGGAGGGGGAGAGTTTGCCCCTCTTACCCAATTTCATACCCTGAATAATAAAAATTATAGGCTATAGTTCCTTCCAGATGTTATACTATTTGCCTGCAAAATTTCAAGAAAATTGGTTGATTAGTTAAGAAAATATTGGAAGGGGGAGCTTTTACCCGTTTTGCCCTATGATACGCCTTCTAGCGATATGAAATATACATTAAGATCTATTCTGAATGTCATTGTACACATTAGGCATGGTTTGGTAACTTTTCAAGAAACAATAAAAAATCATAATATGGATAATGAAACCCATTTTGTTGATATTTATATGGGAATAATATTTAGGAAAATCTAAATGCAATATCTCCGGAACCACTGGGCCGATTTCGTCCAAACTTCACATAAACCATCTACAGACTATCCCCAAAGTACCGCGTTAGTTTTCGTTTAAATCGGTTGACCCGTTTTCGCAGTTAGTGGTGACATCAAAGTGTACACTTCTTTTTATATATATAGATATAAAAATGAATTTAAAAATTGGCCAAATAGAAAAACAACAAAAGTAATATATCGGAGAGCTTGCCGAAAATTAATTATTTAATTCATAAAAAACATAAAAACAATAGCAAAACAAAACATGAAGGGGTTTTTCAAACATATACAACTTAAATATGACAAAGAAACTTCCAGAGTGATGAAGGAATATTGTAGTGAAGTCAGAAGATTAGCACAACAACAAGAAAGGTTAACATTTTTACTGTCGTGTAGTAGTCATGGTATAATTCCAACACATACAACAAATTTTACAGTTCAGGTTAAACAATTATTTCAATGCCGTACAATTATAAATCAGTTGGGTAAGATAGAGCACAATTTTCATAAAAGAATTCTTAATTTGGAGATTTCACAAACAGCAACAAATATAAAAATAACAAAAAGAAAAATTTATCACATGAGCACTGGTATTGAAGAAATGGTAACTGGTGATGACTATAAAAATTTTATTAGCAAACAAAATGATAGAATGAAACACATAAGAGAAGAAGTAAAAACAAAACAGCTGATTAAATTAACTACACTGAAAGAAAAACAGTTTAAATCATATGGACTAATTTTCAACAATCATTGGTTTGAAAATAAAACTAAAGTAAATATACCTATGGAAAGTAAATGGATTCTTTCGTTAGGGAAAAAATTTGCGTTACCGGTAAATGAAAAAAATTTTTCTCCGATTAACATAATTGCGGATATTGAACAATGTATCCAAGACATAGATGAAAATTCTGACAAGGAAAAGGATATTGCTAGAACTAAACTAGCAAATGGTATAAGTTCCTTTAAAAGGAAATTTAGAAATACACCTAAAGAAAAATTTATTTCAACAGTATTCGAAAAAACTAAAAAATTTTTAAAAAACATCAGGATTTGATAATAATAAAAGCAGATAAGGGTAACAAAACGGTAGCCATGTATAAACAAGAATATGAACAAAAGATGGAAAATATTTTAGAAGATAGAAACACTTACAGAACAATACGAACTGATCCGACCCATAAGCTTCAAAAACAAAACAACAACATCATTTCGGAGTTAGAAAAGAATGGATTCATTGATATGTGGCAAAAGCGTAGACTTATTTGTCATGCGGCTACTGCACCCAGAATTTACGGGTTACCAAAAATCCATAAACCAGACGTTCCTCTTATGCCAATTGTGTCGTCAGTACAAGTGCCATGTTATAGACTGTCCAAATATTTGGGAAAATTCTCAACAACATTATTTCTAGGGAATACAATATTAAAAATTCGATTGAATTAAAGAATCAATTGGTTAATATAAAACTTGAGACACAGGACATATTAGTTTCTTTTGATGTTATCTCACTATTTACGAATATACCTGTACACACAGCTATCAAAAATATTATGCAAAAATGGCCGACAATCCAACAGTTCACTAATATCCCAAGACCAAAGTTTTTAGAAATTTTGAAATTCTGTTTGACAGACAATAATTACTTTGTTTATGATAGAAAGGTAATAAATCAAATATTTGGAATGCCAATGGGCAATCCGCTCTCGCCAACAATAGCTGATATTGTTCTTGACAATTTGTTGGACGATGCAATATTAGAATTAAAAAACAAAAATATTAATATTAAATACATAGCAAAATATGTACAATAGACGACATTTTTGCTATAATTAATAAGGACGATAAAGATGAAATTCTTAAAACTTTTAATTCACACCATGAAAAAATCAAATTCACCCTTGAATTAGAAGAAAACAATGAAATAGCATATCTTGACGCAAAACTACGCAGAATTAAGGATACAATTGTTTTCAATTGGTACTCTAAGGAAACAGCTTCAGGTAGACTCATGAATTTCAACGCTACACAACCCAGGAGTCAAATCATAAATACAGCGAAAAATTTTATAGAGAGGGTATTGAAAATCAGCGACGAACTATTTCATCATAAAAACATAAACAAAATTTATGAAATATTAACACAAAACAGTTTTCCAAAAAAATTAATTAAATCTTTAATTGATGACGTAAATAGGCGGTTAAAAAATAATAACATAATTGACAACACCGATGAAAAAGAAAACAGAAAATTTTACAGTGTACAATACATCCCTGACCTAACTGACAACAGAAACATGAGAGAAACAGAAACATGAAACAAAATAACATATGTTTTGCGTATAAACCAAACAAAACAACAAGTGCAATATTTACGAAAATAAAAGCGCCAGTGGAAAAACAACAACAAAGTAATGTTGTTTATGAAATCAGGTGTAAGGGAAATGACAAAGAACAATGTAATCAAATATACATTGGAACAACAAAGAGGGCGTTATCTACAAGGATTGGAGAACATAAAATGGACATTGCAAAACAGAAGGAGACCACAGCATTAGCTATGCATATAATTGAATCCCAACATGTACCAGATTTCCAACAAATAAGGATATTAGACAAAGAAGACTCTACAAGAAAACGATTTACTAAAGAAAGCTTAAGGATCCAACAAAACATAAAAAACGTTGAATCTGAAAGAAGATACGAACAACATTTGTGCAAGTTATCGAGTCGCCATAAAATAAGTTGTGTTGTGGAAAAATGTTTTTTTAAAATAACTCAATGTTTTATGTTGTTACGTTATATATGTTAAATGTAAATTTTGTCATTTTGATGTAATAATATAAAAAATGTAAGTTTTCAACGTTATTTGTTAAAAAAAATTTGTTAATAAAATGTTATGTTTTTATTAAATAGACGTAACCCTTAGAAGAAGTCGACAAAAAATCGACGAAACGTCGGGAAAAAAATGTTTTAAAATTGTGTTTTAATTACATTAAAGATTTTAGGCCGTATTAGCTTGATAAGAAAATATAAAAATAAACCAATTTAATCAATTTAATCGTCCAAATGTGCGTACAATTGGAAAAATCGTAAAAAAAAATTTGAGCAAACCGGGTCTGTAGGAGATGTGAAAACACCAGTGCATGCTTGTACTGCAGAAAATATTGCTGCTGTTCGCGATAGTGTGGCTGAAAAGCCGTACACCGCAACTCATCGTCATGCCCAACAATTGCACCTCTCACGCTCGTCGTTGATGAACATTATGCATAAAAACTTGCATTTACAAGCTTACAAGGTGCAATTGACTCAAGAACTAAAGCCTCTTGACCATTCCAAACGTCGTCAATGGTCAGAATAGTGGCAAGAAATGGCAACAGTGGATGATACATTTTCGAAGAAAATCACCTTCAGTGATGATGTGCCTCACCTCACGGCTGGCGGATTCATCGGGCCGTATTTTTTTCCAAAATGAGGCCGGTCAGGCAGTTACTGTGAATGGTGTTCGCTATCGTGAGATGATAACGAACCTTTTATGGACCGAATTGGAAGATATGGATATGGATGATATGTGGGTTCAACAGGACGGTGCCACTTACCAAACAGCTAACGAAACAATGGCTCTTTTGATCGACAAATTCAATGGCCGTGTTATCTCACGCGGTGGCGATGTCAATTGGCCGCCAATATCGTTGGACTTCTTTCTTTGGGGTTATTTGAAAGAAAAGGTGTACGTCGACAAGCCAGCAACAATTCAAGAGCTAAAGGATGAGATAATTCGGCACATTAACGGCATAGAACCTTGGAACCATAGAAAATTTGGACCATCGGATGGAGGTGTGCCGCGACGGCCATTATTTTGTTCCATACATAATTGAACCATACCAATATTATCATAATAAAAAGAAATGACAATAATTTCCTAAATAATTTGTGTTTTATTCAAAATCAAAAATTTCACCACCCTTTAAAATTTGGAATTAGTAAGATTTTTGTTGAAAATGGTGATCGCAAATCCGATCGAGCTAGATCTGCAGTCGAAAATAGTTTCTCAGATGCGACAGAACTCATTTGAAAACTTAAGTATTTAAGATACAAGCGGATCTGCGTCTCTGTACATATTAGGGGATGCAACATGTATCTCGACTTCTTCTTTAGCATAACCACAGCTGAGGATGGACAGAATTTTCCTATAATTTTTTTTACAAATGCTCCAAATACCATTTTTAGACTTATCACAACTTTTACTACTTTAAGTGTAGGGGTGACCGTTAGGGTGGAGCGGTTTTTTTTATTTTATTTTGGTTGTCCTGTACTATGTACACTTAATACATATTAAGTATACAATTGTATTTATAAGAGTCTTGTTTTCAATAAAATTTAAATTTCGTCTAAAACAATGGTACATATATCTTGTCTTGCTTTTATTCTAGAGCGAATGAAACCATCTCTTGCTTTTAGTCCACATACATTTATTAAAGCTTCATTTACAAGTTTAACACACCTTTCCGCTGCTTAGGTATGACAAGACAACTTCTGCAATTAAAGAACATTATATTTCCGAATGAATCGACCTTGAAATTCAAGTATTGGAATATGTTTTTCCTCTTAACTAATCCCGCGAAGTCCTACGCTTGTCTGCAGGAGACCAGAGTTGTTGGAGGAAATCGAACACGCAACCCCGACACTGATTCCAACACATCCAAATGCTACCAAAAGCGAATTACATTCATACTTTCCTGTCATTGAGGCAACAATATTCTTCACACTATAAGCTACTATTGCTGAATACACCGAGAAATGTCCAATATTTAAGAATCTGGCTTAGACATCATTGAGATATCGTCGGCTTAGAGTGTAAACCTGCCAACTCCCTTTTAACAAATTTTACAGGAGAGACAAAAAACTTTTTATTTTTCCTATTTGCTGCTTGAGAGGAAAACCAAAAATATTGTTGATTTGACACACTTCAGGACTCAAAATGAAGAAAAACTACATGCTGGTCGACGAGGCATATCTTTATCTACCATACGTAGAGATGGCAAGATTAATCGCAAAGATTAAATTAATCGATTAATTTTGACCAATTAATGATTTAATTGTATCGAAGACTTGCTTTCAATTAATTGCAATTTTAATCGATTAATTGGCAAAATAATCGTTATTTTTTTAATATTTTTGGTATTTTAATTTCAAAAGATTTTGTTATTCGTGCTTAATTCCCAGTTTTTATTATTGATAAAAACACTTGAAATTGATTGTTGATGGGATAAGCTATTCCTATGCGCATTTCACTGGTTGCTTAGGCCAGATCATCAGGAAACTTCATCCATAAAGATTTTAGAAAAACTAGAGATATTAAACCAAATAAAACTGTTAAGCGTATAAGACTTATAGCAACAGTTCTACTTGTAATAATATCAAAGTTTAAACAAAACACATCAACAATAAACAGTGGGTTTATCTCATCTTACATTCCCCACTACAATTAGTTGAAATTCTCTCAACATTAATTGTAGTTGTAAGTAGGTTAAGAAAAACAAAATAAAAACAAACAACAACTTACAAAAGATGTTGTCAATTAAGTGTTTTTTAGACCGTGCACTTGCCTGTTTATTATCAAAAAGTAATTTCAATTTTTGGGAATACAAAATTTTAATTTCAAAAGATTTTGTTATTCGTGCTTAATTCCCAGTTTTTATTATTGATAAAAACACTTGAAATTTATTGTTGATGGGATAAGCTATTCCTATGCGCATTTCACTGGTTGCTTAGGCCAGATCATCAGGAAACTTCATCCATAAAGATTTTAGAAAAACTAGAGATATTAAACCAAATAAAACTGTTAAGCGTATAAGACTTATAGCAACAGTTCTACTTGTAATAGTATTTTTTTTCGATTTTTTTATTTCGAGCACATGTTTTTATCTGTGCTTGGCAGCATTGTTTCTTTGTTCTTTCTTACATCACTAAGATTCTTGTTAGACCTGAAATACACTACTTTTGTTGAAAGCAATCCTTTGATTCTCTTTTGAACGTTAAGGAGAGAAGAAGAATGAAACATTTTTACTTCTTCTTCTAACCTACGGTTGAAGCCACAAAAGTTGCCCAATGTAAATAGGGACTTAGAAAGAAAGAAAGAAGATTCTTGTTCACTAACATTGAGGGATGGGCAAATTGAAAAAATGTATCGATATTATCGAATCGATATTTTTTAAGAGTATCGATATTTATTATTTAAAAAATATCGATATATCGAAAGTATTTTGCTGAAACTACTACCAAATTAAAAAATTTAATATATATATATATGCACAAATCAAATCTAATTATTATCCCAAATATATAGGCACATATCAAGACGAATTAACTAGATCGTGGGGTCAAGTCAACATATTGTATTTTTTACGGGGGTCGACTTGTCAAATTTTTTATACAAACTAGTTTTTTATGTAAATAAACCTATTTTTTACTAGCAATATTTTTGACAACCCGAACACAAAAGCATTGTAGTTGTAGAGTTGACCTCACCTTCTAGTCAATTTGCCTTGGCCTATACATATATTGTTCCAAAACAGAATACTGTTTTTATTAGAAATCTGCAATCTGAAAACCCCGCTTTTTTCTTAATTCTTCTTCTTATAAATGCTTATTATTTTAGATCTTCATTAAAAAACATATTGTTTGATAAACGGCTAAAATGTTAAGTTTTTAATGAAGACTGACTTTAAAAAATATCGAATTCGACAGTCGTATTTCAATATCGATATATCGATACATCGGTATTTTAAATATCGGTGATATATATCGATTTTTTTTTTAAATATCGATTTTTTGATATATCGATATTTTTTGCCCATTCCTACTAACATTGCGCAAAATGGCACCTATAAAAAGTAAAGCATGGAAATATTTTATTAAAGAAAACAATAACCTGGTTGTGTGTAACTTTTGTAAAAAAAGTTAAAATTTTCAAACAAAATATCAAACATGTTCCAGCATTTAAAATTGAAACATGCAGCTGAAGTTGATAAGTTTAAGGTAAGATAAAAGAGTTAATTTCCTTCAAAGATTGGGTGCGTAATGCATTATTTTATAGCATGATTCCAAAACAAACGACGATGACAGTGAAACCATTGATGAAAATAGTGTGGATACTGTGATTGATATTTCAAATGAATGTGCTGAAATCACCGAAAAAAATGACAATATGGAAACAGCGAGTGAGTCATCGGTTGAATCAGAACATGATTTTGATTTCTGGGCTCCACACAAAACTCTCGCGCACAAAAAAAAGAGAGCATGTGACGATGTGCAACCTCAAGACGAGCTCACTTTTTATTTAAACTCCCAAGTTTTGCCACTTAAATCAAAAGTAGTAGATGCTTGGGATGACATGAAAACAGTTTATTCCAAGCTCTATGAAGTCTCTCAAAATTATTGCCACTTGATTGGAACATCAGTGCCTGCGGAACGGTTGTTTTCCAAGGCTGGATCCACCGCAACATTAAAAAGAAACCGACTAACAACTAAAAGGTTGTCAAAATTATTATTTTTACAAACATGGCTGAATAAAAAATAACAAATTTTCAAGTAAATTGCTTTCAATTATTTTTTTTTATATAAATCGGCAATTAATCGACAACGAATCGATTAATTCTTATTAATTGCAATTAATTGCAATCAATTATTTTACTTCTGCAATTAATCATATGATTAATTAATCGATTAATTTTTTTTTGCCATCTCTAACCATACGGCATTAAAATCTCAATTTTCTTAAAAAGTGGATTTAGCAAGTTTACACTCTAAGCCGACGATATCTCAATGATGTCTAAGCCAGATTCTTAAATATTGTTCGGTAATAGACTTTTGTTTTCTCTTTACGACCGTCATAGTAAAAACAAGTCAAAGGTTTTCTACGGCTGGTAAAGTTCAATTCTTTGCGCAATATTTTTCTTTCTCGGCGTTTTTAAATTCAGTCTATTACGCTTGATGACACCTATTACCTTAAAGCCAAGCATTACTGCATTTTCAATACCATGCGGCAGACAGGAATCCGGTTCAGTCACATACTGCAGCAAGGCTTTACTATTTTTTCCTCATCTTCTTATTTCGCTCCTTTTTTTTCCTTTTGAGGTTGCTTGTTATTTCTTTTAGGCATAAATTATCTCGCTCCTATTTTGATTCTCACTTGACAACAGCTGTATGATTAATGTGATACTGACCTAGACGAAGAAGCTCTTGTAGTTATGTTTTTATACACAAATGCATCATACTTTCGTTTTCTAACTTCCTTACGTCGAATAGATTTTGTTAGCAGCGCGTCCACACAACCACTACACATACACACAAAAAAAAACTGTAATGCCAAGAAAATTTGATTTTGATTCAAATAGAATTTACATTCGGATTGTGCCCAACAACATTTTGCATTTGTAGCAACAAGTCTATTTCTGTTGTCCCAAAGTGTAAATTAATTGTTAAGGCAAAGTTAAAAGTGTTGCCCAAAGGGTTTTTAACAATTAAAATGCATTTACTTTAACACTTATGTTGAAACAAATTATGAAACATCCAATATTAAATTGATGAAATGGATCACGCAAACCAAACCTTTTTTTTCGGCCAGAAATATTCCAATATAGAGATGCAGGCGGCAACAAAAACTTTTAGAAATTTCAGAATTTACTTAAAAGTTGTTCTCGCTTCCATGGTTTAATGCTGAAGTATATACAATTTTTGAAAATGTATTTGAAATGCTTATCGTTCATTTGCTGCAACAACGTCATAAGTCAATAATCGTAAATTTTTACTTATAAGTCGATTACGGACGGAAACTGAACTGAAGTTGCGTTGCCAGCAGCGAAATCCGGCAACGACGCTGATGTTAAACTACAATAAAAAATAATTTGTATATTTTTACATGAGCGGCGTTGCCTGATTACGCTGCTGGCATCACAACTTCAGTTCAGTTGTCATCCGTAATCGACCGATTAATATCACTAAAGGCTAGTTTACACTATCACACAAGTCTTGCGTATTCCATAATTCTGTTACGTTACTGCCTTTTCAATGACGTTTTCGGTTTATTTCCTTTATAACAAACCTCTTGAGTTCTTTATTGCACTTTAATAAAATTAAATAAAACACAACACTTCAATTACTGTTTACAATTTATAACACTTATTTATTATTTACACAGCTTTATTTCGAACTTAGTCACTTTAACAACCGTAATTTACAGCTTTTATTCACAACTCACTATAATTTTTTCCGCGTGATGCGCTCTTATCTTCACAAAGTTTGAACTTAGAATGATCTTATTATGCTAGCCGCCGCAAGTATTTATACTGCAATTCGGCCGTCTAGAACATTCGAAATGTTTTTCGAAGGTTCGCGGCTTTACTATTCACCACTCTTAACGTCTATTATGATTTATGGCGGCACTTATGTTCACATAATTTCACCACTTAAACTGAAGCTTTCTAAACGGTAATTTCGAGGGCTTTCTGCACATTAGGATTAAAGTGTACTAAAGAATAACAATTTTTTTAATAAGAATGTGAACTACCTTAAAATACAAAACAACTAATAAATACAAGATAAATAAAAACAAGTAGGAGTGCTATATTCGGATGTTCCGAATTGTATATACCCTTCACCATTGTGCGAGCAAAATACAGAGGAACTAGACAAAAACTAAATAATTTTTACATATACATACATATTTACAATACAAAAAACTTTATTATAAATTAAATTTAAAAAGCGAAAACTGGTAAATATTTTTTTAAAATCGTTTTTGAACATAAAAATTAAAAAAAAAATTTGTTTTTGAAAACCCAATAGGGACATCACATCGTTAAATCAACTTCTCTTCTCATAAGGACCCAAAATATATATACTTTATAAGGTCTAAGATCAATATTGTAGAAATTACAAACGGAATGACAAACTTATATATACCCTTTTCCACCTGTGGTGAAGGGTATAATTATAACTTATTCTTAACCAAAAATTACAATTCTTAACTAAAGTTACTTTCGTAACAATACTTTGTGAAATAGTAATCTAATAAGTTTTGTTCCGACTGTCACAAAATCTGATATAACATTACAGTTTGTTGTCACACTATCATAAATACACATGCTTTTATTAAAATGCAACCCTGATCAAATGAAAAGTATTATTATCAAAGTTATTTCGCGAATACAAAATTTATTATTAAAAAGATTTCTGTATGACGTGCTAAATTCCCAACTTTTCATATTTGATAAATACACTGAAATTTATTGTTGAGGGAAAGCTAGCTTCTATGCGCATTTCACTGGTTGCTTAGGCCAGATCGTCAGGAAACCTTTTCCAAAGATTTTAGATAAGCTACAAGTACTATACAAATAAAACCCTAAAACGAATAAAAATTTTAAACTCTCAAAGTCTTACTTGTAACAAAATCAAAACTTAAACAAAACACCAACAATAAACAGTGAGTTTATCTTTTTGTAGTTGTAAGTGGATAAAAAGAAAATACAAAATTAAAATACAAATTGTTTTATTCTACTGTCTTCGCAAGAAAAAAAAAAAAAAAAAAAAAAAAAAAAAAAAAAAAAAAACAATTTACTAATTCAGTTTTCTGCACGGGCACATGCAAGTATATTATCAAAGTTATTTTCGGGAATACAAAATTTTTAATTAATAAGATTTCTGTATGACGTGCTAAATTCGCAATTTTTCATATTTGATAAATACACTGAAATTTATTGTTGAGGGTAATTCGAAAAACTACAGATATTATTTTATTTTTGTTTTTTCTTTACCCACCAACAACTACATTTAGAACTGACAAAAAAGCAACCAATTGTAGTCGGGACTGTAAAAAAAGATAAACTCACTTTTTATTGTTGTTGTTTTTGCTTTGATATTGTTACAAGTAAAACTGGGGCTTTTAATTCTTATTCGCTCAACAGTTTTATTTGTATAATATCTTTAGTTTTTCTAAAATCTTTGGATGAAGTTTCCTGACGATCTGGCCTAAGCAACCAGTGAAATGTGCATAGGGATAGCTTATCCCATCGACTCTAAATTTCTGTTTATCAATAGCATGAAATGCGAATTTAGCACATTTAAACGAAATGAAAAAAAAATCTTATTCCCGGGAATCCCGGGATTCTTTGAATAAAACAATGATTTCATTAAATGAGTTCAAGACAAAAGGTTTTTACTTTTTTAAAAGAATATACATATGTACACATTTACAACAGTCTAAAAATTAGCTTTTTAATTCCACATAAAACCAAAACAATACCAAATAAATTGTTACATTCATATGTACATGCATAAATGTATTATGTTTTAGAGTTGTTTTCCCCGGAGTTTTTCGATTTAAAAAAATATTCCGGGATCCCGCTCCATACAAATAATACAAAGTAAATTTGTTTTTAATTAATGAAAAAAACTTTTATAAGCAAACGTAAGGGAACTTGTGTACAAAGTAAGTAAAATAAATACTTAAATACTACAAATATGAATTGAAGATTGAAAACGGAAATTGAATTATTGTTTCCTTACGCTTTTATATGTAAATTCCTTACTATAATGCTCTAGATACAAGATAAAAAGATAACATAACCTCTTCAGACCATGGGTAGATATAACTATGTTGCAATAAAGGAGCGATATGTTTAGGTAAAGGGTGGTTAAATTGTAAGGGCCGATGTTGAATGTGAACCACACCTAAACGCCAAGTTTTTTTCCGAATTTTATTTGACATTTCTCTATTTCAGACTTACTCAATTTGAACCATGGAGAGATACACAATCCAACAACGTGTTAAAGTTATCCAGACTTATTATGAAAATGGATGATAAATTTCGAAGAAAATCATCTTCAGTGATGAGGCACATTTTCACCTCAGTGGATTTGTCGATAAGCAGAATTTCCGCATTTGGGCGAATAATAATCCAAGAGTGATTGTCGAAAAACCAATGCACACACAAAGAGTGACTGTTTGGTGTGGTTTATGGGCTGGCGGCATCATCGGGCCGTATTTTTTCCAAAATGAGGCCGGTCAGGCAGTTACTGTGAATGGTGTTCGCTATCGTGAGATGATAACGAACTTTTTATGGCCCGAATTGGAAGATATGGATGTGGACGATATGTGGTTTCAGCAGGACGGTGCCACTTGCCACACAGCTAACGAAACAATGGCTCTTTTGCCATTGGGCCGTGTTATCTCACGTAATGGCGATGTCAATTGGCCGCCAAGATCATGTGATTTGACACCGTTGGACTTTTTTCTTTGGGGTTATTTGAAAGAAAAGGTGTACGTCGATAAGCCAGCAACAATTCAAGAGCTAAAGGATGAGATAATTCGGCACATTAACGGCATAGAACCTCCATTATGCCTCAGGGTCATCGAAAATTTGGACCATCGGATGGAGGTGTGCCGCCGTGGTCGCGGCGCCCATTTGGCCGATATTTTGTTCCATACATAATTGAGTAATACCAATATATCATAATAAAATAAAATTACAATAATTTCCTAAATAGTTTGTGTTTTATTCAAAATCAACATCGGCCCTTGAAATTTAACCACCCTTTATCTCCTATTTTTAAGACTTGTCCATGGACAATGAGAATTTACTGCCTGCATCTTATTTAGAATTAATGTAATATGACCGGTAGTGTTGACCGATATATTGGTTAAAGTTTCTATTAGTTTATAAAGAGCAAAATTAAAAAACTAACCGGAACTCTTGTGTACATGTGATTTTGCCTAATTAGTTCCACTTGACTACGGAACATATATCTGTACTGCTTACTCTATTGCTTTTTATGTATGTAGATCTTTAAAATACTTTATTTTGTTAACAGCTTGTGACCAAAAAATCAAATACATTCTTGAGAAGTCATCAGGATTTTATATTATTTGTTCCTTTGTACTGTCAGCGTCAATATAAAGTGTACAACTGGTTTTCCAATATAAAAAGTGTTATTTTAGTAAAAACGAATTCAAATTTTAAGAAGTTTTTTATCATTCACAAAACTTTGGACAATGTTATTACAAATTAAAATTAAAAATTTGAAATACTTCAAAAACAACAAAACTAGTACAATAAAAAAAAACAATTTACTTCGATTTTAAGGCGTCAAAAAAAATGTGTACAGTTTTAAAATACTAAGAAAAGTGAAGTGTCTAATACCTTTTGATTTCTTTTTACTTTTAGGACGGCTTCTAGTTTCTATGGCATCGTATTCACCCATTTTAAAGTTAGTGCAGTAGACAATTTTGGCTACTCTTCCTGCAGAATTTTCTTCAGAGAGTGCATGCTGCTTATGTTATTTTTTAATTTGTCTGTCCAAATGTTCCCAAATGTTTAGGTGAGGTGATATTGAGCGACTATTGGGCTGATTCATCTGTTAGGACGTATTACAAAAGCCAACACTATCACGCTTCACTATAGATACTGTATTTTTTCCATTGAATTTCTTATTTCTACCTTTTATCACGTTTTTTTTTGTCCAACTTGCTTTCGTCTATTTTTGGAGCAACGTATTTTTCACAGATGACAGCAAGCTTGAAGTCTGATTAAATTTGACAAAGTAGAAATTATACTTTTTTACAACTTACAACACTTTTACATTGGAAAACAAGCTGTTCACTTTATTTTGACGCTCACAGTATATCGTTTGTTTTCAAACTAGATACTTTAACATCATCATCATAGATCATATCATAAATATTATTTTTACAAATGTTGATGTTGTGATTTTAATTAAACTGGTTATAATCACCTTAGTTTGAAATGATAGAGATGATGATCGTGAAAATCTGTTGACTAATTTACATTTATTAAGATAGATAGATAATAAGGATACAGATGGTTTTAAGATAGCTAATAAGATTGGTAGAGGAATCATAATTGAATAACTAAGAATAAGAATTGAGTTTATAGTTGGACGTAAGTACGATTTAATCAATAACAAGCGATATCGAATGATTAATTCATCATTTCATTTTATTGAAAACATACCACTTTACATCAAGATAACTATTTTTAATCTGGTAACATGAAGCAAATATCTATTCTTGACCTGGTATCATGGAAACAGAGAAAATTTATAACAGATTTAAATAGCAAACCAAATATAATGTACATTATTACCCTACAGATAATATTGGAGTACGTGGTCCATTGTGGCTTAAATGGACTACTTACAACATGGTCCAATCTACTGTAATATGGACCATGTTATAAGAAATTAACATGCAGTGCTGTCAACAACTGCATGATGTATACTTTTCTATAGTTTACAGTATTACACATTGGTAGCCCTGATGGTGTCCATTATTAATTGTTTATTTAAAAGTGAAAGTTTGTGAAATTTGTGAAAAAAGTTAAACAAATTAAAAATACCAAGTAAAAATATTGAATAATAGCAATAATAGACTGCAGGGCACGCCATAAAAGGCGATTAGTAAAAAATGAAAAATGCTTACACAATCGCTTTAGTGTACTCCATACTGTAATGACATAGAGTACTTTTAAAACTAACCCAATTTAGTACTCCATGGAGTAGTTTAGGGACTACTTTGGTGGGTTATATGGTCCCCTCCTAGGACATCGTAATGTTAAATGGACCACCTTTTACCCATATATTTGGAGTAGTTTTGGAGTACTCCTACTCCTTTATGGACTACTCTTTACATGCATGTATGAACTAGTATCGTTATCTGCAGGGTATATAATACAACAACAACAACATTATATTCAACATGAATTCGTTCTAAATAAACAACACACAATTCTTAAATACAATCAATTAGTTTGTCTTATGGTTATGCTTTAGCTGAGGGAGATTCATACCATTTATGAACATATTTATACGTTATACACTTACAACATAAAATTTTTAGTTTATTAACCATAATATATGGTTTTATAAAATGTTGTATGGATTGGAGCAAGAAGGCCTTGTACATCCAAAAGAAGGGGTACAGAGGCCTTCTAGAAGGCCTTCCTACTCCTTCTTTTTCCCGCTGGGCAGAGTCTCTGGTGATAATCAAATCTACAACCCTTATGGCCATTTTCTCATTAGGCGATTATCTTTTTTCCCAACGAAAAACTAAACATTAAAGAAATTTGGTTTTCTCAATGTCTCATTTGCTTCTATTTTGTAGCAATGCTAACCGGCACTCATCTGCCAATTTTTTATTTTCCTTTAATTTGACGTACAGATAAATTCAACCAGCTGACTCCCAACTTTTACATGTATTTTGAGTGGTGTTGCCAACTCAAACCAATGTTATTTGTCAGTATATTGAGAAACCCAAAATCGTTAACGGACAGTTTATCGGTATAATAAATTTATGTTGACATTAAGTAACAGCCAGTTTGCCGATACATTGAGAAAATTGCCATTATACTGAAAGACTAGCTCCGTACTCACAAGCCTACCTACTGGGTTATGGCATGCACTGAACTTTGTATGGAGAAGTTGATCGCGGAGCGTCAGAAACACACTACTCCGTTTTAGTATACCTTTGTGTAAAAGTTGGGAAACAAGACAAATATGACCCCTTAAAATGAGAGTAAGAAGGTTAATATATTCTATGAAAAGAATCGCCATACAATTCTATTGAAGACATCTGAAATAATTTTTTTAGCTTAGAGGTGCATTTAGTATATATTTTTTTGACTTATCTAAAAATGTAAAAACTTCGATTTCGAAAACCCGAGCTACTTTTTCAAAACCTTTTGGCAGAATTGAAAGTATTAAAGCTGGCGGCGATGACCCGAATTTTGTTGCAATGTGTTATATGTGGGTTAAAAATAATAATGTGACAGCACTACGATAAAAGTTTCTATTGGTAGTTTAATTATATTTTTACTTATTTATTGATTTGCTCGTTTAAACACATTTTAAACCAAAAAGAGAGTTTAACGTGCACTGATTTGTTAGCTTTTTTAGTTAATTAATTTTATTTTTATGTATTTAAGATTACTTTGATAATACAAGTTTCAAGATCGTTGTTTGAAAACTTTTGACACTTCTCTTTTTTATTTTGTATACAGTCGACTCTTGATAATTTGAAATTCGTTAGTTTAAATAATTTGAACTGTTTTTCAGGTCCCTTGAAAAGCATTTAATAAATTGAAAAAAATCTATGTAATTTGGTCCCCTCGGTAATTTGAAGTTATTTATCGCCGACACGCTATTATATGAATTTTTTGGCTCTACGCTCTATAATTTGAATTATTTTAATGTTTTATTATTAAAATGCAAAATATAAAATAAATAAAAGAATGATTTATTTTAGTTTATATGCGCTGCTTTATAGAAATGATATCTTGCCCGACAGCGTTCTATAATTTGAAGTTAAGTTTTTTTACACTCTATAATTTGAATTCGTAATGTGATTTTGTTTCTGTTTTTAAAACAAAAATTTAAATCGTTTGCTTTTAGCATACACAACGCATCGACAGTTGCTATGTAAAATAAAAAATAAAATTTCTTTGCTTTTCTTTTTGCTTTTGCTCATTTGCGGAATTAAGTGCTTGTGGCAAATGGTTCTGCGAAAGCGCAAATGCAAAATGTTCTAGATTTGAACTCTCGTTAATATGAAATCTCGATTATTTGAACTTTTTCTCTGGTCCCTTGAATTTCAAATTATCAAGAGTCGACTGTACTTTATTTTAACATATTTGCATTTCTTTGTTAGTATTGCTTTCATTTGCATGCTTGTTGCAGTATGTTGTATGTACTTTGTAAAAAATATAAAATAATTTCCGTGTTAACTTAAGTTTCGATCAAATTCTTTAATTTTTTTTGGCGACCTAGTACTTTTCTATTTTCAGTTTCTTAACCTCTTTCCAAATGTTTGCTAGTTTTTTCTTTTGATTCAGAAAATCTGCGTGTAAGTGGTTTTCCGTGTATAATTATGCACATTTAATTGCCTTTGTGTACATCAACATCTCATGCATACTGACTAGAGATGCCAATCATGACTGGTTTTCACAAATCCCGGGATACGGGATTCAAAAAAATTAAATCCCGGGATTTTGAGATTCGTGGTTTTTATAATTTAAAAGGTATATGATAGATATTTATTAAAAAAAAACGTCTTTAAATGAAATGAATTAAAATGAATAATTGAAATTTGCATTCGAAATAAGTTAACAATATCAATTTTTTTAGTTAACCAAAAAATCTTATTTTACCAAAAACCTATTTTTATACCCACAACCACTACTGGTAAGAATTATGAAGAGTATAAAATACACTACTAAATTTCGTTAAATCGCTCCATAAATTACCGTAGGTGCTATCTATGCCCACTTTCTTTGTGCATTTCAATTTTCTTTTTTAATTATTTTCAGCACTTCTCACGTCAAAATTTCTTTATTATTGTTGGACACGCTTAAAAAGAACGGCTGTGGAGTCGTCCGAAAAAAGTACTAACTCCGACTCCAAACGCTGAAATTTTTTAAGTGCGACTCCGAATCCGGCTTTAATCTAAATGTATATGAGACTCAGTGATGTTAACTTTTATATTTTCATTACCGTACGGCCTTCTAAAAATTACCGTTTTTGAGAAGAAATTGACAGGTGATTGATTATGTAATAAAATTTATATGAAAAGCACTCAGTCCATCGCCTGTCATTTGGAAACAGCACATAAGAGGAGTATTTATAAACCATTTATTATACCCACACCACAATATTGGTCCTAGACCCACCTTAAAGTATACCGATCGACTCAGAATCACTTTCTGAGTCGAACTAACGATGTCCGTCCGGCTGGCTGGCAAGCTGGCTGGCTGGCTGTCCATGTAAACTTGTGCGCAAAGTACAGGTCGCAATTTTGGAGATAATTTGATAAAATTTGGGACATAGGTTCTTATTGGCACTAGGACCAAGCCTATTGAAAATGGGCCTAATCGTAGGACGATGATAGAAGATAGGGGGAAATTTCCTCCTCTTAGAAACTATAAAACCGATTTTAATGAAATTTAAAACTTAGATAGAACCATATCCATATGGACACAAAAGGTATGCATCTTTTCAAAAATAGGACCACAAGGGGATTTAGGGGCAATTTATGCCTCTCAAACCGATTTTAGTGAAATTTAAAACATAGATAGATCCATATCTATATGGACACATAAGCTATACAGTTTTTCAAAAATAGGACCACAAGGGGAGGTAGGGAACAATTTCTGCCTCTCACAAACTTTCAAACCGATTTTAATGAAGTTTATAAACATAGATAAATCCATATTTATATGGACACATAAGCATGATGTGTTTTTAAATACTGTGGTGTAGGGTATCATATGGTCGGGCTTGACCGACTATACTTTCTTACTTGTTTTAATTTAAATTGTGTTTTAAGAAAAAATTTGATTAGAAATTTTGGTTTAAAATACATTTTTAAGCAAAATTATTGTATTTTTATGAATATGACAGTAAAATAATTAAAACCTTTTCTTTAGCTTCACTTCGGAAAATCAAATCTTGTAACGTTAATTTAACCGCCTTATACTCAATGCAAATGGATGAAACTTTGCAGGCATACATATTCCCGATGGCAATACACGAATACATGGGCGTAGCCAGGATAAAATCTAGGGGGGGCAAACATTTTTTTTTTGGTAAAATCCTTTTTTGACAACCTTTTACTCAAAGCAAATGGATGAAACTTTGCAGGCATACATATTCCCGATAACAATACACGAATTCATGGGCGTAGCCAGGATAAAATCAAGGGGGGGGCCACAATTTTTTTAAATGCTTTTTATTAGCTTCACTTTGGAAAATCAAATCTTGTAACGTTAATTTAACTGCCTTTTACTCAATGCAGATGGAAGAAACTTTGCAGGCATACATATTCCCGATGACAATACACGAATACATGGGCGTAGCCAGGATAAAATCCAGGGGGGCAAATTTTTTTTTTTGGTAAAACGCTTTTTTGACCGCCTTTCACTCAAAGCAAATGGATGAAACTTTGCAGGCATACATATTCCCGATAACAATACACGAATTCATTGGCGTAGCCAGGATAAAATCTAGGGGAGGGGGGTTAAAACCTTTTCTTTAGCTTCACTTCGGAAAATCAAATCTTGTAACGTTAATTTAACCGCCTTTTACTCAATCCAGATGGATGAATCTTTCCAGACATACATATTCTCGATGACAATACATGAATACATGGGCGTAGCCAGGATAAAATTTAGGGGGGGGGGGGCAAAATTTTTTTTTTGGTAAAATGCTTTTTTGACTGCCTTCTACTCAATACAAATGGATAAAACTTTGCAGGCATTCACCAGGATAAAGTCTAGGGGGGGAAGCAAAATTTTTTTTTTGATAAAATGCTTTTTTGACTGCCTTCTACTCAATGCAAATGCATAAAACTTTGCAGGCATTCATACTCCCGATGGTAATACACGAATACATGGGCGTAGCCAGGAAAAAATCTAGGGGGGGCAACAAATTTTTTTTGATAAAATGCTTTTTTGACTGCCTTCTACTCAATGCAAATGGATGAAACTTTGCAGGCATACATATTTCCGATGACAATACACGAATACATGAGCGTAGCTAGGATTAAATCTAGGGGGGGCAGAATTTTTTTTTGTGAAATGCTTTTCTTTACATTCACTTCGCAGCATCAAATCTTGCATCCATTTGCGTTAAGTAAAAGGCGGCTAAAAAAAGCATTTTACAAAAAAAATTCTGCCCCCCGTAGATTTCATCCTGGCTAAAAAAAAAATTTCTAATGAATTCCTTACTTACTGCAGTTTTTAACCCTAAATATTAAAAATATTTTCATTTAAATTTAAAACTATTTTCGTAAATGTAAATGTAAATTGTAATGTATTAATTAAAGCTATTCGTTACTAAAAAGTAAAAAATAAAAAAAAAAAAAAAAAAAATTTTAAGAAACGCTTTTCTTTACCTTAATATATTGATCAGTTGTGAACACAGAATAAATATGAATACCAAAAAAATCGACTAAAAGTCAAAAAATTACAACATTTCAAACAACATAAACTTTTAAATCAAAATGGAATACAACTCACACATCCCTTAAAGAAAAGCGTGGGGCGCGTTGTTATGAAACAAAATGCTCAATTATTGAAAATTGGTAGCTTTAAACATGATGGGTTGTATTTCTTTCGGTCTGAAATATTCAAATGTACTCACGGCAGTCATGTTTTTTTTTAAGTTTAGGTTGGTATGGGCGCCCCACGCTTTTCTTTAAGGGATGTGTGAGTTGTTTTCCATTTTGATTTAAAAGTTTATGTTGTTTGAAATGTTGTAATTTTTTGACTTTTAGTCGATTTTTTTGGTATTCATATTTATTCTGTGTTCACAACTGATCAATATATTAAGGTAAAGAAAAGCGTTTCTTAAAATTTTTTTTTTTTATTTTTTTTTAATAAAATAGGTACCCTACTTGAAATTTGTGTCAATTGGTCCAACAGACTAGTCCTCGGATTTGTGAAAATAGAACAAGTACAAAAAGAAAGGACTCATGATCAGTGAAAGAAGAACCAATCCCTTAACTGGTTTATGAAGAACAAAAAAGTAGAAAAAGTAATGAATTTCAGTACAGTCTTCAAAGATGCTGTGACACATTTGTTGGTATACCAAGTAAACTTTCTAAAATTTGGTTCTTGAATTTTATTCTAGGAGATGTTTTATTGAAATAATACTACATTGTATTGAAATAATACTACATTTTAGTAACTGACACTAAGTACGTTCATGGAGAATATAGCTCTGACTAGTCAAATGGTGTCAATTGACCCTTTCCAATGACAACCCCATGTGAAAGTGATAGGTCTTATTCATATAAAGTGTTGGAACTAGAATCAGTACGTACGTACGTAGGGTATGATGTATTTATATTCATTCAACTAAAAATATTTTTATTTAATACGCTTAGCGTACAAATGTATATGATAAACAATAAAAAAAATAATGTTTTGTTTAATTCATTAAATTATATAATTAAAAAAAGTTATGTACTATAATAATTTTTGAATTGTTACAGTCACAAGAAAAATCAATCCATCCGTACTTAACCAAGGCAAAGTTGTGTCAATAGTACGGTAAGTACAGATTTTCTTAAATCAAGTACAGAATGCTTCATTCAAATACGGATTATTCAAGTGCCAAACACTTAACTTTAGCCCCATTTAATCCCTGATCCGTACTTAAAATAATCCGAAAACTATAGTAAAATTTATTAGCTCACGGCTATTTGATATGTAAGTATGTTTAAATATTGTTGATTTTTAGACAAACAAAAAGTTTAATATAATATTAATAATACCTATACAAGCATAATTGAAATTTTTTATAATTGGACTTATCGCTGTTACGAAGACATTTGCAAAAACATTATGTTCTTAATTTTTTGTTTAAAATTGATCTACATATTTTTAAATTTAAAATCACCTCTCAAACGTTAAAATTATTAAACATTCATATATATGTAAACATGTATATGTGTATATACTAAAAATCCAAATTTCTTTAACCCTCTGCGACTGACGTGATATAGTTCTCACAATTCTAATGACGTGGTAGGCTACCAGACACCATTTCCGTGGCTTATATTTTCCAGGTTCAGATTTGTAAAACTAATAAAGCCATTTTTGTATCTTGTTTATGAGTATAAGTTATTATTTATATAGTTATTTTTCTAATTCAAAGCGAAAATTCGTGTTGTATGTTATTTATCGGCATGGCATGAATTTTCAGTAAAAAACTAAGACCTAAACCAGAACAGAAAAAAAAATTCAAAAATAAATTTTTTTGAACAAATGTTTTTTACTTTTTATTATATAGATTTAAATTAATCAGTTGGTAACAAAAAAAATTAAATTCAGTGGTTAAAAAAAAATTAATAAACATTTCAATTGGCACATCAAAGTCTATAACTTAACCAAAAAATATTTCATTTTATAATTTATATAGCAAAAATTTTAGATTTGGCTGATTTGCACTTAAGTTAATCAGTCATAAGTCTTGAGATCATAGGTTTATATATAGAACAGAGATGTGTTTGAATGGTCCAAAATAGCAAGTTCAAAAAAATGCAATTTTACAGACGTGTTGTTTGACAGACACTAAGAAAATATAATAATTAATACTATGCAAATATAACAAAAATACTGATGTGATTGTCTCTCAGACACCTACCTTAATATTGATGTGGTTGACTCTCAGACACTTTTTCGTTTACACTGGCACGTGTGCTTACATTAATCGGTCTAAACATAATATCATACCCATGAGAACACAATAAGAAGGTACAGAGCACGCGAGAGTAGATATTTGAAAAATAACGGTACAAAATACTCTTTTGTGTTTGTTGGTGTCTGCTAGACTACCACATCAGTCGCAGAGGGTTAAATTACTGTTTTTTTTTTAAATTAATATACCTTGCTACCTTTTGCAGCCCAAGATTACCCTAAAAAGAGTTATTACCATACGGAATGAGGGTATACTAAGTTTGTCATTCCATGTGAAACTTTTTTGTTATGCATCTAATACCCCTGGTTTCTCGAGTAATTCTAAGTCGATTTAGCCATGTCTGGCTGTCAGTCTGTCTGTCTGTCCGTCTGTTCAAAATACGCTCACTTTCGAAAAACTTAAAACTAGTTATCCTAAGCCGTTTAGGAGCTAAATTCAGCAAAATCCGATCAGTAGGATCATAGTTATCAATAAAAATGTAAAACCACCACCCTTAAAAATTGACAATTTTGTTACAAAAACTTACGTAAAAGGTGCCATAATATACTTCTAAAACCATAATAAATATTGCTGTCATATTTAAATGTGCTTTCGTAAAGATTGGTCCATAATTTACCATAGGCCCCATATAAAGCCTACTCCCGGAAAACAGTTTAGTACGCATAAAAACGTAATAAATATCGCTATCATAAAAAATTTGGTACGTCACAGTTTTATAAGACACCGCAAAATTTCGTGAAGATCGGTCCATAATTTACCCTAGGCCCCATATAAAGCCTACCCTCGGAAAACAGTCTAGTTCGTTAAAAAACGTTATAACTAATGCTATTGTAATGCAATTTGGCACTATAACGCTATAAAATTTCTAGACATATAATGCTTACCTTACGAAATTATTTAAATACACCTAGGGTTGCCATCCGTCCTCTTTTCCCCGGACACCGTCCTCTTTTTTTGGGTATCCGGGGCAGTCCTACTTCTTTTTCATCAAGTGTCCGGGGTTGTCCGGTTTTTTACACCTTCATTGTAAATTTGTTTCTGGATTTAAATCACAGTTCACAAAATTCATTAAAAAAAAAGATTCAGGTGCTCGGGTTTTTTTAAGATAGGTATGATTTAATTTTTGGGGACGTAACGTGACAAAAAAAAATACTTTTCTTTGAATGTGCCCAAAATGGAGCTCCCAAAAAAAAATGGAACAAATAAGCAAAAGCAACCTTATCAATGTCGTTACTTTTGTTCAAATAAATACAAATGATTATATTAAAATTTTATTTGAAGATTCTTTTTGAAAAGAAAAAAAAAGCACACCCCTCAAAATTTTAGGATTTTTAAAAAACAGTTTGAAGTATTATATAAAAAAAAAATCAGCAAAAAAAAGGGTTTTGACTTAGTCCATTTTTAAAATTTAATATTTTGCATATACATTTTTTTCAATATATTTATTGCAGCCTCAAGTATTCTCTTTAAACTGACAAAAATCATCTTCGTATGTAAAGTAGTTTTCGAGATATTAAAAGAATAAACTCAACACATTCGGCTTATTCGGCGATATTATGATAATTTGAATATGACATAACTTTTGAAAAAAAAATTAAAAAATTGTTTTTCGTTGATATGTGTTCTTTATGGGATCAAATAAACCCTCTCGCCAAATTGCATTCAAATCGAAAGGGGTCGAGTCCCACTCTTGGTCGACTTGACATGGAATTACCCAAATTAAGTTTTTGTGTGCCGTCGTTAATTTTATTAATATTAAGCTGTTTAGAAAGTGTCCTCTTTTTTCGAACAAATGTCCTACATTTTTTATGCTGGCGTCCTCTTTTTCTCAAAATAGAAATGGCAAGCCTAAATACACCTAAAATCGTAGCAGCTATAGATATTGTAAAATTTGGTCCAATTTTTGTTCATATGGCTAGAAATAATTGCATGCAATTTTCTGATTATCGGTCCATATTTACCTTAAATCCCATATTAAGCAACTTTCTGAAAAGCACTATTCCACTGCACATTGGTCTGGCGAGCCACATTTTTTGGCCAAAACTAAAATATTCACTTATATACATGAATTCAATTAAGAGACACAATTAATAACAAAAAAACATAAATTGTATTAAGTTTTAATAGTTTTTAGCCCATCTAGAGCCAAAGGAACATGTTATATCTTCTTCATTTTGTTCTTCAGGTTCATCGTCTGAACTTTCTTCACTATCTATATTTTTTCATGAGCTGAAATATCAGGAAGATCCTCGCAGCTTAACAAAGCAATAACTTCTGGTGGAAATGTTAAGCGCTTTCGTTGATATATGCGCGTTTTTTTGAATTCAAAGTTATTTTGAAGACAGGTTTCATTTTTTGTATTAAATTGGTCAATTGAACTCGAAGATTTCTGCCATTTCACATCTAGTCTCCCATTATATTCATTAGAAATATTTGTTTCTTCGATTTTTTCCAAAATACAACAAAAAACACGTTCGGGTTTTTCTTGTTTTTTACTTCCACTCTGCCAAACTCTGAGTAAATCACAATTTTTGAAGCAAAATTTCCTGAAATAAAAATTGATATCTTAAAAATAAGCAAAAACTAGCAGAAAATTACTGATGATTTGTTTGCACTAAATATCACTGTAACTTTATGTATTTTTAGTTCGTTGAAATCACTTGAAATTTTTAAGTTTTATAATATATTTCTTTTTATTAAAAGCTAAAATCACTGATTTTGAGGTTATGAAAGTTTTTTATGTTATTTCTTATTTCCATAATTTTTATTTTATATTTTACTATTAAAAATTTGAATACTTACCATCGTCATTAATATCCATAACTAATATATTTTAAAAGTTTTCTTATTTTCGTGTAACCTGTGACTTAAATAAAACAAAAAACTACACCACGAGTTTCACTTTATCACTTTACGTAAAGCATTGAACTTCCTTACCTCATAGAATAACGGTTAATTGAAGTTTGCAAAAACAAATTATTTTATTTGTTTATCTGAGGTGTTTACTGCAAGATTTCAACAACAAATAGAAGAAAAAAAGTTTTGAGTTTTGGCCAAAAAATGAGTCTTGGAGACCATTGTGCACTGTATTGAAATTTATTCCATTTAGTTTTTTAATAACGGAAATCACTATACAGGATTTCGTGATGATCAGTCCATTATTTATTTTTTTAAAAAAACCTCTTATTTCTGAAAAAAAAAACAAAATTGCCAATATTTTTAAAAGAAAAAACAAAAACACGTTGTAAGGCTTTTTATATTAATGTTAAATAATTAAATGAAAAAAGTATAAAGAATTCATTTTATTTAAAAATATATAAAAATTAAATCTAAAAATGTTTTTATTTTAAATACGCACTCGCGTATGCTCTTTCTATTAATTATGTCCCTAAAAATTAAAGATCAAGCTATTCATTATTAACTTCTTTAATATCACTCAAATAGACTTAATTTGCCACAATAGCACATAATTGAGAAATACTCAATTGGTTACCTCTTGTTACATAAAAAGGTGCAAGATCTTTGACGTGTTTAAGAAAGTCGTTAACAGAATCGAACTTTTTTAACAGACCATTAAAAAGTGCAACATAAAACTTTAAAAAATAAACTCCAAGATCTATTACATTAACTTCAGACAATTTATATGAATCTAGTGCTAAAGATATTTCAGAATCTAAAAAAAAATTTTGGATCAATAATTAGTATTGAGGTTATTTTGTTAAACTATTTATGGTTTTTAATCCAAATTTTTAATAATTTAATAATTTAATAATAATAATAATAATCAAACTTCGATCTACCAAAGGTTAAAATACAATTTGGTTTAAGGATTGATGTTTGACTATTGACGTCAGCAGTCGTCGATGGCTGCGAGTGTAAAACGGCAAAGCCATCTGAGGAGATCGAGTGGTTGCGATCGAAACATGTCATGGTAACCTGCCGGCCCAGGTTCGAGCCCCCGCCACGGTCAAGAATGAAAGATTATTAATAACAATTTTAATTAATTTTCATGTTGTAAATTCCTTTCTTCATAGAAATAATTTAATGAAAATTAAATTTAATGAACTTAAGCCTAATTTAAATTATTAAAAATTTGGATTAAAAATTTTGGATCTTTAGGAAGAAGTTAACACAATTAAAATAATAAAGAACAGAGAAAATACAAGACCATTTAATAACATGAAAACATCACTTAATATTTGTATCCAATATACTTCAAATTTTAAATCATGTATTTATAAAGACTTGAAAAAAAGGGAAAACTTGATAAATGTCCCTCCTGAAAATCATTTTAGTTCGGCATAAACTGTTACAACAAATCATGATATATTATTCAAGTTAGTTCAAAATGCTACGAAAAAAGCATAACACTTTCTGATTGTCGTACAATTGGTTTGAACCGGAATCCATTTTTATACTGACGTCCGTTTTATAAAAATTATTTAATAATTAAAGCCCTCATCTATTGTAACTGTCGGTGGATGGTGTGAAAGATTCGGTACATCCGAATATAACACTCTAACTTTAAATAGCTTTTAAATGGTTAAATATAGCATAAAAATGATTCTTAAAATTTCAAATCGATATTTGAAATATTGCATCGTCAATTTTGAATAATTTTTATTTTGGAAATTTTTTTTAAAATTTTTTATGCCGAAAAACTTTGGAGTCGGAGTTTTTGTGAGTACAAAGACTCCGACTAAATCAACTAAATGCTTTTTTACCAGCTAGCGACAAGAAGTGCTAGCCACCTAAAAAGCAAAAGCTCAAAATGATTCTTTCGCCTTTTCCTTTTAAGAAGAGCTAGTTAAAAAAGACAAAACTAAAAAAATCTAAAAATCAAATTCTTCCCTGGCTGGTAATAATGCTGATTCAAGAAAAAAGCCGCATCAAGAAAACACTGAGAACAAAAAAAGCCACACTTATGGCTAGATTACACTATTATACTTTGTATTAATACATGTCAAAAACTCAAGAAATATGACAAAGTGTGATAGTGTGAATGCAATGTGTCACAAAAATTACATTTATTATGAAAAAAGTTTGGCATCCCATACGACTTCATCGTTTTTTGAAAAATTTCTGAACAATAATACTTTTCATTGGATCAGGGTTGCATTTGAGGTAATGTGTGAGTGTTTACACTTTGTGTGAAGGTGTGAACACAAACTGTCATGTTAAATTAGATTTTTTTACAGTCGCAACAAAACTGATTAGATTTCTATCTCACAAAGTATTATGGAATACGTAAGACTTGTGAGATAGTGTAATCTAGCCTTTACAAGTGCTAAAAGCAGCCAAACTACATACATATGTATGTGCTATTAGGAAGTTACTAGGAACCCATGTACGTTTGAGTATGAAATGATCAGCATTGGTTATACATTCATACGTACATACTAGGGATGTATTTTTCGGGATTTTTAATATATCAACTATTGTTATGTTTTCTTTTTTAAAAAATATAATTTATATTTATTTAAAAAACATCCCGGGAACCAGAAATCCCGGAATTTCCTATTTTAGCTTTTTGCAAGTACACTTTTTTGTTAAAACAACTTCAGCTGGTTTTAAAATTAACATCGGTTTTAACGTGTAAAGTATGCTTTTGCTTGTCTATAGTAGATCAAAAGCATATTTTTAATAAAAGTTTACTTTAAAACTCTTAGGCCCGTTTTCACGACTTAACGATAGGTAAATGTAGGAAGTTATCGAACAGATAATGAGTTTTTAATTATCACAAGTTTTCTTTAACCTAAAAGTGAAGGATAAGCTAAAGAGAGGAACGTACTACCTTTAACTTTTGTCGTAAGGTTTAGATTTGAGATTGCCATATTATATTCACATATTTTTTATATATGGCAACTCCAATTATACGTATATTTTGTAAATGTAAAAAAAGTACGTAGTTGCCAGTTCGTATTTTTATTTTGGCAAAAATAATCGGTATTTTCTTTAGTGTTGCCACTTTTTTAAAAATGTTAAGTTTATTTTATACAGAAGTTGTGAAAACGAAAAATAGTTGAAGGTAACTTTATTCCTCACTAGTGCTAA
The DNA here is from genome assembly GCA_963931875.1 of Pollenia griseotomentosa. Lineage (NCBI taxonomy): Eukaryota > Metazoa > Arthropoda > Insecta > Diptera > Polleniidae > Pollenia > Pollenia griseotomentosa. The sequence continues at coordinate 64,674,467 of OZ007562.1, forward strand.
AGGTAGCGTTAACTATATCGAACTTTAAAGGTAAGTCGTGAAAACGGGCCTTAAAGTATGCTTTGTTTATGACTATAGTTATGGGCCATTGTTTTTGGTTTTCATATAAAATGTAACAAGGCAATGCACAAAATTTTTGAAGTGTTTTTTTAATTTAATTGTAAAGAAAACAAAAACAAATTCTTGTTGTTTTTGTTTTGCATGAAAAATATCACAAGCATCAATACAAGCACAGTTTTAGTTGTGCCCACTTCTGCTTTTAGCAACCTTTTGTGCAGCTATTATCTCCTGTTTTCGGCTATTAGCATCAGTATTGCCAGTGAAATTTAGAGAAAGATACGCTCTTTCCTAAAAAGATACATTTTGAAAAAAAATTTTAAATCCATTTTTAACGTTTAACATTTATTAACATATCTTTGGACGTTATCAAAACAAATTAATTTTCGTAAAAATTAATATACGAGTTAAGGCGTTTATACTAATAGCCTATTTCCGATGTGCGAAAAAATCTTTCTTTCGTACAAATACATTTAAAACAAAATAACAATTTTTAGAATTTGTTTTTGTTTTCAATGTAATTATTTGAAAGAAAGAATTCCTACGCACATCGGAAATAGGCAGTAATGCGATTATATAAAAAAAATTCATACAAATTTCATGAAAATAAAAAAGATGTTCATATTTCCTCAGAACAGCTTCGCACTACAAGTAATCATCGATTTAGGTGGATCGTATGTTAAAACATCCTTAACGTGTTCTTTCATCATTAAAAAAGCTGCTATTGTATTAATATTGAGTCGGTTACGATGATCAGTCTTAAAAAGTTTTAGTTGGAGAAAAACTCTCTCCACACATGCATTCGAAAAAGGAAGTACAAATGTTAAACAAACTACTTTTTTCAAATTTTTAAACATCGGCTCATTAATAGAGTTGTGTCGTTCATGAACGAACCCGTTCAATTGAACGACTCACACAACTGAACGAAGTGAACGGGTTGTTTTACTGAGCGCATTTGGCTCAGTTATGTATCCACCGTTCAATTTTCTAAAAAAAAATTTCATTTCGTTCGTTCATTTATCTTTTTCTTTATGTTATGCTCTTTTGTTTCAGTTGTATTAAAACGTAAGTATTCAAAGCTGTATTATTGCGACCTATTCAGAGTTGCTTTAAACGATATGTTAAAAAGTAAATTTTAATCGGTTAAAAATAAAAGAAAATATCGTAAAAAACATAAAAAGCTTAAAAAAATTGGCTATAATAATAATGAACAAATTTTTATTCAGGTGTTAAAAACAGGACAGGGCATTCCATAAAAAATCAAGTTTTTTGAGCACTTCCTACCTGAAATAAATATTTTTTGTTTGTTTATATTATTATTATGTTCATAAAAATGGAAAATACTGCTCATAAAAACTTGACCCTCTTTTATTAAAATACCTTTTTTTGACCAATTTTTCTGGAAAATCCCCTTTTTGTGACTCTTTTCGAAAATTTTCAACGGTAACCCTGACGGTCATACTTGGTATGTTGAGAGAGCGTACTTTGCTATTCCCTGCAAATAATATAATAATATATTACTACCTGATCCATTTTGATAAAATGGACTACCCCATGGACTGGCTCAATGTAATGCAAGCATGGACCATGCACTGTTAAAAAGTGTTTGTAGTGAGACGACATGTCTTCGTTTTTTAACGACATGTTTTCGTTTGTAAATGACTTCAAAACTAATCCTCTTGAGTATACCATGGAGTAAGTTCAAGACTACTCTTTTGTAATCCAAGGCTAGGTTATATGGTCCTGGCCTAGGACATCGTAATGTTAAATAGACCATGTTTTTCCATACGTTTGGGTTACTTTTGGACTAGTCGTGGTCCCTTGTGGGCTACACCTTACACGCGTGTATGGACTAGTCCTATTTTTTGCAGGGTTAGACCAGGGATTTCCAAAAATTTTTTGGTTGTGTATTAGTGAGTACCAGAGAGTAAAAAAATTAAGAGAATGCATTTATTTACAGCTGCAGAAAAATGTTTGTAATATATTTTATAAGTTCTATAACACAAAGGTACAAAATTAAAAATTTTTTGTGTTGATAAAAAATTTGTAGCAATTCTCTACCAATTCAATGTCGCTGATTTTAAAACTGCAGTTTTTTTCTATTCGGAAGCTTTCTGACTCTAAATCAGTTCCAAATATCTTATCACACAATTTGTAAAAAAATTTAAGATGTTTATGTTTTATTTATTGAATCTTCCTATATTAAATATGAACTAACAATAATTAATCAAATCTTATCCTTATACTTTATTTATGTCCGCCAGTGCCAGACAACAATTTTCTTCATCACGGGTTCTGTTCACATATATACTTAGGTGTTTATCGCTCATCTTATTGGGTAAGTGCTGCAGTGTCTCTTCTTCTTAAGCGAGTGTGGCCGCCATGATTTAAAATATTTCGAGCTAATGGATTTGGATGTTGTTCAAGCCTTTTAAAATATTTTACTGCATTTTTTGTAATCATAGTTTTTACTAATGCCACATTGAGATCCTTATGAATGTTTGTGTTTTTAACATACCAGGGAGCGGCTGTGATTATTCGAAGAAGTTTATTTTGGCGCCTTTGAATTTTTTCGATATTAGAGGCCGAGGCAGTGCCCCATAGTTGACTACCAGATAAGCTTTAAGATAGAGTTGTAAAGCAGAAGCTTGCAATCTAGACTAAGAACAGAATTTCTTCCAATAAGCCAATGAATTTGAATGGCTTTTAGTTTCATTTGAGTTAATTTTGTCTCCATATGGCATTTCCACGTTAATCGCCGATCCAGATGTATACCGAGATATTTAACATGCGAATGTTGAGGAATTGTTTGATTATTGATTTTAATATGGGGGCATGAGTCCCGACGCAAGGTGAATGTGATATATACGCATTTTTGCTCATTGACCGTTATCCTACATTGTCTTAAACATATTTCTAGTTGAAATATATGATGCTGATGCTGAGCACGCTTAGAAAAGCTGTATCGTCTGCACATGTTGAAGTTTGGGTGTGGTTGTTTGTTGGCATATCCGAAGTATAAATTAAGTATAATAGGGGGCCCAGGATGCTGCCTTGTGGGACTCCAGCGCCAATTCGCTGAGGTGAACTTAAAAAATGTATTTTACTTATTTTTTATTTTATTTATTTTTATTTATTTATTTGTGTCTTTCCTATGCAACAAGATTAAATCTTATTATTACAGCATAGAAATTTTAATTAGAATAAACATATTGATTATAAATTATTCTAGAGAGTTTACATATAAATACTTATAAATTAATTAGTTTAAAGATAAAAAGATTATTATTCAAAAGTGATGTGAAATTGAAGAATTAAAATGCAGAATCTTTGTCTAAATACACGAAGAATATGATAAATAACAATATAAAAGTTAAGTTGTAGAATACAATTTTAAAATTTCTTTTTTAAACTTGAATGCGTTACTATTTTGCTGAATGTTGTGAGGTAATGAGTTCCAAAGTCTGATAGTTCCGGTGAAAAAATGCCAGGAAGAAACAAGAGTTCGGTATCTCAAAGGAATTATCTTATTTCCCCTATTTGACCTTGTGAATGAAATTCGTTCATAAAGGTAGGCGGGTACTTTATCATATATAATTTTATGTATACAAATGAGGCTTCTAATTTTGAGAAAATTTTCAAAAGTAACACCGTAAAGTTTAGTTTTATGCGAAGAAATACTGTCATACTTTTTCAGACCATAAACATATCTAATAGTATTATTGTTTACCTTATTAAGTTTTTCCATGCTGGTCGAGTCGCAATTGGTAAATTTTGTTTCAATTTATGTAATAAGCCTTCATGCCAGACTTTATCAAAAACTTGCGAAACATCGATGAAGAGTGCTGAGCAATATTTTTTTTTTCTTCAAATGCTTTTCTTATGACATGAACTAGTTTGGAATACATCTATTTTCACTTAAAATCGGTGTTAGTTTTGAAACTAGTAATTTCTCAAACAGCTTTACCATATTTGATAATAAGCTAATAGGCCTATACGACTCAACTTTTGTATGATCTTTACCTGGCTTCGATATCATGGTAACTAAGGAAACGTTCCATTTTTGAGGATAGTATTCAAAGCGTACAATAGCATTAAAAATAACGAGAATAATTTTTTTTGCTACGCGTGGTAGCTCCAAAAGCTTTTTATTACTGATCTTATCAATACCAGGTGCCTTCTTAGTGTTTAAGTCATAAATAGCCTTTTCTATTTCTCTTATCTCAAATCTTAGGGGAATAGCTGCTCTAGCATTAACAGGCGGTAACTCGACTGTTATATCGTAAGATATATTTGGGGTAAATACGTTTTTCAGGTGACTAACAAACAGATTTCCTTTTTCAATATCGTTTCTTGCCCAACTACCATTCGAGTTTCTTGATGGTGGCTTAGATATAACTGGCCTTTTTTGATATCTAGCTGCACGCCATAATGAGAAGTCTGATTGTGAAGTTGCATCAAGTTCCTTTAGATATTTTTCTAGAGAAGCCGTTTTCTGAGTCTGCAGTAACTTTCTTAGCCTTTTTGTGCACTCTTTTAATAAATTCTTAAGTTGCGGGGATCTGAAACGTTGCCACTCTCTTCGAACTCTCCTTTTTTCAGTAATGTGTTGAGTAATCAGAAAAACATAAAAGCTCTACTTACAATTCTACTGAAAGAACCAATGAATTTTACAAGGGATCTCCCATAATGAACGCATTTAAAAGTAAGTCATTATTTTTTTACCTACATACTTCTTCTTTATCACGTCGGTATATTAATCTGTCAAATCGGTTAAGAAATAGCAGAGTTATGACCAAAATACTGAAATCCCAAAAATTACTCTTTTTATAATTAAGTATGTTTTTTTATACCCTTCACCGAAGGTCCAATACCCTATAAAGTTCTGGGTATTCTGGGTCCTTATGAAAAGCGAAGTTCAAATCCAGTTGTCCGTTATCTCACCATTTTCAGAAAAATATTGCTGTTGGCAACGCCTGCTTACAATATTGTAAGATCTGACCATCGTCTGTACGAAGCTTAACCTTTTACAAAAACAAAATACATAGTATTTTTCAATAAAAAGGGATAGCTGCAGGGCTGCCAGAAATTTTCAGCAAAAAATCTTAATTTCACCAAAAAAAAATCTTATTTTGGAAAAAAATGCAGTTTTTTTTTATTAAAATTAATTTTAAAACATATCAATATGTATTTCCACAGCTGCCAACTTTTTTTTGAAGATATCCCGCCAAATCGGACTTCAAAAACGCTTTTTTAAAATACCTCTAAAATCTAAACATTTTTAAACGTTTATTTATATAAATCTAGATATACAGGGGTGTCATGGAAATCGAAAGAATTTTAAGAGTCGTTTTTCAATAAGATTTTTGAAATAAAAAAATTTTATGACAATTATTATACAAATTATGTAAACAGAATTTTTTAACAAAATTTGTAAAAATTAGATTAAAAGTTTAATAAAAAGAACGTTTTCGATTTGCATGACACCCCTGATAAACTCCTTTTCTCTGTAGCGCAGGCAGGGCTGCCAGATTTGACGATTTATCGTCATTTTGACGGTTTTTTGTTTCGAAATTAGCAAAGTGCCGATTTGCTGATTTTTTTTCTAAAAAGTGACGATTTTTTTCAGTCACCTAAAAAAAGAAAACTTTAAATGTTTTTGTACTTATGTTAAGATATAAGCAGCACATAAAAAAAAATTTGTAAACAAGAGCGCTTAAATTTTTAAGTTTTCTTTTCCCTTAAAAAATTTAAAGGGAAAAGCAAAATTTCATAGGAAAAAGCTGTTAACCAAAACCGTACCAAAATCGTACCAAAACCTTAAATTCGAGTATGAGGACCAGGTGAAATAATGGACCGACTGGCTCTTTTTTAACATATAAGAAAAAATGTGGGCCAAATTATTGTTTGTTTATAAATCGGTCACTTATGAACCGATTTTATTAATTTTTACTATTAATATTGTACTAAAATTATAAGAAGACATCAAAAAGATAAGGTTTATACATACATTTATTGACGAGAAACAATAAAAAAAAATTCCTTTTTTAATTATAAATTTTTATACATTTTCTGACACTTTCGTTTTTAAATCTTGGAATGTTTAACATGCAAGTCTTAAAACCATCTTTACATGGTTATTTCCAGAGTACAAAACATTAAAGTTAAACTTTGTTTATCTTTCGTTAAATCATCATCGAATGAACAATTGTTCGGCAAGCATATCACGAGTTGTAAGATTATATCTACATGATTCTTATACCGTTCTTGACATGCTTTTTGTAAGACTCGTTAGATAATCTTCACCCATATCTCAGACTATTTACACAATGATCAAAGTAAGCGTCTTTCGCTGTTTTATGGAAGAATCTCCAGAGGAATCAGCTTCTTCTGTGTGAGGAATCTTCTACAATTTAAAAATGCGCTCGTCGACTATCACAAACGCTCTGCATTAGACTTGCAGTAGCTTTTCCACGATGAAAAATTCTAGCTGGGTATGAAGTAGTTAAGTTTTTGTTTGATTGTTTATTTTTATAAAAATCGAAAAAAAAATTGTTTAAAAAAAACTTGACGAAATTTCAAAACGAGAAAGACGATTTTTTTATTTTTTCTCAGGAAATTGACGATTTTGTCACAAATTTATCTGGCAGCCCTGAGCGCAGGTATTGTGAGCAGTGTTGCCACGACCAAAAAATTTTTTTAACCAAAATGTAAAAATAAAGTAACCAAAAGCGAAAAAAAGTAACCAACATTATTTTGTATCAAAAGTACTATTTTATTAGCAAATTAAGTTTAAAAATATGTCTAAAGAAGAAATTGTGTTTGTTTGTATCGGTTCGGAAGGGCCTTTGACCTTATCGTTTATCTAGAAAAGTGTTTCAGTTAGCCATATGAAGCATGAAAGGTAGCAAATAATGACCACCTACACTTAATAGTCTGTTAAAGTTTAAGCTTCTTAAACAATAATATTTAAGTAGATGAAAAAAGTATTGCACAATGCACAAATACCACACACAATTTAAAGGTCACAAAAGCGGATCGGGTAGTTCTTGTTCCAAAGCAAAAAATTGGTTATTTTTGTGTTGAAAAAAAGTAACCAAAATGGAAAAAGTACACAATAGAGGTCTGCTTTGAATAACTCACTCGTTTGCCATTACTCAAAGTGCACAACATTTATTCAAATAAAAAACATTCAAAAAGATAAGAAGAAAGTAAGCCACATACAAAAATAAAAATGAATGGACTGAATAACAAACTTGTTTACTGTAAATGAATTTAGGAGTCATTCATAAATAACAAAACATTGGAATGACCCGTTAGAGAGAGCAAGTTTACAAAAAATATTAAAATAATTTTTGAATAATTGAGTGTGCGTACATTTATTTGAATACATTGACATAATATGTGTGTAAGCTTGTGGCGTCTTTTATTTATAAGCTCGACACCGACTGCCTCGTACCAGTCGATGCTCGCCCTTTTATATGGTTTCTGTCCAGTGTTACCGTCGGATATTTTCAAAAAGTACCAAAAAAAGGGGATATCTACAAAAGAAGTGGCACCAAAAAGTGGATTTTTTAAAAACAAGTTAGAGTGCTATATTCGGCTGTGCCGAATCTTTGATACCCTCCACCGACAGTTCGAATGTTTAAGGAGTAATATCTGTATGATGTCTTTTTATTATTATTATCTTAAACTGTGACGATTTGTTATTAATTATGATTTTAGGAGACTAAACTGTTTTCCGGGAGTAGGGCATATATGGGGCCTAGGGTAAATTATGTACCGATCTTCACGAAATTTCACAGTATCATTTATAGTCCTATAAAATTGTGACGAGCCAAAATTTGTTATGATTGCATTATTTTTTACGGTTTTAGGCGGACAAAACTGTTTTCCGAGAGTAGGGTTTATATGGGGCCTAGGGTAAATTATGGACCGACCTTCGCGAAATTTTACAGTGTAATATCTAGTCGAATAAAAATTTTATTGTCGACATCGTGGGCCTGGGCCTATAACTTTTGTAATTAGGTTGACTGTAGCATAAAATTATAAAACTATGGATGATTTTATTAATTGTGATACAAAACATCTTCCGAAATTACAATAATTGGTGTATCTGATAAATGTGACGTGATGGGAGAAAACTGTGTTCATATTCGTCTTTAGCATTCCAACAACATAAGAATCATTTTTCTTATTGTTAAGCTTGTTAGGCCCGGAGCTTCAATGTGAATAAAACATCAATTTTATTACAGTTTTTCCCAACGTTTCGTAGAGTATTTTTCTACTTCTTCAGTGGGCGTAAAATTTTTTGATTATATTACATATTTAAAATATTTGATTTTTCCCGAAAAATTTTTTGAAAAACGAAAAACAATTAACAAAAATACTTTCCAACCACATCCTAGTTGGAATGGTTAAACAAACTTTTTCAATGTCGTCCTGTGCTACATATTTATTAATGTTCAGTTTCATACAAATTTAACAATTAATTGTTCTTAAAACGACTTTCATACTTTCGTAAAATGTCTTTAGCTTATTTGTTACTTTATTCGGCATTCGAAATTTTAAATATGTGCTCATTATTTCGGGTAAAGTATTGCTCTCTAGAAGTTTAAATTCATGTGTAAATGCATCTGGGTCAGTTATAATATCTTTAAACTCTGAAACTAATTCAAAATAGTTTATATCTTCATAAGACACTATAAATATTGGGTCTAAATACTTCAATATATTGAGCTTTATGTTTTTAATATCAATTCATTACACAATTTTTGGTAAAAACTTAGATTTTACTTTTAATGTCAATTACACAAATTTAAGACAAGTTTTTGGTACACAACAGTTCGGTTTCTGCTTCATGACTTCTAAGGACTGACAAAATACTTTTTTTTACCAAATATTTGAAACTTTTTGCTATATATTATTTAAATATTTATAGGAATTTTTCCTAATTCCTGATTTATAAAAAGTTTCAAATATTTGGTAAAAAAAGCAGGGCTGTGGAGTCGGAGTCGGAGTTGAGGTTTTTGTACCGGAGTCGGAGTCGAAGTACCCACAAAAACTAGCGACTCCGACTCCGACTCAAATTTCTGTAACAAAAACCAGCGGGTTCACTATTTGAATTTCGCCAAGATATCGTTAATGAAATAGAGCCGAATTAAGGAATTTAAAAATTAAATTTGTAAAGATGTTTTTTTTATTTATCGTATATTAACAAATATTTTTGTAGCCATGTTCATGAATATGACTTGAAATCAGCTGTAGCTCCTGTGGTGAAAGCATTAAGTTAACTACATTTTAAGTTCCAACCTGCAAGGTGATTTATAATAGAATAAAAGAAAAAGGAACTCGGAAAAATACATAACATTGTTCCGGATATAATTCCAATTAATGTGGGGGTTAATCCGAAAATGATTTGAGAATACTTTTATCTACTCACTTTAGGGAAAATTAGAGAGATAATAAAGACTTGCAATTTCAAATTTCGGTCTTGGACAATAATAATATTGAATTAGGAACGGAAAAATGCAATGGCGAGTTCTGGATGCCTTTAACGTCTAAGCCAATTGGACTTGGTGTTGTTTTCAACTTTTCTATCTCGAAAGCTACATTAGATAGGACTTATGGAAATTCACACATCTATTAATTCCAACAGTATAAAAAATGTTTTTTGAAAAAGATGTGAATTGGTGTAGTTTATCTCTCCCCTACAGAACTATTTTTACATTTTTTAGCACTGTTTGCATAATTTTAATAAATTAATATAACCTTTAAAATATACTAAAGTTCAATGATCCCATACGGATTGAAGCAAAACTCGTTTCTTTCGAAAGTTCGTAACAAAACTCGTTCGTTCTAAAATTAAATCCATTATTTTTCTATATTTCAGTTGGTTTAAATTTCTCAACTGTTGAGTTATAAGTCAAGAATGTCATAACACTTTAGAATTAAAAAAGTTAAACTCATTTGGTCTATTGAATCGGGCGGTGTATGTTTTTTACATTTTTTCCAAAATCCAAATAAAATATTTAGCAGCTTTCCTACTCATATGTTAGTAACAAGTAGGTTAAAGCTCAATGCGCGGCACGTTAGAATTAAAATATCGATTTGAAATTTTTACAGAATCATTTTCTTGCTATATTTAACCATTTAACAGGCACTAAATTAAAAAAGAGTTTAAAGTCAAATAAAAACTGGTCTCTTAAATAATGCTAGGTTTGAGTAGGAGTCGGAGTTGGAGTCGGAGTCGGAGTCGTACTTTAAAAATTTCAGCAAAAGGAGTCGGAGTTATAACTATTTCTTAACGACTCCACAGCCCTGAAAAAAAGTATTTTGTCTCCTGAAAAGTAGTTGTTTTTGAGTTACGAGGTTGCGGAAGAAAACCATCGATATGTGAGATATCTTTATTCTCTTATTCATAATAAATAAAACAGGTTAATAAGAGTTTATTAAACCAATTTTCAGCTAACCACGCATGACAAGAAAAAAATTTCATATAAACTTGCTTACATATACATACATATATTAAAACAGTTTTACATATATTAAAGCTGGGGCTTATAATACAGCAGAAAAAAAAGTATATTTTCCTAGCGTAAAAAGTATCAAAAAAGTGGCAAGAATCGCAAAAAGTACCACATTTGGGTGCATTTTGTAAAAGTGGCCAAATAGTATCCAAGCACCAACGGTAACGCTGTTTCTGTCGACACACTGGCATATACACACCAGTGTTGCCACCTCACGTGTAATTACACATATCATGTGTAATATATTTTTTCATGTGTAGCCCATGTGTAATTGACTGCATGTGTAATTCATGTGTAATTTAATATTTTAACGTTGTGTTGCACTGATTTTTGTTATTATTTTTTCACAAGAAGTAAAAAGTTTTATTATTTTTGGCAAAACTTAAAAATTTAATTAAAAGAATGGAAGCGTTAAAAGAGCTGAACTAAAAATGTTTGGATCATTAACTACTAACCATTTGGCATTTAGATAGCTTTTGCCACAATTTATTATAACGACGAAACATCCTGGGACATTATTCTTTTTTTTTATTTCAAAGAGAGTGGATCATCGACTGCAAAAGAAATGTTTGAGCTTCTCAAAAGCACAATTATAGAAAAAGGGATTTCTTTTGGAAAATCTAGTTGGATCAGATACAACTAATGTTGTGTTTGGACAGTATAATTCAGAAGTTAAGTTCCTAAAAGACGAAAAGCCAGTTATTATTTTGATAAAATGCTCGTGCCATTAAAAACATTTGGTAACGCTGAAGGCCTGTCTGAACCTTTTAACATATTTCGAAGATTTACTTTGTAATATAAGATCTTGTTTTATTTAAAGTAATGCTCGGAAGATAAAATTAAGGAGTTTCAAGAATATTTTCGCGACAACATGCACTCTTACATTTTGAAAAATTTTAGCTTCATAGTAATATTATTAGACAAATTTGGAGACAAATTATTTCCTACTTTGCAAATATATATTTTTGTTTTAATTTTTTAAATGGTAAAATAAAAATATTATTTTTTTGTATTAAATATAGCAACGATACGATTGTTGTTAACAAAAAGCTAATAAGGAGACATTTGAAAAATATTTTTGTGTTGGATAAGTAAAAAATATAAAAATGTCCGGCATATCCAATGCTGCAGCGATAGAGGAACTGAATTAACATTCCGTTGAAAAATTGCGCCGACGCTATTTAAGGGATGCATTAGATCCTTTATCATACCCAAATGAAATGCAAGTAACATATCGTCACCTAAAATGCAAAAAAGCTTAACAACAAAACAAAATTCGAAATAATGGTTTTTGATTGAGTTTTGTTCGTTTTAATTAACTTTATGTTCACAAACAATTTTAGATCAAAAATTGCGACTTTTTTAAAGAAATTCAAACGCCAATTACACCTTGTTGTTATTGATTTTGTAAAGCTTTTTGCTTCTGCTGTAAAAAAATAAAAAGAGTTGTTAAGCCCTTTTGCATTTTAGGTGACGATATTTGTTTATTTGTTTGCAAACAGATATTGAAATTGGTTTACGTTTTCTGAAGAAGCCAAATATGGTTTTAATTCCACTTTTGATAAAAATTTGTTTCTGTGACATGCGTAAGAAGATAGCATGTGTAATTCGTATTTTCATGTGTAATTTTGGCATGGTCCATGTGTAATTTACCATTTCGTTGGTGGCAACACTGATACACACACACACATACTACTACATTAACCAAACAGCTGGACTTGCCCAGTGTTGGAGTGCGGTGTATTAAGTATGTCTCTCACAACCAGGTGGCGTTTTCTTTTTTGCAGCCGTTAAATTCAAATAATTAAACCAAAAGTAAATATTAATTCTAATAACTTAAATATAATTCATGCTTAATTAGCTAAACAAATAAATCAAATATAATTCATGCTTACAATATCAAAATAGTTCATTATAAATTCAAGTATAACCAAAAATAAATAAAAGGCAAAATGTAACCAAATAAAGAAATGTCCTCTTGTTGTGGGCAAAACGAACCGCTGTGACTTTGCTCGTCACACTACTTCCCCTCTCTCCGGATGGTTACGGTATCAGTTACAGGACCCACACAGTGCCATCTGGATCTTCGCGAATCCGGTAGCGTTGCCCCTGGTGTAGGAGAAGCACGCGCCTTCGCCTGGCTGCACCTGCGCCATTGTTGAACTGCCTCTGCAGTGTTTCAGGCAACTGCTCAAACGCGATTCCCCTAGGACTAGATGGTAGGGGCGGTGTACTACTGGGTGGCAGGAACTTTTCTTCACTTGAATATGGCAAGACTCCTTCTGCCGCCTGAGTCGTTGCTGTGGATGATACTGACGTGGTGGTGGTATCTGATGAGGTGTTCGTCGAGTCTGTCGACGCGGTTGATGATGAAGAAGGTGCTGGTGATGCTGGGGACCCTAACGGCCGTATGTACCTGGCAGGATCCCAGCCGTGGCCTGGGGTCAGCGGAGTGATTCTCCTAGGTGATGCCGACGAGCTCTGCCACCCTACCTCGTGCCAAGAAGACTCCCCGTTCTCACGAGGGCGCGCGTTCTCGAGCTCTCGCGGTGGACGCGTTTCTGGGATCAACACCCCCATTCGCCAGGTCTTTTCAAAGCATCTCATACCCCAATGAGGAAATTGACGCTGCTCGATATCGAAGGACCCCATACCGTATCTGCGCGGCGGAGTGGGTGGTCGGACGAAGAGGTAAATGCTGGTGACTGGGGGGAGTTGGGCCGGATGGCGACCTGCGAATCGTCCTGGCCAAACAATAAGCGCTGAAGTTCTTAAATCAAGGCGTCATCAAGCCTCGGCCTCTCGTAACCGTCGTTGGGTTCGTCAACCACTGGTACCCATCGTGAAGGTGGGGGGCCACGTCCGAATCAGAGTCCAACTCGATTACCTCACAAGGTGATTCGGCAGGTCGGCTGCTAGCCGGTATCGGCCCTGTACACGGTTGTGTCCTCATGCAGTTGAGGGATTCTTTCCCACGTTCCGATGCTGGTGCGGTGGTCTGGGGGACCTTTCGTTTACCCGGCCGGCCCCGGCCAGGTCGTCCTCTACTAGTACTGGGGATGTCGTCATCTGATAGAAAGATGGTTCGGCGGCGCTTGGCGTTCTCGCGCCTCATATTTTCGCGGAAACGTTTTTGGGCTGCTTCGAATTTTTTCCCATTGCGCTCCATTCTGCGTGCTCTCGTTAGCGTATGTGGTTGTTTATGGCCGTGCTTGGCCCGCGTGTGCGCTACCTGTGTAATCAATTTGCTAGTGCCATCCGCCAGCACTACCTCGATGTCGACATCGGTTTTCGTTGGATTGGCGGGCACCCCCTGGATTACGGCTGGTGTCAGGAAGTTTCTGGTGGCTCCTGTGTCCACGATGCCGGAAAACCGTTCGCCCTGGATGAGGATGTGGGCGGTGAGTTTACTGTCCACCCACCGGAGGGCAGTTCTTGTTCGATCCGCTGGGCGGGACCGCCGAGGCCGTCTTCTTGCGCTCCGTCGGGAGGGAACGGTGGTGATTGCTCGATCGTGCTCGTTCCGGCCAGACGGATGGTTCGGGATGCACTCCAGGTCACAGGCTAGCCTGATAAGGTCTTCGAGCGTGACGAAGTCCTGTCTGCGGATGTACCATTGGTAATCGGCCTGCGAGTTCAGAAAGATCCGCTCCACCTTCTGGGCAGTTGTCATATCGGCGTGGCGCATTAAGTCCTGCAGCGCGAGTACATAGTCTTTGAATTGTTCTCGCGGGCGCTGGATACGTTTACGAATCTCATCGTCCAATTTCTCGAAATATCGTGGGGGCAGGAAGAAAGTAAGAAAGTCCTGCTTAAAGGTACCCCACTGCTGCCAAGCCTTACGATTATTTTGGAGCCATACCAAAGTCTTCTCCTGGAAGAATTCGGACAGTACCGGCAGGATATCATTTAAGGGAATTTCGTACATATCCGCCAATTCCTCTATGCGCTCGATGAAACTCAGTGAATCGTCTCCACCAGTGTAGGTGACTCCCCACTTGCGTACCGTCTCTTTAACTACCACACGGCCTTGGGGTTTGCTGGAATTGTTGGAGATAGTTCGCCAGCTCATCCTTCTTTAAATAATATACCCACGAGGTCCTCAGCATGGTGATGGGGCGTTGCTGCGTTTCTTAGTTCTAGTCGCTGTTTGTTGTTCTTGTTGGTTTTGTTGTTGTTGTTTTTTGTTGCTTTTGTTGTTGTTGTTGTTTTTGTTGTTGTTGAACCTCAGGTCTATAACATCTCGGCATGTAATTCATATTTGTTTTTCTATTTCAAAAGTTATGGTATCTCTTTTCGTTTCCAAAAATTTTTCAAAATCGTAATTGAGGGAAAAAATCAGCTTAACATGGATTGATTTGAACAAAGTGATCAATTTTTAAAACAATTTGATATGAAAGATCTTTTAAAAGATTGTACAGTTTCTATAGCAAAAGAGCAGGAATATGTATGTGCATTCAACAAAAAAGTGTGGTAGATTTTCAAAAAAAGTTATCTTGAATATTCTTAAATTAAATAATGCTTAATATGTAGTTGAAAATTGCTAAAAAAAAAATATGCTAACTGCCAAATGAAAAATATGCAGCTAAATCAGACAAAAAATGCCAAAACTAGCTGCAAAAATGTCAAAATATCGACGCGGCTTGAAACTATCATACCAAGTAATATGTCTTATACAGGGGTGCCAGAAGATTTTGATAAGAAATCGGCAAATTTTCAAAAAAAAAAAATCGGCATTATCCACTTTAATTTAATAAAATCGGCAAATTGAAAATACCTATTTTAAGTACAATAAAAGAAATTTTCAATACCAAAACAGAACAATTCTGCATTAACTTATGTTTAAAACATATAAATTAACATAAAAAATCAATAAAAAAATAAACTGTAGCTTATTAAAAGAAATAATACAATTAAATATATGTATATATTTTTAGACTAGCAACTGGAAAATTTACAATAAATAGATAATAAATAAATATATTTTATATTAAGGGTAAATTATTTTTAAACAAAGTTTTTTTTTAACGTTTTTTTTATAGACAAATATTTGAGTTTAAAACTTAAAATAAGCTTAAATAATCTTTAGAAAAGAAAAACATTGCAAATTTAAAATTTTTAAAGAACATCGATATTTTGTTTTGTTTGAGGTTGACTTGGCTAAAAATCCTTTTCACATTTTCAAAAGAATGTGGAAGGAAAATAATTTTTTGGGAATACACCACTAAAATTATAAAGTTTTAAATCTAATTTTTTTTGCCAAAAAGTTTGCCAGATTACTTCACTTCCAGTTTTCATTTTTTGAGTAAAAATCGGCAAATCGGCACATTGATAATTTAGAGGCGAAAAATCGGCAAAATGGCGATAAATCGGCAAATTGGCAGGCCTGGTCATATATTATTACAAACCCTGCAGATAACGAGACTAGTCCATACATGCATGTAAAGAGTAGTCCATAAAGGAGTAGGAGTACTCCAAAACTACTCCAAATATATGGGTAAAAGGTGGTCCATTTAACATTACGATGTCCTAGGAGGGGACCATATAAACCACCGAAGTAGTCCCTAAGCTACTCCATGGAGTACTAAAGTGGGTTAGTTTTAAAAGTACTCTATGTCATTACAGTATGGAGTACACTAAAGCGATTGTGTAAGCATTTTTCATTTTTTACTAATCGCCTTTTATGGCGTGCCCTGCAGTCTATTATTGCTATTATTCAATATTTTTACTTGGTATTTTTAATTTGTTTACCTTTTTTCACAAATTTCACAAACTTTCACTTTTAAATAAACAATTAATAATGGACACCATCAGGGCTACCAATGTGTAATACTGTAAACTATAGAAAAGTATACATCCTGCAGTTGTTGGCAGCGCTGCATGTTCATTTCTTTTAACATGGTCCATATTACAGTAGATTGGACCATGTTTAAGTAGTCCATTTAAGCCACAATAGACCACGTAACCCAATATTATCTGTAGGGAAACAAACATTGAAAGTGAAGGTTGTCTTTTGTCCCGTCTAATTGGACCTTTATGATGGCGCGTAAATTAGTTACTACTTTGGTAATTGATGAGTAGGGCAACCAAAAAAAACCAAATGCTTATTTTTTGGTTTACAAGATAGAAAGATTTTGATTGAACACAAATTCCGATCATAAAAAAACAAAGAAAATGAGCTAAGTATATTTTGCCTTTTTTTTGCTTATTTTAGCAATATCGGCTTTTTTAGTTATTTTTGCGATATCGGCTTTTTTTACTTATTTTGACATTTTAAGATAATTTTTAATGTTTTTCGTATGAAAAAAACTTAATGTGCAACTTATCATCCCATTATCCAATATTATCTCTGTATGTTATTATTGCTACACTAAAGAGTGGAGAGGGTATTATGCATTTGTGCTGAGGTGAGAAACACCTTAAAATATTGGTCCTAAAGTATACCGATCAACTCAGAATTACGTTGTGAGTCGATCTAACGATGTCCGTCCGGCTGGCTGGCTGTCCATGTGTAGATAGATCCATATTTATATGGACACGTAAGGTATGCATTTAAAAAAAAAGACCACGAAGGGAGATAGGGTCAATTTCTGCACTTTTTTTCAGTAACTATTGAACCGATTTTAATGAAATTTAAAACAAAGATAGATCCCTATTCATATAGCCATACACTCTCGAAACTTGTTCTTAAATACTGTGGTGTTGGGTATAATACGGTCGGGCTTGACCGACTATACCTTCTAACTTGATTTTTATGCAACTCTGTCTTAGCGGTACTGTAACGCACTTTTTATAGTGCTGTGTATAATTTTAATGTGTTTATGTTTTTAGTATTAAGCCTTTTTATCAACTTATTTTATTATTTGCTTGTTTAAGTTCTTTTCTCTCGAAAATTCCTTAGCTGTATTCTTACGATCAAATTTCTCAATCTGTAACGTCTTTAACATCTAACCTTCTCTCTGTTTTTGGTATAATAACGTCTTATTTTTTTGCTCTTTTAATATACTTTAGCTATTATATCAAATATTGTTAATTTCTGCAAATTTTGGGGTTTTACACGAAGTTGTAACAAAATTGGAAACAAAAAATCTTTCATTGGTGTTCTAAGTGAACATAGTTATGGACCGTAAGATGTTCCAGGGGATATAGGAGACAAAGTTATTACAAAATTTAAATCAGTTTCATTAAAAAATTAAGGTTTTTTGGTATTAAGAGCTTAAAACTTTTTTTTGGTTGCCCTATTGATGAGTTATTGGCGGACGAAAACGCAATGTGTTAATTGTTTATTTACTACTTCAATTGATGCTTTCGGCTTAATTGTTTTTCAAGTATGATGCTGCGTACACACTATGCAATGCATTTACGCAATCTAGCAAATTAAATTAATTTTCATTTACTTTTCATTCATTCCAGATTGCATTAACATCAAAACTTATTGATATTTTGAGATTGCATTGATGTAGATTGTACTGTGTGTACACTAGTGCTGGGAAACTATCGATAGTACTATCGATATTATCGATAATCTTAAAATATCGAAAATATCGATAGTTAAAATATCAATATCGATATTATTATTATTCAAAATACAGCTATGAAGACATCTAACAGCAGCTATACACACACAGTTAAAACTAGTTAAAGTTTTCCTGTATAAGTTCAAACATTCAGTCGATATTAATATCGATATATCGATAGTGAAATCTGAACTATCGATAAATATCGATAGTAGAAAATATCGATAGTATCCCAGCACTAGTGTACACAGCATTATCGTCTAATGCCATGTTCAGTGTTGCCACGACCAAAAAAATTTTGTAACCAAAATGTAAAAATAAAGTAACCAAAAGCGTTTTTCGCAACCAAAATTATTTTGTATCAAAAGTACTATTTGGTTCGCACTTCAGTTTAAAAATATGTCTAAAGAAGAAATTGTTTTTGTTTGTATCTTGTAGGCTCATTAGCCGCTGGATTTCGGGAAAGAACAATAGGATATACAATTTTTCGAAATTTTTAGTGGAAGTGGCACTTATACAAAGTTTAAACTTATTTTCGTCATTTTTAAAAATTTTATGAGCTATAGCTTTCATTCTTTTTATATGAAGAGCTCTTACTGTGTGTTATATTATTAAAGTGCAAAATTGAGCTAAATTTTGCGGTAGATCTTTAATTTATAGATGATTTTAGCCCAGTGGAATATACTCATATTAAACGGGATCGGATCGGAAGGGCCTCTGACCTAATCGTTTATCTAGAAAAGTGTTTTACTTAGCCATATGAAGCATGAAGAGTAGCAGATAATGGCCATTTACACTTGATAGTCTGTTAAAGCTTAAGCTTCTACAAAAATTATTTTTAACTAGATGAAAAAAGTATTGGTTTAAGATGCACAAATACCACACACAATTTTTAAAGGTCAAAAAAGCGAAGCGGGTAGTTCTTGCTCCAAAACAAAAAATTGGTTATTTTTGTGTTGAAAAAAAGTAACCAAAATGGAAAAAAAGTACACAAGTACACATTGAGAAAAAAAGTAACCAGTTTTGGTTAAAAGTAACCAAAACGGCAACGCTGGCCATGTTCGCACGGTGCTTTGGATTACTTCGCTCTCTGTTTTTATTACTTATTTGAATTACCATGTTCGCACGGCATTTTCCTAATCGGTTTTGACAGTTTTTCTTCTTTTTATTAATTTTGTTTATTGCTAAATTTAATTGTTTGTTTGCGATTACTTGTATTAAGAATGAAAAGAAAAAGTAAGTAAAAAATATTATTTCAAGGAAATACATACATATAAAATATTTATTTTCCCAGTAAATAGAAAAGCTGTTAGCAAATGGACTCAATGTATTTTTATAACATAAAATTACTTTCATTACTTTTGTTTACTTTTCTTCAGGGCTGCCAGAAAAATTTGTGAGGAAATCGTCAGTTTTCTGAGAAAAAATAAAAAAATCGCCTTTATTGTTTCGAAAAACCGTCAAAAAAACGGACAATTTAGAATTTAGTTTTTTTTTAAAACAATTTTTGTTTGATTTGTATAAAAAAAAACATTCAAATAAAAGCATAATAAATTCATACCCAGCTAGCATTTTCAATCGTGTAAGAGCTACTGGGAGTCTCATGAAGAGCGTCTTTGATCGTCGATGACCGCATTTTTTAATCGTAGAATTACTGGGAGTCTAATGAAGAGCGTCTTTGATAGTCGATGACCGCATTTTTTAATCGTAGAAGATTCCTCACACGGAAAAACTGTAACACGAGTGCGATTCTTACATAGCACAGCGAAAGACGCTTCTTCAATCTTTGTGGGAATCGTTTAAGACGTGGGTAAAGATAATCAAACGAGACTTTCATGTCAAGAATCCTATGAGACTTATGTAGGTATTCTCTTACAACTCGTGAAATGTGCTCTGGAAATAATCCAAGATTTTCTTAGGAATTGCATACTACAGCCGTACCTAAAAAAAAAATTTTTTCCACTATTGTCAATTAATAATGGCAATTTAGCTATTTTTTGCTCAATCTAGGGTTTTTATCTCTATTTTTATTTAGATTTTCGCTATATATAGCTATAAACATTCCAAGATTAAAAAACGAAATTGTCACAAAATGTAATGTTTTATTCAGACTTTGGAGACTGAAAAAAATCGTCACTTTTTAAAAAAAAAATCAGCAAATCGGCACTTTGCTAATTTCGAAACAAAAAATCTTCAAAATGACGATAAATCGTCAAATCTGTACGTCAAATCTGGCAGGCCTGCTTTTCTTTGTTTATGTTATATATTTTTTTTTTTCTTTGGTGCTTTGACAGCTGGTAATGGAAAAAACCGATAAAAATTAGAGATCACATTGATTTTAAAGTAATCCACAGGGTAATACAAATGAGATAATCCGCTCTCAAAATTTTGTATTGAGAACAGTGATGCCAGAAGTGCAGATTTATCTGCATATTGCAGATTTTATGCCCCAAAATTGCCAACATGCAGATTTGAAGATTTTTGGTTTAAAAATGCGGATTTTTTAGCTCGGTGGAAACTTTTTTACATTGTCGCTTAGGTTTGAACTATTTCCACTTCTTGCATTGATAAACTAAATATATCAACCGCATGCAAATATATTCATGAGTAGGAATTTAATTCACAAAAGATTATTTAAAAATTCGCATTGTCTTGACACATTAGTTATGTCTTTAAATTGATAGATTAAAAACATGTCCTTACTCAGCCTGAGTAATTAAATTTGGATAGATATTTTTAATGTAAAAATAAAAAAAAATTATTATCCATGTTCTAAACATCGCATTCGAGTGAAATTAAAATCGAACAAATTTTTAAAACTTTTCTGTGTTGAAAGTTCAAAAAAATATTTCCTGTTTTTTACCTCTTACTTCGAGGACCACTTACAGATATTTACAAGAACTACTTTTAAAATTTCAATTCCAAACATACCCGTATATTTTGAAATTTTTTGTTATATATTTCTCTAAATAAACTACATACAAATGAAAAAATGTGTTTTGAAGATTTTTCAAATCTTGACGCAGATTTTGCAGATTTTTTGATGAAAAATTATGGTTTTTTGCTGATCTTACCTCTAAAAGTTCTGGAAACACTGATTGAGAATTATGTAATTTGGATCATAATTAGGCTGTGGATTACGAATGAGAGAGTAAATTACGAAAAAAAGCTGTCGTGCGAACATGGTATAATAGGCGCCTTAGAAGAATATTAAAAAAAGGTTTACATGGTATGACAAACCACAATTCATCACTCTTTGTGGTGGAGGGTATAAAAATAATCACGTATTATTTTAAATTTCTGTATTATTGCATGCAACAACCAAAAATTTATGATTCTGCTTCAATATTCTCAAATAATACAATTTTGGCATCTAGATTTCATATGAAAGAAAAATTGGATGATAAAGTGGATTTTGGTCTACAGTAAAATCTTAAGACATATATTATATTTATTTAAAATAACAATATGGTTCTGCTTTTTAATGAATCTTACGTGAATGAATGAATGAATCTTTTACGTGAAAGTAAAAACGAAAAAAAGTGTGTTTCCTCTGAGTTAAAGCTAAATTTTATTGAGTTTACGGATAAATATTTACGTGGTTTTTTTAATTTCAGTGCCCTCTAGTTTTGATAATTACAATTGCTAAATGGAAACTGCACTACCATAAAATTACATGTTATCCGAGACATAAACCTTTTATATCAAAAATTGGTTGAGATGGAAGTATAAGAGGTGTGCACGTGATGTGATTTTGTGATGTCAGGCGTTAGAGATAGCGTGATCGGAATATAAAACTCCGTGCATTATTAAAAATTCTAAATTACACTCGCAAATGCAAAACTCTTAATAAAATTGTTGTAAAAAAAATATGTTTAGTCACACAAAAAAAAAACCATAGGTAATATTACTCAAACATATATTATAAAATTAACTAAGTGCAAGGATAAAATGCCAGTTACAAAATTCGTAAGGTAATATAACTATTAACTTAGGTAATTTTCATATTCGAAAAACTTGAAATTTTTGTTAAAATTACTTAAAAAAAAAAACTTTTTAAAATACACTTGCAATATAATTCTTAAATTTTTCGTATTGTCAATGTGTATGTGATATTCGAAGATGGCACAATAAAATCCTTTTGATTTTTATTGCACAACGAAAAAAAATGCAATATGCTGTCAAATGTGTTGGCAACAATATACGATGTTAGCATCCCTACAAGAAGACTACCGGTCATTTTACTAGTTATATAACCTGTAGTGTTGACCAACATATTGGTTAAAGTTTCTATTAGTTTATTAAGAGCAAAATGAAAAAACTAACCGAAACTCTTGTGTACATGTGATTTTGCCTCTCTTTCTAACTAATGAATTCCACTCGACTACGGAACATATATCTGTACTGCTTACTCTGCTGCTTTTAATTAGTCAATGATAACCTAAATAGTGGTCAACACTAACTAGTTAGTCTTAACGTAAATATTGGTTAGCACTAACTAGTTATTCATAACGTAAAAATTGGTTAGTACTAACCTTCATAAAATACATTACATTTTTTCTAATTTTCATTATTAATTAAATATTTTATTGAAAAAATTATAATCAAATTCATAGGAAATTAGACTTGAGAAAAGAATGTACCACGTATCGGTATTTCTGTGGCTGCTTTATGACGTTCCACTTCTTGCATGGGTCTGGAAATGGAGGTAAACGTACGTGTAACCAATTAATGGTGACCAAAAAATTAAATACATACTTCAAAAGTTATCAGGGTTTTTAATAACATTATTTGTTCCCTTATTACCACCGGCAAATCCTCAACGATTATCCTGGTCGAATCCACCATCCGCATGGCGGCTACATGTTGGACGACCACTCCTTTCAATGACCTATGTTGTTTCCTTAGAATCCACCACCACGTCCTATGAAGCCACCATCAGTACGACCTCCTTAACCACTAGCATTCTGATTACAGCTATTCGTCGGTGTGACTTTTTTTATAGAAATTTTTTATCTCACTACTTAAGTAAAATTATATAACTAATTTAATTGATTTTTTTCTTTAATACCAATGGCAAATACTAAATTTAAGAAATTCACAAGTTTTTACACGCGTATGACAAAAATATATTAAAATATTGGCATTATTTGGAAAATGATAGTTGTACCATTCTTACATACATATATGTTAGAGTGGAACAGCTAATGTAAAATTGTTGCAAGTGTGTTAGTAATTTTTTTAGTTTTGGTTATGCATTTCTTGTAGGGATGCTTTAAAGGTTATGTTTTTTTTAATAAGAGTTGCGCCCAGCGTTGCCGAAAAATTGGAAGGAAAATCTTCATTTGGCGAAAAATAAATCTTATTTTGAAGAGAAAAATCTTGAAATTTTTAATAACAATGGCAAAGAAGTAAAAATTATTATTTTTTTAAAAGGAAATACTTCTTATTATGGAAACTATTTTAATTGAAATACATGATTGCGGTATTTATACAAAATTAGATTGTTGGTTTAAATTGTGTTTTTAGTTCCATAAAATTCTTTCTTAAAATATATTTTAAATCCATTTGTTTTCTAATAAATAAGAACATAAATAAGTCCATCTAAATAAAGAAGTTGCTTTGGAAGTAATTAGATTCTAAAATTAGAGATTAGAAATTAGAAGAATTTTGGGCAAGAAGATTTTAGTTTGGGAGCTATGAAGCTCATACATCATATGAAATCTTAAGGGTTCTCAATTTAGTATCATATTTTTTGATACCGTTGTTATATCGAAGGCATTTGGAGAAAATTGCATTTAAAAAAAGCTCATTGAAAACATACATATGCATTTTCTTAAATGTATTCCTAATGAAATTGTCATTAAAATAATGTTGGTATACCTTTTAAAATTCATTGTAAACCACTAATGTACCTATATATTCTTTGTTTAAAAATTATCATAAACATGGAATGTGGAAATTTCAAACCAAAAGCTTCTTAACCCTAGGTAACTTTTTACCACTTATTTCTCCTCTTTGTCAGGCCAGACCCCAATTAGAACAGCTAAAAACCCCAGTTAAATAAAAAGTAAATGAATATATTTTTTATTGAATGTATCCCTATTATTTTAGATTATACGAATTTGTTATACAGTAAAATCAAAAGTGCTGTTATCTTAAATGTATTTAACTGCCTTAATGTGCAGGTACGCAATTGTGGTTACCTGATTAAAAGTGACTCTAAAGTAAAGTGTTTAAAAAAAGAATAAAAATCGTCTTTATTAATAAATTGATATTTTATTAAATTGGATATTTATGTGAAAAAGTGGCCACCATATTTTTTCATTTGTGCATGAAATATATAATAAATGTGCAAGAATACAAAATGCACTTAAGCAAGGATTTTGAGGAATAATTACGGAAAAAATGTATTTTGGGCAGTTAAGTCAAAGTGCAGCTAACTTTGATTTGGTGTATGAAAATAATTTTATCTCAAATTTGCAGCTATAGAAAGTGCACTTAAAAAAGAAATTTGTATGGGATATAAAATTAATGACAACAATTATTAATTTTGTGCAGTTAAGTCAAAAGTGCACTTAAACAAAAGGCAGTTAAGTCAAAACTACTGTTTAAGTCATCGAATATGTAGTCCCTTATTTTTCACATTGCTTTTTCGCATCTAAGTGAAACGAGTTTTCCGCTTAATTAAATTGAACTTTGAACAAAACGGGTCGTTGTTTTCTGATTTGATTCAAACTTGATTCAATTCAATTCAGAACATATAATTTATAGAATTTACGTTTCTGTTTTTTTGATATTTTGTCCTATTTGAAAACTATTGCAAGAAAAAAAATTTGGTCTGGTCATAGACTTTTAAAAAAAGATAGTTTTTAACCCCACTAATTTGCTCCAATCGAAACCAAATTAGTTTCAATCGTTTCAGCACACATCATTTATAAAATTCACGCCCTTGATTTTTTGTTATATTCGAAAAATATTGAAAGCAAAACACAAATTTGGTCAGGCCACACCTAGGGTTAAGTTCCATTAGTTTTACCTTTTGGTACTATATTAAACTTTATAAAAATACGGTTTTTCTTTTTACAAATAATTTTTATTCATCAATATTCCCAAAATTAACAACTGCTTATCTAAGATGCATTTTTAAAATTTTGTATGCCCAGAAATAATGATGCATTTTTGTGTATGCTAGACAATGGGTACAAAAGTGTGCAAAACCAATAGACAACAAGCTGATACAAGCTGATAAAAATTATTTTTTAAAAAAACTGCAAAACTGTTTGTTGTACAAATTTAAAGTTAAGAATTTTTATTTCTAAAAATAAAAAATCTTAACTTGAGAAAAAATATCTTTAAATCTTATTTTGGTCTAAAAATCTTTAAAAATAAGATAAAATCTTCATTCTGGCAACGCTGGTTGCGCCATATATTAATTGGAACCATTTTGCCATTTATTGGAAAATATAGAGAAATAATATTGCGAATAACATAAACCATAATATTGTTAATGGATGGGCGCTTAAGTTTAATCATGTATGTAGATAAGAAGGTATTTTCAGAACTAACAAATGTTTGTCGTAATAATAAAAAAACGCGTGACCAGTAAATTGATCTCATTTTAGCTATATTTTTACAATTTCTTTTGATTTAGCAAACTTTATTTGTAAGAAGATAATTGTATAATATAATTTAGAAACTGTTTAACGATATTTGATTAATTATTAAATTTATTCGGCCTTTAAATTTACAATCCTATGTTAATAAGCAAGCTTAAGGCCATAATTGATTTTTCAATAAATTTTATTCTTTATTATTTTTCTTTATTCAATATTTCCCAGAAAGGTACAACCAAGGTATATTTACACAAGGTAAACTCGTTGGCTCATATGTTTGTCAGCTGTTTACCCCTAGTTGGAGCCAAAACGTCAAATTGCGTGTATATGAGCCAAAATTTGTACATGTGTGCGTTAAATTGTTTTTGTTTTATATGAAGACAATTTTGACAAATTGGCTCCTTTTATAGAGCAGCATGTCTACACTCCCAAATGAGTCTACCTTGTGTAAATATACCTTGGGTACAACAAACGACTTTCACTGTAATCGCCAGATAGATTCTTAAAGGTTTCTCCATTTCATTAAAATCGGTTGAGTAGTTATTGGGGAATTTAAGGGTAAAGTGAAACTTTAGATTTTTTTAACTTTAGCGTGAAATATGTTTTTTTTTATTTTTTTAATTTTTTAAAAATGTCGTTTTTGGATTTAAATAATAATTATTAAAATTTTTTGTAACAAAGGGACACTCAAAAAAATTAAATGTTTACACTATAAAAAAAATTTTAACATTAAAAAAAAAATAGTAAAATCAACTGGATATTTTGCTGTTATGTCTTGGATCACACTATGAAAGTTTTCTTTCAGAAGGTCTGAGTTTATTGGTGAGAGGAGAAGAGAACATGCTTTTATTCTCTCCTCTCTCACCCATAAACTCAGATTTTCTGAAAGAAAACTTTCAAAGTGTGAACCCAGACTATTACTGAAAAATTAAAAATTTCTTTAAAGTTTATTTACACTTAAAAAAAACTTTAGAAATATTATCTAAAATCTTGCTATTACTACAGAAGAATCTATTATTTTTGCTGTACAATTTAATAGTAAATCCGCTGAATTCTGATTTTTTTTAAAATTTTGATACGAAAATATAGGTATTTATTTTTTGAATATTTCTTATTTATTAAAACATTTCATACATATGTGAATAAAAAAAAAACCTTTTAAAAATAAAAGCAGCAATTGATTTTAATGGCTTTTGCAAAAATGCGAGGTTCTGTTTATTATTATTTTATAAATCTAATCAAGGCGAATTAACTATAGGTGGTGTCGAAACGGCATCTGATTTTGACAGGTCCGGCTTATTTGTTTTGATTTGTTAGTATTTTGCTAACAATGGTTGACATTTCGAGCTAATGGCACTAACAATGCATTGCAAAAAACCCTATATTGTTTCTGTGATTTTTGGATGGTTGTAGTTCCAACACCACCTGTAGTTGAATTCGCCTTGGATCTAATAAATTATAATTATTGTTTTTTTAATTGAAAGATTGATTGCAAATATTCCATATTCTGTTCTGTGTTATTTCTGTTCTTTAGTTGTTTTTTGACTTCTTGATCTAAATCCCGATGTTCCACTTTCCATTGATTTCGAATACTGGAGATGAACGTTGTCAATAATATATTAAATAGATCTTCATTAGTGGAGTTTCGTAAAATTTTTCTAGTATAAAATATGTAATCCTTATTCCTTTTTTCCTGAGCTTCCTCTGATAAATCTTCAAGTGGCACCAACTGATATGTAATGACATCTTCTCCATGATAAACGATTTTGTGAACTGTTGCAGCCTATTTCTCCATGGGTACTTGGTTGTATATATTTTTGCAGTTTCCTTAGCAAAATCTCCAAATTTTTTAGAGTCAATTTCTTTTCTTCGTTGCACGCAAGTACTTCTAGGATTATTTTATATCTAAAAAAAAGGTCAAAATCAACACCTGTATCTGGATCTGATAAGAATCTTCTTGCAGTATTGCCATCATTTTTATTGCCTGACCCTTGTTTCGGCTGATCTATTATCAACCCAAATTTGCGATATTCATCTTGAACATGTTTCCTTTTTGAACTTCTTTACTCCTTGTTGGTTTCGTTGTTTCTTATTGATACTGAAGATCCAAAATCCAAATCCTAACTAGTTTTTAGTATGTGTTCCATAAGTCGTATTCTTCCATGTAGAGGTGATAATGCAAATTCATATGCATCAGTATTATCTAATGATTTTGTCGGGACTTAGTTTAATTGGCTTGATGTTGGCATATGATGCAGCTGGATGCAGCCTTCGTGTTAGTCAAAGCCTGGCCTACTTTTCCATCTATCATTGTTAGCACTAATTGGTAGCTAACTTCAATTTGCTGCCCACATAAATCTAATAGAAATGGCTGTAGTATTTCAATTTGGGCCTTGATATCACTAACTTCTTTGTTAATGGCAACATGAGTTTCTTTTTTGAATTCAAATTTGATAGGCCTGCAGTATTTCGTAAAAGATGGTGTCCCATTTTTCCAAATATTCTTTGTTTGCGTTGTACCAGTCGAAGGCCCTGAATCTTCCAAAATCTTTTTTAATCGGAATGGTACAAATGATACCATAAACATATTTGAGTCCGAAATATTTTCACACACTACTTGTTTGTATTGATTTTGTTCGGAAGAACCATCACATCCCCATTTACAAAAAAGAATTAACTTTGTGTTTCCATATTTCTTTAACTCATTTCCTTTTATTGATTGTAGCAAGTGTTCGGCTGTGTGATCAAGTTGAGATTGTAGTTGTACCTCTGCCGAAATTGATGTGATTGTAATAGTGTCCTTTAATGGCAAACGGTCCATTTTAGCACCTGTTATGTGATGATATGCTGGATACAGATTTTAGCCTTTTTTCAATCGCACGCAATCTGAGCTGAATATAGCGCTGTTTTGTTAATTTCAAATCTTGAAGTAATGCTAATGCCTCCTCATTTGTGAATTGTTCTGCATCGCTCGGACTAGTTTAACAACTTTTTCAATGATATCCACTTTTGTCAATTGTTTCTGTGGTCGTAATTGATGTAGGAAAGTATCTTGGATGTTTTCATATCCGATTTCTTCATTGATATCCTTAAGCGGCGGAAGCCTCTTAGATCTATCGCTACAGTTGCCCAGCGATTTTTGTGGTCTCCCACGTGTGTTTTGATTTGAAGTTTCTGAAGCGATATGGACAGAAAGTTCGTTCTCTCACCAGTTTGCAAAGCTCTTATAAAATGTATCTTTGCTGTAATCAACTTTCCTGTATCGCTGTTTTAAGGTCTGGGTCGGAGTCATTTTTGCTTTTTGTTATATGAAAAGCAATACAAAAGCTTACCGAAATTTAATGTACCGTAGTTGTAACGTTTCATTCTGTATGAAATAGAATTTCATATCGTTGTTATGTGCCATTTGTAAAACAGTAATGGGTTGCTTCTATGTTAAATTGAATGCGGGTATTTTCGCTCTTTTTTTTTGTACTTCTTTCAGTATATCTATGGACTTTCGACAAAACTATTAAACAAATACATATACTACATATGTATGTTTAGATGTATAAAATAATCAAATGCATAAACACATACAATGGAAATGTGAAGCATATGTTTATTATTATTATATTTAAAAGGCTTTAAATGGTATCAAAACCTTGTTTGGTGTATGCACATTTACAATATATGTACCTATATGCTAAAAAACAAATTTGTTTATGGTAAATCTATAATTAGGGTTTTTTGCCGGGATTTCCCGTCCCGGGAAATTCAATTATTTTATTTCCCGTTTTCCCGGGATTTTTTTTGCGGGATCCCGGGAAATAACAAATTGCTCATAGATTCAGAAAACAGCTATTTTTACCCTGAAATTTAGTTTTCTTTTCTTTAAAAATTAGAATCTGTGGATGAGTTGTCGATTTGATCAATTACAAGAAGTGAGTACATGCGTAAATCAATTTCTCCTGCTGCAATAAATCTATTAAAAGCAGAATGGGCAGTGCAACAGTTGATAATTAATAAATTAAGTGAAGTGAAGAGTTGATAAAGAACATAAATTTAAAATAAGATGCAGGCAGTAAATTCTCATTGTCCATGGACAAGTCTTAAAAATAGGAGATACCTAAACATATCACTCCTTCATTGCACATTGTCCTAAAGATTGCAGATGGGCCTAATGAAAAGAAAAGGTTTGTAAGAAGTAGTCCGGATGATGCTATTTTTGGCATCAACCTTGACATCAGAAGCATGCAACAACGGTGCACTTTTAACTATGTGTCCAACCTCGGTAAAAAAGTGAACGAATTTTTTCGGAAACATGGTAACAAAACAGTAAATAAAATCAGAAATATACTCTTTGACGACTCACTAAACGCTTTAAGTGTGACAAAGTTATTTCCTAATGTTAATATATTTATTACAATATTTTTTGAATTAACTTTTTGATCTCATATCTTGATACCTCATTGTTATGGTTTTTATGAATTAAATTGTTATGTTTATGTTTATGTTATATTTTTATCTTGTATCTAGGAACTTACATATTAAAGCGTAAGGTAATAATTATTCAAGTTCCGCTTTCAATTTTCAATTAATTTTTGTAGCATTTAAGCGTTCATTTTACTTACTTTGTAAACAAGTTCCCTTACGTTTGCTTATAAAATTTATTTCCATTAATTAAAAACCAATTTAATTTGTATTATTTGTTTAAAAAAATCGGGAAACTCCGGGAAAAAATAACTCTATCTATTAAATTAAATATTATATTATTAACGGTTTTTACATACACAGAATAGGTACTTGTTTTAATACCATTTAAATCACTGTGTATTATATCCCTGCAAACAATTTTCATCGCCGAATCATCGCCCGCGAATCGCCGGCAAGTTGTCTAACATCGCTGCGATGCATCGCGTGGAAGTTAAATGCGATCCTCTGGCGAATCGCGAAAGCGTTCGCATGTGTCAACCACGCGATTCGTGTACCGCGATTCGCGTGAACATCGTGCACCGCGATTAAAACCAAAAATTTATTTTCCCGTTACCTTAACAAAACAACAAGACAAAAAAAATTATATTGGAAGTTATAAAAAAACACTGATGACTGCCACTACTTGTGTGCGCTCGCATATTCATCGCCTAACTGTAAGGCGTAGGCGATGGTTAGCGATTCGTATTCCCTGAGAAGGATCGCGTAATCATCGCCAAACAAGCAATCGCCCAAAAATTTCAAAAATGTTTGTAGGGATAATACCAGTGTTGCCACCAACGAAATGGTAAATTACACATGGACCATGCCAAAATTACACATGAAAATACGAATTACACATGCTATCTTCTTACGCATGTCACAGAAACAAATTTTTATCAAAAGTGGAATTAAAACCATATTTGGCTTCTTCAGAAAACGTAAACCAATTTCAATTTCTGTTTGCAAACAAATAAACAAATATCGTCACCTAAAATGCAAAAGGGCTTAACAACTCTTTTTATTTTTTTACAGCAGAAGCAAAAAGCTTTACAAAATCAATAACAACAAGGTGTAATTGGCGTTTGAATTTCTTTAAAAAAGTCGCAATTTTTGATCTAAAATTGTTTGTGAACATAAAGTTAATTAAAACGAACAAAACTCAATCAAAAACCATTATTTCGAATTTTGTTTTGTTGTTAAGCTTTTTTGCATTTTAGGTGACGATATGTTACTTGCATTTCATTTGGGTATGATAAAGGATCTAATGCATCCCTTAAATAGCGTCGGCGCAATTTTTCAACGGAATGTTAATTCAGTTCCTCTATCGCTGCAGCATTGGATATGCCGGACATTTTTATATTTTTTACTTATCCAACACAAAAATATTTTTCAAATGTCTCCTTATTAGCTTTTTGTTAACAACAATCGTATCGTTGCTATATTTAATACAAAAAAATAATATTTTTATTTTACCATTTAAAAAATTAAAACAAAAATATATATTTGCAAAGTAGGAAATAATTTGTCTCCAAATTTGTCTAATAATATTACTATGAAGCTAAAATTTTTCAAAATGTAAGAGTGCATGTTGTCGCGAAAATATTCTTGAAACTCCTTAAGTTTTATCTTCCGAGCATTACTTTTAATAAAACAAGATCTTATATTACAAAGTAAATCTTCGAAATATGTTAAAAGGTTCAGACAGGCCTTCAGCGTTACCAAATGTTTTTAATGGCACGAGCATTTTATCAAAATAATAACTGGCTTTTCGTCTTTTAGGAACTTAACTTCTGAATTATACTGTCCAAACACAACATTAGTTGTATCTGATCCAACTAGATTTTCCAAAAGAAATCCCTTTTTCTATAATTGTGCTTTTGAGAAGCTCAAACATTTCTTTTGCAGTCGATGATCCACTCTCTTTGAAATAAAAAAAAAGAATAATGTCCCAGGATGTTTCGTCGTTATAATAAATTGTGGCAAAAGCTATCTAAATGCCAAATGGTTAGTAGTTAATGATCCAAACATTTTTAGTTCAGCTCTTTTAACGCTTCCATTCTTTTAATTAAATTTTTAAGTTTTGCCAAAAATAATAAAACTTTTTACTTCTTGTGAAAAAATAATAACAAAAATCAGTGCAACACAACGTTAAAATATTAAATTACACATGAATTACACATGCAGTCAATTACACATGGGCTACACATGAAAAACTATATTACACATGATATGTGTAATTACACGTGAGGTGGCAACACTGGATAATACACATATGTGTATTGTTTTATGTATACTATGCTTTTTGTTTAGGTATGGGAAACACATATGACCCTTTTTAAATGTTCTATAAGTGCACCAACGTGCCTAGCTGAACCTTTAATTTATTTTTTAACCGTTATAATTGTAGTTACCCATTTTGCAAAGCTTACTTAGTGTTCTTTTTACACAATGATAAATATAGGTATCAAGGTATATGTGTATTTGTATTTATTAATTAGATTTTCTAATACAAGACACAATATCTTATAAATTACAGTATTAGAATCAGACAAGTAAAATTAAACAAATTGAGTTGAATATTTAAAAATGATACTGCAAAAACAGTGAATATAAATTTTATCTACAGAATTAAAAGATAATAAATAATCAAATAAAATAAGAACACAAATAAAATAATTTTGCGTTAGAACTAAACAAACAAGTATTCCGAAAAATATTCTAATAGTAATTTTCTAACCCTTATTGCGTTGCTAGTGGTTTGCAAATTATTTGGAAGTTGAAGACGTATGGTTAATATAAAGAATTGACATTCAGATGCATGGTCACGGTGACGAATTTGAAGTATACCTTTTCCTCTGCACGATCTTGTAAGCCGTAAACGTTTGTAAAGGTAATCTGGCTCCTTTGTCATAATAATTTTGTAAATAAAAAATTAAGTTTTTAAATTGTAAATAGTTTTAAAAAGATATACTGAAAATGCGACAGGAATATTGAGATACATTATCAAACCTTTTTAAAGAGAATATATAGCGGATGATGTTGTTGTACGTATCGGTAAGTTTTCTCATGTCCTTTGTGTTGCAAGTTTTTGCTAGTAATATCCTTATTTTGAAAGGCGTACTGAGTGGCATATAAATTACGCAACATACCGTTTATTCTACCGCACGCTTGAGTAATGTGATTTGACCAAGTTAGATGTTTATTAAATGTTACCCCCAAGCAATATGTCTATATCAAAATCTATTCGAACTGCTTTTTTGCATACTATTAAACACTTTGATTTGCTTGGGCTAAAGCCCATGTATATATTTTGTCAAGATCATGATTTAATTCTTGTCGTAATTGAATCTCTGTTGCTACTAAGATACAGCTGAACGTCGTCAGCATACATTTGTATTTTGGAATATCTAATTTGTTTGGGAAGATCGTAAACCTATAATGAGTATAGAAGGGGTCCAAGAACAGAGTCTTGAGGGATACCTCTTGTTACCTGTAAAGCTCGTGATAAAGAACCATTCTTTGCAACTGATTGAGATCAATTTGAGAGATACATACGTCGATATTAATTCCAATCGACAACAAAAAAAGTGCTAAATTGTTCTACAGTGAAAAACAAATGTGCTAGTTTTGTAAGATTGATTTTTATGAATATAATAAAGAATTACATTTGAATTTTTTTTACATATTCATTTTGTTTAATATAAACACTTTAACAGAAACAATACATTCCTTGTTTTGCAAATGTGAGAATATACATGGTAATCAATTCATAGTTATTGTTGCAATAAAATTATCTTCTCGATTCCCATAAATGCATTATTATTCTTTCGAAAATAATACATTAGTTTTTAAGTTATTAATGTTATCAATTCCTTATTTTCCCGCTGGGATTCGTCTTTCCCCTTTCATCAACAAACCCAAATGTTTCGCAGAAAATGCTTCATAATATGGACACACTATAAATTAGCCATTTATTAAGCACGCCTTGATTGAAAGATAAATTCAGGTCCTTCAAATAGAATAAAACAAATTATGGAAATCCGTTGGGAAACAAAGAAGTTATCAGGGGTGTTCTGGAAATCGAAAACGCAAGAATTTTAAAGATCGTTTTTTAATAAGATTTATGTAAATTCTATTAAACAGAATTTTAGAACAAAAATTATAAAAAGTAGTTTAAAAGTCGATTTCCAGAACTTTCCTGTATGACTCAATTTAAAACTTACAGTATGTTTCTTTCGATGTGGTTTCATAATTCATGTATTGTCCGTCATTACCATTGTTACCATCAGTTATACGATTTTAAGCATTCTTTAGGCATCATCGTTGGATGTGTGTACCTAATTTGAAAACTTTGGCTTTTGCCTTTTTCCAGATATACAAAAAAAAAAAAAGGAATAAAAAACAACATCAACAAGAGATTTATGCGTAAAATTAGAGGCAATCGTGGTTTTTTGCTCATATATCAGTCATTTATGGACCGATCGGGCTGAACTTTATTACAATAGCATATTTTGTTACGGTTTTTTACGGAATTTTTACTCCAAAACAAATTAAAATTAAATAAAAAACACAAAGAAAGTTATATTCAAATTTGGAATTTTAATATCCCGAACAAATATGCAGTTTTGGTTTTAAAAATCGCACGATAGATAGCATGGTTGCGCCTTCGGCCGGGCGCAAATATTTTTTCTCTATGTTATAGCAGACACGGCTTCGCTTACTAAAGCTTCACTACATAGCCGGCCTGCGGCCGTGTGTAAGGATTTTCTCCTCTATAGTATAACAAACACCAGCTTCGCAAACTAAGGCATTTCTGCATAGCCGGCAGGGATTTACTCCTGTTTGGTATAAGAATTTGGAATTTTGATACTATCCCTATATATATATTAAATTTATATTATATTAAATTTATAAAAATTTGTTTACGGTAATTTTTCATAACTTAAAATTTGCATTACATATATATTAGTAAATGAAAATTAGCCCCAAAGTAAAAATTGTGAATTTATTTCGGGTCCATTTTTCATTCTTTGATATTGGTGTCGTTTTTCATTTCACTCAAAATGCAAAAACACACAAACGAAAAATAAAAAAAGTAAAATTTTGGGGGTATTCTTAATTTTCTTTTTATGGCCATATTCCCTGGGGTCATTTTGCGCACCGCCGGTGGGACCACATTTGGATTTATACCTCTAACCCTGCTAAACCGATTTAACTGTATTTCAATCCCAAACTGATTATAAAAACAAGAAGCAATTGGATATACATACATACATTGTTCTCTTCTTTTAAGTTTTTCAAATGTGACCTTTACAGACGGGCATGACTAAGCCGACTTAGAATTACTCAAGGAGCCAGAATATAATATATACTTTATGGGGCCTGAGATGAATAATTAAGAAGTCTTAGAATACCCTCATTTACCACTAGTGGTGGCAGAGGTTATAAAAACGCACACCAAATAAAAAAATTAAATAGGGTGATCGAAAATTGAAAAAAGATTGGACCTTAGTTTTTAAAAAAATTTACATTAAAACGTAGGGAAATGCACTAAGTAAATATGTATGTACATAGATTATTTAAATAAAAGAAAAAATGATAATCTTAATTAGGACCCTTTACACTATATAAGAGTAAGATACAAGTTTTGCTACTTTTTTTCATATTTTATATACGAAACAAAGAAAAATAAGCGTAAATAATAAAAAAGTGTAAAATCCCCGAATTTTTTTTTTAAATCCCACAACAACACCCCCAAATGACTTTCTTTGTCCTTTTTGCTCACATGACATCCCCAACTTTGGGGATAAATCCCTAAGTCTGACAGCCCTGCAGATCCCAATGGCTGAAAATGAGCGACTAGATTTCCTGTTGGCGCACTTCTAGCGAAATAAATCTCAAAAATTATTGCTCATTCCTTAATCAAAACAATAAAAGAAAAATTATATAAAAACTACAATGTTCAGCGACGTATGGCCTACCCTGTACAAACGTTTAGAAATGTAGTGGAAAATAGCATATAAATATGAAACTTTCAGAGGTCCATAGTTCGAAAACTATGCTTTTCCAAGACTTTTCCCATTTAATATTTTCCTTTCAATTTTAATTTTCTATCCCCCTATGTAAATCTTTTTTATTTAAAGGTGCACCAGCTAGATTTATGCCAATAAAATTCTTTTTAGAATGTACGCATATGAGTTTGTCGCTGTCGCGTTTATTATGTTTCTTATTAATCTAATTGGTAGAAAATTCTTCCATTTGTCATCTCTAAGCTGATTCGATAACTAAGAACAAAACGTAATCGATTAACACATGCCAAAATAAACAAAATAATAAATTGGGTTGAAAGCAAGTGTCACAAATTTGTTTGTGCTTTTCTTGCCATTTTACTCTAGTATTGCAATTTAACTTTGTATGCGTTTCTTGTCTTTTCATTCGGAATTGTGTTTTTCACTTTATAAAAAATCTGCGAAATTTTCACTTGAAAATATATAAATTAAATGTTTTACTGAAAAAAACATTCTAGTAAATAAAAGTCATTGAAAATAAAATTGTTTTTAAAATGGTTGTGAAATAATACAGAATCCAAAAAAAGAGTGGCAGACAAAAAAGTAAAATAAAATAAATTCATGTGAGATTTCGTGCCTTCTAGTTAACATTTTGTGTATAAGAGTGTTTGTTGCATACGAGATTATTTGTGTATTTTTTTGTTGTTTTTTCACAGAGTTTCGGGTGCAAGTGAAAAAAATAATTTATTAACTTTTATAAATTACTTTAAATGTTTACAAAACACAATTGGTGCAAATACAGAATAATAAATGAAAACATAAAAATAACGGTACTTTTATGTATATAAAATGCTCCTCAGAGTTTTTATTTTAACCCTTTATTGGCTGCATAGGGCAGCAGATTTATTTTTGTCTATAT
This sequence comes from Pollenia griseotomentosa, assembly GCA_963931875.1. Lineage (NCBI taxonomy): Eukaryota > Metazoa > Arthropoda > Insecta > Diptera > Polleniidae > Pollenia > Pollenia griseotomentosa. The sequence continues at coordinate 64,711,568 of OZ007562.1, forward strand.
TGTGCATATTTAACTATTCATAAGATTTTATTATACATTTTTTAACGCTTCGATATTTAGGAACATTTCTATAGTTTACCGACGCGGCTCCAAATAAAAAAGTAAATATGATAGAAAATCAAGATATAAAAGAGTAAAAATTGTAGCAGACGCATAGTTTTCCAGTTATGGACCTCTAAAGTTTTCATATACATACATATGTAGACCAAATTTGTGTTTCGCTTATAATAATTTTCAAATATACATAACAAAAAATAAAAATAAAAAAACAGGGACGTGAATTCTATAAATGATATCGCTCATTTGCTGCAAGACCGGCATAACTCAAAAAAATCCATTTCGAGATAAACGCATTTAAAGTTTTGGAACAAGTCTAGTTTACCAACGCAGCTTTAAATAAAAAAAAAGTACATAGGGTGATAGAAAATTGAAAAATAAGAAGAAAAAAATAAAATGGCAAAATTCTCGGAAACGCATAGTTTCCGAGTTATGGACCTTGGAAGTTTTCATATGAATTTGTGATTTCCCACTACATTTCTGAACGTATACGGCCAATATTGGTATTATTTAAAAGCTTTTGAACAGATATTTCTGGAAATGCAAAATTTTTTTAAAACTTTTTAACTCTTTAGCTCCTTATACAGTTTTTACAAAATTTTATATCAAAATGTTACGGAAGTGCACTAGGTAATAAAAATTTAATCAAAAAAATCCCAGTTTCGCTAAATAAAGGTTCTCCACATAGCCGTCCTTTGACCGGGCGCAAGGGTTTTCTCCTCTATGGTATAATAAACACCGGCTTCGCTATATAAAGCTTCTCCACATAGCCGGCCTTCGGCCGGGCGCAAGAATTTTCTCCTCTATGGTATAACAAACACCGGCTTCGCTAAATAAAGCTTCTCCGCATAGCCGGCCTACGCACAATGGGAAATTTTACGAGAAGGCGGTCAAAATTCCATAACTTTTGACTGGATCGGTATTTTTTTATGCGATTTTTTGTGTTCGATAGGTGCGATGTTAGGCTTTCATTTGCGCTATAAAACGTAAAATTCGACTGATAGGAGCAAAAGTTATGGGGAGTTCAAAATGCATTTTCATTTTTTTGTTGAGTTTCGGTGTAAAAGTTGAATATTTCAAATATGATTTTTTTATAATTTATCATTATTTCTCTTGTATTTTACAACTGATACTTATTTTTTATTGTCGAACTTAGATCCTGTCAGAAAATGCCAATATTTGGCCCCTGTAAATTTTTTAGTCGCAATATTCACAGGGGCCAAAGGTTGGTTTTTTTGGGATGAGACGAGTTGTTATAAGGATAAAACTGAAAAGGAATATTTTGAAAATTTCCCAAATAGCATTCTTGGCTATCGATAACATTTTAGGTAATTCAACTTTTATTTTTGGTTTGAGATGTATGTGTATTTTATTTTTATATAAGTATTAATACAAATATATACTTACCCTGCAAGCATTTTATGAAAAAAAGAATCATATTCGAGTCATTTATGACTCCTCTGCACGATTAAAATAAGCATATAAGAGCTCATTTTCTGATCATAAATGATTGTTTTCTCGGGAGGAAATGGTACCCTACCCGGGACTCTTCTTGAGGAGTCTTTTATTACCCGCTTTTCTGATCAGTTTCGACTCATTTATGACTCATATTTTTAATGATTTGCGAGTCTTTTTCGAATCATTTTTTAGTCATATTTCTGATTGTTTGCGATTCTTTTTCGACTCATTTTTTAGTCGTATTTCTGATCGTCTAAGAGTCTTTTTAGACTCATTTTCAGTCCTAATTCTAATCGTTTGCGAATGATTTATGAGCTTTACTAGCCTATGACCATAACACATATTGCTGCCAAGCTTCATAGATCTAGGGTCACTCAATAACTTTTAAGAAGCAATATATAATAACTAAAAAACGTTTTAAATAAAAAATTCAAATTTAAAAAAAGTCATGAACAATATTTTAATTAACAATTGCTAAAATTTAATGTTTAAATTACTCCACCAAATTTTACCAAATGCCTGTGTACGTCAAACTCATTTATTCGTAGAAAATACCAAATTAACGTCAAAGTGATGTAGTCGTCGACTTGATGTAACAACAACTTAAAATTAACATCGACATTGACAACAACTTATATAATAGGGATGATTATATTTATATTGTTGTCGCCAAAGTTAGGGTGTTTGCTTTATTTAAATTTTATTTCCGGCAATTGTTGAACGTTTTCCGATTAGTTCAATGGACAATTTGCAAGCAACCGGTTTTAACTAGTGCGCACAAAAACATATAAGTAAAAATATAATAGGTTTGTTTATAAAAAAAAAATTAAATTGATAAAGAAAATAAACTTACGTTTCAGTTTATGAAAAATACAAATGTGTAAAAATAATTGACTTTAAAGCAGACCGCACTCTTGAACACTTAAATAAACCCAAAAGTCTCGCTTGAGCTTTCACACTAGGCGGTTTGTATTTATTTATTTTATATGTACAACGCTCTAAAATGGCATAGATGTGATACAATTTGAAAAATATGTATGTAGTTTAAAGAAAACAATTATTTTCCATTTGGCAGATTTTTGAATAATATTTAAATAAATTTATAAAAGTTTAAAGTCAAAACAGTCATATTTCAAACACCTGTATGATCTATTTTCGATTGCTGTATGTTTTGTTATTGCATTTTCAATAAATTACTTTTTAAGCATAAGAACGAATCATTTTCGAGTCTTTTTTCAAGCGCGCAAAAGATTAATCAGTTTTTAATCGTCAAAAGTACTCGAGGAAGACTAAGTTATGTGTTTTTTGATAAAATAATCTTCCAAATGCTAGTAGGGTAAATCAAAAACAAATTATAATCTATAAACAATTTTAAATTAAACAATATTAGTAAAAATTTCTTCTAAATAGCTTTGGGTTTCATTTTCCAGAAATTGTTTAGCTTCTTCCTCTAATTCGATTGAGGTTGATTTCCATTTTTGTCAAATACTGGACATATATGGATCTGATGTGCACAACAAAATAGTAATAAGATCTTCATTAGTACAACATCTGGACATTTTTCTTGTGTTATGCTCGCGGAAGAATCTGTAGTCTTTGTTCCTTTTTTCTTGCACTTCTTCAGATAGATATCTAATTGGTAGCATATTGTATTGAACTATTTGTTCCCCATGGTATAAAATTTTATGAACTGCGGTTGGCATATGTCTCCAAGAGTATTTTTTGTTATATAGAAATGCTGTTTCATTTGCATACTGGCCAAATTTTTTTGCATTTATCTTTCTGCTACATGATATAACTTGTAAAATGATCTGGAATCGTCTTATTAATTCAAAATGTACTCCTGTGATAGATGCTGCAGTTTCTGGATCGGAATAGAATCTTTTTGCAGTGTTTCCATCATTTGAATTTCCTTCTCCTTGTTTTGGCTGATCAATTATAAGGCCTAGGTGAAGGCATTTTTTGAATTTGTTTTTTGTTTGCTTCCTTTTTTCCACATTTTCTTTGTTTTTTCCTCACTGTTTCGCCTAACAGGCAAAATTCAAAATCATAACCCAATTTAAGAATATGCTCCATAAAACGAATTCTGGTATGAAGAGGGGACATTCCAAATTCGTATGCTTCATTGAAACTATTGTCTTGTGATGGGGGTTGGCTTAATTGACTTGATGTCTTTTGGCATATGGTACAGCTTGACTAAGACTTTGTTTCGGTTAATGGTTGTGCAACTTTTCCATCGATCATTGTAAGGAACATTTGAAAATTAATTTCAATGCATTGGTCATCAAATTTAAATATTGCCGGTTGAAGTTCTTTAATTTGATCTTTTATTTTTCGAACTTCTTCAGTTATGACATCTTTAGTTTCCTTCTTGTAAACAAACTTTATTGGTCTGCAATACTTTGTTGAAGAGGGAATTTCATTTTTCCATACATCCATTTCTGTAACTCTACTGGTTGACGGCTCTAAGCCAATATAAGTTTTTCTTAAACGTAATGGAACTAAAGATTCCATGAATAAGTTAGCATCAGATGAATTTTCTGAATTACATTGCTTGTACTGTTTCTGACCAGAGCTTCCATCACATCCCCATTTAGAAAATAAAGTGATGCTGCAATTTTTAAGTTTTTTTAAACAGTCAGCATCAAGTGTATTTAATAATCGTTCTGCAGTGTGTTCGAGAAGAGCCTGCAATTTTACTTCTGCTGAACTTGAAGTTACACTAATAGCCGTTTGTAAAGGTAAGCACTCTTTGACAGAAACTAAATCTCGATATGCTGGAAAGATTCCACAAATTTTTTCATTGGTTCGCTTTCGCAGTTCTGTATACTGATTTTTTGTCAGTTTTAAATCCAAAAATAGTGCAAATGCTTCTTCTGGAGTAAATTTCATTTCTTCAGTTGGTGTAGGCATACTTTTTAAAATCCTCTTTGTGCGTTTAGGGCTCGCTTCCACTATTTTTTTCAATTATTGCAATTTTTGTTTTCTTATTTTGCGTTGGTTGAATTTGATGCAGAAATGAATCCTTTATCATAATTTTCACGTAGCGTGCTAGTTTTTTTACCATTTACCTGCTCTTCCATTTTTTTTTAATTAAGTTGCAATTTTCAGGTAATAAAACTATGTAGTTTATGTTGCGGCTATTTACTAATGTTTAACCTTTTAACTTACTCAGAAATCTAACGTGTTAGTCTATTTATGTCGCCTATTCGTTTTGCAGCATCCGTTCACCCACAATAAGTTCATAATAATGGCAATACCTTTACCTTCTCCAAATTAATTGATAACCTGACGTGCTAGATAATTTATGTGGCCTGGACTGCTTTATTTGTCGAAAATTCTTTAAGATTCACCTTCTTTAATTTCAGTAATGTTTCCTTGCAAGACTTATTTTTTGAACCGAATATCTTACCTTGTGTCACAGAAATTGCTGTAGTTCGCAAGGCTGTATCCAGATGTGTGTACAATGGGGTATAGAAATGTAGGTTAGATTCTGGACTACAAGAGAGTATAGATTTTTTTTGACGCATTTTGACGCTCAGGACTTATGCTCTATAAAGTAGGAAATTTCCGGGAAATTTTGACATAAAAAAAAAAAAAATTAAAATGCTTTAAACCACGTATAGCTAATAAAATAAACTAATACACAAAACTTATTCTGTCAAAAAATCCTAAAAAACAAAAAAGTTATGAGCATTTCAACTTCAAAAATTGACTCAGAAATTCAAAACTATAACCAAATATTGAGAAAGTCCATTTCGGACCACCCTGTTCTCAATGAAATAGTTGAAATAGGGTTGAAATTTTTTGGCTCTCAAGGTTCACTAGTATTTACTTTCACATGAATAAACAAATTTTAAAATCGGAGAACATAAAAAAAATAATTTTGGCCGCCTTCTTAAAATTTGAACCAGTGTGCTACGGCCGGGCACAATGATTTTCTCCTCTATGGTTTAACAAACACCGGCTTCGCTAAATAAATGTTAAATGTACAACCCTTTACAGCCCAATAACAATATTGAAAATGTTACCTTAATGGCAGCAGAGAGCTCGTTGGAAGAGGAATCAGAGAGCGAATAATTTTTTTAATTTTTTTTTTAATTTCTTAGTGTAGATAGAAATAAGTATGTATGTATAAAAGTAAAGTTAAGTTTATTTTAGAAAAAAGTGAATTAAAAAACAAATTTAAAACATAAATACATATATTGGTTTTTATGCTTACTAAAAACTTTTGTTTTTTCGTAAATTCATCGCCGCTCCTTAATGGGTTAAGAATTTTTAAATAAAATGTTTATATCCAGAAAGATCTATTCAAAAGCTTTCAAATGATACCAATATAGGTTCAGAAATGTAATGGGAAATCGCAAATTCATATGAAAACTTCAGAGGCCCATAACTCGGAAACTATGCTTTTCCGAGAATTTTGCCATTTATTTTTTCTTCTTATTTTTCAATTTTCTATCACCCTATGTTTTTTTTATTTGGAGCTGCGTTGGTAAACTAGACTTAAGCCAAAGTTTTTGATTTGCTCTAACTACTTAGAAAAAAAGACACATCCTCTTCAAACTGGGAAAGTATAAAAGATATAAAGATGAATTTAATACACAATATAAAGAAAACCAAAGAGAACAATTCTGCATCTCTAACTCCAAAATTTCATTTTTTGAGTTATGCCGTTCTTGCAGCAAATGGGCGATATGTGCTGAATCGAATAAAACTGATTTGGATTCGATAGGAACAGATTAGTGGGGTGAAATTCCGTTTTTAAATTAAAGTTTATTAAATTATCCTCTTCGTCTGGCCAGACCAAATTTTTTTTTGCTTGCAGTATCTTTCAAATAGGAAAAACTAAAAAAAAAAAAAAAAAAAATGTGAATTTTATAAATGACCAATTATGAATAAAAATTCCTCGGTAGTTTTCTCCGTCCTCCAATTTGTCTACATATATATGTGGCAGTTTCAGTTAAAAGGGACCTATGGATGAAAAAAATCGATTTTTACTTTTTTCGTGATTCTTAAAATAGACAATACGCTCTTTCTAATACAATAAGCCGCAGTTTTCTAACTGCATTACTTTTGTCATAAGTAAGCTTTAAAATACACCTTTGATAAGAAAAGAACCCGGGGGGTTTCCGGAGCGACGATTACGAATCTGGTATTAGATTCTGACAATTCAAAATCTAATATGGCGGACTTTTTGTAAAGTTAACAAATCGATTTTGATACATCTGATCGCTTTTATGGCTTAAAACTAGCTAGCCGGAGGTTTTTTTGGATTGTAGACTACGAATCTGTTCTTAGATTTTGAAAATTCATAATGGCGAATCCAATATGGCTGACTATATAACATTATGGGATTTGCTTGAAGCTCGTTACTTAAAGCTTGTTTGGGTCGCTGATTACGAATCTGATATTGACTATAGATTGATAACCAGCTACCCCTAAAAACCCTGAGTGACGAGTTTCAAACAGATTGAATTATTTTACAAAAAAATAGTCCGCCATATTGGATACGCCATATTGAATTTTCAAAATCTAATACCAGATTCGTAATCAGTGACCCAGAGCGCCCTTGAGTGACGAACCGCAAGCAAATCCAATAATGTTAAAAAAAAAAATCCGTCATATTGGATCCTCTATTTTGATTTTTCAAATTCTAAAACCAGATTCGTAATCTTCAACTTAAAAAACCCCCGAATGATAAATTTTAAGCCATAAAAGTGTTCAGGTGTATCTTTAAACTTACAAAAAAAAAAATAAAAAAAATCCACCACATTGATTCCGCCATTTTGAATTTTCAAAATCTAATACTAGATTCGTAATCTTCGACACCAAAAACAACCAGGTAACGAGTTTCCAGTCATATAAACTTTCAGGCGTATCAAAATCCACTTGTTTTAAACAAATTCAATAACATTACAAGAAATATTCAACCATATTGGTTCCTCCATTCTGAATTTTCAAAATCCAATACCAGATTAATACTCAGCGACCCCAAAACCCCCTTTTAACGGGTTTAGAACTATAAAAGCGTTCGGCCGTTTTAATAGGTACCTTTAGCTGAAACTGCCACATATTTACATTCAATTGTAAAAATGGGAAAAGGGAAAAAACTCCCGGGGAATTTGTATTCATAATTGGGCTGAATACCTATGTTCTGAATCGAATAACTCAATTTTGAATCAAATCAGAAAACTGCGGCCAATTATGCGTCTATTTAAATTTAACTTCAAATACCAAACGCAAAGCTCGTTTCAGCTGTGCATTTTCGATGACTTGCATGTGGAAAAACGTAATGAAATAATTAAATTATACAATAAATTCGTAAAATCTTAAATATAAAGCATACGTTAAAAAAATATCTTTTTTTTTCTTTTTATTTAATTGTGTTTTTTAGCTTTGCTACAGATGAGGCGCGTTTATGCGTCAGTACGCAACAATGGGTATTTACATACATTATATATATAAGTATAGAGCAATTCCATATGAAAACGATCAAAATTGGCAAATTTTTGGACGACCCCTCTCCGATTTTAAAATAAATAGTCTCAATCGATTGCCCAGCAAAAAATAATGTACCTACATATTTTTTTTTTTTTTATAGTGACTGGTTTAGTGGTGGTGTACACCACTGTCATGTGACAAAATTGAAGAATTCTTCATAAGGGACCTCATTGAAAGTTGTTTTAAAATTTCGAAATTTTTGTTTTTTAAAAATTCATACAAAATTAAAAAATGCAGCTAGGCTTCTAATTTTTTGCAGACTTATAAAAAACGAAGCTACAAATAAAACAAGCCATAAATGATTAAAATCTGTTTGCAACTTTTGATTTTATTCACAAATGTCGACAAATTTTAATTAATTTAAGAATTTCATAAAACGCAATATTTGTATGGGAGCCCCCTAAGGGAAATTCTTAAATTAATGAAAAATTTGTCGACTTTTGTGAATAAAATCAGAAGTTGCAAACAGATTTTAATCATTTATGGCTTGTTTTATTTGTAGCTTCGTTTTTTATAAGTCTGCAAAAAATTAGAAGCCTAGCTGCATTTTTTAATTTTGTATGAATTTTTAAAAAACAAAAATTTCGAAATTTTGATAAAAAAATTAATTTTTTTTTCAAAAAAAAAATTATGTTTCAATAACGACTACTCATATTAGAAAAAGAGTTTTACTCTCTGAAATGAAATTTTATTGTGGAATCTCGGTTTTTTTAGTAATTTCAATAAACTAAACCGTTTTTGAGTTACGCGAATATATGTTGAGCAACCTCCTCCATTTTCGAAATAACGGTATATCTCGAAAACCAGAGCCAATCTGAAAAAACCGCGGGCACCACTGGATTCAGCGTCCCCGAATTATGTTAAAACGCCATGTGCCCGCCTTGTCACGAAAAAAAAGTGTCAATTTCATGCACAGTGTAATTTTTAAAATGTATTTTTAACAAGGTGGTCTCTTAAATGCTCTTCTCCTGTCCAAACAAGGAGTCGTGGCCCATTTTTTTATTGCTGATTCTTAAAGCAAAAATTATGCGGAATCCAAAAAAAAAAATTTGCCGGAAAATTTAGGAGCTTCTGTGGAAAATCGGAAAATTTAATTTTCATGGGAAAATTTAAAGGAAAATTTCTAAGAAAAATTAGGAAAATTTTATTTTCCAATTAAAGCCTGATTCAATACCTTTCCAACGAGCTATCACTCGTTGCGATCGCTTTAGTAGTTTTTTTTTAAAACAACTTTCAATGAGGTCCCTTATGAAGAATTCTTCAATTTTGTCACATGACAGTGGTGTACACCACCACTAAACCACTCACTATAAAAAAAAAAAAAATATGTAGGTACATTATTTTTTGCTGGGCAATCGATTGAGACTATTTATTTTAAAATCGGAGAGGGGTCGTCCAAAAGGTGATCGCTTTCATATGGAATTGCTCTATAGTAGAACGTCCCTTATTTTAAAAATGTTAGATATGTATGTATGTTGACACGGTACCCGCTAATTTTTTCCATTTGACTTAATTGTAACTCATATGTTGTTTGACGCCCCTACGGCAACGCCTTCTCCAAAGCGACTGGGCCTTAAATTTACAAATATGTATGTGGTTTATCTATTTTATCGTACTGTTTTGAGACACATTTTTGTTTTACTTCTTAATTTTAAAAAATAGATCTTATTAAAGAAGGTGAAAAAGCCAGATAACCAAATAAAATATTCATAAATAGTGTAGAAAAATTAGAGAAAATAGACGAAGTTTGGTAGAATTTCCAAAAAAATTCAAAGAAGACTCTCAGGTGCATGAAGATACGGATAATGATAGAGATTTGTACAAACTTTGGATACAAACGCTGATGCCTTAAAGTTAATGAATATTAATGAAGACAATTTTTTTTCCAGCGGCAACAGGAATCTGGTGGAGCAGGCTTTTTGGTAGAAGTGGACTAAAATCTATGGATAATAGAAGACCGAATAAAATTCCGGTTAGTAAAAGAAGGAAAAAGACAGGAAATGGGTAATACAACAACCCAATCACTAAATTCAGGTTTCTCATTAAATTCATCATCCATCATTTCCCTTGAAAATCATCAAGGTCAAAGCCCATAGGTTTTTTATAACAAAATTTGTTACATCAAAACTTGTTACTCTCCAAAACTTGAAGCTGCCCTCGAAATTAAGTATGTCAATTAAGTATGTGCGACTTCGCGTTTATTTTAGAAACTGCTCTAGAAGCACTTGTGCATACTGCAAACGAATACATAATTAATAAGTCTTCCATGCAAAGAATATGAACACAGCTAAGAAAAAAAGTGCAGAAAATATTAAAGCATATTTTACAAATAATATTCCTGAAATGGGTTCTTTTCATTGGGACAGTAAGTTATTGCCTGCATTAAATGCCCAAAGTGTTAAAGAAGACCAGCTTCCAATTGTGGTGACGTATGGAGAAGCTTTTGGAGAAAGCAATAGAAAGGGATTTACTTGGTGTTAAAAACTGTACTTGAAATCAAAATTCCTTAGGTTACGGTAAGCGTTGACTTACCGTTGACATCTCCATTCCAATCGCAGATTGGCAACTGGATCAGCTTTTATTTTTCTAAACTCGAAAAACCAATCATATATCAAGCACGATGGATGGCAAGAGCTACATATTTATGCTATAAAAATGTTTTTCTTTCGCGATTAGCTAAAATTAACAAGAGAGCGAAGGCTTGCAAAAAGTTTCTCTTTTCATTGCAACAATTTACGTTTAACCATTAATACAATGTAACTTGACCATAAAAGCATCCTATCAAGATTTGTGTTTTATAAAAATGTGTGAAAAAAATTATACCAAATGCTGCTTTAAACAAAATTTGTCAGCATTTGTATTATTTAACCTAAGAAGTCGCTACTTTATTCCTTTTTGATGATATGGTGGATATTAAAACAAAAAAGAAAATAGTGTAACAAATTAACCAAATTTGAAAATGCAAAGCCATATGTTCCATCAAAAGAAGAAATTATCAACTCATTGCTTGGAAAGTATCTTCGTATTATTTATTCTTTTGTCATGACACTTATTTCCTACTTCGCACATAGGGGTTTTTTGCCAATCTAGCCGGACATTAAGCAAAAAATTTTTTTTAAGAAATGGAAAAATTTAAGTACGCAGCTCGACAGACAACAAAGTTCTGCATCGTATAGTGAATTTTCAAGTCTTTTGCTTGAGATTTGTGGTTTTGGGACACTGTTAAAACCAGGAAAGTTGATTAAATTGCATGCGTGTTCATTGACTTTTTACGGTTTTGGGAGGTTTACAATATATTTTTTTGTAGATAAACGAATAAAGATTTTACATTGAATTTTTTTTTTCTGTGAAAGACTATATAAACAGCTAATTATGAAAATTTTTAGAAAAATTTTATTTGAATTTTTTATGATAAAAAAATTAGTACGAAATTAAAAAAAACGATTTTTTTGTTCACTTTTTTGTAAAAAAAAAAAAATTTAAAAGGTTTTTGAAGGTGAGTTCCGCTGAGTTCTTAAAAATTTTATACATCACGATAAAATTTTAAATCTCTACTTTTAAATTAAAAAAAAAAACGTTGCGCGTTGTTGCGCCATTTTTTTTATGATTTTTTGAAAATTTCACCTTTTTTCTGTTTTTGCTCATCTTGCATAGGTACATATGATAGAAACCCTTTCGTCAGTCATAAAATGTTTTGGTTGTACGTAGATGGTTTTTATTTAAATTATTACATCTAAGCCTAATATTACCTGTGTAAAAAAAGGGATGTGCGAAACAGTAAGTAACGGGTTTTAACCACCTGTGCGGCCGCTAAAGGACGTTATTTAATAGAGCAAAATAAATGTACCTGTTTTGCATAACTTTTAAAATCATTAACAACAAAAATAATATATAATAAAAAATCAAATCTGGGCTCTAGGTACTTAGTTTTTTTAAATATATATTGTGGTTTTTGCATAAAATTGTTATCAGAACCATTTTGAAGCTTCGAGAGTAAAATGGAAAAAGTGTATACGAATTTAGAGTTATTCCAAATTATACAAGAATGTAGTTCTAAACTCGTTGAAGAGAAATTACAATTTTTAGTTAGAAAATTGTGCGAAATTTCAAAATGTCAGGGAGATAGTGACATATCAGTAGTAAATCAATGCTTAAAGAAATTCAAATATTTTTTTAAAATACTCCAAAAAAAAAGTCACTACCCTTTACGAAAGAAGCAATTTCTTTTATGCTTCCACCTGTACTTGGCTCTGAAGAGAATTCAGATTCAGAAGAGGATTTTGAAGAAGCAGACGAAGAAGAACCATGGCACTCATCATCATCTTAGTGCAAAAGAGAAGTTATTTTAAATAAATTAGTTGTTATTATTTTAAATAAAATTTGCTGTTACTATTATAAATAAGTTATTATTACGAATATATTAATTATTTTCAGATAAATTAAATACTATAAAATATATAAAAGTCACATAAAATCTTAAAAATTAATATGTTTTGGAAATTAGCAAAAAAAAAAAAATTTTACAGGGTCGTTCCGGGGGGGGGGGTGTTTGGAGGGATATCTCCCCCTACCCATTAAAGTTCAAAAATTTAATTTTTATAGTATTAAGGCGTTAGTAATCTATTTCTTTTAATATTTACATTTTTTTTAAATATTATTTTATGTAACCGCCCTCAAAAGGGGGCGGGGGGCGAAAAGTGTAATTTTACGATCTCATGGGTCTTATTTTAGGTTTTTTAACTTTCGCCGACGTTAAAAGTTGCATTTGCCAAACAAAAGTATGGGAAAAGTTAAAAAAAAATTGCATTTTTCAGAGGTTGGATTAGTTCTTCTAGGGGGAACATTTTCCTCCTTGGTCCGATTTTATTTATTTTTTAGGTTTACCTGCCTATGACAATATCACATATTTCTGCCAAGTTTCATCGATCTAGGGGCACTCAATAACTTTTAAGAAGCAATATAAGCTAAAACAAAAAGTAATGTCCGGCTAGATTGGCAAAAAACCCCTATGTGCTTCGTTTCGTTAAGATAAAAATATGCATGGCTTTGTTTCAATTAAAAGCAATAATACTTTTAGGCGATATGTAATAAACATTGATTTTCTCACCGAAAACCCATCCGTTTGGTAAAAGAATTCATACTTCTTAAAAGCAAAATCAAAAGTGATACACTTGAAAGCAGTTAATGAGTACGCTGAAAGAGATATTAACCTCACATAGCAATTCCATTGACTTCTTACAGTGCAAGAAGAACAAAGGAAATATTAATGCAATGCATGGAACATCATAAAAATCTTTATCCAAATTGTTTAAAAGTGATATTAACAAGAAAATATGCTACGACATAATATGTTGACAATAAAAATTAACAAAATAAAAAATTTCGGGTCCAAAAACAGACCGATCGTAGAAAAAAACGCAAGAATTACATATGACTAACAATTATATCAAATGGATTTTAATAGATTTTTAAAATTACATAAGTACAGAGGTTCATAACCCGAAAAGTATACATTTTTTTTATTTTACATTTTCTTCTTATTTTTCCATTTCCATCCCTCTAGGTACTTTTTTTACTTGGAGCTGCGTCGGTAAACTAGATCTAAGCCGATATATGTGTTTTTATATTTGTTGTATCTTAAAAATATTACGAATTGCTTACATTTATTTAGCTCTTGCTACATGTTGTAAATAGATTTTCGAAACCGTTGAAATAGAAATTTTGGAATCCAAATTTATACTTTTTTCATGATCTTCGGATATAAATTAAAATAAAAAATAATTTATAACAATTACATAGCGCACTTGTTCAACAATAGTGTATTAACTTAAAATTTTCATTTTTTTTACTTTTTGTAAAAAATTGACACGTACTATTCATATCTAACCGCTGTATATTGTACAATATCGTGCTATTTTGTCTACTTTTTGGTAATGAAACTGTTAGCTTAAGTGTTCAAGATTTTTTCTTTTTCAGTTTAATAATACATAGATCTATATTTACAAAATTTCTATATACATTTTACAATATTTTATATGGAGGATAAAATTGGCAAAAAAAAACCTTTTTGATTTTAAGTTTAATCTAAAACTACTTATACTACTTAACAAAAGACTAGATAAAACCTATGATCAGACTAGCTCATTGATATGAATGAAATCAGAATTTAGACATCTGGTATTGAAATTTTGCGTAATCCTATTTATCCTATCTGGAACTAATTCCAGGCCCGCGATATCATGAAGGCGTGTGGTTGAAAAATATCAAGGTAGGTTATAAATGAGCTTTAGTAATTTATTTTGAGCCATTTGAATTTTTTAATATGGCAGGATGCGCTAATAGACCAGACGGGGACTGCGTAGCATATTACAACGTGGAAAATGGACCTCAGAATTAGTTTTTTATTATTTATGTTAAGTCTAGATTTCAGGTCTAGAAAAGGGCATAGGATACGGGTTATTAAGTTAACTTAATTTGTTATATAAGGTACATATGTTATCTCTAAACTTCATTTTCGGATCGAGCAAAATACCCAGAAATTTTACCTTTTGTTCCCATTGTATAGAATAGTTATTTATAATGATATTGGTCTGTGGTATATAACATTCTTTCCGTTTTCTTGTAAAATATATCGCCTGCGTTTTATCGCAGTTTATCATAATTTTCCATTTATTGAAATAAGTTAAAATATCAGATAATGCTCTACGAAGATTAGCTATAACATCGACAGCCATGATTTCAGAGCATAGGATTGCTGTGTCATCGGCGAATATTGACAAAGTACAGTAGTCTAATTGAGGTAAATCAGATGTATATAAGTTATAAAGGATAGGGGATAAACATGACTCTTGGGGGCAACCTGCCATTATAAAATACCTTTCAGAATGGTGTGAACTAATGTGAACTTTAAAATAACGAGAAGTGAGAAAACTATGAATTATTTTTGTCAGTGCTATTGGAAAATAAAGATTTATCATCTTAAATACGAGACCTTCGTGCCAGACTGAATCAAAGGTCGCTTTAACATCTAATAGCACCATGCCAGTTGATTTTTGATGGCTAAAGTTTGTGTTTACTAAATTTCCCGATTAGATTATCAAATTTATTTCAATACTCTTTTAGCACTTTAGTTCTATGAACTTGTTTATCGTTACCTAAAACTCAAACGGCCCTGATGTATTGCATCAAAACAAATGTCCACTAAGAATTTTTGAATCTTTCGACCAAAAAAAGCAATCTTATTAACAAAAAACAAATGGCCCTATCTAAAAAAGCATATATAATAAACGCTAAAAGACCTAACAGTGTATCAGTTTGCGTAAAATGCAACATTGCCAATTGTCAAAACAACTGGTAAATGTTATAAGAAAAATAGAAGAAAATAAATTACAAACAGGTTAAGTCAATTTATCACTTTATTATTTGAAATAGTTTTTTGTGTTTCCTGTAAAATTTGGGGACATTTTGCTTTTTAGGTAACAATATATACATATGGCTTTAGGCAGCGTTGGACAAAAAACATGCTTTGTTGTGTTTGAAATACAAAATACATTTAAACCGTCAATTTAAGCTGTCAAACGAACTGTCATACTCTGCTCACTTTTTGACATTTATGATCAGTATACTCTGGACAATCATCATCAATAGATTCAAGCTTAAAAATGTTACCAAATTATAACATTTTATAAGTCTGTCATGGATTCGCGTTCATGTTTGTTAATAAACTAAATTGCCACAACATACTCTATTATTTCCAGAAAAATGCACCGTTTAGGGTGCTTTACACGCTGGTGAGTTCTTCTAATCTTATTTCGTCAAAAATTAAGAAAATTGGACGATCACCCTTTAGCAGACCAGCAACCTTTTTTTGAAGAATATATGAATACGGTTAAAAAACATTTTCCCTGTTCCTAATAAGAAAAAACTGGTGTTAAATTGTAAAAACACGCTTTTCATATTTGGATAACAATTTTTAACGGTAAGCTATTTTATACATTTTAACATTTAAGAAGCTGACAAACTCTCACTCCGGTTTTAAATCGTAGGTAGACCAGAGTCGATGTAAGTACTTCTGTGTCTACTTTTCTCAGATATTACTTCATGTTTTATGTAATATTCCCCTAAGGCATTAATTATTTCAGGTTACAGTTTAGATAACCTGTCGAATATTTTTTCAAAGCTCTTTTATAATTGTTGAATAACATAAACTAAATGCCTCATATTGCTACCTGGAAGCCGATCTTATTTGGTTCGTACTGACATTAGGGTATGCAGAAAGTTTATCATAACAATTGTTGCCCTGAGTGAAACCGAAAGAAAATATAAATTTCTCTTAATATTTCAGGTTTTTAACCGAGAAATTATTCTTCTTACTCCACTTATCAAAAGAGAGTTTTATCTTGTAGAACATGGGCATAATAACTTTCATACCATTCAATTCCATACCATAACAACCAATAAAATACCATACCATGTCAACCCATACCACACAATATGCATATTACAACACTATACCATACTATATCATACCATACAATTCAATACCATATCATATCATTCAATTACATATCATAACAATTTAATTTAATATCATATCATACCATAAATTTCCATACCATTCAATTCCACACCATAAAAACTCATATAATACCATACAAAACCATGACAAATCAATCAATACCGCACAATACATTACAACACTATACCATACAATTCAACACCATATATCATTCATTTCCATACCATAACAACCAATAAAATGTCATAGAGTACCATACAATACCATATATCAGCCCATACCACACAATACTATTAAACAAGTTTCAAATCGTGAATTGAAAATTGTTGTCTCTATTTAGCGAAACAAATATAGAATATTAAAGCAATTTATTACACGAAATCAGTGTTGCCAAAACTTGGTGACCAAAAATGGCTAAATTTACGGAAAAAAATGGCTAAAAAATGGCTAAAAACACATTAAAATTCCATAACAAAACAGAAATAATTCATTTAAAGTTGTTTACGATGAAATTGTAAGTTAAAATCAACTTGATAAATAAGAATAAACGTAAATTAATATTTTGATAGATATTTAAAAAATTAAATCATCGATAAATTCGTTATTGTTCATCTCATAGGAATTAAATAATTTAAACGTAAATCATAATCACGACAATATTTACCCTACCTTTTGAGTCCAGATCTACAATAAAATACAAGTAAGAAAGTATAGTCGGTCAACCCCAACTATGAGTAGGGTATCATATTCAAATTAGAACCTTTGTACCAAATTTTATCAAATAATCTCCAAAATTGCGACCTGTACTTTTTGCACAAGGTTTACATGGACAGGCAGCCGGCCGGACAAACATCGTTAATTCGACTCAGAAAGTGATTCTGAGTCAATCGGTATACGAAAAGGTGGGCTTAGGACCAATATTTTAAGGTGTTGCAAACATCAACACAAGCGCATAGTACCATCTCTACTATTGTGGTGTTGCTATAAATATTTTATTGTTATGGTAAAAATATATACCTAATATATATACCTGCTAAACTTTTAACAATATTAACTTGGCTTAATACCCTCTCTACTTAAGCATTAGACCATGGAAATGAGAGCAACTTTATAGTCAATTCTGAAATTTCTAAAAAATTTTTGTTGCCGTCTGCATCTCTTTATTGAAATCCTTGCAACCAGAAAGAAACACCGACGTTTGTGCTGATCCATTTTATAAATTTAATATTGGAATAGTTTTCCTTTTTTTTGAAAGATTTTTCATAATCATAGTTTATAGCGATTTTCAACATTGTAAAAGTTGTGATTTAATTTAAAGGCGTTTTAATTGTTAAAAATGTTTATTTTACTTTTATAAATTTTTATAATAAAATGAAAATTATTCTTTTAAAAGAAAAACGGCAAAAAATAATTTTATGGCTAAACAATTTGAAAAATGGATAAAAAAATGGCTAATGGCTAAACTCATTTTTTAATGGCTAAACAGGGTGAAAAATGGATAAATCTAGCCACTAAATGGCTAAATTGGCAACACTGCACGAAATGTACTGAAAGTATATAGGGTACAACAACGGTGTTGTTTATAATAATTACACTATGTGACAGTTTTTTGACCAAATGTATTTGACACATAATCTTTATGTGAAATTGCCCGCTGAATCCGAATATGAATTGTCAAAAATAGAACAGTTTTCGAGATATTTCAAAATAACCGTTATTAGTATTTTTAAAAAAGATGATGTCACTTAAATGCAAATATCTTTAAAAATATTAAATGGATTATGTATTTTTTTTAACGAAAGTTATAGGGGACAAAAGTTCAAACTAAATTGAAAATTTCATGATTTTTTGCAATTTTGCACTTTTCAAGTTATTTTTTTTATACCAAACAGTTAAAATTGTAACGTTTTATTGCATGGGGCATTAGTTTATTTCAATACGAACATTTTACCGCCCATCAAGACCTAGCTTGGTGCAAAAATTATAAAGTTACAGAAGATTTATTGAATTAACCCACATAGTAATTTAACAGTCTTATGCCCGTAATTTCTACAAAAAGAAAGCTGGTCGTGTTCGTATCTATTAGTTAAATTTACCTATTTAAACCAACGTGTGAGCAAAATGTTTTAACCCTCAGTTTTCTTTTAAAATATGGCAGCTTTTACACCATATATTTCTATACACAACTAGATTTATTTTTGTAGAAATTACGGGCTTAAGACTTTTTATACACCCACACCACAATAGGGGAGAGGGTATTATGCATTTGTGCTGATGTGGGTAACACCTTAAAATATGTGTCCTGTACCCACCTTAAAGTATTCCGATCGACTCAGAATTACTTTCTGATTTGATCTAACGATGTCCGTCGGGCTGGCTGGCTGTCCATGTAGCCTTGTGCGCAAAGTACAGGTCGCAATTTTGGAGATAATTTGATAAAATTTGGCTATAGATTCTTTTTGGCACAAGGAACAAACCTTTTGAAAATGGGCCGAATCGTAGGACCACGAGGGGAGATAAGGGAAATTTCTGCCTCTCAGAAACTATCAAACCGATTTTAATGAAATTTGAAACATAGATAGATCCATAGTATAATAAGTACCAGGTATGTTCATTAGGGAGAGTTTTCATTATTTACCCATGTAATGTCAAATTAATTTATTTCATTTTTGACGGTTGTTTAAATTTTTTCCATATTTTCTTTTGTTCGACGTTATATGGGTTTTGAAATTGAGAACAAAATTTCTAATGACTATACCTTGGACTTATTCTACCATGGATTGTTCCATATTTATATGTATACATGAGCATGATTCTCCATGGGTCCCGAATGGTGTGCACTATAGCTAATGTGTTTTAAAATACTGTGGTGTTGTGTATCATATAGTCGGGCTTGACCGACTGTACTTTCTTTCTTTTTTTTTTTAAATATTTTTTGTTACTAAACATTTCGCTATGTGTATTTACTTAGTATGTTTTTTGTGATTTGGTAAAAATCGAATATTTCAAATACTCTTCTGTAACTTTATCGTTTTTTTTTACCGATTTGGATGCTATTGGGCACTAAATATTTGTATTGAAATAAGCTTACGTCGCACAGTGGCGCCATTTGAGTTTTTTCGTTGCAAAAATTATATCTTTTGAACCGAATAAGATAATTGAACAGTTTAATCAGCATGGCTGACTTCCAAAACGTCAATTGCTTTGTATTAGAACAAAGTATAATGTTTCATAACGCCGCAGTACAATATATATACAATGCAAACCCTTCCAAAACGTCACTGCTAAGTATTAGTAACGCATCAAAAAAGCAATCAGAGCATCGGTTTTAAAGTTGATGCTTTGTGACATTTAACATTTTATTTGCAAGCAATACAGATTTATTTTAAAAGTATTATGCATTGCATCACTTACATTTCAAAACGTTTTAATAAACAAAACACATAGTTGCATTGTTTCGGTACTTTGTACGTGTACATGGTTGAAATACAGTAGTAAAATTGTGTACGAACTTTGTATTAGTACGTTTTGGAAGTCAGCCCATATGATAGATAACTGTTCAGCCTATGAAATGAGCGTTTGGAAAGGGTGCTACGCTCTGTAGGGTCCTAATTATGGGTTATTAAAGTTAAAATTAGTAGAATTTTAGATTGTTTTTATTTTTTTTCTTTAGGGTTTTATGTTTTAAATTATTACCCAACGAATTAAAAAAAAATAATTTTTTTTTTAAATTTATTTTTTCAATTTTCTGTAAAATATTCATCACAGTTCGTAAGAGAAGGTATATCTAAAAGACTAACCGTTTCTAAACTATAATTATTTTCTAACTCTATTCTTGACCTCACATGCCGCAAGGAAGAAATAAGTGGATCGGAAGATGCTGCCAACATGTTGAAGAGGTCCTCATTTTGCCTTACCCTTGATGCTTTGAATGTGTTCTGCAATCTATATTTTTTTATAAAATTTGTAAAGAGACTCCTGTGCTTCTTCAGAAAGCTCTCCAATTGGCAAAGACTGGTACTCAATTATATCTTTGCCATGCGCCAATATTTTATGGACGGTCGGGGTCAACTTCTTCTGTGGATACATTTCTGCTAAAAGAGATGCAGTTTTCGACGCATATTCTCCATATTTTGTAGAATTGACATTTTCTTTGCAGTTTAAAACATCTAAGATCGTTCCCAATCTTTTCACGATTTGATTGTCAATTCCAGTGATTCTAGTTACTGCCTCATCATTTTCAAAAAATCTCCTAGAAGTGTTTCCATCGTTTGAGTTACCGTATCCGTGCTTGGGACAGTCTACTTTTAGTCCAACTTGTTTAAAAAAAGCATCCTGTATTTGCTTCTTTCTGATCTTTTCCTTATCCTTAATTGATGTATTTTCATCGAAGTTTTCCTCCTCTTGTGGTAGGGTATACGCCAGTTTTAGCAAGAATTCCATACACCTTATCCTTGCGTGCAATGGTGACATTCCATATTCGTAATTCTCCTCATTTGTAGAATCGTTTAAATTACCAAAGTTCTTCTGACTCTTCTTGCAAATCGGGCATGACATTGCTGAGGATGTTCCTGTCAGTTCGTTTACGACTTTTCCGTCAACCATGGTCAGATGGAACTCGTAATTGCATTCAATATATTTTCCTTCTCCAATTTGCAGCTTTGTAGGCTTAATCTTGCTTATTTGTTCTTCAATGTCCTTCACCGTGGTCCTTATGATGTGGTGGGTTTATCTACTGCCAATATATCCAGGATGGTGTCTTCATTAAGCCAGTCCTCGTATTTGGAGTTGAAGTTCTGAATGGTTCGATTAGATTTCACCCATTTTGCCTTAATATTTGCATATATTAGATAAAAATTATTTTTTATAATTTCAAGGCATTATGCTTATTTTGCAATATATAGGCTTATGCTACCATGCCTAAAAACTTACCTGTTCCCTGCATACATATGGATTTAGGCTGAATAATGCATTTTGATATTATGCACGTGTCCAAATAAGATTTGTGCCTACCTGTAGGGACCATAAGTCAATATTGTTCTTGACCATTTGTATGAGTAGTCAATGAGTAGTTTTTTTTCAAACTATTAGATCAAACTACTGTCAGTCAAAACATTAAGGGATGGACGCCATACAATTTCTGCAACCATGTCTTTTTAACCTTTTTTACCTCTAGAAGCCAAACGGGCACGTACGGGCAGATAAAATTTTTGAATTATGTAAAGAAATAATCAAAGAACAGGTTCTGCAAATATGGCAAATATAGAAAAATATAGATATTTTTTATTTTCCGTCAAAGTTGAAAAATAGTGAAAAAACGGATAGTTTTTAAATAGTGATTTACCAGGAGAAACACAAAGCAAACAGTTAATTTTTTTTTATCATTATACATTTAATAAATACATCAATCAATACAAACAAAAAATAAGGCGATTCGTTACCTATTTTTCGTGATATTACACCTGAAATCGCAACAAATTTACTAAAAATTGTGTCTTTTTTTGAAAACCGAAAGTCGGTCAACTTTGAACGGCTATATCTTCTAAACTAAAAATGTGATATTATTAAGAGTGGCAGATTTGAAATCGTTGAAAAGTTTATTCAAAACTTCGTCGGCGCTCATGAAAATTTTGATTTTTGCAACCTTGTTTGCTCTACGGGCGCTACTGTGCGTCGTAAGTGATAAAACTTAAAAAATTTAATTGTTTGGCTTTAAAAAAAATAAGTTGAAAAGAGCAAAATTGCAAAAAATCATAAAAATTTTGTGAAATTTGAACTTTGTTCCAATATAACTTAGTAATTTTTCGACCATTTTTACGTGCGACCTGTGTGGTAATTTCATTATCTTTAAGTAAAAATAAAGGAATAAAAAATTCGTTAAATATTTTCGAAGATACTTTTATTAAAGTGACATCATCTGTTTAAAAACCGCCAATAACTGTAATTTAATCTCGAAAACTGTTCTACTTTTGACCATTCTGACTTCATATTCGAATTCATAGAGTTTAGGTGTCAGATTCATTTGGTCACGAATTTGTGACACGGTGTTATATGTTGGTGTAATTCAGTGTCCTTTTTGCATTAAAATTATTCTTCGTTGGTTTTAATTTTAGCTTTTTAAACTTATGTATTAGTTGATTGTTTGTTAAGACTGATGTGTTTGTTTTAATTGTACTTGTTTGTTCAAACTTATGTGTTTGTTTTATTTAATGTTTTTTATTTATGTATTTATTTAATGGTTTTTGTTGATTTTATGGTTTTTTACTTTACCGGGAGTGCGTTTGTTTAATGTTTTGTGTTTTAATTGTTAATTATTCTTCGTTGGAGATGTTTCTTTGTTGATTTGTCGATGACAAGTGCTTTGTTTTCTCTTCGTTTGTCTTAGCGATTTGAACTGGACGTTCATAACAACCAATACAATACCGTACAATTCAATACCATATCAA
Organism: Pollenia griseotomentosa; assembly: GCA_963931875.1. Classification (NCBI taxonomy): domain Eukaryota; kingdom Metazoa; phylum Arthropoda; class Insecta; order Diptera; family Polleniidae; genus Pollenia; species Pollenia griseotomentosa. The sequence continues at coordinate 64,734,551 of OZ007562.1, forward strand.
ACCATTCCTTACCGTACATTTCCATACCATGATATGGTATAGTATTGTTATATATTGTGAGGTATCAACCATTACCTAACAACCATAAAAGCTTTTTAAAACCGGTAAACAGTTTTTAAAACAGGTAAATAGCTTTTTAAACAGCTTCTCAAAACTTTCAGACGGACAAACAGCCAAGCAGTCCGTGTAACAACAGATCTTCATTACCTGAAAATGTATAAAGTCCCATACCCATTACTAATGAATTTAATCTTCGCAAATATTAATATTTTGGGTTGATAAATATTTTTAAAATTTTAAACGATTTAGACTTTCAATTAGACTAAGCATCATGCTACGTTGAAGGAGTCAACTATTAGTGCTCTGAAAAAAGCGTCAACGAGAAGAACTCTTGACAAAAAGTATGAAGTACATTTTTCTGTTATTCATACTTTTTATCAAGAATTCTTCTCTTTTTCAGAGCACTAATAATTGACCCCTCCAATAAAACAAATCGTCAAGAATGTTTTTCCTTGGAAAAGAAAAAGAACTGTTAGAAACAGTTGACATCTCATATTTTTATTTTATTTTTAATTTTGTAACGAAAGAGTTTTGCAACTCACCTACTCATACATATATATTCTATAAAATCGAAACTGTGTGAGGTTCTCAGTTTGCAGTTACTTGAAATTTTTTCTTCTTCACTTCTGTCAATTTAAAACTATATATTTAAATTGATTTAACATATTTAAATATAAACACTTACTTCGCATCTATATACTTCTGGTTTTTATAAACGCATATTAGATCTTACTAAGCTATCCACTTTGGGGCCTGGTTATTATTGTTATTTTATTACTAATATTGTATACGGCTGCGGAGCCAACTCGTAAATAATTGTAAATAATAGTTATATAGTACGTAAAAATTTTGTTTTTATTAATTGTGCTTTAATTCATTTACAATTTTAATATAAAATTTTTGGCCCCGTAGGCTTTTTATATTACTTGGGTTGAAATAAATAAATAAATAAATTCATGGAATCAAAAAGCATATGATATGATTTCCTTAACATTTCCTTAACACTCAAAAAAAGAAGATTTTATGCTCTTTTGGAACTTTGTTTGTTGAATTAAAAAAGTTAAATTTTAATGGGTCGAATACGGATTTCACATTAAATCTGTTTTAGGTACGGCAACATTGTTTAGTTGCCAAAAAGTTATCGATAAGTTTGTCCAAAAGACATGTCCTTTAGGTTTTGCTGCCAGCTCCATCTGTAAAAGCTCGACCGCAGTCTGTTTAAACTGCCAAACTTATTTCCTATGATGGTTCTCTGCCAGTAGTGTATACAGTACTTATTGTGCGACTTTTTTTCTTTTAATTCTTTGCCTTTTAAGGTACTCACACTAGTTGTCAAAACTGTTAAATTTTTCTGCGATACGCTTCAATGTAGCTTCAGTGCTGGCTTTTGTTTCCCCAAAAAACTGAACACCACGAGTAATTTGATTATTATTTCCCATTTCAAAGTTCAAACTATTTTTGAGTAGTTATTTTAACCATTTTGAAATTATACATAATTTTTTAAAACAATTTATAAAAAATATACATACTTACCTATTTGTTTTGCCGCCTTCCTTTCTTTAAAAAATATTAACAGCAACTACAAGTTTGTGGTTGCTAATATGTTAACTGTATGGCAACTGAAATGACAAGCTGTGAGTTGACAGTTGTCATACGTAATATAAATTTGGCAACTGGCAACACAACTTTAGTTTTGTTGCTATCCGTAATGGAGCCATAAGTTTCATTTAATATTTAATGTCCAAAATTAAAACGTTTTGTTTGTTTATAATTTTCTTTATCTCTTTTAATTCAAGCTAAAATAAAAAACAATAAGAAAAAAATTATGAAGTATTGTGATCGAAATTACTTCCAAAACAAAATAAGGCCATTTTTATAAAACGGACAAGAATAAAAAAATAAACAGAGAAAGATTACCGTTAAACTCTGAAACAAACAGCGCAAAAATAATTAAACAAAACAATTGACAATCGCTTCTTCTATGTCCCAATGTCATGAACTGCAATAGAGATTTAACGACGAGTACGATAATAGTACAATTACAATTTGTCAATGACTTTGTAAAAAGTCTAGTCGCAAATTGTTCTTGGTCAAAAAAGAGAAATCATTAAGATTGTGCCAAGCAAAGGAGTCGTCGTCGCCTTCTATCAGGTTAATGTGAGTATTATGTGAACATCCATTGAATATTATAAAATTTAATTGTTTTGGTTTTTCTCTTTTTTATACTTTAATGCCTTGTGTTTTGAAGACTGGTTAATATAAATATCATTGCGATGAATGTATATTTCTGGACTGTAATGTAAATAAAAGATCCAGGAACGACTCTGAATTTAGTAAACTAAAAAAAAGAAAATAAGAAGTCACTAGGTGCTGTTGATCAGCTAAAAAATTAATTGGTAAGTAAATATGTATTTACTTTGATTATATGGTGTACTTAAAATTAAAACACCAATAAATTCCGGCAGATTCACAAATCATGAGATTATAATAAAAGTATTAATAATTATAAAATCGAAATTGTCTCAGCATACTTACCGATATTTAACATAAGGACCCAACATCCGACTTAAGATCTCTTATGTAAAATAATTTTCTTGAAAAATTACATTTAGGGTGTTTGTAAAATATGTCAAATATTTGTGTGTGACCATAGTTATACATATGGGGGATTTCATTTCAAGTGACCCAACTTTCGAAATTGATGTCTTCCGGTTTGGATGAAATTTGTACCAAGGTTAGTCCTATTGGGACAAATTTTGCTAACACCAATAGTTAATAAGTTACATGGATGAGAAAGAACACCTGTTTGGCCAAAATGTCAGATTTTGACCCCCTCTAACTCAGAAACTTTTTAACGATCTTGTTGAAAATGTGTGTCTAAACTACTATCCAATAGGAACAACCTTGGTGCAAATTTCATCCAAATCGGAAGACATCGATTTTAAAAGTTGGGTCACTTGGCATGAAATCCCCCAAATGTATGTCCACCCAAACCTCATTTTATGCCAGCTCATTTTGTTGGAATTTAAATTTATTTAGTTGTTTGAATTTAAGAATTTTTTAATTTGTTACCTAAACAGCTGATACTCATCAGCAAATGCGATTTATTTTATAAAATTAGTTTTCATAATAATTACGCTTGCAGCTTGAGAAAAGTCTAAAGCGGCCCATAATCTTGCAATATTATTGTATATGATATTCGCCATATTAATTCCATTTTGTCCTATATTATGCAATAAGTCGCACAATGGTTCCATTCATTCAATAAAAAGGTGAACATAACATATAGGAATAACATAAACACCATTGTACAATGTTGCCAACACATTTCACTTTCTTTTCGTTGTGCAATAAAAATCAAAAGCCTTTTGATTATTGCCAATATATTGTGCCACCTTCGAATATCATATACACATTGGCGATATAATTGTTCAATACGTAAAATTTAACAATTTTATTGCAAGTGTATGAGCCGCTTAAGGGTGCGTACAGAGTGGCCGCTTGTTGCCGAGCCGACTGACGCTTATTGCGAGAACTTGTTCATGCGAGAAACAAGTTTGAGTGCCTATAGTGGATGCGAGAATCAGCATGTTTTATGTAGTATGTTTGTATGCATTTGGGTTTGTTTTAATTTTTTTATAATTGTTATAATTTAATTTAATTTTTATTATTTATTTGAATTTTTGTTTTTTTGTTTAATTTTTATTTTCTTTTTAGTTTTTATTATTTTTTTAATTTTTTGATTTCATGTTTTATTTATTTTTTCTTAAATTTTTGTTTTTAATTTTTTTAAATGTTTATCAAACAAGTTGAAATCATAACAACATAACATAAACAATGTTTTCGGCGCTGAAATACGCTTTGGAACTGTTTTCTCGCATTCAATCAGCTTTACGCTCTGACCAGCTCGGCGCCCACTATGACATGTTCGCACTTATTTGTACTAATTTGTATAGTACCAGTTTTCTCGCATTGGTTCTCGCAATATGAGTCAGTCGGCTCGGCCCGGCAACAAGCGGCCACCCTACGTACCCTAAGCTTATAATATTCGTGTGCCTTTTAATATGACTTTATGATTTCTTGCAAGCCTTTATAAAAGTTATCATACTGCATTTTTTGTTTAAAAAATATTTGCGTATTACTTAATCAGACAATACCATGAAAAAAATAAAATAAAAAAAGCGTCAAGTCAATCTCTTGGGACAAAAATTAAGAAAAATATAAAACTCTTTAATAAAAAATCATGGTTAAATCCTTAAGGTTGTAAGTGATTTACAAAATTAAATTATAAATATGGATCCAGATAATGAAAGAGCATCAAATCTCTCAAGGCGAATTCATACCAGGTGGTCTTATTTTAAAAACGGATACAACACTGTAAAATACTTTAACGTTGTGTCAAAATTATACAACACTGTAGTAAACACAATAGCTGTGTACAAAAATATATGCTGTCATTTTTCATTTTGTTTTTAATTTTAATTCGTGTTTTGTGGAATGCAATAATTTAAAAATTTGTGCTTAGAAAACTTCATTTGCAAGAAGTTTTGCTTTTTTCTAATTTAAGAAAAGAGCAGATAAAGCAGACCGTTTGGTCATGGAATCTTTTTTTTAAAAGCTTTCATTGTATGCACGAGCAAAAGTTTTAAATTTCATAGTTATAAGAACTCAATGGAAAAAAGAGTTATGTTTATACCCACATCACAAAAGTGGAGAGGGCATTTTCCCAGCCAGCATTTTTAATTATCTAAGAGTCTACTGGGAATCTCATGAAGAGCGTTTTTCATCTTCGACGAGCTCATTTTTTAATCGTAAAATATTCCTCGCACGGGAGAAACTGTTACACAAGCTGATTCCTCTGTGAGATACTCATACAATACAGCGAAAGACGCTTATATGAAGCATTTGAGAAGTGTGTAAAGATTATCTCAAGAGTCTTTCAGAAAGCATGTCATGAGACTCATGCAGGGATTATTTTACAACTCGTGAAATGCTCAGCCGTACAACTGAACTATTTTAACAATAGCATCAAGCGTCTTTTTCATGCCAAACTTTTTATGTTCATACAATAAATAAGAAACAAATCTTTAGATCGGCAATTCAACACCACCGGGTTAGAAAATCTTATTTGAAAGATCCTTAAGGCGGTTTGTTTTATTGAAATTGTTTTGACAATAGAATTTGCACGTTTAAAAAAAAAAACGCTCTTATTTAGGAAGCTCAGTAATTGTTATATATTGGGAGTCGCAAAAGATTAATTCGATGATGGTTTGACGAAAGATGAACAAAGTGTAGCATTACAGTTTTTGTACTCTTGAAATAATTATGAAATTATTGTTTTAGGACTAGGTTAGCATTCCACAGATAATCATCTGAAGACTCTTTTAGGAGTTGTATATTAAATACAATCGCCTACCAAACAGCCTATGCTAGCTGGGATTCGTTTGTGTGGATGTTTGTAACACCTTCAAATATTGGTCTTAGACAATCCTTAAGTATGCTCTTAGAATCACTTTCTGAGTCGATGTAACGATGTTCGTCAAGCTGGAAGTACTCCACTTCATTCTTCCTAGCTTGTTGGTTTTGCGTGCATTTGTGTGCTTCATTTTTAGTTTATAAATTATAAAAAAAAAAATCTTGAAATTTAATTTGAATTTAAATAAATATTTAAATAGAAATGTCAAAAAAAGTAACGGCCTATCATTTTGACATATAGTTAGTTATCAGCTGTTGCTTACGTAGCAAGCCAAGGTCACCTTGTATGAATTCGCCTTGAAATCTTTAAAGTGAACTAAACGTTACTAATGTCGGGATATCAGAAGTTGTACAAACAACTAAAACAATTTGCGCCACAAAGTCTGATAACAATTTACTTCAAACCAAAGGAATATTCTGTAATGGTTCGCTCTAATCAGAGTTCGTATTTGTTCACGAGTGTGCAGCACATGCGCTTAAATTTGTGTTCGTGCGCATGCGCATGTGCAACATTTCTTATATCTTCTTATCATTACGAAATAGTTGTTTGTATAATATCTTAAGTTTTTCTAAAATCATTGGATGAAGTTTCCTGATGATCTGGTCTAAGCAACCAGTGAAATGCACATAGGAATAGCTTATCCCATCAACAATAATTTTCGGTTACTCAATAATGAGTTTTGTTGTTACCATTAAAGGAAATTACTAAAAACACTTAACCTTCAAATAATTTTTTATGATCAGTAAAAAATTTGTAATACATAATTTTGTTGTTGCATCAGATTTTGTCTGAGCATTGGTGAAAGGCTGATGCAAATTCCAAACCATTCTTCTAAAAAAAACACATTCAATAACTGTGTAAAAAATGTAACGGAGTTTTGTTCATTCATTTGAAGAAAATTGCCAGTGTGACCAGACTTAAAAAAAAATCTAAAAAAATCCTAAAATATTTTCAAATAGAAACTGGGAATTATCTCCTCTCGTAAGTTACTTTATATTATATTCAACATTTTTTATTTTTCGAATTTATTCTATGAGTTACATTTCAGTTATGTATTTTATAAAGCTCTTTTGTAATAGTTCTATTCCTTAAATTTTTAGGAATGACTTTTATACACTACCAGACTATTATATTGTATTTTCTTGTTACATTCTACCTTAGCTATCCATTGGATAGCAATGAAGTATATTGTATGTACAGAAAAATTTATAAATATTAGACACCAGCAGAATGTAATGCATTTTCTGGCCCGCTACGGCCTTCGTCAGCATTCTTTGTGTCACACTGGATAGTGATACTTTATAAAATGAAATGTAACTCATAGAATAAATTCGAAAAATAAAAAATGTTGAATATAATATAAAGTAACCTACGAAAGGAGATAATTCCCAGTTTCTATTTGTTAAAAATAGTTAAGTTAAATACATTCAATTTCTTTTTTATTTATTATTTTATTCACCCCTATTATAAAAGTCGTCGTCGACGTCGACATTAATTTTAAATTGTTGTCACATCAAGTCGACGACTACATCACTTCGACGTTAAATTGGTATTTTATAAGAATGTTGTGTCGACGTCGACTAGTTATCGAAAATTTGACTGAAATAAAATTCCATCTCTAATTATTTTTTTATTATTTTTGTTATACATAGCTCAATTTTTAACGCTATTTATGCTATTTTCCGACATATTTTTTTTTAACCGACTTAGCTATTTCAAATAAAGTGTAGATAGAGTTTGTTTTCAATTTTTTCGCGAATTTTTGCCATGTTTTCGATAAAAGATATTTTTACTGTAAGTTTTCAGATTCTTTAAAGCTTTAACGTTTATTAATAAATATAAGACTTCTATCATGCCGCTGTTAGCAAATTTTTGCGAATTTCCGTTAATTTAGCAATTTTCACCGAATATTTGCCATTCCTTATAGTTTAGGGGCTTTTAATCAATTTTATGGCTTGTTGGAAATATTAAAAATATTCGTGAATTTTCGCTATTTTTGCATAAATTTTTTTTCCGACATTTTGTTTTTAGCGATTTCAAATAAATTTTAACGATTTTTAATAAATATTAGTTAGACTTTGCTATCATGTCGCTGTTAGCAAATTTTCGCAAATTTCCGCTAATTTTGCAATTTTTACCGAATTTTTACCATTCCTTATAGTTTTAGAGACTTTTAATCAATTTTATGGCTTTTTTTATATATTGAAAATGTTCGCGAATTTTCGCTATTTTTGCAAACTGTTCCGAATTGTCGCAATTTTGGCTCTTTGAGTCAATCTTCTTATATTAAAAATTTTGGCGAGTTTTCGCTATTTTAGCAAACTTTTCCGAATTTTTGCAATTTTCGCGTTAAATTTACTAATAAAATTTGTGCCCATAACTTCTTTTAAATTTGCATATTTTATTTTAAACGTATTTAATAAATATGTTTACATATCATTTAAATTGTCTTTAACTTTCATTTGAGTCGTCGCAAAATTTCCTGTCGACTAAAACAGGGACAATTCTACTCGACGTCGACTTAAAAGCGCCTTAGAAAATATCAATGGACTGTCAATAGTTATCGATTATTGTCAATAACGTCTCAGAAAATACCATTACTGTTCAGGTTCCGTCGTCTTGTGTCGACGTCGACTTTCATAATAGGGGTGATTGACTTATTTTTTAACGAAATTTAAATTAACATTTAATATATGTATATTTACATGTGGGTAGATTTTGGTTCAACAAGTACATTAGTGAATTTTGGTAAGACATCAGATATTCATATATATGTACATAAATATGTAACACAGGAAGTTGAGATTATTTTAAATTTAGTGGGTCCGCAAACCTCTGATACATGCACAATTTAGACGATTTTATTTCTATGCTGTACAAATTTTTTTATATTCACCCCTATTATGTAAGTCGTCGTCGACGTCGACATTAGTTTTAAATTGTTGTCACATCAAGTCGACGACTACATCACTTCGACATTAATTTGGTATTTTATAAGAATGTTGTGTCGACGTCGACTAGTTATCGAAAATTTGACAAAAAAATCACATCTCCAATAATTTTTTTATTATTTTTGTTCTTTCTTCATCATTATAGCTCACTTTTTAACGCTATTTATGCTACTTTCCGACATATTTTTTTAACCGATTTATCTTTTTCAAATAAAGTGTAGAGTTTGTTTCCAATTTTGAATTTTTTCGCGAATTTTTGACATGTTCTCGATAACAGATATTTTTACTGTAAGTTTTCTGATTCTTTATAAGCTTTAACGTGTATTTAAATATATTTAAGACGTTTCTATCATGCCGCTGTTAGCAAATTTTTTCGGATTTCCGTTAATTTAGCAATTTTTACCGAATTTTTGCCATTCCTTATAGTTTTAGGGACTTTAAATCGATTTTATGTCTTGTTTGAAATATTAAAAATTTTCGCGAATTTTCGCTACTTTTGCCAACTTTTCGCAATTTTGGCTCTTTGAGGCATTCGTACTTAATTAAAAATTTTCGCGGATTTTCGCTATTTTAGCAAACTTTTACGATTTTTTGCGTTAAATTTATTAATAAAATTTGTGCCCATAACTTCTTTCAAATTTGCATTTTTTTATTTGAAACAAATTTAATAAATATGTGTCAAGTTAGAAACACCCTGTCAAATAAACGAATAAAACAACTCTGTCTTATAGTCACTAAACATACGGCATAGAAGACGCCGTATGTTGTTTTTCAAAACAAACGGTCATTCGTGGTCACGCATTAGAACGAGCTGGAAGCTAAATAACATATTTTATAGACTTTATCTATTTTCTCTTTTAATTAAAGTCAACACCAATTTTAGAAAACGTTTACTTAATTTATCCTTTGACATATCAGAAGTGGGATCAGAATTTTTCGCAACTTGTTTTGATTTTTTACGATATATACACACAAAAAGCAGTTTATTGATCGTGTTGAGAATTCCTACGAATTGGATTCTCGGAAATTACTGGAATTATCGTCCCATGGTATGACACAACGAATACTAACACTGGAAAATCAAGTGGCCAACACGCGTTCGATGATCGAAAGATACAGAGCATCGGAATTCGACCCAGTGGATGTATCATCGCCATTACAAGCGTTTTTGACACCAGAGGTATCCCCCAAATGTTCCCAAGCACACGAAAATGCAGTAACGTCCCCAGCAGCATTAAAATCTCGTCATGTTTCAAATGTGCAAGACCGCCCATTGGAGACAACGAACGCTGTCTCATCGTCCTAAAACGTACCACAAATATCGTCAGCCACATCTCACGGTAAGGAAATTCTACAAACAACGTCTGTTTTACCGCAATACACCGTACAACACGAACCGCACACATCTAATTACATATATAATGTTCCGTCGGTAACGAACCACAACGCACACCACCAGTGTTGCCAATTTAGCCATTTAGTGGCTAGATTTAGCCCTTTTTCACCCTGTTTAGCCATTAAAAAATGAGTTTAGCCATTAGCCATTTTTTTTTAGCCATTTTTCAACTTGTTTAGCCATAAAATTATTTTTTGCCGTTTTTCTTTTAAAAGAATAATTTTTATTTTATTATAAAAATTGTGTCAAGTTAGAAACACCCTGTCAAAAACGAATAAGACAACTCTGTCTTATAGTCACTGAACATACGGCTTAGAAGACGCCGTATGTTTCGTTTTTAAAACAAACGGTCATTCGTGGTCACGCATTAGAACGAGCTAGAAGCTAAACAATATTTTTTATAAACTTAATCTATTTTCTTAATGAATAAAAGTCAAAACCACTATTAAAAACGTTTATTTAATTTACGAGAGCTATCCTTTGACATATCAGAAGTGGGATCAGAATTTTTCGCGTCTTGGTTTGATTTTTTTTACGATGGAGAATATACACACACTAACCGTGAAGAAACTGCAGGCTAAATGCAGGGAAATGGGAATATCGTGTTCTGGGAACAAAAGGCAGTTAATTGATCGTATTGAGAATTCCAACGAATTGAATTCTCAGAAATTACTGGAATTATCGTCCCATGGTAGGACACAACGAATACTAACACCGGAGAATCAAGTGGCCAACACGCGTTCGTCGGTCGAAAGATACAGATCATCGGAGTTCGATTCCGTGGATGTATCATCGCCATTACAGGGGTTCTTGACACCGGAGGTTCTCCCATACGTTCCCGGGCACACGAAAATGCAGTAACGTCCCCCGCAGCAGTAAAATCTCGTTATGTTTCTACTGTGCAAGACCGCCCATTGGAGACAACGAACACTGTCTCATCGCACTATAACGCACCACAAATATCGTTAACCACATCTCACGGTAGGGAAATTCCACAAACAACGTCTGGTTTGCCGAAATATACCGTACATCACGAACCGCAAACGTCTAATTACATGTATAATGTTCCGGCGGTAACGAACCACAACGCACACCACGTACAGCCAACGAATATTTACGTAGATAATATTCCGGCTACAACGAAAACCATACCATCATGCTATGATGCACCACGTCCACATCAAGTAAATACTTACGCCCAAAGTATTCCGTTAAGCACTACTTTTTCGCAACATGTAAATCCAACTTTCGTTCAAGCTGGAGTACCAACCAACGGTTGTTTTCAACAAATGCATCAACCACAAATTTATACGCAACGTGAACCAACGTACGTTCAACACCAATTTACAACGCCCATCACGACAAATGTAATGCCAACACCATTTTCATCAACGCAACCTGTTTTTCAACAAAATCAACAAATGTACAATCCATATGGCCAAGTACGGGAGATTATTTCGCTATTGCCGGACTTTGATCCATCGGCGGACGAGTCTGTTAATTCAACACAGTTTGTTAAACGGGTTGAGCTGTTAAAATCAGCTTATCGATGGGACGATCGTTCTGTCGTATTTGCAGTACAACAGAAAATGAAAGGACCCGCTAAATATTGGGTCGATTCGTTACAGGAAGTATTTTTATCTTGGCCACAGTTTACAAATAAATTCGTTTCAGATTTTCCCCACATTGAAAACACGGCTGATGTTCATATAAAAATGACAGCCATGATACGTTATGCACACGAGACTCCCCAGGAGTATTACTATAGAATGTATGCGTTTGGAAAAAAAGGCTATCTGGGCGATTCAGCCATATCACGACATATTGTTAATGGTATTAACGACCACAATTTGAAGAGGAAAATTTCAAATGAATATGCATCGTGCAACCAGCTTCTTAACGATATAATAAGTTATTGCAACTATAACGACATAAAAATGACACCAATGAATAACAACAAGACGAAGGTGCATTCGACTGAGAATAATACCAACACCGCACCGGCGAAGAAGGTCGATGGTAATTCATTGGGTAAAATTAAATGTTTTAATTGCTCCAACTATGGACATTATTCAGTTAAGTGTCCCGAACCACAGAAAAAACCTCGTTGTGATATTTGCCACCGAACTTCTCATAAAACGAGTGATTGCAAGGCTAGACGAAGTGAATCTGCAAATGTAAACAAAATCATACACGAGACTTCAGAGTCGATGGAGAGACTTTCTAAAGCCGTCAAAATAAACAATGTTGTTACTAGAGCGTTTATTGATTCTGGTAGTGACCGTTGCCTTATAAGAAAAACATTTTCTGTTAAAATCGGTGATGTTGTGAAGTGCGAAATTGTTTTGAAAGGGTTTGCAGGAGGTAAATACATCTGTACTTCAAAAATTATTGCAGACGTTTTAATGGACGACACAACATGTAAAACGGAACTTCTCGTTGTTGAAGATTTGATGATTCCTGAAAATGTACTAATTGGTCGTGACCTGCTGTGCCGTAAAGGGAAACGTACAATTATAGAAGAGGGCAAGTGCTGGCTACAAAATATTAATGCGATAGAGTCTCAGGGAATTTCTACGCCTGATGAGGGCGAGCAGTTAAAGATTATTCTAAAAACGCATAAGCAGTGTTTCGCTGGAAGTATAAACGAATTGGGCAAGTGTAATTTAGTGCAAATGGAGATAAAATTAACCACTGAGCAACCGGTATGTACAAAACCGTATAAGATACCATTTGCAAAACGTCCTGTTGTGGCCAATATCGTTAGGGAACTTTTCGAGAATCGCATAATCCGTAAATCTGATTCACCATACGCCTCCGGAATAGTTCTTGTAGACAAGAAAAATGGGGAACATCGTCTATGTGTAGATTACCGACAATTAAATAAGATAACCGTTAAAACACCGTACCCTATGCCGGTAATGGACGAACAATTCGCTCAACTTTCCGGGAATTATTATTTTACAACACTGGATTTGCGAATGGGTTACCATCAAATTGAGATTCAGGAGGAATCTAAAAAGTTTACAGCTTTCGTCACCTCTGATGGCCACTACGAGTATAATCGGATGCCTTTTGGTTTGGTAAATGCCCCTGCCGTTTTTCAAACGGTTATGAATCGTATTTTAGAGTTTATGAACCCAGGTGAAGTATTGGCGTACCTCGACGATGTTGTAATTCCTAGCAAAACTGTAAAAGAGGGAATGGAACGATTAGATAAGTTCTTGGATATACTAGCACACTGTGGACTTACCTTGCGTCTGGACAAATGTAAATTTCTGGCGAGCGAGATATCATACTTGGGCCACACGGTGAATCGAAATGGTATTACGCCAGGAGTCGAAAAGACCAGTGTTATTAAAAATTTCAAGGTGCCAACAAATATTACGGAATTGCGTCGTTTCCTAGGCCTTACTGGATTTTTTCGGAAATTCGTGGAAAATTACTCTATAATTTCACGACCACTCACGGGGCTTTTACGTAAAAATGAGTCCAACGATTTCAAATGGGGCGAGTCGCAGCATAAATCATTTGAAAGCCTAATCGAAATTCTTTGCAGTAAGCCTGTTCTTGCAATATATAATGTATCGGCACAACACGAAGTACATACGGACGCTAGCTGTTTAGGATTGGCCGGTGTTCTGTTGCAGTCTAACGGTGATGGTAAGTGGCAACCCGTATTTTATTTCAGTAGACATTGCTCTGTCACTGAGGCTAAGTATCATAGCTATGAATTGGAAGTACTGGCTGTCGTAGATACTTTGGAGCGTTTTCGTATTTATTTATTGGGAAAACATTTTCGTGTGGTAACGGATTGCGCAGCAATTTCGAGAACTAAGACGACGAGGGAGCTACAACCGAAAGTTGCACGGTGGCTGTTAAAATTATTGGAATTTGATTGCGAGTTTGTTCATCGGGAAGGTTCTCGTATGGCTCACGTTGACGCCTTAAGTAGATCACCTGATTTGCCAGCTGTTGAAACCGAAACCGCGGGTTTCATAATGAGCGTGAAAGTGGGCAGTGACGACTGGATATTCACGATGCAAATTAAAGATGAGGAACTTATGAACATTGTTAAGATCCTGCGTAAGGAGGTAGAATCTGAGCAGTATTCTCAAGTCCAATCGGACTACGTTTTGAAAAACAATCGTTTATATCGCGAAACGCAACTGGGACCGAGACTGGTTATACCAAAGGCTGTACGATGGCGAATTGCGAAATCTTGCCATGATGATGTGGGTCACTACGGACTAGAGAAAAGTCTTGAGCGCATTCAGCAATATTTTTGGTTTGCTCGTATGCGAAAATATATGAAAGAGTATATAGCAGCGTGCGTGGAGTGTTGTTATAACAAATCGAAGGGCGGTAAGCCCGAAGGATGTTTACATTATAGTGATTTGGAACCACTACCTTTCCGCCAAATACATGTGGACCATCTGGGACCGTTCGTTAAGAGTAAACGGGGCAACACTCACATTTTGGTTATCTCTGATGCTTTTACCAAATATGCCGTCATAAAAGCTGTACGAAATACGAAATCTGTTCCAGTTATTACTTATTTAAATGAGCTGTCTAGTTATTTTGGGTTACCTAGGCGCATAATTTCTGACCGTGGCACAGCCTTCACGTCAAAGATTTTTGAACAGTATTGCGATGATAACTCTATACAACACATTAAGAATGCTGTACGTACCCCCAGGGCCAATGGACAGGTTGAACGAGTAAACCACACTATCTTGTCGTTTCTGCGTACGACTACCGAGGATCCCAAAGATTGGGACGTAGCATTGTACAGGCTACAATGGTCAATTAACTCCCAAAAGAATTCAACATCGGGTTTTACGCCGAATGAGCTAATTTTCGACTATAAACTGATTGACGTGATTCAGAACCGTATTGTAGCAGCTATACAAGATGATGAATGCTCTGAAACGGTTATACCCATGAGTGAGAAAAGGCAAGCGGCCGTGGACAACATCGATCGGGAACGACAACAGTGGAAGAAAAGGTTTGATGGGAAGCACCGTCGACCTACATCATACAATGAAGACGATTTAGTGCTGATTGAGAATGAAGCCCAGGCAACCGGTGAGTCGCGAAAACTTCTTCCTAAGTATCGAGGTCCTTATATCGTTAAGCGGGTGATTGGAAATGATCGATATCTAATTGAAGACGTACCAGGAGCTCAGATAAAGACTCGAAAGTTTTGTTCCGTTTTTAGTTCGGACAAAATGAAAAGATGGTGTGATGGTTCACCCGAACTTGATGATGATGATAATGAAGCCGAGGACGACTTGGGGTCAGGAAAGGCCGAACTGTCAAGTTAGAAACACCCTGTCAAAAACGAATAAGACAACTCTGTCTTATAGTCACTGAACATACGGCTTAGAAGACGCCGTATGTTTCGTTTTTAAAACAAACGGTCATTCGTGGTCACGCATTAGAACGAGCTAGAAGCTAAACAATATTTTTTATAAACTTAATCTATTTTCTTAATGAATAAAAGTCAAAACCACTATTAAAAACGTTTATTTAATTTACGAGAGCTATCCTTTGACAATTGATAAAAGTAAAATAAACATTTTTAACAATTAAAACGCCTTTAAATTAAATCACAACTTTTACAATGTTGAAAATCGCTATAAACTAGGATTATGCAAAATCTTAAAAAAAAAGGAAAACTATTCCAATATTAAATTTATAAAATGGATCAACACAAACGTCGGTGTTTCTTTCTGGTTGCAAGTATTTCAATAAAGAGATGCAGGCGGCAACAAAAATCACTTTCTGAGTCGAATTAACGATGTTTGTCCGACTGGCTGGCTGGCTGTCCTTGTAAACCTTGTGCAAAAAGTACAGGTCGCAATTTTGGAGATTATTTAATAAAATTTGGTACAAAGGTTCTAATTTGAATATGATACCCTACTTATAGTTGGGGTTGACCGACTATACTTTCTTACTTGTATTTTATTGTAGATCTGGACTCAAAAGGTAGGGTAAATATTGTCGTGATTATGATTTACGTTTAAATTATTTAAGTCCTATGAGATAAACAATAACGAATTTATCGATGATTTAATTTTTTAAATATCTATCAAAATATTAATTTACGTTTATTCTTATTTATCAAGTTGATCTTAACTTACAATTTCATCGTAAACAACTTTAAATGAATTATTTCTGTTTTGTTATTGATTTAATGTGTTTTATTTAAAAAAGCTTTTAGCCATTTTTTAGCCCATTTTTAGCCATTTTTTAGCCATTTTTTTCCGTAAATTTAGCCATTTTTGGTCACCAAGTCTTGGCAACACTGCACACCACGTACAGCCAACGAATATTTACGTAAATAATTTTCCGTCTACAACGAAAACCATACCGTCATGCTATGATGTACCACATCCACATCAAGTAAATACTTACGCCCAAAGTATTCCGTTAAGCACTACTTTATCGCAACATGTAAATCCAACTTTCGTTCAAGCTGGAGTACCAACCAACGGTTATTTTCAACAAATGCATCAACCACCAATTTATATGCAACGTGAACCAACGTACGTTCAACACCAATTTACAGCGCCCATCACGACAAATGTAATGTCAACACCATTTTCATCAACGCAACCTCTTTTTCAACAAAATCAACAAATGTTTAATCCATATGGCCAAGTACGAGAGATTATTTCGCTATTGCCGGACTTTGATCCATCGGCGGTCGGGTCTGTTAATTCAACACAGTTTGTTAAACGGGTTGAGCTGTTAAAATCAGCTTATCGATTGGACCATCGTTCTGTCGTATTTGCAGTACAACAGAAAATGAAAGGACCCGCTAAATATTGGGTCGATTCGTTACAGGAGGTATTTTGTCTTGGCCACAGTTTACTAATATATTCGTTTCAGATTTTTCCCACATTGAAAACGCGGCTGATGTTCATATAAAATGACGGCCATGATCCGTTTTGCACACGAGACTCCCCAGGAGTATTACTATAGAATGTATGCGTTTGGAAAAAATGCTATCTGGGAGATTTAGCCATAGCCCGGCATATTGTTAATGGTATAAACGACCACAATTTGAAGAGAAAAATTTCAAACGAATATGCATGGTGCAACCAGCACCTTAACGATATAATAAGTTATTGCAACTATAATGACATAAAAATGACACCGATGAATAACAACAACAACAAGACGAAGGTGCATACGACTGAAAACAATGCCAACACCGCTGCGGCGAAGAAGGTCGATGGTAATCCATTGGGCAAAATTAAATCTTTTAATTGCTCCAACTATGGACATTATTCAATTAAGTGTCCCGAACCTCAGAAAAAACTTCGTTGTGATGTTTGCCACCGAACTTCTCATAAAACGAGTGATTGTAAGTCTAGACAAAGTGAATCTGCAAATGTAAACAAAATCACACACGAAACTTCAGAGTCGATGGGGAGACTTTCTAAAGCCGTCAAAATAAATAATGTTGTTACTAGAGCGTTTATTGATTCTGGTAGCGATCGTTGCCTTGTAAGGAAAACATTTTCTGTTGAAATCGGCGATTTTGTGAAGTGCGAAATTGTTTTGAAAGAGTTTGCGGGACGTGAATACATCTGTACTTCAAAAATTATTGCAGACATTTTAATGGACGATACAACATGTAAAAATGAACTTCTCGTTGTGGAAGATTTGATGATTCCTGAAAATGTACTAATTGGTCGTGACCTGCTGTGCCGTAAAGGGAAACGTACAATTATAGAATAGGGCAAGTGCTGGCTACAAAATATTAATGCGATAGAGTCTCAGGGAACTTCTACGCCTGATGAGGGGAGCAGTTGTGGCCAATATCATTAAGAAACTTTTCGAGAATCGCATAATCCGTAAATCTGATTCACCATACACCTTCGGAATAGTTCTTGTGGACAAGAAAAATGGGAAACATCGTCTGTGTGTAGATAACCGACAGTTGAATAAGGTAAGATGGGTTACCATCAAATTGAGATTCAGGAGGAATCTAAAAAGTTTACAGCTTTCGTCACCTCGGATGGTCACTACGAGTATAATCGGATGCCTTTTGGTTTGGTAAATGCCCCTGCCGTCTTTCAAACAGTTATGAATCGTATTTTAGAGTTTATGAAGCCAGGTGAAGTATTGGCGTACCTCGACGACGTTGTAATTCCTAGCAAAGCTGTAAAAGAAGGAATAGAACGATTAGATTAGTTCTTGGATATACTAGCACACTGTGAACTTACCTTGCGTTTGGACAAATGTAAATTTCTGGGAAGCGAGATATCATACTTGGGCCACATGGTGAATAAAAATGGTATTACGCCTAGAGTCGGGAAGATCAGTGTTATTAAAAATTTCAAGGTGCCAACAAATATAACGGAATTGCGTCTTTTCCTGGGCCTTACTGGATTTTTTCGCAAATTCGTGGAAAACTACTCTATAAAATCACGACCACGGAGCTTTTACCTAAAAATGAATCTAACGATCTCAAATGGGGCGAGTCGCAGCATAAATCATTTGAAAGCTTAATCGAAATCCTTTGCAGTAAGCCGGTACTCGCAATATTTAACACAAAGTACATACGGACGCTAGCTGTATAGGATTGGTTGGTGTTCTGTTGCAGTCTAACGGTGATGGTAAGTGGCAACCCGTATTTTATTTAGGTAGACTATAGCTATGAATTGGAAGTACTAGCTGTCGTAGATACTTTGGAGCGTTTTCGTATTTATTTATTGGGAAAACATTTTCGTGTGGTGACGGATTGCGCAGCAATTTCGAGAACTAAGACGACGAAGGAGCTACAACCGAAAGTTGCACGGTGGCTGTTAAAATTATTGGAATTTGATTGCGAGTTTGTTCATCGGGAAGGTTCTCGTGTGGCTCACGTTGACGCCTTAAGTAGATCACCTGATTTGCCAGCTGTTGAAACTGAACCTGCGGGTTTCATAATGAGCGTGAAAGTGGGTAGTGACGACTGGATATTCACGATGCAAATAAATGATGAGGAACTTATGAACATTGTTAAGATCCTGCGTAGGGAGGTAGAATTGGAGAAACAATCGTTTATATCGCGAAACGCAACTGGGACCGAGACTGGTTATACCCAAGGCTGTACGATGGCGAATTGCGAAATATTGCCATGATGATGTGGGTCACTACGGGCTAGAGAAAAGTCTTGAGCGCATTCAGCAATATTTTTGGTTTGCTCGTATGCGGAAATATATGAAGGAGTATATAGCAGCGTGCGCGGAGTGTTGTTATAACAAATCGAAAGGCGGTAAGCCCGAAGGATGTTTACATTATAGTGATTTGGAACCACTACCTTTCCGCCAAATACATGTGGACCATCTGGGACCGTTCGTTAAGAGTAAACGGGGCAACACTCACATTTTGGTTATCGCTGATGCTTTTACCAAGTATGCCGTGATAAAAGCCGTACGAAATACGAAATCTGTTCCAGTTATTACTTAATTGAATGAGCTGTCTAGTTATTTTGAGTTACCTAGGCGCATAATTTCTGACCGTGGCACAGCCTTCACGTCAAAGATTTTTGAACAGTATTGCAATGATAACTCTATTCAACACATTAAGAATGCTGTACGCACCCCCAGGGCCAATGGACAGGTTGAACGAGTCAACCAGACTATCTTGTCGTTTCTTCGTACGACTACCGAGGATTCGAAAGATTGGGACGTAACATTGTACAGACTACAATGGTCAATTAATTCCCAAAAGAATTTAACATCGGGTTTTACGCCGAATGAGCTAATTTTCAGTTATAAACTAATTGACGTGATTCAGAACCGTATTGTAGCAGCTATACAAGATGATGAATGCCCTGAAACGGTTATACCCATGAGTGAGAAAAGGCAAGAGTCCGTGGACAACATCGATCGGGAACGACAACAGTGGAAGAAAAGGTTTGATGGGAAGCACCGCCGACCGTATAATGAAGACAATTTAGTGCTGATTGGGAATGAAGCCCAGGCGACCGGTGAGTCGCGAAAACTTCTACCTAAGTACCGAGGTCCTTATATCGTTAAGCGAGTGATTGGAAATGATCGATATCTAATTGAAGACGTACCAGGAGTTCAGATAACGACTCGAAAGTTTTGTTCCGTTTTTAGTTCGGACAAAATGAGAAGATGGTGTGATGGTTGACCCGAACCTGATGATGACGAAGCCGAGGGCGACTTTGGGTCAGGAACGGCCGAACACAAGTTAGAAACACCCTGTCAAATAAACGAATAAAACAACTCTGTCTTATAGTCACTAAACATACGGCATAGAAGACGCCGTATGTTGTTTTTCAAAACAAACGGTCATTCGTGGTCACGCATCAGAACGAGCTGGAAGCTAAATAACATATTTTATAGACTTTATCTATTTTATCTTTTAATAAAGTCAAAACCAATTTTAGAAAACGTTTACTTAATTTACAAGTGCTATCCTTTGACATATGTTAACATATCATTTAAAATTTCTTTAACTTTCATTTGAGTCGTCGCAAAATTTCATGTCGACTAAAACAGGGACAATTCTACTCGACGTCGACTTTAAAGCGCCTTAGAAAATATCAATTGACTGTCAATAATAATCGATTATAACGACTCAGAAAATACCATTACTGTTCAGGTGCCGTTAACTTGTGTCGACGTCGACTTTCATAATAGGGGTGGTTATATTATTTCTTATAGTTTAAGAAAAGTTGAATTTTAAAATTCAAGCAAAAATTTTTTTCAAACTTTCTATAGAATTTGTATCTTAAAACATAATGAAATTTCTTTGTACTTTTATATCGCAATATCAAAAGCCTAATAATTTTAACAATCAACATCATGAGGGAATTTTTTATATTCCTAAATATTCTATTTTTTACATGACAGTTAAGAGTTTCTTAAGATAAAAATTATCCATTTGCATACGAAATATAATTTTGAGTATAACGGTTAAGGTCAAAATTTATTACACAGTGAGACAAAAAAAATGAAGTGAAAATACCTGGGATCTTATACCATTTTTCTGGTAGGTACTGTCGAGTACAACAACAGTCTGTTTTTGGAATTTTCAAAACACCCCCAAAATCTTGAGTTACGGGTAAAAAACCGGGGTTTCATACCCGTATGCACTTATCACCCTGTAACTTAGTTGAATACCAACCGATTTCGAACTTTTTGGCAGATTTAGAAAGAAGAAGCTTAGACCTTTTGAACGGTATATATTTTCTTTAAGTAAATTTCAGATACATGTATGTAGTTTTACACCAAATATATTTTTTTACGGTTTTTTTCTCATTTTTCTATTTTCGGGACGTTTTTACACAACATTTTTGTATAAGAACCGTGCTATTTATGGTTTTATTTAAAAAATATAATTGATTAGAAATAAAACGAGGGTTTGTGTTAAAAAATCCGTTGAAAATTGACTGATTTATTCAACTTTAAAAAAAACACATTTTTTACAAAAAAATTATTCCTTACAATTCCGATCAAAAACGTTTGCTTGACCTTTTTCTTTTTAATTTAACGTCTTCAGTATCTCGTTTAAGGGACCAGCAATACTCTGAAAGCATTTTTATTTTATTTTTTCCTTCAAAACGTCTTTCCATTGCAATTTTTTCGTGATGAAAATGTTCGCCTTGTTCATCGCTAAACTGGCCTAGGTTGTCTGGAACAAAATCCAAATGCGAGTGCAAAAAATGAATTTTTATAGACATGTTGCAGCCCTTTTCACCATAAGCTTTTAAAAATTCATTAACGACCATGGCATAGTCGTCGCTTCTGTGACTCCCAAGAAAATTATCACAAAGCGCAACAAAACTGTTCCACGCGCGTTTTCAACGGAACTCAACATTTTTAAAAAGGTCTCATCTCTCATAACTTTACGAATTTGAGCTCAAATGAAAATACCTAAAATTAATCAGAAGAGATAAAAATGTTAAAAATGAATGCTATTTCGAAGTAAATACACAAATACCTCCTTTTATTTTTGCTTCACTTAATCTTGGGAATATCGATTTAAGATGCTTAAAAGCTTCGCCGTTAATATCAAGCTTTTTAACAAATTGTTTCATGTATCCTAATTTTAAATGCAATGGTGGAAGAATAACATTCTCAGCTTTAACTAATGGCATGTTTAGAAAGTTTTTTCTACCAATTTGCTGCGACTCACGAGATGGCCATACTTTGCAATCATAGTGATTTTTTGCACGACTATCCCATTCACAAAGAAAACACAGATATTTTGTGTAACCACCTTGCATGCCAAATAAAATTGTCAATACTTTTAAATCACCTATGATTTTCCATTTATGTGTAGCATAGCTGACGAACAGGAGTATTTTTTGCATGACTTCGTAAGTTTCTTTTGTGGTAGTCGCATAGAAAATTGGAACTGATGGCAAATATTAAAATAAACAAAAATTAAAGAAAAACATTGTTTATAATACAAAATTTTAAAAACTTAAACAAGAATGTTTTTTAATGAAATTTCTAATAATTAACATAATTTTTTCAACGTTTTAAATTTGACTTAAGGTATTTTGTCAAAATGCCACAGAAATAAAAAAAAAACAGTTTTTGTACATGAGTTGAGCTCTTTTTGCTCAGTTTTGATTTTATTTTAAATTTTACAAGGTTGGTCTGCAAAGTTTCCGATCTCAGCGCTAGTTTATAAAAGCTAGTAAATGTAGTTTTGCATCTTTTGACAATTACTCACCAAGGTTTCACCTATTTTGGACGGGCAGTTTTTAGTTGATTGAGACGATGTGAGTGTTTTCGTGTAAATGGAAAAATTAAGTAGATAAGATTTTACGCAAACAGATTATATAGAAAAAAATAAGACCAAATTTCTTAATTCATTGTTAGGCCGGAAATTTTTCAGACCACCCTCGTATTTAGACTAACATTGATTTGTAACTTGCGACTCGCAGGCTGCAAACATTGTTGTAATTATTTTAATAATTACTTAAAAGAGAAACTGAAGACGTTAAATTAAAAAGAAAAAGGTCAAGCAAACGTTTTTGATCGGAATTGTAAGGAATAATTTTTTTGTAAAAAATGTGTTTTTTTTTAAAGTTGAATAAATCAGTCAATTTTCAACGGATTTTTTAACACAAACCCTCGTTTTATTTCTAATCAATTATATTTTTTAAATAAAACCATAAATAGCACGGTTCTTATACAAAAATGTTGTGTAAAAACGTCCCGAAAATAGAAAAATGAGAAAAAAACCGTAAAAAAATACATTTGGTGTAAAAATACATACATGTATCTGAAATTTACTTAAAGAAAATATATACCGTTCAAAAGGTCTAAGCTTCTTCTTTCTAAATCTGCCAAAAAGTTCGAAATCGGTTGGTATTCAACTAAGTTACAGGGTGATAAGTGCATACGGGTATGAAAAACCGGTTTTTTACCCGTAACTCAAGATTTTGGGGGTGTTTTGAAAATTCCAAAAACAGACTGTTGTTGTACTCGACAGTACCTACCAGAAAAATGGTATAAGATCCCAGGTATTTTCACTCCATTTTTTTTGTCTCACAGTGTTATAATTTATAAAAAAATTTAAGTTGAATAAATAAAACTATTCGACCAAATTTTTCAAATAAATAATGCTAAAAAAGCTTAAAATATTTTCTGAAAATGCCGTTAAATAAAATTTTTTAATGCTAAATTTAGCTGTAAACGGTAATACTGAAAATTACTAGCAATTAATTAATTTGGCAACGCTGATAATAACATGTTACTAGTTATATGACCGTAAGTGTTGACCGATATATTGGTTAAAGTTTCTATTAGTTTATAAAGAGCAAAATGAAAAAACTAACCGGAATTCTTGTGTACATGTGATTTTGCCTAATTAGTTCCACTTGACTACGGAACATATATCTGTACTGCTTACTCTACTGCTTTTTATGTACATATGTAGATCTTAAAAATACTTTATTTTGTTAACAGCTTGTGACCAAAAAATCAAATACATTCTTGAGAAGTCATCAGGATTTTATATTATTTGTTCCTTTGCTCTGTCATCGTCAAAATTTTTAACAGAGCGAGTTGGAGCGACTTATGGCCAAATTACTCTTTTGAATTCTCTAGGGGATGAGTCCAGATTTCTGGAAAAGGAGTCAACGTGGGCGAAAAAAAATGATTGGGATTTGTGGACAATACTATTCTCCATCGTTTTCCATCCCCAGAATTTTTAACAGAGCGAGTTGGAGCGACTTATGGCCAAATTACTCTTTTGAATTCTCTAGGGGATGAGTCCAGATTTCTGGAAAAGGAGTTAACGTGGGCGAAAAAAAATGATTGGGATTTGTGGACAATACTATTCTCCATCGTTTTCCATCCCCTGAATTTTTAACAGAGTGAGTTGGAGCGACTTATCTCCAATAGAATACAGTTCTCTCTTTTTCTTGAAACAAGTATTTCAATGTTACCCAAAATTAATAAATTGTACTAAATTCTACAAAAAGTTGCCGTATTTTATATGTTTATCAAAAGATCGGCATTTTTTTTCTCATTCTTACCGCTTTATATTTTCTATAGTTTAATAACCATACATATCATACAACGCCATATCATTCATTATAATACCATTCCATAACAACCCATAGAATATCATACAATACCATACTATTTATACAGTTAAAACCATAAAAAATCGCAAACTATACTTATTTCTATAAAACCTTACTCCTTAAATTATATATTTATACCTTATACATGATACCTGATACTAATGGTCTAAGTAACTATTGATCGGTTACTTAAGTTACTCTTAATAAACATTTTCTAAAAGCATTTACAGGTAGTGTATTTGTTACTCACTGTATATTACCTTTAATATTTTCTTTTTCTTGTTTGATACTTTATAATATCAGTTTAAGAAAGAGTAGTTTTTCTGTGATTTGATAATCTACAATGACAGTTTAGTTAAAAATTAAGTTCAATCTATTCTTATGATACAATTCATATATACAACAGTACAACATTTTTCAGGTGATTGATTCGGGACTCAATTCTGATAATTGTTTATGAAAGTAGACCCAAAAAGAAAAACTTCTGCATTATTAGTTTGGTCAAGGTAGCTCAAATAATAATTTTAAAAATTAATTTGAAGTTAGTAAGTATCGTATAGGGGAATTTGTCACGTTTTAGGCTCTTTTGTTTGTCATAACTCGAGAACCACTAGTCCGAATAAGCTGAAACAAATTTAGAAAAATTACATTACTTTCACGTAAAGTCCCATAACCTATGAACAAAATGACACATCTATATATATAAAAATGAAAAATGTTTGTATGTGTGTTTGTTTGTTTGTTTGTTTGTTTGTTGGCTTATAGACTCCTAAACTACTGAACCGATTTTCCTGAAATTTTTACAGATACATCACGTGAGCCCTAAAAATAAAATAGGCTACTTATTTTTTCGATAGGGGTAGGGGAATTGGTATCCCCCATAGGATGCCAATATTAATTATCGCATATATTAAGATCCGCTGCACGCATTATGCAGAACTTTTGGTAGTAAGATCTTCTGAGCCCCAAAATTAAAATAAAATAGCAGCGGGGGAAGTGGAATCCCCCATAGGACGCCAATGTTTAACATCGCATATCTAAAGAACTGTAATAGTGAGAATGTTCAAACTTTCTAGAAGTCACTCTTATGGTATACAACACTTTTGAAAATAACAATAAAGCGGGTAGTCGCAGGGGGGGGGAATACCTCCCATAGGATGCATATATTAAATATCGCTCAACTAAAGAATTATTAAAGGGAGAGTCGTCAAAAGTGGTTAAAGCTATTATTATAGTAAACTATAAATTTCAATATACAAATGGGCGGGGTAGACGGGGGAGGAGCAGTACCCCTCATAGATAGAAATATAATTAAGAGCCGCTGCACGCATTTTGTTGAACTTTTGGTAGTAGGATCTTCAGAGCCCCAAAATTGAAATAAAATAGCAGCGGGGGAAGTGGTACCCACCATAGGACGCCAATGTTTAATATCGGATATCTTAAAAACTATTAAAGTTAGAATGTTCAAACTTTGTAGAAGTCACACTTATGGTATACTACACTTTTGAAAATAAAAATAAAGCGGGAAGGCGCAGGGGGGAAATACCTTCCGTAGGATGCATATATTAAATATCTCTCAACTCAAGAACTATTAAAGGGAGAGTCTTCAAACGTGGTTAAAGCTACTATTATGGCAAACTTTAAATTTCAATATAGAAATGGACAGAGGAGGGGCAGTACCCCTCATAGATAGAAATATAATTTAGAGCCGCTGCACTCTTTTTATTAAACTTTTTGTAGTATGATCTTCTGAACCCCAAAATTGAAATAAAATAGCAGCGGGGAAATGTTACCCCCCATAGGACGCCAATGTTTAATATCACATATCTTAAGAACTGTTATAGTAAGAATGTTCAAACTTAGTAGAAGTCACTCCTATGGTATACTACACTTTTGAAAATAAAAATAAAGCGGGAAGGCGCAGGGGGGAAAACCTTCCATAGGATGCATATATTAAATATCTCTCAACTGAAGAAGTGGTTTAAGCAGTGTAGCGAAGCGCACCGGGTTAAGCTAGTCTTCTATATATATAAAAATGAAAAATGTTTGTATGTGTGTTTGTTTGTTTGTTGGCTTATAGACTCCTAAACTACTCAACCGATTTTCCTGAAATTTTTACAGATACATCACGTGAGCCCTAAAAATAAAATAGGCTACTTATTTTTTCGATAGGGGCAGGGGAATTGGTATCCCCCATAGGATGCCAATATTAATTATCGCATATATTAAGATCCGCTCCACGCATTATGCAGAACTTTTGGTAGTAAGATCTTCTGAGTCCCAAAATTAAAATAAAATAGCAGCGGGGGAAGTGGAATCCCCCATAGGACGCCAATGTTTAACATCTCATATCTAAAGAACTGTAATAGTGAGAATGTTCAAACTTTCTAGAACTCACTCTTATGGTATACAACACTTTTGAAAATAACAATAAAGCGGGTAGGCGCAGGGGGGGAAATACCTCCCATAGGATGCATATATTAAATATCGCTCAACTGAAGAATTATTAAAGGGAGAGTCTTCAAAAGTGGTTAAAGCTGTTATTATAGTAAACTATAAATTTCAATATACAAATGGGCGGGGTAGACGGGGGAGGAGCAGTACCCCTCATATATAGAAATATTAATAAGAGCCACTGCACGCATTTTGTTGAACTTTTGGTAGTAGGATCTTCTGAGCCACAAAATTAAAACAAAATAGCGGTGGGGGTAGTGGTACCCACCATAGGACGCCAATGTTTAATATCGCATATCTTAAGAACTGTTATAGTGAGAATGTTCAAACTTTGTGGAAGTCACTCTTATGGTATACTTCACTTTTAAAAATAAAAATAAAGCGGGAAGGCGCAGGGGGGAAATACCTTCCATAGGATTCATAAATTAAATATCGCTCAACCGAAGAACTATTAAAGGGAGAGTCTTCAAACATGGTTACAGCTACTACTATGGTAAACTATAAATTTCAATATAAAAATGGGCGGGGTAGACAGAGGAGGAGCAGTACCCCTCATAGATAGCAATATTAATAAGAGCCGCTGCAAGCAATTTGTTGAACTTTTGGTAAAAGGATCTTCTGAACCCCAAAATTGAAATAAAATAGCAGCGGGGAAATGTTACCCCCCATAGGACGCCAATGTTTAATATCACATATCTTAAGAACTGTTATAGTAAGAATGTTCAAACTTAGTAGAAGTCACTCCTATGGTATACTACACTTTTGAAAATAAAAATAAAGCGGGAAGGCGCAGGGGGGAAACCCTTCCATAGGATGCATATATTAAATATCTCTCAACTGAAGAAGTGGTTTAAGCAGTGTAGCGAAGCGCACCGGGTTAAGCTAGTAAATCATAAAAATCGATGAACGCGTTTCTCTTTTATTCACAATTAAGTAAAGGTATGAATTTCAAAAATTTGCTCGAGATATCCACAAAATTCTTTGGAAAAAACATTGATGACTTTTTTATGATTCTCAAAATTAAAACAAAAGTAATAAACCAAAAGTTCATAGATTATGCGACTTTACGTGAAAGTAATGGGACTTGACACTTTTTTTACCGTTTTGGATTTTTTATGAATTAAAAATAAAAAATTTATATTTTTTGGGCAAAAAATATTTTTTTCTTGATACATTTATTTATAACTGCGAAACTGTTGCTTATGTAGCGAAAAGTTGTATGAACAGATTAAAGAAACTGTAATTCTTAATTTTTCTAAAACATTAAATAAACCACAAAATATGGTTATCAAAAATAGAAATTTTATTGTATTAGCATGTATAAGGTATAAATATTTACTGTATGAATTGTATCCTTAGCATAGATTGAACTAAATTCTTCACTAAACTGACATTGTAGAGCAGTGTAATCCAAATCTTCATTTTCTGTGCACAATTGTGCTACAAAAACAATAATAAAAACTCACACCGACGCTTGTTCTCTTTTATTTCAGTTTGATTTCAGTCGTTAATTGAGTGTTAACGAGTGCACATGTGCGGATGCTTACTTTTTTTCAGCTTTGACTTAATTTCAAAATAAACCAGCAAACAAAATATGTGGTATGATGGAAGACAGAAATTTTTGTTTTGTCATTAAAAAACATATTTTGCTAATAAGAAATTGTTACAAAATCTTAAATTTGGAAAATTTAATTTATAATCCCTAAATACACTTAATTTGTTAAGTTTTAATTGTAAATTAAACTCGACCAATTAAATATGTGTGAAACAAATTGCCTGATTCTGTAAAAACTGAGGCATATTTTGTATATAATTTTATTAACTTTTTTAAAACTTCATTTCCATTTTGCTTTTAAAACTAAAATTTATTACATTTGCAATGCTTAGTTTTGTGTTTGCTGGGCAATATTATATTATCCAATACAGACGCATTTCATTTATTGAGAGTTTTGGTTAACTATGTTGTAGAGTATCAAACAATAGCAAAGTTCTTCATTAAACTTACATAGTAGAGTATCAAACTGGTATTGTATAGTATCAACATATAGCAAAATTCTTCGTTATACTGACAATGTAGAGTACCTAACTAGAAAAAAAACATTAAAGGTGATAAAAATTAAGTAACAGTTAGACTATCTGTAAATGTTTTTAGAAAATGTTTATTAAGTGTTATCAATTAAATGATATGCTAAATTAATTAACCGATCAATAGTTACTTTGACCTTTAGTCCGTTGTAGTGAAACAGACTAGAGTCTCTGGTGATAGTCAAATCTGCAATCTTCATATTGATAGGCTAGCTCTCTACCTACAAACCTACCGAGGCACTCAAAGCAGAAAAAAAATAATTCTATTTAAGATTAACAAAAACCAAAAATTACAACTCCTTCTATTTGTTATATGTAAACTTATGTGCAGCCGATTGCTGTTGATACAAAAAAAGTGGATGGAATCCCACTTTTCACATTAATAGTCGGTATCAATCACGCGCACACCCACACACAACCGATCAATAGTTACTTAGACCTTTAGTCCGT
The DNA here is from genome assembly GCA_963931875.1 of Pollenia griseotomentosa. Lineage (NCBI taxonomy): Eukaryota > Metazoa > Arthropoda > Insecta > Diptera > Polleniidae > Pollenia > Pollenia griseotomentosa. The sequence goes on from OZ007562.1 coordinate 64,764,001, forward strand.
TGTAGTGAAACAGACCAGAGTCTCTGGTAATAATTAAATCTACAACCCTTATACTGATAGACTAGCTCCGTACCCACAAGCCTACCAAGGCATGTATACAAAAAGTTACTAGAAAACCGATGTAGCAAAGTCATAATAGATAAGGCTACTGTCCTAAACACACAAAAAAAAATAAAAACTGAAAAATAATTATTCTACGATCAGTTTTATCTTCAATACGAATACACACAAGTAAAATTGTCAATACGAATACTCACAAGCAAAAAAAAAAAGGTTATATCTCGCAAAATTTTTAAAGGCCTAAATAAATATTTAAGACGGCCACGCACAAGTGAAATTTCACACCTTCTCCTAAATAAACAATTTTCTTTACACGTCATGCCCCTTTTACCCTTATTTCTGAAGAGTGAATGCATGACATAACCCAGCAAACAACTGTTTGCTTGGCTTGCATGCTTTTAAATTTGTATTGGAGGCGATAAGAAGGCGATAGATAGGCGATAGTTTTTACATGAAATTGTTTACTGGGTTATGACATGTACCGAACTTTGTATGGAGAAGTTGATCGCGGAGCGGCGGAAACACACTACTCCGTTTTAACATACCTTTATGTAAAAGTTGGGAAACAAGACAAATTTGACCCCTTAAAATGAGAGTTAGAGGGTTAATATATTCTATGAAAAGAATCGCCATACAATTCTATTAAAGACATCTGAAATAATTTTTTTTAGCTTAGAGGTGCATTTAGTATATATTTTTTTGACTTATCTAAAAATGTAAAAACTTCGATTTCGAAAACCCGAGCTACCTTTGCAAAACCTTTTGGCAGAATTGACAGTATTGAGGCTGGCGGCGATGACCCGAATTTTGTTGCACTGTGTTATATGTGGGCTAAAAATAATAATGTGATAGCACTACGATAAAAGTTGTCGTCAAATTTATATGGTTTCTATTGGTAGTTTAAACGTCCAATTTTAAGCGATTAGAGATGGTTTATAGTTTTACTTATTTATGGATTTGCTCGCTTAAACACATTTTAAACCAAAAAGAGAGTTAAACGTGCACTGATTTGTTAGCTTTTTTAGTTAATTAATTTTATTTTTATGTATTAAAGATTACTTTGATAATACAAGTTAAGAGATCGTTATTTAAAAATACAATGTACTTAAGCTCTCTAATGCAAAACTTTTGACACTTCTCTTACTTATTTTATATATTTTATTTTTACATACATATTTGCATTTCTTTGATAGTATTGCTTTCATTTGCATGCTTGTTACAGTATGTTGTATATACTTTGTAAAAAATATAAAATAATTTCCGTGTTAACTTAAGTTTCGATCAAATTCTTTAATTTTTTTTTGGCGACCTAGTACTTTTCTATTTTCAGTTTCTTAACCTCTTTCCAAATGTTTGCTAGTTTTTTCTTTTGATTCAGAAAATCTGTGTGTAAGTGGTTTTCCGTGTATAATTATGCACATTTAATTGCCTTTGTGTATATCAACATCTCATGCATACTGACTAGAGATGCCAATCATGACTGGTTTTCACAAATCCCGGGATGCGGGATTCAAAAAAATTAAATCCCGGGATTTTGAGATTCGTGGTTTTTATAATTTAAAAGGTTTATTATAGATATTTATTAAAAACAAGTTAGAGTGCTATATTCGGCTGTGCCGAATCTTTGATACCCTCCACCGACAGTTCGAATGTTTAAGGAGTAATATCTGTATGATGTCTTTTTGTTATTATTCTCTTAAACTGTGACGATTTGTTATTAATTATGGTTTTAGGAGACTAAACTGTTTTCCGGGAGTAGGGCATATATGGGGCCTAGGGTAAATTATGTACCGATCTTCACGAAATTTAACAGTATCATTTATAGTCCTATAAAATTGTGACGAGCCAAAATTTGTTATGATTGCATTATTTTTACGGTTTTAGGCGTACTAAACTGTTTTCCGGAAGTAGTGTTTATATGGGGCTTAGGGTAAATTATGGACCGACCTTCGCGAAATTTTACAGTGTAATTTCTAGTCGAATATGTCATTCCGTGCATTTTTGCATCATTTATGTTAGTTTTTGTAACAAAATTATCAAGTTTTTGAAGGTGGTGGTTCCACATTTTGATTCATAGCTCTGGTCCTACTGAACCGATTTTGCTGAAATTCAATCCCAAACTGCTTAGGATAACTACAAGCAATTTGACACCTAGTTTGTTTATTTCTTTTGAGTTTTTCGAAAGTGAGCGTGTTTTCAACAGACGGACAGACGGACAGACGGACATGGCTAAATCGACTTAGAATTACTCAAGCAGCCAGAATATATATACTTTATGGGGTCTGAGATGAATAATAAAAAAGTTTCACACGGAATGACAAACTTAGTATATCCTCTTCACAACTAATTGTGGTGGAGGGTATAAAAACGTCTTTAAATGAAATGAATTAAAATGAATAATTGAAATTTGCATTCGAAATAAGTGAACAATATCAATTTTTTTAGTTAACCAAAAAATCTTATTTTACCAAAAACCTATTTTCATACCCACAACCACTACTGGTAAGAATTATGAAGAGTATAAAATACACAACTAAATTTCGTTAAATCGCTCCATAAATTACCGTAGGTGCTATGCCCACTTTCTTTGTGCATTTAAATTTTCTGTTTAATTATTTTCAGCACTTCTCACGTCAAAATTTCTTGGACACGCTTAAAAAGAATAACAAAGTTTAGTTTTTTTCTTTCGTTTTCAATGACAGTATTTACAGAGTTAATCAAATAAATACTAAAGATAAATTTTGTGTTCCCTATCCTCTTAAGGGGGAACTCATGATGAATTTCTTTTTAAAAAAGGTAAAACAAAAAAATCAAGTAACAATTTCGAGACTGACTAAATGCCGAAAATCCCGAGATTAAAAAATTTAAATCCCGGGATTGGGATTTCGCGATTGGCATCCCTAATACTGAGACAGCACCTTGCTAAAAGTTTTTATTGTTTATTCTTATACGTATTTAAGTTATGTGATCATTCTCCCTCTATTGTTTTTACTCTGTATTGTTTGGTGTCCGTCCCGGGAACATGGTTGCTATATTTTTGTTGTTGTTTATATTGATTTTTTTGGCACGATTCCCACCCGAAAATACATCGAAATTATATTGAGTGCGTCGATGAAAATTAGACTTTTTAGCAGTGTTGCCAATCCATGTGTAATTACACATATTGTGTGTAATTTGTACTTGCGTGTGTAGCCCATGTGTAATTAGTTCCATGTTGAATCTATGCGTAATTTTAATTTAAGTTCTACTTTTCCATTAATTTTTGACAGCCAAGATTTGCTTTTAGAACATTCAGTTTTGGTAATTTCTTTCAGTTTCCATCACAGACAAACTTGCTTTTTAAGCCCTGAATTTTTCCCTTTCCATTAAATGTTCTCTTTTCCTCTCAGCAATAAACATAAACTATCTGCAAGAAGACTTTCATAGTGTGAACCAGACTAACACCATATGTCCAAGTGTAGACCGCAAAACATGCTGTGCATTATTTAAATGATTTAATACCAGCTGCTAATGTGTGTGACTCAGCCAGTTTGATTGTATGAAAGCAAATAAGTGTATTTTATAGTGTTCATTAAATGCGAATTTTTTGCAATTACACAAAGCCGTTTTCTGATGTTCATCCAGTTCTTTCTTACTACTGCAATTGGTAAGCTTTGCTTTTTTGTAAACCTTACCTTGCAAGTTGAATTCATTCTATCAAAAATACTTTTTCGTTTTCTATGTGTAATTTTTCTTCAAATGTGTAATTTGGAACACACACAGTCATGTGTAATTTCTGAATTCTTCATTGGCAACACTGCTTTTTAGTTTACATTTTTCTTAATTTATGCTAACCAAATAAGCTGATTACATATTTCACACCATTTCCAAATTTTAATAAATCAATTTTGTATGAAAGTTAAAAAAAGGTATTTTGCAGATTAAGACAGTGCATATCGTTGGTCTGATGTAGAAAGGCCCTAACTTGAAACTTTACAGGAGAAGCTAAAAACATATATATTAGCAACTGTTTGTATAATAATTAAAGTATCCAATTATTTGACTTTTGGTTTTGTTAGAGTAATGAATCAATCGATTTTAAAATTTTAAGAGTTTTAATTTGTTCGAATAACACGAATAATTTTATCCAATGGGAAAAACATACATGTCATTTGATTTGATACGTTTTTTATATAAATAAACAGTTAAATAATAAACAATAAAATAAAAATTTATTTATACTAGGTGTGCCCTTGGGCGCATAACCCTTCATAACCAAATATGTGCATTTGGTTAAGTAGCAGGCGGGATTCATTTAACTTGCAATTGTGTCCCGTTTGCTTATTTTGATGAGGGTAATTAACATCGGCTTTCAGCTCATGATTTTTTTAAATTAGTTATTTTATTTCAGACTTTTTTCAAGGCACTATTTACGAGAGATGCCATTCAGTAATGAAAAACTTTTTAAACCAATTTATTTTTCGTAAATTAATTAAACTAGAAACTAAATTAAAGAAGGTAACCCATAATTAATGCATGGCTTACACACTTATTAACGCTGATAAGTTTTTTGAAAATAAACGTCAAACTGGAGATGTTTTTAGGGATTAAACGATACCTCTAAGGTATCGATACTTTTACTCGATGTGGTATCGCTCGTAAAGTATCTATTCCTTCTCAGAATCGAAATAAAAGTAACGATACTTACTTGTATCGGTTTGTACGATAAAAGAATAGAAAGCAGCATTTGTAAATGTGTTGCAGATAAGGGAGTTTTAGTCAGTGTTCGAAAATAAACATTAAATATCGGTCCTTAGTGTTCGGTTCGGTAGATTTGTGGAAAACACAAACGCTAATATTGTTTTAATAGTAAATCATTAAAAAATAACGTTTCCCTGTTTGTCATCTTCGAGCACAAAAATAACACTTTTCTTATCCAACTCAACAAAAAGGTGAGAACATTTAGGCCCTAATTATGTAAAACGCAACGCAACGCCAAGGAAATTGCGTTGCGATTTATATATTTAGACCTCAATTCCGTTCGGTAAAAAAAAAACACAAACTTCATTGTATTTGGGTTAGCTCATTAGTGTTCGTTCGTTTAAATTGTGTTTAGCGCCCTTTTGGCTGGTAAAAAAAAAACTAAAAACTTTTTACAAAAATAAAATACACATACAAAAAAAAAATACCAAAAGCCAGCAAAATAATGTTACACAATACACACACAAGCTATTCGTGCTGTGGTCGTTGCTAAAATCTTTTGTTTGTTAATTTCTTCATCAATGTTAAAAAGTAACATTATAGAACATTAAAATATAATGTTTGTCTACAGTACCACTACAGTTGTTCTAATTTTTAACGAAGAACAGAACACTATATAATGTTCGGCTCGTTATTGAAAAAAGTTACGAACGGTATTAAGGGTTGTGTTTGTGTACACAAACACTAAAAAAATATCGTTTTGTTTATTTTCGAACACTGGTTTTAGTACTAAACAATACAATACAATCAACCCTATCGTGAAAAACAAGTGGAATTTTTGTTCCCATGAAGTTTTCATTCCCCTCAAAAGGAAAAAAGCAATCGTGAATCTCATGTGAAAAATTTTTCACGCTGCACAGTGGCTGAAAATTGTCATTCATTGGCCAAAATTCTGTAACTTTTGAGCCGAAGGAGATATTTTAGTGAAATCGTTTGTGAAGATGAGTCAAAAAAAAATTTACATAAAGATTGGCTGTCAGATTCATTTGGGCACGACTTTGTTGAAATTTTGTCACGTAGTGTTATTTAAAAAGGTCATTTTTGGATTAAAATAATAATCATTAACATTTTTTGTAATAATGGGACACTCAAAAAAATTTAATGTTTACACTATAAAAAAAATTTTAACATTAAAAAAAATAGTAAAATCAACTGGAAATTTTGCTATTAGTACTGAAAAATTAACAATTTTTTGCTGTCAAATTTGTTTACATTTAGAAAACCTTTAGAAATATCATCTAAAATCTTGCTATTACTACAGAAGAATCTATTATTTTTTGCTGTAAAATTTGTTAATATTAGCAAAATAAATCCGCTGAATTCTGATTTTTTTTTTTTAAATTTTGATACGAAAATATAGGTATTTATTTTTTGAATATTTCTTATTTATTAAAACATTTCATACATATGTGGATAAAAAAAACGCTTAAAAAATAAAAGCAGCAATAGTTTTAATAGCTTTTGTAACAATGTGAGGTTCTGTTTATTATTATTTTTTACTAATACAATGTCTGTCTTAGATCTAATGAATTATAATTATTGTTCATGTAATTGAAAGATTGATTGCAAATATTCCATATTCTGTATTGTGCCAATAATATATTAAATAGATTTTCATTTGTGGAATTTCGTGAAATTTTTCTAGTATTGTGCTCTGTATAAAATCCATCTATCATTATTAGCACTAATTGGTAGCTAGCTTCAATATGCTGCCCATCTAAATCTAATTGTAATGGCTGTAGTGTTGCAATTTGGGCCTTGATATCACTAACTTCTTTGTTAATGGCAACATGAGTTTCTTTTTTGAATTCAAATTTGATAGGCCTGCAGTATTTCGTAAAAGATGGTGTCTCATTTTTCCAAATATCCTTCGTTTGCGTTGTACTAGTCGAAGGCTCTGAATCTTCCAAAATCTTTTATAATCGCAATGGTACAAACGATACCATGAACATATCTGAGTCCGAAATATTTTCACATACTACTTGTTTGTAATGTTTTTGTCCAGAAGAACTATCACATCCCCATTTACAAAAAAGAATTAACTTTGAGTTTCCATATTTCTTTAACTCATTTCCTTTTTTTGATTGAAGCAAGCGTTCGGCTGTGTGATCAAGTTGAGATTGTAGTTGTACCTCTGCCGAAATAGATGTGCTTGTAATAGTGGCCTTTAATGGCAAACAGTCCATTTTAACAGCTGTTATGTGATGATATGCTGGATACAGATTTGAGTCTTTTTTCAAACGCATGCAAACTGAGCAGAATATATTGCTGTTTTGTTAATTTCAAATCCAGAAATAATGCTAATGCCTCCTCATTTGTGAATTGTTTTGCATCGCTCGGAGTTGGTATACTTTTAAGAATCCGGTTTGTTCTCAATGGATTCGTTTAACAACTTTTTCAATGATATCCAATTTGGTCCAATTTGGCTCTTATAAAATCTATCTTTGCTGTAATCAACTTTCCTGTATCGCTGTTTTAAATTTTTGATGAAGATAGATAATTTATTTTCTAAGTCCAATTCGTCGTGCGGGAATTTATGTGCTCTGTCCGCCATTTGACACATTTCGAGTTAATTATGCCACTTTAGGTTTTCGACCCCAAATTTTTCAAATATGTAATCCGTTTTCGGCTTTCTCATCTAGTTTCTGAGATAAAATTTATTGGGTCATAGAATATTATTAGAATCATAAAAACAAATAAAATAAAAAGACAAAAGCGTAAACGCGTGTTTAAGCTCTTTATTATACTATAAAATACGCAAATGTGAACGAAGTGTAACGGATAAGTTTGAATCAGGGCAGCTATACGTTTTTCTGATTGTGTAACAATAATAAAATTTTTTATATGTACTAACTGAATTCTGTTCGATCACGATCAATATTTCCTATATCATACATTTTTTTTAGAAGGCAATAGCACATGATTTCTGTTACTTCTGCAAACATTTTTGCGGAATAAAAAAAGAAGTTTCATTAAAATTGAAAAAGTGTTAAAAGACGGGTTCAAACGGGTACAAGACTATATACAGGGTTAAGGAAAACACTTTCACCTTTCCATCTTGGTCCCTTTTGGTCCGCAAAAGTTCTACACTACTAAAGTTGAAATTTGACAAAAATATAGTAGTTTAGAAAATAAGTCTAAACATCTCAAATATAAATAACACAATAGTCGCACATATTACTTTTTTAAAGATAACAAAACTACCAACTTAGCAAAAAAGCTAGCAGGGTATTATCGATGATATTTTTTGAGCAATGATAATTTCTTTCGGATTAAATTAAAAAAAAAAATTGTGCTTAACAACATGGCACAACCATATTTACCAATATTTTTACCTAATTTTTTGGCTACCTTAGTTTTAATATGTTTACTATTTAATAAAATTAAAATTTTGGAAATCGGTGACAAACAAAAATTGAACTTTTGGCCAATGAAATAAAATTTTCAGCCACTGTGCGCCAGGGTTGGCTGCCCACTGGGTAACCCAGAAAAACCCACCCGGGTCTAATTGGGTATTTTGTTTTCTTTTTATTCAGTTAAACAAAGTTGGTATAATTTTTACATTTTTTTACAGAAAAATAAAAGAAAATGATTATTAAATGCATACAATGGGTTTATATGCCCATTTGTACGTGCGTTGATTTAACGTTAGTGGGCTTTTCTCTTTTTATTATTTGAATTTAACTTCAAATTCGACCTTTTCTAAATCTAATTCATTTTAAATTTAAAAAATGCGGAATATAATTTGTCAAATACTAAATTTGATTACCTGAATTTGATTTTGAAAAGGCCGAAATTGAAGTTAAAATCCTATACATAACAAGTGGATCAGATTTTTAATTTCGATATATTTTAACAACAGCTTATGCTTTTTTCAATCCAAGACGCTTTCTATGGTTATTCTATATTAAACAATAAAGGGGAAAAGTGTTTTCTATTGATGCTGAAGTGAAAAAATCGTAAAAGTTTGCTGGTAAAAATTTTTAATTTTTGACCATTGTTGTTCAGTTCAGATTTTTTTGATTGCAAAAAAGGAAAACGGAAAATTTCACTCATGTTGAATGTCTTTATTATAATTTAAAAGTGTAATTTTTAACATATTTGTCGTCTCAAAAAAAGTAAAACAACCTGTCATCTTATTATTACGTCGTTAATGGAAATAGATGAAAATAATGGTAAATGGAAATAGCTTTAAAAACTGCAATGTTTTAACTTTTAAACCCGATTGTTTACATTTGGTTTAAGGTTGTTTAAATTGCAGCTTCAAGTGAAAAAAATTTTCCTTGTGTTTGTTGTAAAAAATGCATTTTTCCATTTTTGCAATCAAATAAAATCTGAACTGAATACCGTTATTGTGAAAAGTATTCTGCAACTTAAATTTTAAATGCCAAACAGGGTGCAGGAAATGAAAGGTGCTTTCGACTTATCCATTCTTCTGCTATCTACGATTTCTTGACTATATAGTTTGTATATATAATATTTGGGATGCATCATACTCGCCAAATAATGAGTTGGAGTAAGTACGCTTTTCAACAAAATTCCGTTTTGACAGTAGTAAATCATTGTTCAACAAATGACATCAATAGCAGTTGCAATTGTAGCGGAGTCACTTTGTACAGCATTTAGATCTTTTTGAACTTTAAGTAACATATGTTGGAGATTCTAAGCTTTTTTATACAACTGAACGTTATTTAAAATTCTATGAATGTCATTGTCAAATTCATTTAAATCTTCCGATCATATCACTTGGCAGTTGAGGCATATATGTAAGGACTAACTTAAGTCCTAGCTTTTCTTTTAACCATTCATGAATTTGATGATGATATCATAAAAAAATATTGAAGATATTCTTGCTAAATCTATACCGAAAAGAGCTGAGTTGACAACATTGCTTAGACCAATTATTATATTTACAATTACACGAAAAACAACAAACCCAAAAAAACACAAATTAACCCAATAAAACCCAAGGAGAAGGGATAGTTTGATGACAACGTTAGTTTTTTGCACTTTTTAAATTTTATATATTAAAATATTTTCAAAAATTCTGTCACCACGTCTTTCGAAAGCTTTACAAATCCGTCGACAATCGACCTGTTGTTCTGCATTTTGTTGACCAATATATCGGTTTGTGCCTTATTAACGGATCTAGCCCTTAATATTCGATTTATAAGAGGAACAACTTACATACATGTTCTGTTCCCAAGCAAAAATAATGTGATAAGGGGAATTTTTTCACGTGAACATTTTTTCACGTTATTATGTATTCTCCTTTGAATTACCTTTTTTTCGTGGGAGTTATTTATGATCGCAAATATGTGAAAAGGGGAAAAATTATTCACGAAAGGGGTGAATAAGAACTGTAACCCATTGGATCTTTTGTAGAACACGTAATGGATAGAAAATTGGGACCACTTTGAATAATCGTTTTTTCTTAGTCCTTAAATACAGTGGGCAAGATACAACCATCAGAAGATTCCCACGGGCTCATAGTGAAAATAAAAATCAAACAACACAAGTATATTTAGAAATCCCTAGAAAATCATCTAAAATTTGTTTTTATTAAAAAAAATTTTATATTTTTATGTTTAAATAGCCGTAACTTAAAAAATTAAATCAAAATGGTTATTTAATCGTAAAATCTCAGATTTGAGCGGAATTTAAGGTCCAGGAAAAATATAAAATATATGATTTCAAAAAATTGGGTTCCGGGGACCCGCCATAAATCTTTGTCTAAATGGTTGTATCTTTAAAGATACAATGAGCACTCACCAGCAAACTAAAAATTCGTTTTTCTTTCCTTATTTCTTAGTTTTATTCATATGCTGAACTTTTAAAAAGCAATTTGACTGTTTTTAAGCACACAGCGTTGGCTCATATATTTTTTATGTTTATACAGTAATTTTGACTTAGCTGCACAATCTCCTTTGCACGATTTTTTGTGCAGGTAAATCAAAAATGCAGCTCTCTTAAATGCATTTAGCTGCCTTAAAATGTGCAGGTACGCAATTGTGGTTACTTGCATTAAAGTGCAGCTAAAGTTAAGTGTTTGAAAGAACAGTAACAACGTTTTTATTAATAAATTGATAATAACAATGACGTTCAAAAAACCTGTAGTCATTTGTTATGTATTTTTGTAAAGAACGAGATACCCAAAATGGTAACAATAAAGTGTGGGACAGAAAAGTCGCTGTAGTACAACGTAATGAATAGCGCTGCAAGCTGTCAGAAGTTAAAAACGGCAGTTTCAAAGTAGTGTCAACAGAATACGTAGATGTAGTAGTCGTTGCCGTTGAAGCGCAAAATTCGAAATTTTGAACTTAGTTGCGCTACAGAGCATTCGTCAGCTTCAAATACTACTACAACTACTTTATTTTGTTTCAGACCTAAGATTTGCTATTCCTTTCATATAATCGTGGTTAAGTTGCTGTACCCACAACCCATATGCATAAATGTAGGTACATGCAAACTAAATAAATGAATTATAATGATACCAACTTGACTTGTTTGTGATTTTTGTTTTTTAAACAGCTAAAATTGGATATTTATGTGATAAAGTGGCCACCATATTTTTTCATGTGTGCAGCTAACTTTAATGTTTTATATGAAAATATTTTAAAGCTGCCCAAAAATATGAAAAATGTGCAGGTATACAAAATGCACGTAAACAAGGAGTTTGAAGAATAATTACAGAAAATATGTAGTTTGGGCAGTTCAAAGTCAAAGTGCAGCTAACTTGGATTTTTTGTATGAAAATAATTTTAAAATGCCAAAAATTTTGGGCACTTATCTTGTGCAGGTAAAGAAAGTGCACTTAAAAAAGGAATTTGTCTGGGATTATAAAGAATAATGCCAAAATTTATGAATTTTGTGCAGTTAAGTCAAAAGTGCACGTAAATAAAAGGCAGTTATGTCAAAACTACTGTAGTTCATTGAGTAAGATTAATATAGTGGATCAGCTTAAACTTGTTTCGAATTAGAACCTAACCTTCTGTCTTTGGCGATGGATATAAAGGCAAGGTTAAATCTACCAAATTGCTCTGGATAAACAATAATGTTCTGCACAATATGTAAGGTTTTCTATAACTATCGTCACAATTGATTATTTTCATTATCCTTTTTGTTTTTAATAATTTTATGTAGAAACATTTTTCCAAGTACAAAATGTTTTACAGCTCCAACACCAACACTAGAGGTGAGTCGCTATTTTCTTTTATCTGTAACAGTAATTTAGAAATAGCAAACATAGGCGCGGAATCTACGTTCATTGTAGCTAATAGGAAGGAGGTTCTCGATGTGACATTGGTCAGCTCGGAACACTCCGACTTAATAAGTAACTGGGCGGTCTCAAATGAATGTTCATTTTCGGACCACAGGTATGTTGAGTTTCAATAAGGTTCACCCCCCTTGGGGGTGTGTACTTTTGTGAATAGGAGAAGAATGAAGTGGGACTATGAGGCTAGTCTACTCGCTGACTCTCTGGGCTCAGTCCCTGTCATTAATGGCATTACGGAGATTGAAATGGCAGTGGAATTCCTATCGGGGGCACTGCGTCAGACGACGGCACTGGCCTGTAGGCCAGTGGTTAGGAGGAAACGGGGGAGGCCACCATGGTGGACCCCTGAGATAGCACAGTCTCGCAGAGACTGTCGTAGGTTATTTAATATGGCTAAGCGTCTGAGAAACTGGGCGGAATATAAGTCGGCATTAAAAAGGTTTAGGAATTTGGTGAGACCGGCGAAACGGAATGCCTGGAGGAACTTCTGCAGCGGCGTGGAAGGCTCCTCTGAGACAAACCGATTGCGCAGAATAATGACTTCTTGCACGGCTGTCCCTGGCTACATTCAGAAAGCTGATGGTAGGTGGACTACGAATAGTCAGGAGATGCTGGAGGTGTTAATTGACACAAACTTTCCTGGCAATTCCCTTCCAACACTACGGAAGGTCAATTGCTTATCAGAGCCTGGACCCGTGTCCATTTCTCAGTGCTATGATAGGCTCAATTTGGCGATAAGGAGCTAGGACTCCTTTAAGGCTCCTGGTCCGGACGGTATTATTCCGGCCGACCTTCAAAAGAATGCGGGGCTTCTGATTCCTTGGCTGTCCGCTATTTGTACGGTATGTATTAGATTCTCGTACGTTCCCATCCGATGGACTAGATGTAGGGTTGTTTTCATTCCAAAGGAAGGTAATGCATCCCGCACCAGGCCTAAGGACTACAGGCCAATCAGCCTGTCGTCATTTCTTCTCAAGACCCTTAAAAGGGTCATTGATATTCATCTGAGGATGTCTATTCCTAGACATTTGCTCTCTTCATCGCAGCATGCCTACACCAAGGGCAAGTCTGTTGAGACGGCGCTTCACTCACTGGTCGGCTACATTGAGAAATCCCTTGAATTTCGGGAATACTCACTTGTGGCCTCTCTGAACATTGAGGGCGCTTTCAACAATGTCCGACCCAACTCCAACTTGGAGTCAATGTGGGAGGTGGGTGTTGACGATGTAATTTGTAGATTTATTGATAATCTTCTCGACAATAGGATCATTGAATCCATGATGGGTGCTGCCAATGTTTGCAGATTTGTGCACAGGGGCACCCCCAAGGTTGCGTTCTGTCCCCTCTACTATGGAACCTGACGATGAACACTTTGTTTATTTTATTTATTTTTATTTATTTTTATTTATTTATTTGTCGTTCCATACACAAGACTAAGAGTCTCATATTGCAGTACAGAACTAAGTATTAGCAAAATGTTGTAATGTTAAAGCTTAAAACTATTTACAAAATCATCAATATATATGTATTAAAGAAATAGATTATAAAAAATAAATAAATTAATAATAATAATCAAGAGTAATTATTTTATTAAAATCAAATAGTAATTATTGTTAATTAATCAAATGTGGAAAACAAATTAATTATAGACTTTTTGAACTCATGTGCGTTACATAAAAGTTGAGAACAATATGGAATTGAGTTCCAGAGATGAACGGCATGGATAAAGAATTGCCACAATGATATAAGGCTATAATGTCTAAATGGTATTAGTCTTCTTCCTCTACTTTCAATATTTGAGAATTTAAGTTTTACATATAAATGTTCAGGCTGTTTCATGTAGATGATTTTGTGTACAAAAATTAAGATACGCGTCTTTAGCAGATCTTTAAAACAAATGCCATATAGTTTCATTGCAAATGTTGAAACTCGTGCTCGACGTTTTAATCCATAGACATAACGAATAATATTATTAAATGTTACATTTAGTTTATTTTCACTTATTGCGTCACAACTTGCAAAAAGTTCACAACCATACAACAAAATGGGTATTAAGTACGTTTTAGCAAGTAGTATTCGAATTTTGATTGGTGTGCAGTATTGAGTTCGCCAAAGTGTTCTTACCATGGAAAACGTACGACCGCATGCATATTTTATATGGTCAGACCATGTTAATGTGTTATTAAAAATAATTCCGAGGTTTTTTGCTGTGTTTACAATTTCTATGCATTGATTATTAATGGAAATATTGGGCATAAGGTTAAAATCAATTTTCGCCAGACGTTTACGTATAATAATACATTTGGATTTTCGGGGGTTAATTCCAAGACCATTTGCAGTTGCCCACAAATAAATTTTATGTAGTTCTTTATTCAAAGTACTAACACACTTATTCAGCGAGGCTTCATTACAACTGATGTAGAGCTGAACATCATCTGCATACATTCTTATCCCACAGTGAGTAAGTACACTAGGGAGATCGTTTGAGTACATAGCAAATAGTAGTGGGCCTAAGATAGATCCCTGTAAAGTCGGTTCGACAGAGCGGATAAAAACCGTCGCGTATGCGGATGACGTGGCGGTGGCGGTCATGGGTAAACACCTGGACATACTGTCCCGTTGTATGGCATCTGCGTTACAGATTCTAAGCTCTTGGAGCATCTCCTGTAGACTTGGTGTCAATCCATAGAAAACTGAGTTGGTACTCTTTACCAGAAAGTACAAGGTTGGCAACTTTAGGCTTCCTAGGCTAAATGGCACGTAGCTGACGCTCTCGAACAGTGACAAATATTTGGGCGTAATTCTCAATAGCAAACTATCATGGGAACTCAACGTTCGCACGAGGGTTGATAGGGCCATTGTGGCCTTATACAACTGCAAGAGATCTTTGGGCAGAAGCTGGGGCCTTGGCCCCAGGGGCGTCGAATGGGTGTTTGAGGCGGTGGAAAACCGAACCTCTTCTATGGGGTCATAGTGTGGTGGCCTGCCATGGAAAGGGGACGGTACTGCAAGATGATTGAGAAAGTATAAAGGGTGGCTGCGCTGATGATCACGGGATCACTCCGCTCGACACCGACGAAAGCGCTGTTTACTATGCTGAACTGGCTGCCGGTTGACATCATGGCCGAACAACAGGCACTGACTTCCGCTATTAGACTGGGGGCGGTGGGCCTATGGTCTACGCGGAACTATGGTCATACTCACGCATCATATGACCTGGCGGAGCTGGACTATTGCACTCCGGAGCCCTTTTTCGGTGCTTTGTTCACAGTTCATCATGGTAATGATGATGAGCTACTCGATAATACGCGATCGCTGGAACCGGCCCTACGGGTCTACACCGATGGTTCCAGGATGGGCAATAGTGTAGGTGGAGGTTTCTTCATCGAGGAATTGTACATTAGGGTCTCTTTTAGGCTGCCAGATGGCAGTAGTGTGCTGCAGGAGGAAATCTCTGCCATAAAGCAGGCGGCAAACTGGCTGAAGAACTATCGTATATCGAGGGATATATTTATATTTACGGACAGCAAGGCTGCCATTGCAGCTCTGGCTGATGTCTTTACGACATCTATGTTAACAGTGGAAAGCCTGATATCTCTTAATGAGATCGCGAAACATTCCAGTGTAACGCTGACATGGGTACCAGGGCACAGTGGATGCCTGGGTAACCAAACTGCGGACGGTCTGGCCAAACGGGGCTGTCTCTTGGACGACATGTTCGTCGACGGCCTAATTGGCACTTCAATGGCGCGCTGCAAGACTCATCAGACGAGAGTCGTACAGAAGGGCTCAGGGGAGATGGCAGGGGGAGCATACCTGCTTGGTGGCCAGGACTCTATGACCTGGCTATGACGAGGTGAGAACGCGCGTACTACTCGGTCTCGCCAGGGACCGGATGAGGACAGTGATATCGGTCATCACGGGCCACTGGGTGATAGGGACTCATGCTAGGAGGATGGGTCTTGCGTATAATGACTACTGTAGGAGTTGTCATGATGAAGAGGAGACGGTGTTTCACTTTCTCTGCCAATGCCCCGGTCTAGGGAGCATTAGGTTTAGGCATTTTGGGAGACCAGAATTGCCATGTCTGGACGATTTGTCCAATGTGGGACTGAAATCGATCTCCCTGTTCTGCAGGAAGTCGGGGTGGTTCGAGGCTGCAGTGACCTCTGGGGAATAGTCTGGTGGATACTGGCTGACTCCGGTCACTGGCTAGGGGTATCACAAAGGGACCGCCATAAGGACCCAAGTGAGTCGTCGTCGTGACGGCTGCCCATTTAACCTAACCTAACCTAAATGTTTTACTACATCATTATTTGGAATGCTACAATTTGATTTAATTCCAAACTGCTTCCAGTTTTTTCTTATGTTTGCTTTACATTTATTTTTAGCAAATAATCAAAACAAATGAATTTAAATATTAAAATGCACGATTATTGAGAGATAAAACACTTCAGTTAAAAGTTGAATTAAACCTGAATTTTATTTACAATAATGCTTACTAATATACTAAAATAAATTATCAGCATAATTGAATTAACTATTTTCCCACGTTGTATGTGCTGACCATTGTTGCCAATGATGAATTCGGAAATTACACATGACTGTGTTCCAAATTACACATTTGAAGAAAAATTACATTATTTTTGATAGAATGAATTCAACTTGCAAAACCTTATTGATATTCTATATTTTCAATTAAATTGTAAGGTTTACAAAAAAGCAAAGCTTACCAATTACTGTAGTAAGAAAGAACTGTATGAACATGTAAAAAGGCACGTATCCACGCCAATTACATACTTATTTCCGAACGTCGGCAGAAAAACAGCACAAAAATGTGTACGTCCAAGCATAAGCGACATAAAATTTAAAGTTCGCTATAAGTGGTTCTGTTTGACGCAAACAAACTAATTGACTTACATAGGTACCCATCTACTTTACAATATTATTGAGTACTTTATTGGTATTTGTTTTGGTCATCACAATTAAGTTGCGTAATATAAAAAAAAAAAAAAAATAATATAAAATCTCTAGAGATCAAACACGTTTTTATTAAATAGCACAAAAAAGAAAATCAAAGAAATTTAAATCAAATTTAAATTTATGTTAAACATTATTTCTTCAAAAAATGTTTGAACAATTATTTCGCGATAAATGAATGTACAGGGTGGACCAAAAGTCGCGCCTGCGTGTAAAAATTGAATAACTTTTTTGTTTATTATTATTTTTTATTGATTTTTTTTTTAAATATAATATTATCTTTATATGACCAAAATTTTAATTATGAAAAATAATGTCAGAGAGATGACCACCATTTTCATCGATGCACAATTGGGCTCTTAAACAGGCGTTTTGCATAACTGCACGCAAGGTTTCAGGCTCTATTGCCCTGATCTCAGCTTCAATGTTGTTCTTTAGCTGCTCTATAGTTTGAGGCTTGTTTACATACACTCGTTCTTTGAGATAACCCCATAGAAAATAATCAGGGGCAGTTAAATCCGGTGAAGGTGTTGAAATAATTTCGATATGATGAATTTCATGTAAAAATCGAGATGCATTGAACCCGACCCCCTCAGATATCGATGAAATTTTGTTCATAGCTTAATTTGATCAATACAAACAAACTCTCATTTTTAGAAATGACTGTTTTGCGATTTTTTGGGCGTGACACAGTGGGCACGTTTTCGAAAAAACGCGAAAATGGTCGAAAAGAGCTCCATTTAAACTACAATAACTCAGAATCGGCTAAACCGATTTCCATGATCTTGGTATCATTAAAAAGATATTTTAACAGGCTTTATGACACGTTAAAAAAAAAAAAAAAGAAATACACTGTAAAAAAATTTATAACAAAAAAAAATTTTAACTGACGAAAAAACCAAAAAGATCAAGGGTTTTTTTACAGTGTATTAATA
Organism: Pollenia griseotomentosa; assembly: GCA_963931875.1. NCBI lineage: Eukaryota > Metazoa > Arthropoda > Insecta > Diptera > Polleniidae > Pollenia > Pollenia griseotomentosa. Next base: position 64,781,992 of record OZ007562.1, read on the forward strand.
TTTTAGAAAGGTTTATCCTTCATCTATACCATATCAAAAAATAAAAATGGGTTCTTTTTTAGTTTTTTTTATATAATTTTTTAAGTAGTGTCACTTCTAGTAATTGCCCTTATATTTTATAACAAAAAAAAATTTTAGGTAACGAAAAACCAAAAAAGATCAAGGATTTTTTACAGTGTATTACTTTTTTAGAAAGGTATTTCCTTCACCTATAACATATCCAAAAATGGGTTCTTTTTATTTTTTTTAAAATAATTTTTTAAGTAGTGTCACTTCTAGTAATTGCCCTTATATTTTATAAAAAAAAAAAAATTTAGGTAACGAAAAACCAAAAAAGATCAAGGATTTTTTACAGTGTATTACTTTTTTAGAAAGGTATTTCCTTCACCTATAACATATCCAAAAAGTAAAATGGGTTCTTTTTTATTTTTTTTTTAAATAATTTTTTAAGTAATTCCGCTTCTAGTAATTCCGCAAAATTCTGAATAAAAAAACAATGTATTCTTCATAATAATTTTCTATTTTGTCATAAACATTTATTACTTTACCCATAATAAAAAGAAATATATATAGAACAAAAAATTCATAATTCATAATTATAAACAGTTTCGAGAAGCCAAGATATCCCATTACAATTTTTACGCGTATATTTTAAAAATTTGAGTGAATATGAATTCAAACAATAAGTACAGATGCATAAAAATATCTAATAAGTGTTGCGCTTCGCTTCGTAAAATAAGTGAAAACGAGGCTGCAAATATAATTGAATATTTTCCAGCTGTCGCCAACATTCATTGTAGCCGTATTTGCGAAACTTGCCGGAATACACTGAAGAAAGTGCGCAGTCGTAATGAATCCAACGTGGAGCAGAATGAAGTCTCAAATTATTTACCAACAACGCCTAGCGATGAAGTTAACGAAGAATTGAATGAACTTCCAACTTGTAATGCAAACATCGAAAGGACGGAAGTCATTGAAAATATAAATGATCATATTATTCCTCATCTACCAAACCAAATGTCGCCTCTTAAAAGGAAATATATGAAACAAGATGCATACAGAAATAGAAAATCACTGCAAATTTTCGAAAATATAGCAGATTCACTTGGAGCTGATCCATTATCTGATTTTTCAGCGCAACTTGAAAACGTCAAAGCCATTTACGAAGAAATTTTGGAAAACATCAAATATCAAAACAGCTCAAATCTTTTGGAAAAGCAAAAACTTTTATCTCTCTTACCAATCAATATGAGTCACGAAGAAATTAAAGATCGTTTTGGGGATGATATATCTCACGATTGTATCAAAAAAAAGTAAAGATATCCAAAGGAATAAAACGAAGTTTGCAGATATCAATCTTTTTAAAATGAGCAGACGTAGTTTACCAACCGAAACTCTAAGCACAGTCAAGTTATTTTATGAAGATGATGAAATTAGCCGAATGATGCCTGGATCGCAAGATTCAATTACTGTTAAACAAGGAAACTTACGTGAAAAAGTTCAAAAAAGACTTTCGGTACGTATTACTAGAAGTGACACTACTTAAAAAATTATTTAAAAAAAAATAAAAAAGAACCCATTTTACTTTTTGGATATGTTATAGGTGAAGGAAATACCTTTCTAAAAAAGTAATACACTGTAAAAAATCCTTGATCTTTTTTGGTTTTTCGTTACCTAAATTTTTTTTTTGTTATAAAATATAAGGGCAATTACTAGAAGTGACACTACTTAAAAAATTATATAAAAAAAACTAAAAAAGAACCCATTTTTATTTTTTGATATGGTATAGATGAAGGATAAACCTTTCTAAAAAATTAATACACTGTAAAAAAACCCTTGATCTTTTTGGTTTTTTCGTCAGTTAAAATTTTTTTTTGTTATAAATTTTTTTACAGTGTATTTCTTTTTTTTTTTTAACGTGTCATAAAGCCTGTTAAAATATCTTTTTAATGATACCAAGATCATGGAAATCGGTTTAGCCGATTCTGAGTTATTGTAGTTTAAATGGAGCTCTTTTCGACCATTTTCGCGTTTTTTCGAAAACGTTCCCACTGTGTCACGCCCAAAAAATCGCAAAACAGTCATTTCTAAAAATGAGAGTTTGTTTGTATTGATCAAATTTAGCTATGAACAAAATTTCATCGATATCTGAGGGGGTCGGGTTCAAAATTTCAGTTTTATCTCGATTTTTAAATGAAATTCATCATATGCTCGTTGCGTCAGTAAAATTGAGCGCCCATTGGAAAAGTAAAATTCTACCACTTTCGTTCGTTGCTCAGTCGTTAAATTTTGCATGGTGGTGTAACACGAATCGATGAATAAAATCTGAAAAAAAATAAAAAATATTAATAAACAAAAAAGTTAATCAATTTTTACACGCAGGCGTGACTTTTGGTCCACACTGTACATACATAAGTACTATATATATATGTATGTTTGATTTTGCGGTCTACCCATGGACTGGGTTAACACTACGAAAGTCTTCTTGCAGATAGTCCATGTTTATTGTTGAGAGGGAAAGAGAAACTGCGATGGAAACTAAAAAAAAGTCAGGGCTTCAAAAGCAAGTTTGACTGTGATGGAATCTGAACAAAAATTACCAAAACTTAATGTTTGAAAAGCAAATCTTGACTGTCAATAATTTATTAAAAAATAGAACTTAATGTAAAATTACACATGGAACTAATTACACAGGGGCTCCACATGCAAGTAAAAATTACACACAATATGTGTAATTACACATGAATTGGCAACACTGGTGCAGACGCTTGCACAGAGTGTCATTGCACTAGTGGTCATAATGTTTAATTTAATTGTGTTGTCTTAAGGGCCAAATACACTTGTCAAATGCTTGTCTAGCCGGCGAATTCAACGTGTACGTGTGCTGGACGTAATATTCGCCGTCATATCTAAATTTTTTGATTTTTCATCAAGCGTTGTCGGTGTCACACATACAAACACATTTTCACTAAAACTACCACAACCCAGCGGGAAAACTCAGAAGACCTTCTTACTTCAGGCCTCTTTAAAAGATTTTTTGATTCAATTACTATTCTTATCTAATTGCTAAAGAAGGCCTCATAGAAGGCCTCGGCTCTTTCGTAAAAAAGATAAGATACACCTTCCACACTCGCTTCTATGAGAAGGGAGTAACATTTTTTGTATTGTTTTTTTGCACAAGCAAAAGCAAAATCAATTTTTTTTGGTCCCGTTACCCTTCTTATGTACCTGCTGAAGAAGCGAGAGCGGAAGGCCTTCTCCGCAATGACAACGTGTGTAAAAAAGATATGAGTATGGAATGGAGCAAGAAGGCCTTGTACATCCAAAAGAAGGGGTACAGAGGCCTTCTAGAAGGCCTTCCTACTCCTTCCTTTTCCCGCTGGGAATGCTTGATGAGTATTTTGATCAATGTATTTGGGCCTTTAAAATATTTACAGTTTATTAATAACAAATGTCTTAAATTACTTACTAACACTGTAGTACGTAAGTATACGTAGAATAGTGTAGTAAGTAAGTAAGTATACATACACTACAATTGCATACATATTAACATCATTTCATGTATTGGGAGTTTATATTGAAGCCATTTCAAATATTAAGTCTGGAATCCATACGCTATCGAAGTCCTTTTCCATTTCGATGAGGCACGCGCCCGTACAACTTTTCTTTATGCCAGTTCCAGTTAATATCGGAAGTAAGTTTTGCCAGAAGTAGGGGAAAATCCCTACATGTAGGTATTTTTGATAGTAAAATAGAAGCGTAAAATAATCTCCAAAATGTAGGGATTTTTATGGGATAAATGCAGAAAAAAGTTTTTTTTAGTGATGATTCATGATCCAAAACGGTTGAAAAATTTTCTTTTCCCTAAAATCGCTTAAAAATATATTTCCAGAGTTGTGGTTTCAAAGTTGGTGACACTTATATTTATGTATATGTTTTTTCTTAAATAGCATTCAATGTTGAAAGATTTAATTAAATTTAATTAAAGGAACATACATATCGCACTGGTTCCTCCAAAGGGGGTTAACACAAAATCTATAAATTTTCAATAGAAACAAACAACTGTTTTATTTTTATCCGTAGTCTTATAATACAATTGTATTTTTTTTGGCAAGATACCAGAAAAATTGATCGATTTATTGCAAAAAGTTAAAATTTAAAAGTTTTGAGTTGACTCTCTTTTTATAACTAATGTTTTGTCTTCTGTTTTAATGACAATAATGCGTAGGGATTTTTGTAGGGGAAATTTTTTTTAACGTGTGGGGGAAATCGGATTTTTTTCGCAAGTGTAGGTATTTTTCAAAAAATCCATTGGCAACACTGTATAGCGTTTACTGTCGAATTTTTGAATTTAAACCCAAACTGTTTTTCACTAATTATGTTATTATACATGCGTATACCATGTACTTATACCATAGTGTATAGTATGCACTTTATACTTATTTATGTCTTCATGAATCATTGTTGTCAGATTGCCAAAGTTCGCCAAATTAAATTTTCTTGAGATTTTTGTTAGAAAAATTCGGCAAAAATCTCAAAATTAGATTTTTACACGGAAAGAAGTTTATTTTCTTAAGTAATCAATTTCATTTTTAAAAACAAGAAACTTATTTCGGTCGTATATAGTAAAATTTTCTTAAATAAAGAAACATTTTCTCATGATCAAAAAATTTCTTGAAACAAGAAATACATAAGAAGCTTGTTTTTATTAAAAATAAGAAAGATATTTCTGAGTTCGAGCTGCATTTACTTAATATTAGTCTAGTTTGCTTGATTTTTAAATATAATCGAATTTCTTGCGTCAAGAGAATAATGCTAGGAATTTCTTTAAATTTTTCAGAAAATGTTCAAGAAAACTTGGTATTATTCAATTAACTTTTATTTAAATCAATCAAAAGTTTCTAATCTTTATATTAAGTTTTCTTCAACTAACTAATGCTACACGTTTTTATGTAAAAAATTCAGGCTTTTCTTCGTATGTATTTGTTATATATTAATGGCCGATTTCACCAATTTATTTAAATAAAAATTTGTGTTTAAAATTCGTTTTTCAAATAAAAATAAAATTATATGAAAAACTATATTTAAATATGAATTGGTATTTAAATAGAATTGGTGAAATTGGCCATTAAGCCCTTATGACACTTCATTTGTAATGAATAATTGTTCAAGTTTTGGTTAACAGTACAAACATAATGTAATAGAAAAATTTACCAAGTGCAAAAAGATAAACTGTATTAAGATAGATTGCAAACTGTCAAAAATTTTACCAAAGTTATCGATAAAAATGAAGTTACGTCAAAAAAATGTAAAATTGTTCAACTTAAAATTGACATTTTAAGCTTAAAATATTCAGTGCTGCTGAATCAGCGGTTAATGGGCAAATTCAGCGATTTACCGCTTTTTGTTTGTTTTGTTTTTATGTTTCTCATAAAAAAAGTTGACAACGTTTCATAAAATAAACAAAACCATAATAAAAGAAAAAAAACTTTGTTTACATTTTTTATAGTTTGCTCTTTCTAACATTTACTGTTTTTATCAATTCAATTAATAAAAAATGTAGTGTCATAAGGGCTTAAGTAACGAAAACTTGATTAAAGTAACTATAAAATAAATTTGTTTTAGCTTTATTTTAGTAAATTTTAGTGAGCTTCGAGTCATATCCTTTTGCTTAAACCAAGCCCCACATATGTTTACAAAAAGAAATTTTTCTTCTTGGACGAGAATGGTGCAAAATTTTATTGGTTCAAGTTATATTTTCTGGTGATTTAGTAAATAGTTCTTTCCGTGTATATAACACTGCATTTACACGTGAAAGCACTTGCATGAAATTTCTGTATAAGTATTATATTGGGTGATTTTTTAAGAGCTATAGTAAAGTTTAAAAAAAACACATAAAATTCAGAAAAATTCATAAAAACTTTATTTGAATCGATAATATGGTCCATATAATTTATTGTTTGAAGATTATGTCATGCAAATATTGACCGTGACTGCGCCTCAAATGGCGTACTCTTTCCAACATTTCGGCCGGTATCTCATGAATAAATGCTTCAATGTTGTCTTCCAATGCGTCAACTGAAGCGGGGATGTGTGTATAGACATAAGCTTTAACATAGCCCCACAAAAAATCGTCTAAAGGCGTTAAGTCGCACGATCTAGGCGGCTAATTGACCGGTCCCGAACGTGAAATAAAATGTTCACCGAACTCGCCTTTCAATAAGTTAAGCGTGCTGTGTGGCATGTGGCACCGTCTTGTTGAAACCAAATGTCATGCAAGTCAAGCTCTTGCATTTTGGGCAAAAAAAAGTTGGATATCATCTCGCGGTAGCGCTCACCATTCACAGTTACGTTACGATTCGCATCATCTTTGAAGAAGTACGGTCCAATGATGCCACCAGCCCATAAACCGCACCAAACTGTGGCTTTTTCTGGATTGGTAGCTCTTGCAATGCTTCTGGCTGATCTTCACTCCAAAATCGACAATTCTGCTTATTAACATACCCATTGAGCCAAAAATGAGCTTCGTCGCTGAACACAATTTTTCGATGAAAAAGTGGATCGCATTTTGATAATAAAATTCAATAATTTGCAAGCGTTGTTCGTTTGTAAGACAATTCATGGTTGAATTATAGACCAAACTGAAGATGTTTGACAGTGAAACAAAACACGAAACGTGCGTCAGCTGTTTAAACCAGTGTTGCCAAAAAGATAATAGCTAAAAAGCACTATGTTGTTATTTCTAAATTTTTTGTCCGACGATAACCATTTTTCGCTTACTACGTTTGGAACAAACTATTTTTTAAGATACATGTAAAAAACAAGTTTTAAAATTTGTTTTTAATTGAAAAAAACATAAAAAATCACACTTTTTTCATGTTTAAAGTCCTGTAGCTCAGTAAATCTTTATCCGATCGACACAGTTTAGATATGGGCAAAATTTTAAATCTTGTACAATTCAGTTGAACAGCTCTCGAGATTTTTCGTAATATTCGTGATCAGCAGCGCCAATTTAGCTTAGAAATAATTTTATTTTTGAGGTTCTTTTTTTTAGGCATAGTGTAATTAATTGAAATTAAATCTTAATCACATTAGATCCATTTAAATCATAACTAGTGTTACACTTTATTTATTGTAGCTGATGAAGAGTGAAAGTTCTGTAAATTTTCAAATATCTCCAGTCTTTTATCCTCCTTATTAACCGTCTTTATTTGCTGATTTTAATTTTTTTTAACTTTTTCAATTTTTTCCATCGATAAGCGGTATAAAAGCATGGTATTGAGCGGAGTCATCGATTCTTACCGCGGCATAAAATCTGCTCTTCAGTGTGTTCTTTGCCCATAGAATAAGGCCTGAAACAGAATAAAGTAGTAGAAGCTAAAACTGACGAATGCTCTGTAGCGTAACAAAGTTACAAGTTGCGAATTTTGTGCTTCAACTTCAACTGCGACGACTACTACAACTAAGTAATCTGTTCACACTAATTTGAAACTGTCGTTTTTATATTTGACAGCTTGAAGCGCTACACGTTACGTTGTACTACAGCGACTATTATGTTCCCCACTTAAAGCAGTCGCATCTAAGTTGCGATCTTGATGAGAGCCCTGTAGGCTGTACTTTGCTGCATTTCTTTTAAGTTTGCTCAAATACCATCACATGATCCATTACCATGAGCAGTAGGATGAAAATGCCACCCAGCTGGCATTCCAAAATTTTTTTTCAAGAGCTATAATATATATCATATCATATGAAAAAACGAATTCACCAGACTTCAAATGTATCTTCATTTGCTTGAATTTGGTATCTCAATCACATCCGACGATTTAAAACATGAAACCGTTTCAGTTTATGGGTACCAGATAGAGTTTCTACGCGGGAAAGAATTCCCGGGAATCCTGGGACATTTTTTTAAATTAATCTGGGAAATTTTTTCCGGGAATTTTCTGGAATTTTAATTTGTTAGCATCGTTAAAATCAAAAACGATCAATAAAAATATATTCTTTACCAAAATTTCTAAAAACTACCTTCAAATCGAACTATTTTTTAAAGGTCTTTTTAATTGCTGATGAAATGTTTAAAAAGCTTCTTGAAGTAGAAAATGTAGACGATACACCACCACCAAGATCAGAACCATCTACAAATTCTAAAAAAATAAATGTAAAGAAAATACAAAAGCCTGAAAAAATCTTAAAAAAAGAATTTGACGTCTATGAAGTCACGGCTAACAGGCCAACAAATTTATAATCTTTGTATGATGCGCTTCTTACTATAAAACCAACGTCTGTAGAGAGCGAGAGCACGTTTTCGGTAGCAGGTAATATACATATCAACAAGGATAAGAAAGATAATCTCTAATAAGCTTTTAAATGCTTTAATAATACTAAAAATTGTTTTTTTAAAAGAAAATTAATTTTACCAAGTTGCTATTAATAATAACTACTAAATATTAATAAATTTTAATAATTCGTAATCTCCAAAAAAATTAAATATATAATTAACATATATAATATGCATGTACATATGAATGTAACAATTTATTTGGTTTTCAGTGGAATTAACAAAGCTAATTTTTTTAGACTGTTGTATATGTGTGTATTCTTTTAAAAAAGTAAAAACTTTTGTCTTGAACTCACACGGAGAGAATTGTGTGCAGAAATTATGCGCTATGGGCACAACTTATGCACAAATTGTTCACGAAAAACGACCAAGAACAGTTGTTCATAATCTATGCACACTTGTTCATAACTTAAGTTCAGCACTATGAGCATGTTTTATGAATAACTGGGCGTAGGTTATGAACATCATTTTCATAGATTGTGAACAACTGGGAAAAGACTATGAACAACTGTGCATAGGTTATGAACAACATTTTCATAGATTGTGAACAAGTAGGAAACATTTTACACCTCCTGCAAATATTAAAGAAACAAAATTTCATTTTATTTTCAAATGTCTTTATTTCAAAGTACAAGCGCTTTATAACTAATATTACATATACACATATTAAAATAAAATAAATCTTATACTTCAGTATTAACATGTTTATTTTATATAATTTATAAATTTGCTTTCTCACATTTGCAATTCGCCAGTCATTGACTAGGCCACGAAACTTTATGCCAATTTCATCATTAAAAATCTATTTAATGTCAGCTTCTGTCATGGCCTTAAAGCAGTCGATATTTATTTTGGCATTTAAAATTCAAAGTCTACATCTACAGTGACAATGTCACCGGCTGACAAATCTGAATTAAAAGGAAAAAAATAAATAGAAATGTATTAAAAAAGCCAACCCGTGCATAACAAATATACAACAAGTATACAGAAATAACAGCACATTAAATTAAAATATAAATTAATACCTTCTAAATTTGAAGAAAACATATATTCACTTTGTTGACCTGCGAAGTTTTCCATATTTAGCACTTCAATGGAAGTTTTTCTGCAAAACACAAACAAAGAGTAAACAAAATCAGCTGAAGCAGAACTCCATAAATAGTTCGTCAAGCAACTACCCAGTCAAAAAAACAATTGGCTGTATCAGTTATCTTTGTCCTGTGATAAATATTTGATAATAACTCAATACTTACCTCTGGTTTTCTTGATTTGCACAATTATATATTTCTAAATAATATTCATTTTAATTCACTTCAACTACTGTCGCTTCTAAGCACAACCGGCGCTCTTGACACAAGGGACATAATATTGTTCATAATCTATGCATAAATGCGCACAACTTATGAACAAGATACACACATATCAAAACGTTGGGCAAAATCCATGCACAGATAGGCATAACTCATGAACAATAAGTGTTAATAGTCGTTCATGGACAATGTTCATACATATATTATGATCAATTGTGTTTAATTTTCAAATAATTAAGCTATGAACAATGTTCACAAGCTGTGCACATTTTTTGTGTATAACTTATGCACAATTTCAATAGATTGTGCAGAATTTATGATTATTCGGCATAATTTGTGCGCAAAGTGGCATATTCAAAAATGTACCTAATCATTTTATAGTTATGAACAGCTTGTGCATAAATAATGCACAACAGTTTTATTAAATGCATTTAATAAAATCATTGTTTTATTCAAAAAATCCCGGGATTCCCGAGAATAAGTTTTTTTGTTTCCTTTCCCGGGAATATAAAAAGTCCGGGAAATTTGAAACCCTAGTACCAGAAAATAAATTATAAAAAGATTTGGGAGAGCCAGCTGATTAGCGCTTTCAGCCTACTGATGCGACTGCTTTATTCCATTGAGAAAAGAATTATTGTAACGAAACATAAACAGTTTTTGTTAGCAAAGAAGATCATGGGGAAACATTGAAAACACTGAAGAGCAGATTTGATGCTGTGGCAACAATCGAAGGCACCGCTCAATACCGTGCTTTTTACCGCTTGTCGATGGAAGACTCAATTCAGCACAAACCCACAATATTCTCTCCACCTTTGATGGTGTGGCGATACAAATAACAACTCCAAAAATAAAGTTGAAAATTTTAAATTATTGCAATCTTTCCTATGCGCATTTCACTGGTTGCTTAGGCCAGATCATCAGGAAACTTCATCCATAAAGATTTTAGAAAAACTTAAGATATAAAACCAAATAAAACTGTTAAGCGTATAATCTGGCCTAAGCAACCAGTGAAATGCGCATAGGAATAGCTTATCCCATCAACAATAAATTTCAAGTGTTTTTATCAAGAATAAAAACTGGGAATTAAACACGAATAACAAAATCTTTTAAATTAATTTTTCTTTTATTTTAAACTATATTTCTATTTTTTATGAATTTACCCTTTTTTCTGCTAACAATTATTCAAATTAATACAAAATGTAAAATAATTTTTATAAGTGTTATAATTTCTATACCCTAAATATTTATAAATCCTGAATTGTTCGTTAAGTTAAGTTAAAACATTCTTTTGTAAAACGGGCTTCGCGCAACATAAAAGAAAAAATAAAAGTCTCTCTTGGATTATCACTCAATTGGTAAGCATCTCTTGGTTTTTTCTTTAATTTGTTGGGCTCCCGCCTTTGTATTTCTTAAACTGATTCCCTCAATATTATTTTCCCAACAAATATTTTCGGCTGGACTTGCAATTTCTCAAACGGAATATCGCGAAAACTAACGGATACATTTTTTGAAATACGGCACGATGAAAATACGCAAGGGCGCTAAAAAGGGGTATAAGCCATGCAGAAAAAATCAATTTTGGTATTGCTTAAACAATTCATTTATTTTTTAATGAGTCTTGTGCCACCTTAACGATAAATTTTTTCAAAAGTTTGGACAAAGCCAAATCTTGGTTTGAAACATTTAAGTCAATTTCACTGAAAATAAAATTGTCGACAGCATCAGTTTTTTCTTTTTATTTTTTTTTTCACAAATCCAATCATTAGAATGTTCGCTACATTTAAAGCCGAACCTGCCTGAAATTAAATGATATTAATCAAAACCTAAAGGTAAAATAACAAAAAAAAAAAAAAAAAAATTCAGAATTATGTTATTAACACTTTTCATCAATGAAAAACACGGCAGTCCACGGCCAACATCATTAAAAGCTTTTGCGAAGTTAATATTTATGGAAAAACTCATTTATTTGAGGTTAAGTCAGAATAACACGTTTTGTCAACCAAAGCAATTAAGTCAACCAAAATATTTTGGTTTTTTTTAATAACATACTGACTATCATCCCCTCTCTTCTCTATACTTCACGATTTACGATTTCCTTCTTTTTCAGGCCTGTCACAGAGATCAATTCCGATCAAAAGTGATTTCATTTTATGTGAAGCAAGATACGAAATACTACTTAATAACTGATAAAAAACTTTTCAATTTATTTATATCAAATTTTATGCTGCACTGTGAACGTTGCTTGCAAATGTCAACTTCGACTGCCCATAAATCAGCTGGTATCTGTTTTTTGCAAAAACAATAATTGGGGGATTCACAAGGTGTCATAAAGTCATATGTCTTAAAATAATAACATGAAAAAATACGACTGTTGTGAACAACCCCTCATAATTCAGTGCGCTATTTTGAATTTAAATCAGCTGATTTAAAACAAATATAAAAAAATAAATATTTACCTAACATCAAAAATTTTTTTAATTCTAATCCATGAATAAATAAATTTTATTTTGTTTGTTTACCAAACATCAGAGTCCTAAACCGATATAATTTGACGCCGCAAGTGTTCTGTTGCAAAAATTGCTAGCCGCAGGTTAAATTCGGATATTAGCCGGATATAACTATACCATCGACGGCGACGCACACTGGTTCATATTTTGAGAAGGCGGCCAAAATTATTTTTTTTATGTTCTCCGATTTTAAAATTTTTTTATTTTTATACTAGTGAACCTCGGGAGCCAAAAAATTTTAACCCTATTTCAACTATTTCATTGAGAACAGGGTGGTCCGAAATGGACTTTCTCAATATTTGGTTATAGTTTTGAATTTCTGAGTCAATTTTTGAAGTTGAAATGCTCATAACTTTTTTGTTTTTTAAGATTTTTTGACAGAATAAGTTTTGTGTATTAGTTTATTTTATTAGCTATACGTGGTTTAAAGCATTAAACTGCGACCTCTAGAACAATTTTTTTTTTTTAATGTCAAAATTTCCCGGAAATTTCCTATTTTATAGAGCATAACTCCTGCCCGTCAAAACGCGTCAAAAAAATCTATACTCTCTTGTAGTCCAGAATCTAACCTACATTTCTATACCCCATTGTACACACATCTGGATACGGTCTTGCGAACAACAGCAATTTCTGTGACCCAAGGTAAGATATTCGGTTCAAAAAATAAGTCCTGCAAGGAAACATTACTGAAATTAAAGAAGGTGAATCTTAAAGAATTTTCGACAAATAAAGCATCAGGCCACATAAATTATCTAGCACGTCAGGTTATCAATTAATTTGGAGAAGGTAAAGGTGTTGCCATTGTTATGAACTTATTGTGGGTGAACGGAAGCTGCAAAACGAATAGGCGACATAAATAGACTAACACGTTAGATTTCTGAGTAAGTTAAAGGTTAAACATTAGTAAATAGCCGCAACATAAACTACATAGTTTAATTACCTGAAAATTGCAACTTAATTTAAAAAAATGAAAGAGCAGGTAAATGGTAAAAAAACTAGCACGCAGTTATATTTTACGTGAAAATTACCTACATGTTACCTGTTAATTTATTGCCGGTATGTTATCCTTTTAAAAAGTGTGAAAACAGGGGTTTTTTTATGTTTTAAAGAAATGCTAATAAAAGATTAAATTTGTATTTAAAAAAGGGTTTTTATGTTTCAAAGAAGTGGTAACAAAAGATCATTTAAAAAAACTGCTATCAAGAGTATAAAAATGCATGCATTCAAAATTTTACCTTTATTGTTGTTTAAACAATGGCTAAGTTCAGTTATAAAGTTCTCGCAGGTATATATTGTCAACAGAAAGATGAAAAAGACTTTGTGTTACACATAATGAATAAGCCATTCTTTAAATTATGCAACTAACAAAAAATCAAAATCCATAAGATAAAAATTAAAAATTTTTCATTTGCATTAAGAAAACGGTACCTTAAATGTTCTAGAAACAAGAAAACGTTTTACTTAAGCAACGAAAAACCGCTAACAAATGATCTAATTTTTAAGAAGCGGTCAATAACCGCTAAGGAAACTGGAAAAGTGGGTCGGCCCGCAAAACAAATTGACAATTGCAGTGAAAGATCACGAAGACACAAGCTTGCAAATATCAATGAAGAAATTTCACATAGTATGATAAAGGATTAATTTCTGCATCAAATTCAACCAACGCAAAATAAGAAAACAAAAATTGCAATAATTGAAAAAATAGTGGAAGCGAGCCCTAAACGCACAAAGAGGATTTTAAAAAGTATGCCTACACCAACTGAAGAAATGAAATTTACTCCAGAAGAAGCATTTGCACTATTTCTGGACTTAAAACTGACAAAAAATCAGTATACAGAACTGCGAAAGCGAACCAATGAAAAAATTTGTGGAATCCTTCCAGCATATCGAGATTTAGTTTCTGTCAAAGAGTGCTTACCTTTACAAACGGCTATTAGTGTAACTTCAAGTTCAGCAGAAGTAAAATTGCAGGCTCTTCTCGAACACACTGCAGAACGATTATTAAATACACTTGATGCTGACTGTTTAAAAAAACTTAAAAATTGCAGCATCACTTTATTTTCTAAATGGGGATGTGATGGAAGCTCTGGTCAGAAACAGTACAAGCAATGTAATTCAGAAAATTCATCTGATGCTAACTTATTCATGGAATCTTTAGTTCCATTACGTTTAAGAAAAACTTATATTGGCTTAGAGCCGTCAACCAGTAGAGTTACAGAAATGGATGTATGGAAAAATGAAATTCCCTCTTCAACAAAGTATTGCAGACCAATAAAGTTTGTTTACAAGAAGGAAACTAAAGATGTCATAACTGAAGAAGTTCGAAAAATAAAAGATCAAATTAAAGAACTTCAACCGGCAATATTTAAATTTGATGACCAATGCATTGAAATTAATTTTCAAATGTTCCTTACAATGATCGATGGAAAAGTTGCACAAGCGAACAAAGTCTTCGTCAAGCTGTACCATATGCCAAAAGACATCAAGTCAATTAAGCCAACCCCCATCACAAGACAATAGTTTCAATGAAGCATACGAATTTGGAATGTCCCCTCTTCATACCAGAATTCGTTTTATGGAGCATATTCTTAAATTGGGTTATGATTTGGAATTTGGCCTGTTAGGCGAAACAGTGAGAAAAAATGAAAAATGTGGAAAAAAGGAAGCAAACAAAAAAACAAATTCAAGAAAAATACCTTCACCTAGGCCTTATAATTGATCAGCCAAAACAAGGAGAAGGAAATTCAAATGATGGAAACACTGCAAAGAGATTCTTTTCCGATCCAGAAACTGCAGCATCTATCACAGGAGTACATTTTGAATTAATAAGACGATTCCAGATCATTTTACAAGTTATATCATGTAGCAGAAAGATAAATGCAAAAAAATGCAGTATGCAAATGAAACAGCAATTCTTTATAACAAAAAATACTCTTGGAGACATATGCCAACCACAGTTCATAAAATTTTATACCATGGGGATCAAATAGTTCAACACAATATGCTACCAATTGGAGATCTATCTGAAGAAGCGCAAGAAAAAAAGGAACAACGACTACAGATTCTTCCGCGAGCATAACACAAGAAAAATGTCCAGAAGTTGTACTAATGAAGATCTTATTACTATTTTGTTGTGCACATCAGATCCATATATGTCCAGTATTCGACAAAAATGGAAATCAACCTCAATCGAATTAGAGGAAGAAGCTAAACAACTTCTGGAAAATGAAACCCAAAGCTAGTTAGAAGAAATTTTTACTAATATTGTTTAATTTAAAATTGTTTATAGATTATAATTTGTTTTTGATTTAAGTATATATTTGTATTAATATATAAAAATAAAATACACATACATCTCAAACCAAAAATAAAAGTTGAATTACCTTAAATGTTATCGATAGCCAAGAATGCTATTTGGGCATTTTTCAAAATATTCCTTTTTAGTTTTATCCTTATAACAACTCGTCTCGTCCCAAAAAAGCCAACCTTTGGCCCCTGTGAATATTGGGACTAAAAAATTTACAGGGGCCAAATATTGGCATTTTCTGACAGGATCTAAGTTCGACAATAAAAAATAAGTATTAGTTGTAAAATACAAGAGAAATAATGATAAATTATAAAAAAATCATATTTGAAATATTCAACTTTTACACCGAAACTCAACAAAAAAATGAAAATGCATTTTGAACTCCCCATAACTTTTGCTCCTATCAGTCGAATTTTAAAAAATTTTTATAGCGCAAGTTAAAGCCTAACATCGCACCTATTGAGCAAAAAAAATCGCATAAAAAAATACCGATCCAGTCAAAAGTTATGGAATTTTGACCGCCTTTTCGTAAAATTTCCCACTGTGCGACGGCTACAAAATCTAATGCGGCTCAGCTGCTCAGCGCAGGTCTCTTCTGATTAATTACGACAGCACAATAAACATAGCAAGCAAAGTTCTATTAATTTAAGACACTTTTTGTTAACATGTTAGAACATTATGACAATATAACATGATAGCACACCTTGTGAATGCCCCAAATATGCAGTTACAGTAGTTCCCGCTTAAATGCACCCCGCTTAAATGATTTCCCCTCTTAAATGCCCAAAATGTGCTGCCAAGCTAAATTTTCACATTTATTTATTTATTTATCGATCGACATGAACAATAACAATTTTAATATCCGGCAAGGCATTTATAAAGTAAGTAAAAGTATTTTTGTACTTATATATATGGCAACACACCCAGTAAAAACTTCGCCTACTTTGTTAAAATTAATAGCTTCTTTCACTCATTCTTTAGTAGCTTTCTTCTATATAACTACTCTAACTACTTATTTTTCAGGTGTATGTAGGTAAAAAATAATGACTAGTATTTAAATGCGTTCATTTTGGGACATCCCTTGTAAAATTCATTGGTTCTTTCAGTAGACTTGGAAGAATGTATTATTTTTACTTTTTTCTGATTACTTAACACATTATTTTGTAGGCGAAGTTTTTACTGGGCAAATATTTAAAACGGCAGTTGAAGTAAAAAAAGTAAATTTCTCTTGAATTTCGAAAATCAGAGAATAATTTTAAAGAGTTATCGGAATCTTCCGATGATGAAGAGGAAATAATTGAAGCTTCAACTAAGTGCCATTAGTTTTATCCGTAGAGATTTATGCAACAAAATAAATACACAAATGAAATTGAAACCATGGAAGGAAGACATAATAAATGGTTTTAATAATATTAACACGGCGTTAACATTTGCCTAAATATTGGTTCGAATAAACATTTAAAGTTTTAAAACAAAGACCTAAAGCCCGACAATTTATTAATATGTACTTGAAAATAATAAAGGTCGAATAAAATACATACATACATATTACATACAAAACATAATTATATTTTTAATAAATATGTATGTATGTGCATACAAATTTATGTTAGAATGTTTATTGAATTAGTTTTGTTATTATATATAATTTCGTATGAGAACTAGGTATAATAAATTTTATTTCCCTTATAACTAAAAAAGTACTTTTAAATGAATATTGAGTTTTTAAGCGAGGCTTTTATAAATCCGTTGATTGCGCATTTATCCGGGTTATCCCCGTTTAAATGCGTAGAAAACTGAACATTTTTCGATGCGCACTTATAAGCGGAAACTACTGTATTTGCTTTGATTTATTCTTAATCGAACGTCTTTAAGGAGTAGGAGTCGGACGGAATCGAAGTTAGAACTATTTTTTGATGACTTCACAGCCCTGAATCATAGACTCTATTTGTAGTAATAAATATTAATAGTATGACTAATATTGATCTTATTTGAGTAAATAGGGTATGTTGAGTATGTGCGAAACACATACAAATATTTGTTGTTGTTTGCGTCATCTCAAGTGTAGTTCTGAATTTTGCTGTTGGTAACACTGATCTTAAGACAACTTTGATTATCTTCAATGTAATGAAGAATAGTTTTTAATCAATATCTTTCATTAAAAAACAGTTTTACAATTTTTTTTAATGTTTTATATAAACAATGTTATTTTAAATTAAAGTACAATATACAGTGAACTCGCGAAAACGTGAACTAATTTTTACCAAGGGTGTTCACGTTTTCAAATTTGTTCACGTTTTCGATTGTGAAAATTTTAGAAAAAGTTAAGCTCGAAATAATATCTCAATTATTAAGATTGGATAAAAAATTAAAATTTTTCATTTATTCACTATACAAAAATAAAGTAAAATAAAATATTTATACTTTTTCACTTCTAAAAAACAAAAAACTCAAATACTATGTACTAATGCTAGAAACACAACTGGGACGAATTATTCGCAACGAATATCCGTCGTCAAAAATAGAACACATTGGTATGTATGAAAATACACACAATCATTGCGTAGCCCGAAATTCGTCCTGCGTAACGAAAACTGCGATAGGTTTATTTCTATTTCTTACGCAGACGAACGACGAATAAATAGGGACAGGGACTGCTAACCGCAGCTTAATCGTGAAAGCTGTAAAGACTCACAGGGAACAATAGCTTCTATTGCGAACTTGGCTAAAATTTGCAAAAATGGCGAAAATTCGCGAAAATTTTTAATATTTCAAACAAGTCATAAGGAATGGCAAAAATTCGGTAAAAATTGCTAAATTAGCGGAAATTCGCAAAAAATTTGCTAACAGCGTCATAATAGCAATGTCTTATATTGCTTTTAAGAATTACAGCGCTTACAGATAAAAGTCACTTATATCGCGAACATGGCTAAAATTCGCAAAAATTGCGAAATTGAAAAAAACGCAAAATTTTTTTGGAAATCGCTAAATCAGTTAAAAAAATTAAAATATCCGATAATAACAAAAAAAAACATAGCGAAAATTCGCGAAAATTTTTCATTTTTCAAAGAACCCATAAAATTAGACTATTAGGAATGGCAAAAATTCGTTAAAAATTGCCAAATTAGCGGAAATTCGCCAAAATTTGCTAACAGCAGCATGACAGCAAAGTCGACTATTTATTATAAATCGTTAAAGCTGTAAAGAATCATAAAACTTACAGGAACAAAATTTGAAACAAACCCAAAAACTAATTTAAGTTTGCTCAATTTAATAAAATTTATTGCTAGTTAGAAAAGATTAAAATGTTTTTATAATCAAGCGTCTAAGGTATTTATTTTTATAAATTACAAAAAAAATCGAGTCACATTAATACCTGAAATTCGCGCACTTATTGTGTCTCATTTGACGAATTTACGCAACGAATTCTTGCCGACGAATTCGTCGTACTATGTGAAGTTCGTCGTTCGTACCAGTTGTGTTTATACCATAACAAATAAAATTATTCCAGCTAACATTTGGCTGATTATTTTTTGTAAAAATCACCCAAATGATCCTTTTCAGATCAGTTTTGATAATTAAAAACGGATTTATCACTTCAGTGATTGAAAAAGGATTCATATATGATTCATTTATATGTTTAAATAATGATTTTAAAATATTTTTGTTTTTGCCAAATGAAAAAAAATAATAGAAGCTTTCATGTTAGCCAAATAAATAAGAAACTTGGCTAAAAAAGAAGCCCAAAAATTATTGACAATTTATGAACACAAATGTTAGTGCAAATTGTTTCTTCTCTTCTTTGCGAAAAACCGATAACTTTTTTGTCGTTTAAAATAATGCTGGTTCGAATAATCTAAAGCCATAATGGAGCTGATTTTATCGGAGAAAAAATAAAAAACATGACAGTTAAAAAATTATATGAAATATTATCGAAAACAATATAATTTACTATTGAAAAATGAGACGAAAACGACTCAATAATGATTATAAAAACTACCATTAAATTGATCAAAAAGGAATCAGAAAATTGTATCACAAATGATTCTTTCCGGTGATTCATCGGTAGGGTACCATTTTCTCACAACGAGAGTATCATTTATGATTGCAAAATGAGCTCATACACGGATATTTTGCTGTTGAAGCTGGTTCCTAAATGATTAGATTATAATTCAAAATGCTAGCTGGGATATTCTCTGTAATTTTTAGCAACTTAATAAAAATTGATTAAAGTAAATAAAAAAACCATTAATGTCCCTTTAAGGCTTTATTTAATGCTTCCACGGCTTTCTTGTGTTTTATTACGATTTCTGGCTGTTCTAAAATAGAAACACTATCTTCGTCACCTTTAGATTCATTATCAATTTCAAAAATTCACATATAAATTTTTAAAGAAAAATTACAAATTTTCTATAAAACAAACCTAAGGATTCATTTGCATGTATTTGTGAAAACAATCAACGTAAACAGTAAAATAAGTTTAGGGATTCCCGAAATTAAAAGTAAATTCAAAAAATAAAAAGAAAAAAAACTCAGAAAACTTTGTTCACGTTTTAGAGCTTTCAGACTTTGTTCACGTTTTAGAGTAGTCAATGTAAAAATAAAAGTGTTCACGTTTTCGAGTCGTTCATGTGTTCGAGTGTTCACGTTTTCGCGAGTTCACTGTATTGTTAATTGAGAGTGCTGCTAGGAAGAATAGAAAAAGTTACACTTTTTCTTAAAAAAGTTACGTTTTTGCAAAAGTAAAATTTTGAAATATTCCTTGAATAAATAGTAAACTTATGTGATTTATATAAAATTAATATTTTTATTCAATATTTAAGAAAAAATAACTATAACCCAGTATAAAAAAATTTGGGATTTTTGAAGCACTTAAGAGAAAAAGTGCATAATCGAGCGCCGCAATAAGAGAGCTCTTATACAGCAGTAAATGATAAAAAATAAAATATACAAAAAAGCTGATATTTTAGTGCTGACAACGAAGAAGGTTTTAAAGCGCAAAAAATAATGGTTTACGAAAAATGCATTTAAACAAGTAAACATAAATGAATATGTTTTATATAGTTAGCCCTTAAAATAGCACTTTAGGAGTGCCTTGTTTGCATGTTAAAAAAACGCTTATTGTTAGCAGAAAATAGTCCTCCAAACCGGGAACACTCCATACACAAATCAGGCATCCCCTCAGCAGGTTTAAAGCGATTTGAGGTGTGAATTCATACATAAAACCTGCTCCTTTTGTTTATTTTATTTGGTTTTATTTGGTTTTATATCTTTAGTTTTTCTAAAATCTTTATGGGTGAAGTTTCCTGATGATCTGGCCTAAGCAACCAGTGAAATGCGCATAGGAATAGCTTATCCCATCAACAATAAATTTCAAGTGTTTTTATCAAGAATAAAAATTGGGAATTAAGCACGAATAACAAAATCTTTTAAATCAAAATTATTATATTTTTTATGAATACGGCATTAAAATAATTTTAAATTAAATTTATAAATTAGTGGGTCCCAAAAATTTTTTTTTTTTTAATTTTCAGGGGTGCACAATTTAAAAGCTAATTGCACACAAAAAAAAAAAATTGTGATGCCAAAAAATTTGAGCATTTGACGATTATGCTGTTGGGGTAAACAAAAACTTGTTGTCGTAAATGAAAACCTTTTGTCGCAAGAAAATTTCCAACAAAATTTTTTTTACCGCAACAACATGAAAGTATTTGAAGTTTTTCAACAGCAAAATTATTTGTTGCAAATGAAATATCTTTTGTCGTTAAAGGTTTTCCTCTTAAATAAAAGCACATTGAAAATTGCTGTTGACGTAAATGATTTGCATTTGCAGGAAATAACAATTTTTGTTGCCATAAAATATTTATTTTTTAAATCAAATAATATTACTGTTGTCCCAAAAAAAATTGTATTTGAACAATGAATTTACACTTTGGGACAAAAGAAACAGACTTGTTGCTACAAATGCAAAATCTTGTTGGGCACAATCCGAATGTAAATTATATTTGAATCAAAATCAATTTCTTTTGGCACTACAGTCTTTTTTTTTGTGTGTGGATATTTTTAAGATTTTTCGGAAGAGGTTTAGAGGTCGCTCATGTCGAGGTTTTGCCAAAAATCGGGGTTTTCGATTTGTTTTTGAGTTTACTTTATAACTTTGTCAAAAACCACAATTTTCTTCACTTTTAAGGAAATAAATAAAATATACAAGTTTTATTTTGGTATACAATGACTATAAGTTTGTGCTATGAATTTGCTCGTTTAGGTACCCTACATTACAATTTTTCGTAATTTTTCCATAAATTTTGCAAATAATGCTTTATAACTTTTAACATTTTTATGAAAGTTAAATAATTTAGAAGGAAATATTTTTGAAAAACAAATAAAAATTAAGCGTTTTGCTTTTGCTTTGCTTAAAAATCATTTATTGGGTTCTTACGTTTAGTTTTATACCCTGCAATAAATTTTGGAAATCAGTTTCAGAAGTTGTGACATTGATGTAAGTGTTCTCCATTACCAATACGTGGTGATTTGAGCAATTTTACTAAAGACCAGCTTAAAGACATGCAACCAAGAGTAATTGAGCCCCTTGTATGTGTAATTGATAGGTAGGAGAATAGGTCAAAAGGGATAAAAGCTCCCCTTCCCTACATCTTCTTAACTAAAGCTTCGTACAGACAGTGTTCAGATCTTACAATGTTGTCATTAAAATTACCTAAAAATGTCTTGCAACTGTATTAACATTGTAAGCTTATTTTCATTTGGCAGACATGTAAAATTAATGCCAATGACAAGATTGTAAGATCTGACCACCGTCTGTACGGAGCTTTATTATCCAATGTTCTTTAAATTTGTTACACTATTTATCATCTGGAAGGAATTATAGCATATAATTAATTTTATATTTTATTATTTAGGGTGTGAAATAGGGCAAGAGCAGCAAAAGTTCCCCTTCCTTAATCTTCTTAACTAATCAACAGGTTTTCTTAAAATTTGGTATGCAGACCAGAGAAAGACAAGGGTAAAAAAAAAATTAAAGTACTCTAGCACATATCTATTTATAAATTTTTTTTCATAAATGCTGCCAGAATTTTTTTTTTTTGTTATTGCTGAATCACTAATAAATCAATTTTTTCAAAGTCGTTTGCGTAAAATTCAACAATATTTTATTAAAAAAGGGATTGTATTTTAAAGAAAATCTTAAAAAAATGACAAAATGGGCGCAAATTAAAATACGTCATTTTATTTGAATCGTTCTTAATAAAAACACAAAAAGTTGCCGAATGCCAAAAAAATCAATAAATCGAATATTCGCAGTTAAGAAACTAGATATCACAGGTAAATACATTCATACCTATTATGACTTTGAGATGTTTATCTGTTGGCAGTTGCATTTTTAAGACGCTTAAAATTGTTTTAAATTTAAAGGCTGAAGTCGATTAGTAAGCCAACGAAAATGTTAGCTTTACAGAAGACTTTAGCATCACGCTTTGGTGGAAAAACAACTCCAAAAGATATCCACGGTCAGTGTTGAAAAATTCAGTACTTTAGTACTTTTTTCAGTACTTTTTCATACTAAAAATACCGCAGTACCCCCACGTTGTTTTAAGTACTTTTTTATCCATTGCGCTTTTTAACTCTTACGGCCATTTTTACCAAGTTCGGTTATAATTTGCTATCGGTTATAGCTGTCAAAACGTATTGTTAACAGGAACTTTAATTAAGAGTTAACTGAACTTGGTGAAATTGGCCGTTAATATGTTAAAAATATTCCCAACCCAGCGCTAAACTAAAACTGTGAGATGTGATAAATTCAATAGCAAACTTTGGTAACCATGTGTTTGCTGCAAAATGTATGTTGTTGTATATTAAAAATAATTGACGAAGTTAATATTGAAATGCAAAGCGAGGACGCCTGGATTCGTATTTTGCTATCCAGAAAGGAATATTTGTTCTTATAAGAGGCAAGAAATTTTATAAAATGGGATGCGCTGGATAATATGTAAGTGGAAAATTTAAATGAAAACCATTTACCTTTTAATGAATTTTTTTTTTTTTGGAATTCGATTTAACATATTTATAGAAACATGCAAAGTTAACAAGAAAATTCTTTATAAATTAAAAAAACTACAAAATCATTTTATTTGAGATTTTGCGAATTATTAAGATCTAAAATTTTTTTGGAAATAAAACATAAAAAATGATAAGCAGATTCACTCCATAATATATTGTTTCCGGGAAAACCAATAGCATTGTTATTAATATTATTTTCGAACGTGAAAGAAAACTTTGAAGATATAATTTCTCAATTGCGTGTACACACTGAAAATATTTAAAATTTTGGAAAATACAGCCAAAATTAAGAAAGAAATGGATGAACTAATGTTTTCTGCGATTTCACGTATCGGCTCTGGATTTCTATCGATACCACATTCCTCAGCATCAGTTGAACACACATTTTCATTTTCCGCAAAATGTTGTAAAAAGCGAAGGACGAATTCGTTTACAGATAGAAACTGTTTAAAATTTTATAAAAACTAAAGATCTATTAAAATCAAATCTGTGGCATTTTCATTCAACAAACGTTTTTGTTTACGATTTTAATATTTTGTATTTATGTATTTTAAACGAAATTTTTCTTTAATTTTGGTTTACTTTAGTTTTTGATAAAAATTATTTTTTTCATTGAGTTTTTTAAAAAATCTTTTGCTATCTTATCTCGACTTAAGATGTTTTGTCTAAATGCAACAGAAATGATAGTTGCTGTTTTACTTATAATATTTTTAACTATGTATCTCTTAAAGTAAAAAGAATTATATTAACTAAACTAAATTTCAAGCTTTATGTATTATTAAATTGTCGAGCCTGAGGTCTTATTTTTTAAAAAACTTTAAACGTTTATTTAAACCAATATTTCGCACTTCCTTGAGTTCCTTTTTCAGGGTTTTTTTATTTCTTACTATCGGGGGTGTGCTGGAAATCGCAAACGCAAGAATTTTTAAAGTCGTTTTTTAGTAAGATTTCTGTAATAAAAGAATTTTGTGACAAATATTTTACAAACATTGCTCTATTAAACAGAATTTTATAAAAAAAATTATACAAATTTGATTAAAAGTGTATTAAAAACAGCCTTATAATTCTTGCGTTTTGCGTTTGCGATTTCCAGCACACCTCCCTATATAAAATTTTAACAACTTTTTAACAAATTTTATAATAAATGACATTTAAAAAATTTTTTTATATATCGTTACCTTAATATAAAAAGGCCCCAACTCATTATTTTTGGAAATCCATTTTTTTATTGATTCTTGTAGTTGCTAATACACATTCTATTAAAATTTCAAGCAAATTAGATTAAAAATAAAGAAGTTATAAGCAGAACACAAAAAGCCCTAACTCATACACACAATTTTTCTAAAGAAAAAAAGCCCTAACTCATACACACAATTTTTCGAATCTGTATTTCAATCTGAATTCCTCGTTTAATTTTAATAAAGATGTTTTTTGACAATGTTTGTGTAGCTATATTATTTCAGCTTTTATTAAGTTTTTTCCTTCTCCTGTAAAAAGTGTTTTTGATGAGTTGGGGCCTTTTTATATTAAGGTAACGATATGTACAAAAAATATTTTTCAAATGAAACTTCATCTATTACAAAATAAATAAATTTTTAACTTCCGTTTCCATTTTTATAAATTAAATGTCTATAATTTTGTGTTACATTTTCAGCGTCTGACTTTTAATTAATGCTCGACGTTGTCGGTACCTTTATAATTTGTAACATAAATCTAGATCGTCAGGAAACCTTTTCCAAAGATTTTAGAAAAGCTAAAAATATTATACAAATAAAACTTTAAAGCGAATTAGAATTATAAACACTCAAAGTCTTACTTGTAACAATATCAAAACTAAAACAAAACACCAACAATAAACAGTAAGTTTATCTTTTCTTACATTCCCCTTCAATTTTTTGTTCCTTTTATTTTTAAAAATGATTGTTTTATTTTTTAACAAAAAGGACCATTTGGCAGAAAAAGTACCCTTTTAGTTGAAGTTAAGTACCATTTCAAAATTTCAATTTTCCAACACTGTCCACGGTTGTCTATATAAAAATCAAGAATTATATCAATTCCTGCAGCGCAGCATCAGAGCGGGTTTTCTTTTAATTAGCTGGAAACATGAAAAAAGAAACAGAAAAGATCCCAAAATAGTTGATAGCATTCTTTTTTAATTCTTTTTATAAAAAATCCCTTGCTTAAAAAAAATTCTATTTTATTATTGTAATAGAAGCATAACTTTATAATAATAGAAAATATTTATGTTTTAATATAGCTTTTACATAAATTAATAAAATTCTTATTTAATCAGTGCTATATTTGTTTGGCTGGTTTTGGAAAATACTTAAAAATAATTATCTTTTCTGCGTCAATTTTTAGGTCCTGGCTACACTCCTTGCTTTACAATAACCAGACGAATTGTTGAAGTTTCTTGCCGATACTCATCGGTACACGTTTATACTCATACGCATTCATACTACTATCCATTAGTCTTGGGCTTAATCGTTCGTTTAGGTGACCGGTCATTAACGTTCAATTCGAAACAGTGAACGAGTTCGTTCATTTCGTTCAGTCGGTCATTTCAGGTCACTTGTCTTTTGGGTCGGTTGATCGTTTGGATCAGTCGGTCTTTTGTATCAGTTGCTCTTTTGTGGTTTTCGTTCAGTCATTCACAATTGATTGAATACGGCAATGTGTTAAAAGAGTATAGCAATATTCATATAAGAAATATGTATACAATAATAGAAAACAATAAACACAAAGCAAATTCGAAGAAACATTTTGCTTTGTGTTATGCATTGTTTTTTGTGAATGACTGATTCAAAAGACCCAAGTGAACCATATTGAACGATGTATTATGAAAATGTGTAAAGCAATGTGACAATGAGTAAAAGAAACAAGTATATTATTCTGGCATAACAAACATATACACAAGAATAGTACTGTTGTTTCTTTTCAATCAGTTGTTCGGTAAGCAAGTGAATGACTGATTCAAACTGATTCAAAAGACCTGAAAAGACCCAAGTGAACCATATTGAACGATGAGACTGAACGGCCGTTCAACGTTCATTTGACTGATTCGTTTAATTGAACCGGGTCGTTCATGACCGACACAACTCTACTATCCATACGCATTCCTGTTTGTTATACAAACTTATATATGTTCATACTTATTGGTATTCATACCTGTCTGTACTCGGTGGCGTATGAATAGGTTATAAGTATTAAAAATAAACCTTTTTGGCTTTATCTGATGCAGACACTGTAGCATGTGAAAGGAACTTAAAGATATAAATTTGTTTTGCAAATTTCAACATTTAGAGCGTGAAATAGGGTAAAACGGGTAAAAGCTCTCCCTACCTATGTCTTCTTAAATAATTATACGATTATAGTTTCAAGTCTTGAAGGAACTAAAAGCTATAAATTGTAAAATCTAGAGCGGAAAATAAAGCATTAAGGGTAAACGCACCCCCCCCCCCTCCTATACCTTCTTAATTAACTGACCGATTCTCTTGAAAATTTTATGTTATAAAAACCCAAAATATTCACTAGAAATAAGTTGCATGCCAAAACAATGTCTGCCAGGTCAGCTAGTTCAAGTATAAAATTAAAGATACAACTTATGCGATACAAATTTATGCGCTTTTTTGAATTAAAAAAAAAAAAAAATAGAAAATCATTTTATAAATTTTAATTGAAGGATTGGGCTTCGAGAGGATTTACTATTTTAAAAATTTTAGCCGTATTTGCTTAAAAACTTCAATATAAAATGACTGACAGTTTTTTCTTAATATAAAAGATTCATTCGGAACTCGTTTTAAAACTAAAATAGACGTTTGAACTAAGACTCCTAGATATATTTTTTCTATAGGTAAAAAGTAATTGAGTTGGAAAATTCAAAACCACTTTCAGAGACGGGCAGTTCTTATCTTTATTAATGAATCAAGTACTTTTTTAAACACATTATTTCGTTCTGTGCAATGTACTAAAAGTTACGAAAATTTGGCCAAACATAACAAGACTACACATGTTACGTCTGGTCTAGTAAGAAATGTAACCAAACGGCATTGCTGACACTCATTCTCTCAACAATCCTTCCATGCTTTTATTAAATTTTATACATTTTGTAAATAGTTAATGAAAAACAACAGAAAATAATAAAAAAATGGTAGAGAATTTGAAGTTACAGCCGATGATTTTTTTAAGTGCTTTTAAATCTTTGCCTGAAG
Source organism: Pollenia griseotomentosa (assembly GCA_963931875.1). Taxonomy (NCBI): domain Eukaryota; kingdom Metazoa; phylum Arthropoda; class Insecta; order Diptera; family Polleniidae; genus Pollenia; species Pollenia griseotomentosa. Next base: position 64,809,738 of record OZ007562.1, read on the forward strand.
CTGAAGACCCAGTTATGTTTGAACACTTATTGTCGTGTTTAGCAATAAAATATACTAAATAAAAAAAAAAACTATGTGGTTTGTATCGTTTTAGAACTTTTCACACATTAAGGTTCTTTAAAAGTAGTAACGAGAGCGGTTGTTCGCGTCGTCCAAGATTAAATAATAAATCCTGATAAGAAAAAAGGATTGATTGTGAAAGATATTCGAAATGTTGTTAAAAAATTTCTTAGAAACTTCAATTGTTAAGTTGAAAATTTTTTGCATTTTAAAAATTCATGCACTAAAAAGTGGGTTTATTCACACAAATTGCCTTGCATATAACTCTAAGAATGGACCACAGCCTGAAGAAGTGGCTACGGGCGGTGAATTGAGAGGAAAGGGGTGTGGCAAAATTGTGTTATTTTATATTTCAACTAATTTTGAAGACCCAAAAGACCAGTGAACCTTAGAGAAGTTTTTCTGCCTGCCTGGCAGGGACAGGCTTAGCAGGTAGTAATAATAATAAGCAGATAAATAATTTAATAAAATTAAATCTTAATCACATTAAATCCATTTGTATGATAAATATTTTTAAATTTTATTAAATTAAATTTTAATGTTCAAATACCCAGTCTTTCATCCTCCTTATTAATCGCTTTCATTTGCTGCTTTAAATTTGTTTTCCTTAAACTTTCTCAATTTGAGTCTTCCATCGACAAGCTGTAAAAAGCACGGTATTGAGCGGTGCCATTGATTGTTACCGCAGCATCGAATCTGCTTTTCAGTATTTTCAATGTTCCCCATGATCTTCTCTGCTACTAAAAACTGTCTATGTTTCGTTACAATAATTATTTTCTCAATGGAATCAAGCAGTCGCATCAGTAATTTATCATAACTTATCTTCTGGTACCCATAAACTGAAACGGTTTCATGTTTTAAATCGTTTGATATGATTGCGATACCATTATTCAAGCAAATGAAGATACATTTAAAGTCTGGTGAATTCGTTTTTTCATATGATTTCGCGGAGAACTTTAAAGATGTTCTTCAGTTCATGACACCGTTACAGTTCATGAGTATTTCAGAAGATAAAGAAAAACTATCTCGAAAATCTTATAGCTCTTGAAAAAAAAATTTGGAATGCCAGCTGGGTGGCATTTTCATCCTTCTGCTCATGGTAATGGTTCATGTGATGGTATTGAAGCAAACCTTTAAAGAAATGCAGCGAAGTACAGCCTCCAGGGCTCTCATCAAGATTGCAACATAGATGCGTCCGCTTTAAGTTGGGAACAGAATAGTCGTTGGAGTACAACTTAAGGAGTAGCGCTTCAAGCTGTCAAAAGATAAAAACGACAGTTTTAAAGTAGTGTGAACAGAATACTTAGTTGTAGCAGTCGTTGCAGTTGAAGTTGAATCACAAAATTCGCCATTTTGCACTCTGTGGCGCTACTACAACTACTTTATTCTGTTCCAGGCCTTATTCTTTGGGCAAAGAAACATTGAAAACAATGAAGAGCAGATTTGATGCTGTGGTAACAATCGGTGGCACCACTCAATACCATGATTTATACCACTTTTCGATGAAAGAATCAAATTGAAAAAATGTTCTGTCTCTACTCAATGTAATATCTTTTCAAAGCCAAGCAAGAAACCAGCAGCGAAATCAACAGCTGAACCTAGCAACGCCAAGAAAGGTTTGGCAAATAAAGGCTATTAATATGGAAGAACGGCTATTTGAAAATTTACAAAACTTAAACACTTCATCAGCTACAATAAATAAATGCTATGTTCACATTTCAAATTGACATGATTACCACTAAATCACTACATTAATGACATATAATCCTCTGAACATAGCTGTAGAATCGGCCGCAATATACGTACCTCTCAAGTGTACAACCGACCACGATTTCTTCTTAATGTTTTTATTCCGTCTTTAAATACTCCATTTATTTTCTCCTTATACATTTATTAAAGTATTTTTATCCATTTTTAATAATTTTAAGAAATATAAATTTGTTTGTTTTCTTTTTTTTTCTTAATCAACTGTCATCTTAATCATCTCAAATGTAATGTCAACCAATATTTTGCTTTAACGCGTTTAAAAACCCAAATGTGAACATATCATACGTGTAAAAATAGTTTTGATATAAACGGATCTAATTGATTACACAGAAAAAAATTTAAAATAGTTTCTAATCACCGAATTCATAGAATCAAGCAAACAGTTTGTTTTTTCGCTTAAAATAAAATTATTTAAACTTTTAGAATTGTTGTTGGGAATTGTCAAAACCTGAGCTTTATTTAATTAAATCAATAAACACATTGTTTGAAACGGCAAAGTTTTGGACAATTTTTTTAATTAAAACTAAAAATACATTTATTAAAAAAAAAATCACAATTTAAAATTTTTAGTAATATCATCATTTTGGCAAAGGTGCAAAATCAACAAATTGTTTGCTCGATTCTATAAATTTGGTATGAATTTGACAATTTTAATTTTTTTCTTAAGGTTTTAGAAACACTTACACACAAACAGGAGAGAATTCAAAATGGTGCATATGCTAACAATTGAAAAACCCTTGTGTCTTGAGTTACAAAACATTTATTTTGTTAGATATCCCACTAAAGGCCAGGTGACACTATTATACTTTGTATTAATACATGTCACAAACTCAAGTAATATGAGAAAGTGTGAATGCAATGTGTCATAAAAATGACAAGTATTATGAAAAACAATTTGATATCCCATACGACTTCAACGTTTCTTGAAATGTTTCAAAACAATAATACTTTTCATTTGATCAGGACTAGTAAAATAAATAAATAAAATTTATTAAAAAACTAAGGCCTTGAGCTTAATTATTCGTTTGCTTATTGAATTATTTTATAATTTTTACCAATAAAAATTTCTGACAATAAAAAATTTAAATTTTTTTGGAACAACCGTTACATTATGTACATTAAATATAACTTTTTACAATTTTTGCAAAAAGAAAAAATGGCATAGCATAGTCGAATAGAGCATAAACAAGTAAGAGTGCTATATTCGGCTGTGCCGAATCTTATATACCCTTCACCATTGTGCCAGCAGAATACAGAGCAACTAAATAATTTTTACATATACATACATATTTACAATACTTAAAACTTCATTATAAATGAAATTTAAAAAGCGAAAACTGGTAAATATTTTTTTAAAATTGTTTTGGAACATAACAATATTAAAAAAATATTCTTTTTAAAAAACCAAGATTCGAACCAGGGAACTCACAGTTTCTTACTTAACACACCCCCTACCATGAAGGAACGCTGTTTAAATATCATTAAAATGAAATATAGACCGTTTACTGTTTACAACTCAACACAGTTTTTTGTTTGTTTTCTTTTTGTAAAGGCACTGTTGTCATTTTTTATCTCTTTTGGCGAGTTTTTAAGTAGCAAAAAAACACAAAAATTCCTAGTTTCTATTTGTTAAAATTATTTCGTTAAATAGATGAAATAATAAACGAAAATCATATTGGGCATTATGCTAGTATATGTAAACAAATGCGAAGGGGGGGAGAGATGAGACGACAACCGGATTTGAACTTCGCTTTTCATAAGGATTTATTTTGGTTGTAAGACTTGGACTCGTGAAGATCTATGGTTCCCGAAAATGGGTATTTTCCAAAAAAAAATTAATATTTTGGTCATAACTTTTTCGTATCTGAACCGATTTTCCCGAGTTTTTCAGAAAATATTTTTTATTAATTAAATTTCCGATCTTTTGATATATAAGGCGTAACCATAGGTCATATAACAGTCAAAAAATTCAGGTTTTTATACAATTTTTAATACTTTTTGTATGGAAGGTACCACGCCCACTTCTCCAATCCCGCCCACATTTTGTGGAATGGTGTGTATTTATAACCTTAATGTTTGTACCAAATTTGAAAACTTTGGCTCTTGCCGTTCTCCAGATATACAGAAAAAAGTAATAAAAATACAACAACCACAAGGGATTTTTTGGAAAAATTAGAGGCAGTCGTGGTTTTTTGGTCATATCTCAGCCATTGTTGGACCAATCTGGCTGAATTTCAATAGCAAGAAATGGTGGACTATATGTGACATAAATGTAAAACAACCTAGCCGCTATCATGTCTGGAGTCTCCGGAAAACACATATCAAACGTAAGACGGACAGACGTACGGACAGACGGACGGATATCGTTAAATCAACTTCTCTCCTCATAAGGACCCAAAATATATATACTTTACAGGGCCTAAGATCAATATTGTAGAAATTACAAACGGAATGACAAACTTATATATACCCTTTTCCACCTGTGGAGAAGGGCATAAAAAGTATAAAGACCCATTCGCCCATATCTTGAATAATTTTTCCCTCGTAATTTTTCCCCTTTTCAAATATTTGCGATCAATTCCCATGAAAAAAGGTAATTTAAAGGAGAATAATAAAGTGAAAAAATGTTCAAGGGAATAAATTCCCCTTATCGTTTTTTCCCCTCGTAATTTGTTAACGTTTCCCTTAGATTTTCTCACTTTATTTTTGCTAGGGGAATATAACATGTATGTTGGTAGTTCCTCCTATAAATCGAAAATTAACCCTCAAACACCCAAGACCGCCTACAGACGGTCATAAGAATAAATAAGTATTGAAGAAAACCTATTTATTTCACGCTGTTACGATGCAAAAAATTTAAATGAGTATTCAATTCTCAGTATAACGGTACCAATTGAATTGAATGATTGAGATAGTGTGGAAGAAGGAATAATTCTAGTCAGAACTTTGATGCGAAAAGACAAATAAATTTCAAATTACATATTTAAATTTCAGGAATTTGAGGGTCAAGGGTTAGATCCATTAATAAGGCACAAACCGATATATTGTTCAACAAAATGCAAAACAATAGGTTCATTGCCGACGGATTTGTAAAAGACGTGGTGGCAGAATTTTGGAAAATATTTTACTACATAAAATTTAAAAAGTGCAAAAAACCAACGTGTAATCTACCTATCCCTCCAATACTAATTTTTTATATTTATTAATTAAACTTTTCTTTAAAATATATACGTGTATATTTTTAAACAAAAATTTCATTGATTTTTATTTATTCTAATCTTTCTTCTTTTTTTTACATTCACTGGAACTGATAGCGTGAAAAATTTTTCACATGAGATTCACGATTACTTTTTTCCCTTCGAGGAGAATGAAAATTTCATGGGAACCAAAATTCCACTTGTTATTCACGCATAACAGTTTCCGCACCAAGCGCAATTATTTTTTTTATAAGATTATATAGCCATTTGCTTTTAATGAAATTTTAATAAATATTGTTACGAAAGTAACTTTAGTTAAGAATTATTTGTAATTATTGGTTAAGAATTAGTTGTAATTATTATTTATCTTGTATTTATTAGTTGTTTTGTATTTTAAGGTAATTTTAATAGTTCACATTGTTATTGAAAAATTGTTATTCTTTAGTACACTTTAATCCCAATGTGCAGAAAGCCCTCGAAATGACCGTTAAATAAGCTTCAGTATAAGTGGTGAAATAAGTGCCGCCGTAAAACATAATAGACGTGAGAGTGGTGAATAGTAAGTTCTCGAACCTTCGAAAGACATCTAGAGGGCACCAGAAGATTGAATGGAAGTATAAATACTAGCGAAGCTTAGCATCTAGAGAGAGTAATAGTTCAGACTTTGTCAAGTTGATACGCATCACGCGGAGAAAATTAAAAACATTGAAGTGTGTTGATCACAATAGTGAGTTTTAAACAAAAGCTGTAAGTTACGGTTGTTAAAGTGACTAAGTTCTTAATTAATAAGTGTTATACATTAAAGTGTTGTGGTTATTTAGTTTGTTTTAAATTGCAATCAACGAACTCGAAACGGTTTATTATAAAGGAAATAAACCAAAACGTTTTTAAAAGGCAGTAACGTAGCAATATTATTTGTGTAACTATGTTTAAACAAGTGATATAAGTGTGACATGCCATACTTATATAAACTGGTCTTAGCTTTTAAATACTTTTAAAAAATAATTATTTTCTTAATATTGAGAGCAATGCCAGCGCTCAGTAATGCTCGTTGGAGTTCTGGAGCTATTCTGGGGCCTGATTATGGCAGTCGTGATCGAATACTTTCTCGATTCGAAAGCAATTTAATATCTAATTATTTTAGTCAATACTGAAGGAATTGCAATTATTTGTTCAGGGTTGTAAAGCATTAATCTGAGTTTCACAATAAAGAAAAAATAATTTCGATTCGTTCAGTATCTACTGAAATGAAATTGCTTTCGAATCGAGAAATTACTCGATCACGACTGCCAGAATTAGCCCCCTGGTAATAATAACTGTACTAAAAATTACTATATTTTGTAGTTTGTTTTTAAATCAGCATGTAAAAACAGTTAAAAAATAAATTTCCTGCGGCCAATTTCACCAAGTTTGGTTAAAATTAACATTAACTTCAACTTCCAGTTCGACAGTTAGAACTGGTTATAACTGAATTATAACTGAACTTAGTGGAATTGGCCGTTAATAAAATAATTAAATTTTAAAATTTTTGTATACTTTAATTACATTTTCATTAATTTCTAACTTTAACGAAAACGATATAAAAAAACTTCAATCATTTACTGTAAAACTCTTGTGAGTGTACAGATAAATGCTAAAAACCCCAATATGGAGACAAATCTTCGCATTTGGCAACATTTCCTTTTTAAATTTGTTGGGTTTCGCAACTTTATTTAAAAACTAGTGGCAAAGAATGGCAATGCTGGTTTCAACCCTTAAAGTTTTCGCCTTCCTCCCCAAAGTCTATTTATTCATGCTACTACTACATACTATTATTACGACTACGACAATGAACGAGTACGACGACAACAACAACTCGAAAAGAAAATAACATCGATACCATACGATGGTTATCTTAACCTGTTCTAGTTAAGCTTTTACGCACAACAACTGCAACAAGAACAACACACTGTCACAACTGAACAATTGTGTGTGTATGTGTATGTGAATGTTGTTGTTGGTTTGCTGGTGTTGTTTATGCCAAAATGTTGTCCTTTTACGTCGTTTTGTTGTTTAATCTCTGGTTTATTTATTGTTTATAAGAAATAAAACATTTGTTGGATGGAGCATTATAAAATTTATTTTAACGCACACTCAACTTTATTTTATTTTGTGTTTTTTTTAGGGGAGAATTAGCAAAATGAGAAAGAGAGCTAGTAAGTGTGTGTATATGTTTGAAAATGTTTTCACGATGATGGCAATGAGAGTGAACGATGATTTTTCTTTTGTATGTTAAATTCATTTAGTAGCACAAGAACGAAATCAACCCAGAAATACTTGGCCCAGTATCAATTTGTACGTTTTCCCATAATGTCTGCCATAGATACGTGGACATCATTGTCGTTGTCGTGTACGGTAGAAGAACAACAGCAAAAATAGCTCAATCAAGAAGAAAAAGAAAGAAATAAATAAAATATAATGATAGTGTAAAAATTGTCTAAGAAAAATAAAATTATGATTTCTGCAAATAATTTGTATATAATATAAAAAAAAATTAATAATACGAAATCGTCATTGCGTGTTGAAAAAGTTAAATTTTAAAAAAAGGTGCTGATGTGAAAAATTTCAAATGAAAATTTTTTAATTCTTTTTCCAATACATATAGATTTCTTATATGTATATGAATTTATTTATATGTGTAGTTGTGTATCTGAAAAGTGTATTTAAGTATGTATGACTGTGTACATATAGAATTTTCGCCCATATAGATACACACTAACTTTAACCACACGTTCTGTGGCGAGCGATTTCTTAAAAACGAGTATAATGTCGTGTTATTCGTTCATTAATGTGCTTTAACAACAGTCGGCCAGTCAGCCATAAAAACAGGCTGTTTTTTAATGTCGTAAATATAAAGTCATCTTTGGTTGTCGTAAAATGCCCTGTTCTAACAAGAATGAATAAAAAAACACGAAAACAAAATGTGAAATATATTAAAAAAAATCTTAATTTTTAATAGAAATTATTTTAATAGTGACTCAACATTAAAATATTTAAAAGATTCTAAACAGTTTCATGAATAAAAAATAAAAAAAATTTTACTCAATTCTATTGATTGGATTTTCGTTTTAGCAGATTTTATTTTTGTTTTAGAACGAATATTAATCATAAAAATTCCCCAATTTGTTTTATTAAAAAAAAAAACCAATTAGAACGAAATGTTATCAGGAAACGGATGAATCGTTTAGTCGTATCATAATAATTGCATTTAGACAATAAGAGACAGTAAGCGGATTTTGTTTATTGCAAAATTTGAAACAGTTACTCTTCGTTTACTTATCGTTATTTCTTTGTTGTTTCTTTTATGTCTATTTTCTAGCACATCTTGGAAATGCCTTCAACTAAAACAATGCACTTGTACTATTTGAAAATACTCATTCTCTTTTTCTTGTACTCTCGTTTTAACCCCCTTCATGTTTTATTTTCAACTTGCGATTTGCTAACAGCGCAAGTCCTTTACTATTGACAGTTTGGCTAATAATTTTTTTTGCTCTATGCCCAGCTGAGCGACTGCAGTTTTGTCTCTTGCTGTTGCTATTGCTATTCCGTTACTGCCTTGCTATTTCTGCTGGCCAGGTCATTTTGTTTGTTGTTTTTTTTTAGTGTTTCCATGCTTTGCAATTGTCATAAGTTCCGTATCGTACAAGTGTCCTACTTGTTCATAATTTCTTCGTTTTCTGTTGTCGTTTTATTTACTAAGGTGCTGCTTGTATTGTTTCGTCCACCCGTTTTAAGATTTCGACATGCACACGACCAATATGCAAACATAAAAATATTATCACTCAGTCTATCGTCTGGCCCGTTTTGCATTAAGTACGAGGGTGGTTAAAAATGATTTTTATTAGTTCGTGTTTATCACATATCAAACGTATGGAAATAAAATACATGCAGAGTATTTTATTTTTTCCGTAAGATAAGTGTCGGATCATGAAATGTGGGTTTAGTTTACAGAGTTTTTATGAAATTTCTAAATGCAATTCGGTTTTAAGCCATTCATCTTATTTTGGACCATCTGTGCCAAGTTGTTCGTGGCAGCCCTCTGTGCCGACGTCCTTGTGGATTCCATTGAAGGCTCACTTAGCCAACTTTCGGTGCCTGATTTCGTTATCAACTGGTAACATATTGCAAAAATATTTCAAGTATTCTTCTCATGCACTTGTTTATGAATACTTGCTCACTTAGCCAACTTTCGGTGCCTGATTTCGTTATCAACTGGTAACATATTGCAAAAATATTTCAAGTATTCTTCTCATGCACTTGTTTATGAATACTTGCAGTTTACGCGTGATTGATGTAGTGACCTTCCGTGTCTAACACCCATACAGTAGAACTAATTTCACACTGGAGTTAAATACGTAGAAGTTTTGATATATGAGGGGATTTGTGGATTCTGCTGGTTACATCCGTGTCTGCTCCTCCGTTTTTGTCTATAATGCAACCTAGGTAGCTGAATTTTTTTTACATCGGTTATAACAGTGCCGCTTATTTTCCACCCAACTGCCAACCGTTTTCCTAAAGTTTGTTGATTTCCTCTTGGATGCCGCTTGGTGTATGAGACATTTATCAGATGTTGTCGGCGTAATCTTAATCGTGAGGACGGGGAGGATTTCCCAGAGCGCACTTCCAGCGATCTTTGGTTAAATAAGACTATTATAATTTGAATATTTATATTTATTCTCTAAGCTTTTTTTAAATTTTGAAATTTTTTAATTGTTTTCGCGGTTGAGCTCAATCCCATTTCGACAGATCATGTCTTAAATTATGACTAGCAACTTCAGAACACTTGGGTAATCTTGTACAAAATTCAACACTATATACATTCATAAATACATGTGCAATTACTTAAACATTGTATTTCATCGTTTTTTTTTATATTACGAGAAATGGTAAAATTTTCTTATTAGCAATTCTGATTAAATCATATTAAAATCGAATTCATCAATAATCTTACAAATATTCATGCACCCATTGCCGGGGTGAAATCGTAAGGGTTTAGTATTTTTTTAAGTATAGTGATCTCAATTGCATTCCATTGAAATTTATGGTGGCGAAATATGGGGATATTCATGAATTATTTTATTATCTTAATGGCATAAATTAAGATGTATAGTGTAAAAGTCACTGACTAATTGACTCTCCCTCGTATCTAAGTACCAACTTACGTATGAATGTATTTAAATATGTATACGTATAAATTTGTATGTGTAAACACATACATTCATACGTACATATGTAGATACATACATGTTTTGACAGATTTACAGAATAGATTTTCTTGTTTACCTTTTCTTTGATACAACAAACTAAAACATTTACTAACATTTCTTGAATTTACATACTTAATATTATTAATAACGGAACACGTACATACATTAATATAATGTAAATGTACTATATGTACATAGATAGATACACATACATATATATTTTTTTTATTTTGACATTTAAGAGAAATAATAACATGTACAAGTAATTATTTATATCAGGTTTGATTAACACGTGTTTTTCAAAATAATGATTTAGACTTTTAAAAAATGTTTCTTTAAATATTATGTAAAATTTAATTTAAATATAGTTACATATGTAAGTATGCTTGTGTATCGAAATGGAAAATTGTAAAAACTTCTTTGCATTCTTTTTTTAATTGGGTCAAATTTAGTGTTTCAGTATACATACATATACATATACGAACATGTACTTTACATAGAATGTATGCATGTATGTATTTTATTCGACCTTCGGACGAAATACATGAAGAGTTCGTATAGTTTCTATTCTTTGCTTTAAATTTTTATTTGTTAAAAATTATGATTTATTATTTACTGAACAATCATATATACTATGTTTACGAACTAGAGAAATTTACCTATAATTTTTACAGTGGGTAGATATGACCACTGTTTATCGTTTTCCGGAAAAAAGTGAAAATGTATAAATTTTGAGTTGACTCTCTTCAGAGGAACAAGTGCGATATGTATTTTTAAAGTTAAGATCAGCGAAAAATAACATAAATTGTAGGATATAAGCTTTAAGTTAAATGTGCGTATGGTTTGACATAGTGGATATGTATATATTCTGCACCATCCCAGTAAAAACTTTGCTTACTGTTTCAATATGAATAGCTTCTCACACTCAATATTTAGCAGCTTTCTTCCAAAACTTCTTCTATAACAACTTCTATCACTACCTATTTCTGAATGTATGTAGGTAAAAAAATAATGACTTACATTTAAATGCGTTCATCTTTTGCAAAATTCATCGGCTCTTTCAGTAGAATTGTAAGTAGTGCCTTTATGTTTTTCTGATTACTCAACACATTATTTTGTAGGCGAAGTTTTTACTGGGATCTTAATCGCACGCTCCGCGCATATATTGCTGCGTTGGTGATCTTTAATTTTAGACGGTTCTCTTACCCAATGCCTTAAGAAACATTAATAAGCTTTCGTGAAGTTTATTGAAGATTTACTTAATGATTATCAAAGTAATTTTTTGGAATACAAAATTTTTAATTTACAAGATCTTGTTAGTCGTGCTTAATTTCCAATTGTAATTCTTGATAAAAACACTGAAATTTATTGTTGAAGGGATAAGCTATTCCTATGCGCATTTCACTGGTTGCTTAGGCCAGATCATCAGGAAACTTCATCCAAAGATTTTAGAAAATCTAAAGATATAAAACAAGTAAAACTGTTAAGCGAATAAGAATTATAAGCAACAGTCTTACTTGCAATAATATCAAACCTTTAACAAAAATAAACCGTAAACAGTCGTAAAATTTTTTATTCCCAAAAATTACTTTGATAATAAACTGGCAAGTGCACGGCCAAAAAAACTAAACTGCCAACATGCTTTATTTTTGCGAGAGCAATAAAGCAAGTTGCTTTTGTTTTTTCTTAACCTACTTACAACTACAATTAATATTGGAACAATTCCAACCAATTGTAGTGGGGAATGTAAGAAAAGATATTACAAGTTAGACTATTGCTATAACTTTTTTGTTTTGTTATTTAAAGCATCTACCCATTAAAAAATATAAGTTTCATTGGAGAATTAAGTAAATAAATAAATAAAAAAAATTTGGCGGGAATCCCAGGATCCCGGGAAAATAACTTTTATTTTTGCTTTCCGGGAATTCAAAAAGTGCGGGAAAAAATAAACTCTAATACATACATATTTATTAATATTAATATTAAATTAGAAATATGATTATTTTATTGTTGAATGTTTTGCTTTCAAATAAAAGCAAATAAATATTTCATCGTTTTGTTTTAGTGCATTTGCTTAAAAATCTATCAAAACATCGTTTCCTTTTTTCAACACTAACAATTTGACAACACTACAATGCTGATTTGAAACAGTAACCCGTACTAACACTCGTATGTATTTCCCTCTATACTTAACACTCTTAAAGCTCGTAAATTGTTCGATTTGTCATACATTTTCATAAATTGATAGATTCGCGAATTAAAATTTTTTGCGATTAACTAACTTACTGTTTATATTCAAATTTTCTTAATGAAAATTCTTATTTTTAAGTGATGCCAGATGGAAAATTTATTCATATAGTAGCACGGTATTAGAGTTTTTTTTTCCCGGACTTTTTCGATTCCCGGGAAAGCGGGAAATTTTTTCAAATTTCCCGGGGTCCCGGGATCCCGCTCCATATAAATAATACAAAGTAAATTTTGTTATTAATTAATGAAAAAAACTTTTATAAAAAACGTAAGGGAACTCACGCCTTTATTCCCTATTATTATGCTTTTATTCAGTATTATTATGCTCTGGATACAAGATAAAAAGATAATATAAGCATAACAATTTAATTTATAAAACAATAATAAAAACAAAATAAAAATTGAGGTACTCAAGATATAAGATCAAAAAGTTAATTAATAAAATAGATAAAATACTTTAAAGAAATATATAACATTTTTTAATGGCTAAGGAAATAACTTTCTGACACACTCAAAGCGCTTTGTAAGTCGTCAAAAAGTACATTCTTGATTTTATTTACTTATTATCATGTTTCGAAAAATTCGTTCATTTTTTACCGAGGTTGGACAAATAGTTAAAAGTGCACCGTTGTTGCATGCTTCGGATTCACAATCAGAAGAAATTTTTTCTTTTTTATAAACAACGTCTATATCAGTCAAATGTATGTGAAGGTTGATGCAAAAATAGCATCAACCGGACTGCTTCTTACAAACCTTTTCATTTCAATAGGTCCATTTGTAATCTTTAGGACAATGTGTTTTTCAAGTTGTATGTTGTAGTATCTTACACGAGTTTCCAAAATGTTATTTTATTTCGGTTTCTCCGTACGTTACGGGTATATAAACCAACACAAATTGAAATTGAAAATTTGTGTTTATCACCTAATAAACATATCGCTCCTTCATTGCATCATAGTCATATCTCAAAATTTTAAGTAACTTTAGCAAAGTTTTCCTTCATACCTTCTCTTATTATATCTCAAAGTTATAGCAAAATATATCTTTAAATCGGTACATTTTTAAAACTTTAATCGCATTTTGCCAAGATAGTTTGTTTTTGTAGATATGACTATGTTGCAATAAAGGAGCGATATGTTTAGGTATCTCCTATTTTTAAGACTTGTTCATGGACAATGAAACTTTACTGCCTGCATCTTATTTTGAATTAATGTACTTTATTAACTCTTCACTTCACTAAATGTAGTAATTATCAACTGTTGCACTGCCCATTCTGCTTTTAGTAGATTTATTGCATCAGGAGACATTGATTTAAATACATGTACTCACTTCTTGTAATTGATCTAATCCACAACCCATCGACAGATGCTAATTTTTAGAGAATATAAAACTAAATTTCAAAGTATAAATAGCTATTATGAGGCATTTTTTATTTCCCGGGATCCCGCAAGAAAAATCCCGGGAATTCCCGGGAAAAACCCTACACGGTATGTACATAAACGTTTAATTTTTTAAATGAAAAAGATCAAAAATTATTGTGTATTTTTAAATTTATTTGCACATTTTTGATTTAATTTTACTTTCGTTGTCATATGAATGTGCCACATCGAAATAAAAACGTAAAACGGTTAAAAGTGGGGCAATCCTTGAATCTTATTTGCAAAAAGGTTCGTTAGACAGGAATTGTTTTCATGAGTAAGCTATTCGCAAATAAAAATTTAACTCACTGTTTATGCGGCAATATTCTCTACTTGCAATATATTTATTTGCGAATAAGCTGTAAGAGTTGCATTCTCTTGTAAAGTAGTTGAGTCGTATGATTTTGCATGTTTTTTATGTGAAAGTGTGGCACTGCCAACAGATTTCGAAGACATTTGATTATGTCGAACATAATTCGGCCATAATTCGTACGTTTGTGTAGGATTGCTAATCCCGGCTTTAATTAAAAACGATAAACAGCGGACTCAAAACAAAAGCGGACAGACATTTTTGGCGCAAATTGTGTAATTTTTTCGAAAGTTCTTAATTGTCCAGATTATTTTTTTGAAATAAAGAATTTTTTAGTAAATCTCAACCACAATACTAATTAAATCTCAAAAATTTTACAAACTTGAATACGCTAAGCAAGTAACAAAGTTTAGGATCACTTCTTATTTAGGTTCTTTAATAGTTTACAAAATTACTTGTAATTAAATGTAGAATTAAGTGAAAAGCTCTCGCATTAAACAAATAAAGTGTTATTAAATTTTTTTTTTTTTTTTTCTCATTATTTTTTTTATTGAATCTTCATATTTTAAATATGAACTAACAATAATTAATCAAATCTTAACCTAATACGTTATTTTATGTCCTGCCAGTGCCAGACAAAAATTTTCTTCATCACGGGTTCTGTTCACTTATATAGGTGTTTATCGCTCATCTAATTGGGTAAGTGCTGCAGTGTCTCTTCTTCTTAAGCGAGTGTGGCCGCCATGGTTTAAAATATTTCGAGCTAGTGGATTTGGGTGTTGTTCAAGCCTTTTTAAATATTTTACTGCATATTTTGTAATCATAGTTTTTACTAAAGGAACATTGAGATCCTTGTGAATATTTGAGTTTTTAACATACCAAGGGGCAGCTGTGATTATTCGAAGAAGTTTATTTTGGCGCCTTTGAATTTTTTCGATATTAGAGGCCGAGGCAGTGCCCCATAGTTGAATACCGTAGCACCAGATTGGCTTTAAGATGGAGTTGTAAAGTAAAAGTTTGCAGTCGAGGCTTAGGACAGAGTTTCTTCCAATAAGCCAATGAATTTGGATGGCTTTTAGTTTCATTTGAGATAATTTTGCCTCTATATGGCTTTTCCACGTTAAACGGCGATCTAGATGAATACCGAGGTATTTTACATGCGAATTTTGAGGCACTAAATGATTATTGATTTTAATAGGGGGGCATGTTTCCCGACGCAAGGTAAATGTTACATGTACGCATTTTTGCTCATTGACCTTTATCCTCCATTGCTTCAGCCACAGTTCGAGTTGAAATATATGATCCTGTAGGTATCGAGATGCTTCTTGACTGTTTTCGTGCACGCTTAGAAAAGCTGTGTCATCAGCAAATGTTGAAGTTTGGGTGTAGTTGTTTATTGGCATATCCGAAGTATATATTAAGTATAAAAGTGGGCCTAGGATGCTTCCCTGAGGGACTCCAGCTTCAATTGGTTGAGGAGAGCTTAAATAATCACCTTCTTTAATAATAAACTTTCGACCGACTAAGTAGCTTTCTAACAGCTTGTGTGTGTTTACTGGTAAGTTTAGCTTCAATTTATGTAATAAGCCTTCATGCCAGACTTTGTCAAAAGCTTGAGAAACATCGATGAAGAGAGCGGAACAATATTTTCTTTCTTCAAAGGCTTTTCTTATTGCGTTTACTATACGATGGGTTTGCTCAATTGTGCTGTGTTCTCTTCTAAAGCCGAATTGGTGGTTAGGAATACATCTGTTTTCATTTAGAATTGGGGTTAATTTTGACGCTAACAGCTTCTCAAACAGCTTTGATATATTTGAAAGTAAACTTATAGGCCTATATGACTCAACTTTTGTGTGATCCTTTCCTGGTTTAGGTATCATGATGACTAAGGAAACCTTCCACTTTTGAGGATAGTATTCCAGGCGTAAAATAGCATTAAAAATTAAAAGAATAATTCTCCTTGCTATGCTGGGTAGCTCCAAAAGCATTTTGTTGCTGATCTTATCAAAACCAGGAGCCTTCTTGGGGTTTAAATCACAAATAGCCTTTTCGATTTCTCTTATCTCAAATCTTAGGGGAACAGCTGCTCTAGCAGCAACAGGTGGTAACTCGACCGCCATATCGTGAGATATGTTAGGGGTGAATACGTGTTTTAAATGATTAACAAACAGATTTCCTTTTTCAACATCATTTCTTGCCCAACTTCCATTCAAGTTTCTTAATGGCGGATTAGCGACAACTGGCCTTTTGAGATTTCTAGCTGCACGCCATAATGAGTAGTCTGATTGTGGAGTTGCATCAAGTTCCTTAAGATATTTTTCCAGAGAAGCCGTTTTCTGAGTCTGCAGTAACTTTCTCAGCCTTTTTGTACAGTCTTTTAGTAAGGACTTAAGTTGAGGGGATCTGTGCAATTGCCACTCTCTACGAGCTCTCCTTTTTTCAGACAAGAGACGCTCGACATCTGAGGAATATATTTTATTATTTTTGGTTTTTTTGGGGGCAATGCTGGAATGTTGAACAGCTAGTTTTAGAAAACTGTCAAAATTGACAATAGAACGATCTATATACTCCGGTGTGCTAAGCGGAATATTTTCTGTGCAATGGGTACTTAGATATTTTTTATATTTTATCCAATTTATATGTGTAGCTGACGTCGCTATGTGACCAGAGGGAGATTCAATTCTATTGGTGTTTTTTATAGTAACAATTGTAGGTGTGTGATCAGAGGATAATTCTATGGAAGCTTCAACGTAAATCGTTTCTGTGGGGATGTTTTTAACCACGCCAAAATCGATGACATCTGGAATTTTTTGCGGATCAGCAGGCCAATATGTTGGTTGGCCGCTCGCGACAACATTTAAATTCATTTTAGAGATTGTATTAAACAGAACACGACCCTTTGGTGTTATAAGTCGTGACCCCCAGAAGGTATGTTTTGCGTTGTAATCGCCAGCAGCCAGGAAACAGGGCCCCAGTGACTTATAATATTTGTAATATTGGCTTTCTGATATTGCAAATCTAGGTGGTGAATATAGAGATGAAATAACTATGCTTCGATTTAGCTCTTCGACACAAATGTTCGTAGCTTGGAGATAATCTTCACGATGATCACACATTGGGTAGTGTTTAATTCGGTTTTTTATAAATATAGCAGAACCTCCACAAGCTCTATCTCGAGGGTCCTTGGTATCATATAGAGTATAACCATTAATTTTAAACGTATTTCTTGAGGTCAAATGAGTTTCAGAAACCATCATGACATCAATTTGTTTATTTTTAAGAAAGTATTCTAATTCATTTTTATGTTGGCGGATGCCGTTTGCGTTCCAAAAACAAATTTTTAAACAGTTCATGGCTTGTTAAGAATAGCTTGCAATAACATCGATTGCATTCTAAGAATTTCCTGCATCATATTACCCATTGTGTTTGTAAAATTATTTACTGTTTGCACTAATGTTTCCATGGTTTTTTCTAGACGACTTAGATTAGAAACTGGAGTTTCGTCATTACTTGACGAAGCGCCTTGCATTGGTACATTGTTTGATTTTAAAACGTTAGCATAAGAGGTTCTGTTACTACTAGGCTGCGGAGCCTGAAGATCATTACTGTTTACTTGATTCGTTACCTGCATTTGAGGGGGATTAGTTTTCGGTCCAACCGACTGCTTGACGATAGTATATACAGGGCATCCTCTATAATTGGCAGTGTGATTACCACCACAGTTGCTGCATTTTTTTACGTTGGGGTCGGTTTTAGACTTATCGCAAAGAACTGTACCGTGTAGCTCACCACATACTACGCAAACAGGGGTTAAATTGAATTTAATAAATTTGTGAAATTGATCAAATGCTTTAAGTCGCATGTGCGTAAAAAAAATTCAAAAATTTTCCAAATCAATTGAGATTTCATGCGTATTCGTGTTTGTGCCTATGTAAGTTTTCACAGCCATTTAATTCCTATTTAATATTTTATTGTAGAATTAAATATTCTAATTAAAATTGTGGGATTTTTAAACATTAAAAATAATAATTCTAAATAAAACTTAATAAAAAACTTAAGTGCGCAAAGTGTATATTTTTTGAAAAAGTGACTAAATCTTTGTTAATTGTTGCACTCACTGCCAGACAATAAGTAATAAAAATGATTTTCTTTAAATATAATAAAAAATCTCAACTAAACAATTGCAAAGAAGTATCAACAATAACAACTGCATCAAAATCAACTTGTAATTCTACGTTAACAAAATTTTGAAAAACAGACAAATATTTTTTTTTTTTTTAATTTTATATAAATAATTTTAAATATAAGTGAAAGTAGAAGAGCTTTTTTACTTCTTAGTTTGCTGTATCTACAAATATTGAATTGAAATTATCTACAAAAAATTAACGGCAAAATGCAGTAGTTTTCAAATGGTAACTAAATAATTTATTTGGAGAATTACTTAATTAATTCAGCTGCGAAAACACTTATTTCATTTTGTTTTTGTTTTATTGCAGATTTTTAAAAATTAACTGTGATTATGAGTTCCACTAAATCGCAAGTAGCTGTGGCTACAAATATTCCAAATCTATCATCGGGTCAGCAACAACAAAAAGAATACAATAACGAGGAACAGTTGGGCCGTCAAAATAGTTTTGGTTTAAATAGAAGGGTAAGTTTACCAATATTAAATATTACTGCTTGGACCCGGCGCTGCTCGGGTTTTCCAAAA
This sequence comes from Pollenia griseotomentosa, assembly GCA_963931875.1. NCBI lineage: Eukaryota > Metazoa > Arthropoda > Insecta > Diptera > Polleniidae > Pollenia > Pollenia griseotomentosa. The sequence continues at coordinate 64,828,691 of OZ007562.1, forward strand.
TTAAATTTATATGACGAGTGTATATGTATTAAATAAAAAAAGAAAGAAAGGTTCAAAACCTTGTTAAGATCTTACCATTTTTATTTCGTGACCACAATTTTAGCCCACGAAATAAATGCGATTTTTGTTTCCATATAAAAATTCGATTTTTGTGAAAAACAAAAAAGAATGCTGTACCCATTTTCTGTTACTTTAGTGAGAACTTCTCTCATCAAAAAGATATGAAACAAAATATGCCATCGTTTTTGGAAAAGTGAGAAAAAGTATGTCTATAACTCATTTATTTTATATATAATCAATGAAAAAATGTGCCAAGAACAAAATATTATTTGTATTATTATTCTTTGTATTTTTGTTGTATTTCGTGAGTTTATTGGACAGTTCAAAGCGGGAACTTTCTCACGGAAATTTTACAGACACACTTTTTCTGCAATTTGGCAAGTAATTTCCTTACGTGACAGCTTTTACTTGCCAAAAATGTTACTGACGCAGTTAATTGAGAAAAAGAGTTAACAAGATTTCGTTTAAATGTGCTAAATTCCCATTCAACCTATTGATAAACTGAAATTTAGCACATTTTAACGAAACCTTGTTAATTAATTTTTTGAATCCCAAGAAAAACTTTGATTTCTAATAAGCATGTGGTAGTGTAAATAAAACTGAACTGGCAAAATAAAGTAATTTGTTTTTATTTTTGCTTTTTCTTTACCCACTTAAACCTTCATTTAGAAAATATTACTTGGGGAAGTTTCGACTACACCCACACCCGTTGATCGATATGCCAGATTTTTTGCTTAAATACTTCGTACTGTTCTCAGATATAAAGTGTAAAAATAAGCAACACCGGTCCACGGGCTCAAAGATTATAATCACATTTCTTACATTTTAATACAATTTCATATATTATTATTATTATTATAGAGCAACAATATATGAAATTGTTTTAAAATCAACACAATTTTATAAACTGTTTGTCTTTAAAACGCTACAAAGCATACACCATTGTATAAACACTTTAACAAAAGTTTACATACTAGAGTCGAGTCGTTCATGAACGAACTAGTTCAGTTAGATTAACAATGTGAAGTTGTACAGTTTCTTCGATCCTTTTTGTTTTTCTTTCAGATGTTCACTTTTGTTCAGTTGTTCACTTATTCTCACTGAATAACTGATTGAAAAGAAACAAGTATATGTACCATTCTTAACAAATTGCAAATTGTTTTACACGTTTTCATAATAGGGTTGTCAGATGTTGCGATTTCTTGCCAATCGTGGTGATTAAAAAACTTGTTTGGTGTCATAATTTTCAATCTGACGGAATGGCGATTTATAATAAAGTTGTCGGTTTTATTGAATATTTTTGAATAGTCAAGAATTTGTTTTAAAACTAGTGGACAAATTTACCGTTTGTTAATTGGAAAGATTTTTTTATTGTGGTATTCCATATAATTTAAGTTTATAGCTTTAAGTATACAGCAGGTACGTACCACTTTTAAGAACTTGCTATGGCTGTCTTTATATGCTGGTAATTCCAACCGATAATTTCTGTTTTAAAAGAGTATTTTCAATAATGAACTGCACGACAACTCGCCTTCAAATATAAATTATATGAATGTAAATAGCAGTTTTGTACCTTTGCACGATATGTTGAGTAAATAAAATCCTATACAATAAATCCAAAAAAAGAAGACAATGTGGATTGTCTTGTCAACGAAGTGTATAGCGTTTTAGGTATACATATACATTAGTGTGTCCCAAAAAATGTTGTTTTTTAATTTTAAAACTTATTAACTTATCGCATAATTTAAAAACTTATTGGGAAGAGGTTTAGAGGGTTTGCCGGTCTTTTTTTGAGTTTGCTTCATAACTTTGTCCAAAACCACGATTTTCTTCACTTTAAAGGAAATTATTTAAAAGAAAAATGTCCAAGCTTTAATTTTGCTTGCATAAACCATAAGTTTTTGCTAATTTAGGTACCCTACATTACAATTTTTCCATAAATTTTATAAATAAGGCTTTAAAACTTTTAAACTATTTATGAAGATTAAGAAAACTAATGACGGCAAAAACTCGACGTCTAAACCTTTTCCGAAAAATCTGAAAAAACCTCAAAAATACTTTACCCTATAAGCTTTTAAATTATGCTTGATCCCCAAAACTAATATACACACGTAATATTTGGTCAATACTAACCGCAAATAGTGTTTTTTGCTGCTTTAGGTAGACTCCTAAAGGTACATCTAGCTATAATTTTTATGAGACTTTTATTTCCGCCTCTCGATTGGTTGCAGCAGTCGATCCGCTTAAAGTAGTTTTCCGAAGAATACAATGTTTTATAATAAACATTGTATTCTTTTAGTGTTTATTTATAATTTCTTATTTTAATACAAATTATAATTTTAAACTTATTAGGTAATATATGACTAGAATTTTTTTCCGGGATTTCCAGTCCAGGGAATAATCAAATGTTATCTATCAAATCCCGCTTTCCCAGAAAATTATTGTGGAATTACCGGGATATTTTGAACCAGTGTTCGAAAATAAACCATACATTATTTAGCGTTCGGCTCACACACCCAAGAACGATATCTATTTTTTTAGTGTTTGTGTAGACATACACAACCCTTAGTACCGTTCGAAACAATTTTCAAGAAAGAACCGAACATTATATAATGTTCTGTTCTTTATAAAAAAACAGAACAATTGTAGAGGTTCTGTAGACATACATTATATCTTAATGTTCTTTAGTGTTTTTTTTTAATTACAAGTGCATACAAGTTTGGGCTGCCAGATATTTTTATTTAAAAAAAACAAGGTATTTGAATGTCTCGCGGGACAAAAAGATAAAATAAAATATGTAACTCTACTTTAAATTATTTTTAATTTAAAAATAATTAGAAATAAAAATGTTTATACATACAAATTAAGCAGTTTAAAGTAAAAGTGAAACAAAATTATTTTTTTAAGTACCCAGTAAAAACTTCGCTTACTTTTTCAAAATGAATAGCTTCTTTAACTCATTATTTAGTAGCTTTCTTCTATAACTACATCTTTAACAACTTCTATAACTATTTTTTTCTGGATGTATTAAAGTAAAAAAATAATGACTTACTTTTAAATGCGTTCATTTTGGGACATCCCTTGTAAAATTCATTGGTTCTTTCAGTAGAATTGTAAGTAGAGCTTTTATGTTTTTCTGATTACTCAACACATTATTTTGTAGGCGAAGTTTTTACTGGGTAAGACATACAGAAATGCAGTAATGTAAGTGAAAGAACTCTTAACAACTTTTATAAAAAAATTAAAATTTCAAGTCCTACGGCATTCCCTTACAATTTATGATTTATGTGTCAAAAATGTATTGCTTCAAAGTAGGAACTCGCCCTTTAAAATTCATGTCTTCCGCAAGCGCAATGGTAAGCGAAACTTTTAGCTTTCTCCCTTACAAACCTGCTTCGTTGGAAACTCTATTTTTTATTGGGTACTTACTAGGGAATGGTAAATGGATTCCAAAATCGATTTTCGATTTTTCGATCGACTTTTTTTATTACGGTTTTTGAAATCGATTAATCGAACCTCAAAATCGATTTCAAAATCGTTTAAGACTAATATGCAATCTTATACATTATATCACAAAGGGGGATACACCAGCATTTTTTTTGGCAAACTACTAGAGAAATTGAACTGAGATTTTTACAGTGGGTAGATATGACTACTTTTTACAATTTTCCTGTAAAAAGTGAAAATGTGTAAATTTTGAGATGTCCTTTAGAAGAACAAGTGCATGTACATTGCACATATATATTCAAATTGTATTCTTGTGTAGTCAATCAGGCCTGTCACATAAATTGATTCCGATCGAAAGTGGAAGTGATTTTGTATCTTGCTTCACATAAAACGAAATCACTTTTGATGGGAATTGATATATGTGACAAACCTGAATGTATGTTTAGTATTTCAAAGGATTATGACAATAGTTCCTGCTCGGTGGCGACTGTTTTTTTGCTAACTTACTATTAAGTTAGTTTTAGAAAACAAACGTTTGCATATCATTGATGTCAGAAAGATGCAGAGATACTTTTCTGTAATTTCGTATTTCATAGGATAAATTACACACTTTTGGTTTTTTCACTCTGTTTATAACAAGATTTAAATATCGCTCACACACTGATCTGTTTGCATATTAGCATATTTCCACAGGAAGGCGCCATGGCTGACTTTCAGTGTTTGGTTCGATACGATATGTTAAGTACTGTTTTGTTCACTGTCCATTGATGACTTTAATTTCTGAAGAACAAGAGACCTTATATTAAAGTTGGAAGTATACCAAGGGTACTAATAGATAAATACGTAAAACTACAACTTTAAACTTGGAAAACTGCATAAGCATACCTACAGACGTATGTATGTACGCACAAAAAAATTAGTTTTTTTGTGCATGCCCATAATTTATCGATTTAATTAAGATTACAATTAAAAATTGAAAAAATTTTGATATAAATAAAAAATCGATTTTAAAAGCCCAATAATCGATTTCAGTATAAAATCGCATACGTAAATTCGATTGCAAAAAATCGATTTTCTTACCACAAAATCGATTTTCGATTGGAATCGAAATCGATTTACCATTCCCTAGTACTTACCAATAGCCCAGCATTCTTTTTCCCAAGCTTTATTATATCGTCTTTCACATTTACTTTGCATCACTTTAGATGTCTTTCCAAATAACCGCTGTGGGAATTTAACACTTTATTTTCGCAGTTATTATACAGTAGTTTTGGCTTAACTGCCTTTTATTTAAGTGCACTTTTAACTTAACTGCACAAAATAAATAATTGTTGTCATTATTCTTTAAAATCCCATATAAATTTCTTTTGTAAGTGCACTTTCTATACCTGCACATTTGAGATAAATGCCCAAAATTTTTGGCTTTTTAAAATTATTTTAATATAAAACATCAAAGTTAGCTGCAAACATAAAAAAATATGGTGGCCGCTTTTTTATATAAATATCCAATTTTATAAAATATGAGTAAAATATCAATATATTAATGAAAACGTTTTCTATTCTTCTTTTAAAGACTTTACTTAAGCTGCACTTTTATACAGGTAACCATAATTGTGTACCTACACATTTAGGAAGATAAATACATTTAAGATAACGGCACTTTTGATTTACCTGCACAAAAAATCGCGCAAAGGAGATTGTTCAGCTTATCATTATTAGCGTTTATGGAACTCACTCTTTTTTAGAACTTTTAGAAAACAAGCTTTGAAGTGTTCGTCTAAATTCTCTATTAGTTACTTAATTTTTCTTTTGTAATTTTGCTAAAATATAAATGTACAGTACAAGTGAATTTTAATACATTTGGCGTTATTCTAATAATAAAAAATATTCAACGGGTTTTTGATACAATTAGGGTCAAAAAAGTAATTTTTGAATTTTGAAAATGTCACTTATCATCTCTGTAATAATAATAAGAAGAAAATACAAATTTCAAAAAATTCTCGGAAACGAATTTTTTGAAGTAATGGACCTTTAAAGTGTAATATAAATTATAAATAAATAAAGAGGTCCACTTTTTCCATTTAATATTTTCTTCTTTTTTTAATTTTCTATCACAATACTTAAAACCTCAAAAACAGCAATAAACAAGATTTATCTGTTTGTTTATCTGGCAACGTTAAGCACATCTGAACACAATTAAGTTTGTGTTTTTTTAGAAAAAACCGAACGGAATTTAATGTTCTCATCTTTTGTTGAGTTGGATGAAAACAGTATTATTTTTGTGTTCGAAAGATGACTAACAGGGAAACGTTATTTTTTTATGATTTTCTACACAAACACTATTAGCGTTTGTGTTTTCCACAAATCTACCGAACCGAACATTAAAGAACGATATTTAGTGTTTTGAACAAAAACTTTTTTAAACTTTAGTAAATCTATGTGGAACTCCTGTCTTTAGTTGTCTAATCCAACAAAATTTCACCTCAATATTTTGTTTTGTGTAAATAGTCTTTTCTCTATATTTGTAATGCATTTATTCAAAAAGATAAAAAAGAACAACCAGATTTACTGTACTCATTATACCCACACCACAATAGTTGAAAGAGAATTATGCATTTGTGCTGATGTGTGTAATGAACTGTCAAATAAACTCACGAATAAAAACAGGGTGGGAAAAAGTTTCAACACTAAAAAATAATTAAAAATGCAAAATGCAATTAATAAATTAATTAATTATATTAATTAATTAATTGTTAAATTATTTTGCTTTAAACATTTTTGAAAAATATACAAAAGTTTTTAAAGTAATTCTGTAAACAACAAACATAAAAGTTGCAGTTTACATTATTTGGTATAGCCGTCGATTGAATTTTCGCCGCCGTCGTTAAAAAATTTTCAGTTTTAGTAAATTTTGGGCGCCGTATTTTGAAAGTTTTCGACAGGAGTTACGCACTCTCGATGGAATATTTTGTTTCACATCTTTTCGATGCGAGAAGTTCTCACCAAAGTAACAGAACACGGTTATTGGTTTCCTCATTGCTGCAACATTTATACGATATGAATAAGTTCAGCAGTTTTGCTGAGAAAAAATCACAAACAAAATCACAACAAAGTAAAAAAAGGAAAATGAATTTCTTGTACTCCTTAATGAATTTCATTTTGAGAAACACTTTTGCTTTTTTAAGGGTTATATTTATATCCTCCACCACAATGTGCAGGGAATCTGATATGCGCTTGCGCTAAAGTTTGTAAAGCATTAAATTATTGGCCTAGGCCCTCCTTTTAGTATTACTTACGATGCTCATCGTCTGTCTGAATATCCCGTAGAGTGGTCCAAAAAAAAATTTTTGCGTACCTAAAAATATAACCAACGTATGACTGTGGAAACAATGCTATACACATATTTCTTTATTTAAGCGGCAAATCATGTATGTATTTGTTATGTGTAAAAAAAAAGAAAAAATTTATGATAAATCATTACCGGAGAAGCTTTACCTATCGTTCAAAATTACAATAAAAACGAGCAACAAAAAATCAATCCTGGTACTGTATCTCAAAACAAAGAAAATGACGAGAATATATCTATCACGCATAGAGGACTACGGGTTATCCCTCCAAGCAAACATATATTTATATCACGTCTTGCATCTGATACAACAGCAGAGGAAATTGATTATTATATTAAATCTAAAATAAACATGAGCTCTGGTATAACCGTCCATAAATTTACATACTCGCAACAGAGAAGCATAACATCTTTTAAGATATCTGTCCCTTTTGACATTTTTAGTCAAGTTGTTGATCCGTCATTCTGGCCTCTTCATGTCTTAGTCCGTGAATATGAATATAATAATAACAATCGCAATACTGCTCATCTTCCTTCTCGTGTGTCAACTTTCTCAAAAAACTAAATAATATATCAGATTTTCAACTTTTTATTATTTACCAGAATGTTCGTGGTCTTAAATCCAAACTTTCAAACTTATATTTACAAAGCTTTAATTTAAATCATCATATTGTTGTTTTCACCGAAACTTGGTTAAACAACAGTTTTTTGAACTCGGAAATACTTTGCAATAATTTTCATATTTTTCGTCGAGATAGAATTACAACTACGACTGGTGGTGGAGTGTTAATTGCTATCTCAAACATTTTTCCAATGGAAGAAATAAAATTAGACATACCTTTTAATATCGAGTTCGTTGCAGTGTCTTTAAAGATAAATAACATCAAAATATTTATAACTTGTTCCTACATCCCACCTCATTCTGATCCAATTATCTACAAACAACATATAGAAGCAATTAAAAACGTAACTTTAAAACTCAGCCCCGTTGATTTAATTTTTGTGTTTGGTGATTTTAATTTGCCTAGTATTTCATGGGAATTTTCAGCTGAACATAGTTATTACTTGCCCACGCAAAGTAATGATATTGGAGATGAAGTTTTTAGAAATATATCAGATTTATATCTGCATCAAATAAATGGTATTTGTAACATTTATGGGAAACTGCTGGATTTAATATTTGTGAACGAGCCAAATGAATGTATTGTAAATCGTATTGACCCTGTTACTTTACCTGAGGATCTTTATCATCCTACAATAGAAATAACCTACAATTTATTTACTAATAACACAGTAAAAAAATTTTCTACTTTAAACGAAAAAGTTTTCTGTTTTAATCGAGCAAATTACATGGAACTTAACAATCGTCTATTTAACACTAACTGGCTTCAATTGCTGACTACTTCGAATAGCTCGTCGTATTCAGTTGACGATTTAACCAATACTTTTTATAAAACTATGCTAAGTTATATGGAGGAATGCATTCCTAAGCACTTACCACGTAACAAATCCGGCCCACCCTGGAATACTAAACAACTTTCGTCTCTTAAGAATTTAAAAAACAAATACTTTAAAAAATATAAAACTACAAGAGCTACTTTTTACTATGAAAAATATGCAGTTGCGCGTGCAGAATATAATTTGCTTAACACAGAACTTTAAAAGATTTATCTCTGTAATGTTAAGCGAAACTTTGTTCACGATCCCAAATCATTCTTTAAGTTTGTTAATACCAAAAGGAAATCCACAGGATTTCCAAATGTCATGAAATACCTAAGTTCCGAGTCTAGTGATGAATTAAAAATCAGCAATATGTTTGCCGACTTCTTTGCTTCTACATATTCCGATGCACTGTATGATGCTAGTAATGTCTACCCTTACAAGATAATTTTTAACCAAAATATATCTTCGTTTACTATCACTACCTCTCACATTCTAAACTGTTTAAAAAACGCTAAGTCATCATCTTTTAGTGGTCCAGATGGCATACCAAGTTGTGTTTTAAAAAATTGCGCAACTGCTTTGACGACACCTTTATCTATCATCTTTAACGCTTCTTTAAATTGTGGTTACTTTCCGAAAGTTTGGAAAGATTCATATATTATTCCATTGTTTAAATCAGGAAATAAATCGGATATATGCAATTACAGAGGTATAGCCAAACTGAGTGATATTCCAAAACTTTTTGAAAAATGTTTAATGGATTGCCTCACTCATCAAGTTTCTGACTTATTGTCACCACGTCAACATGGCTTTCGGAAAGGATTCTCTACTATGACTAACATTCTCCATTTAACAACGTTAGTTAATAGAGATTTGGCCAATGGACACCACACTGACGTTATTTACACTGATTTCAGTAAGGCTTTCGACAAAGTTAATCATCCGCTATTGTTGAAAAAACTGGATGTAATGGGTTTCAATAATAACTTCCTGAGCTGGATCAAATCATATTTGTCATATAGAACTCAATCTGTAAAATTTAACACGGTAATTTCGGAAAAAATCAATGTAAAATCTGGAGTACCTCAGGGAAGCCACATTGGTCCAATTTTGTTCCTTCTTTTTATTAATGATTTACCTGAAGCAGTTCAACATTGTAATGTATTGATGTATGCAGACGACGTAAAATTATTTTTGACTGTAAAACATCCTTGTGATCAACAGCATCTACAAAATGACCTGGATAGTTTTGACAATTGGTGTAAACTTAACTTGATGGAACTAAATTTAAATAAATGTAAACATATGCAATTTTCCAGAGTAAAAATGTGTGCTTACTCCTACGCTCTTGGTGGCTGTACTTTACAACATGTTAGTGAAATAATGGATTTGGGAATATTGTTAGACAAAAAACTTAACTTTATCCAACATATAACGATGATTTGGGAATATTGTTAGACAAAAAACTTAACTTTATCCAACATATAACGATGACCGTTAATAAATCCCGCAGCGTTCTGGCTTTTATTAAAAGATGGGCAAAGGAATTCAACGATCCCTTAACCACAAAAAGTCTTTATACTTCGCTCGTCAGACCAATTTTGGAATACGGCAGCATTATTTGGGACCCGATCTATAATATTCATAGTGATCGTATCGAGTCAGTGCAAAAACAATTTCTTATTTTCTGCTTAAGAAGTAAATATAGAGGATGCCTGGTATTACCTTCATATTCAACTAGACTAGCGGAAATAAATTTACCAACGTTAAAAAGCCGGCGAATGATGCTTAATATATCTTTTATGGTCAATCTTATAAATGGTAGCACACATTCCGAATTTTTATTGAGTAACATAACTTTTAATATTCCTCAACGTTCACTTCGTTTTTTCAATCCTCTATATGTCAGAACATGCCGAACAAACTTTGCGATGTCAGATCCAATAAGAAAATTATGCAGCTGTTTCAATGAAATGTATAACTTTATCAACTATTCTCTGAACATTAATATCATAAAAAAAATATCATATTATATTTAAATCAATAATGTTTATTCTAATCTTTCTTTCTTTGCTTAAATAAATAAATTATTATGTAAATACATTAATACATTAAAATAGTCTGTAAGGAATTTGTCCATAGACTTAAATTAAATAAATAAAAAAATAAAATAAATAAATAAAGGGCAATTGTGATATTTTGCTCATATCTCAGGCACGTATGGACTTATCTGACTGAATTTTAATAGCAAAATTTAACGAAGCAAATGTGACAGAAATATAAGTGTATACTTTATAGGATCTAATATCGATATTGTAGAAATTACAAAAGTAATGACAAACTTATATATAGAGCAATTCCATATGAAAACGATCAAAATTGGCAAATTTTTGGACGACCCCTCTCCGATTTTAAAATAAATAGTCTCAATCGATTGCCCAGCAAAAAATAATGTACCTACATATTTTTTTTTTTTATAGTGACTGGTTTAGTGGTGGTGTACACCACTGTCATGTGACAAAATTGAAGAATTCTTCATAAGGGACCTCATTGAAGCGATCGCAACGAGTGATAGCTCGTTGGAAAGGCATTGAATCAGGCTTTAATTGAAAAATAAAATTTTCCTAATTTTTCTTAGAAATTTACCTTTAAATTTTCCCATGAAAATTAAATTTTCCGATTTTCCACAGAAGCTTCTAAATTTTCCGGCTAATTTTTTTTTTTTAGATTCCTCATAATTTTTGCTTTAAGAATCAGCAATAAAAAAATGGGCCCCGACTCCTTGTTTGGACAGGAGAAGAGCATTTAAGAGACCACCTTGTTAAAAATACATTTTAAAAATTATTTTACAGTTAAAAATACATTTATGAAGAAAAAATCAATTTTTTTTTTTAAGAGCCCCAAGTTGAGTGTGTAGTGAATATGGTCTGCCTGCCTTCACAAGATCGGCCATAAATCCATGGATAATAGCAGCAGTGGCATGTAATGGCACACTAAACCCGACTGAGGCTACAGGTCATAAAATGTTTTGTAAATTTTTTAAATTACCAGGTAATAAATATTTCGCCTAGAATGACACGTGCAGAAACAAGTCATAAAACACGGATTTTCCATAAATATGGCGAAATATTTATTACCTGGTAATTTAAAAAATTAGCAAAACATTTTATGACCTGTGGTCGGCTTATTGGCAGTAACCAATTAAGTCCCTCTTTAAAAAACATTTTATGACCAGTAGTTCACGCAAATTTTCCTATTAAAGAAAAGCAAATATCGCTTATTTTTTTTACCTATTTTTTACCAAAAAATAAATATAAATACTTCACACACTCTGAGTCAAATTTCAGTTGAATACTAAACGTGAAAGTGTTAAAGTGTTTTTTTTTGTAAAGTAAAGAGTGAAGCTGTAAAGACAATTTAAAGTAAAATGAATAAATTTTGCTGCAATCCGTTTAACAAGAGTGGACATCGTTCGAAAAAGTATTAAAATTAACTGGTGTTTCGAAGCGATACATGAATGAATAAAATATACAATACGGTGAAGAAGCAGAATTCATTTGCCCCAAGTGTAAAATCGATTTGTCTCAACAAGCAAATGCATTGAAACAAATGCAGCCACAATCCGAGAGTGAAATGACAAGTGAACAAAATGTTTCATCTGATAGTGAGGCAGACATTCCGATGGTCAATATGTCTTTGAGTCCTTTGAATGAGACTATTACCACATGCAAGAAATTGAAAGTATTTCACGGTGAAATTGAAACATATAGGGACCTCCTGTCGAAGTCGTTGTGCGCATACACCACGGAAAATTGTCATCTGTCCAAATGCGACAATTGTCCGAAGATTGACGAGCTAGAGCAATATTTGGCGGAAAAGTTTGAACAGCTGTTAATTCAGGAGGTGCATTTCAAACAGTGGAAATTTAGCAGCGGCAGATGTTCCCTTAAGACCGTGGTAAAGCAGATTCCGGAATTCATCGAGGAATTCGGATTCAAGTTGAATGAACTGAAGGCGCTCCATTTCATATCTGAGATGCAATCGAAATTTCTAAAGGAAAGTAAGGAGAAATTAGCCCAAAATGAATTCATTGTGATAAGCGACTTTGCCGAGAATTACACTTTTCTCGTTCAGGATGAAATTCAGGCTTATCACTGGGCAAACGACCAGTGCACGGTGCATCCTTTTTGCATTTATTTCAAAAACGAAGATAACGAACTACAGACCGTAAGCCTTGTTGTTGTCGCGGAGAGTTTAGCTCATAATTATGTGTCCGTTTATTTATTTCAAATGAAACTGTTTGAATTCTTAAGATCAAAATTCGATGCAATCGACAAAGTAACGTTTTTCTCAGTACAAGAATAAAAAAAATTTTTACAATCTTTGCATAATTGAAGAAGAACAAAACTGCAAGGTCGAGTGGCACTTTTTCGCGACGTCCCACGGTAAGGGCCCATGCGATGCGTTAGGGGGAACCCTAAAACGCATGGCGACTAAGGCAAGTTTGCAAAGGCCGTATACTGACCAGATCTTAAATGTACAACATTTGTTTTCGTGGATTCAAAGCAAGGAAATTGCCATTAACACAGTTTTATGCACTCAAAAAGAACACGATGCCATGGAGCGACGAATTCAAAACAGATATAATAATGTCAAAACTATAACTGGAACGCAAAAGTTTCATTGCTTCATACCAAATATTTCTGATATGTCAATTAATGTAAAGCGGTACTCTTCGTCTGCCGACGTGCTAAATTTAAAGTTACTTTAATTTTATAATGATGCCAAGACAATTGAAATTTTTAATAAATATTGTAATTAAGTATAAGCAGCAAAATAAGAAAGATTTTTTCTTCATAAATGTATTTTTAACTGTAAAATAATTTTAAAAATGTATTTTTAACAAGGTGGTCTCTTAAATGCTCTTCTCCTGTCCAAACAAGGAGTCGGGGCCCATTTTTTAATTGCTGATTATGAGGAATCCAAAAAAAAAAATTTGCCGGAAAATTTAGGAGGTTCCGTGGAAAATCGGAAAATTTAATTTTCATGGGAATATTTAAAGGTAAATTTCTAAGAAAAATTAGGAAAATTTTATTTTTCAATTAAAGCCTTTCCAACGAGCTATCACTCGATGCGATCGCTTTAGTAGTTTTTTTTTAAAACAACTTTCAATGAGGTCCCTTATGAAGAATTCTTCAATTTTGTCACATGACAGTGGTGTACACCACCACTAAACCAGTCACTATAAAAAAAAAAATATGTAGGTACATTATTTTTTGCTGGGCAATCGATTGAGACTATTTATTTTAAAATCGGAGAGGGGTCGTCCAAAAGGTGATCGCTTTCATATGGAATTGCTCTATATACTTTCCAACTCTGATAAAGGGTATACAAATGTGTAGTAAAAGCTTAGCAAAAATAAATAGATATGGTCATACAACTAGTTATAAATATCATTTATTTAAGTTTAAACTTAACTATATAAATATTGTGTTACTGTAGGCCAATAAGTGCCTTTAAATCCTGAGTCGAAATTACGGAAATTCGATATCGATTGAAATCCCCATTTAAATTAAATTCTAATTTCTATCGATATCGAATCCAGTCTCTGTTTAGTGAATGTGGAATATGACGTGTGATCGGTCTGACCTGACTATAAAAAATGTACATATAAAAATATCTTATAGTCCCCGCTACTTCGGTGCTATTCAGCTGCTGGTGAATTATTTAATAACAGGAAAAACTGCCTTAAACCAAATAAGGTGACATGCTTTAGTTTTTACAAAACTACCATTGTTGTTTCGTAAGGAATTCTAAGATAAATAAAATTTTTGTTTAAACTTTTAGTTTAGTTCTAATTATTTACTTGTTTTGTTTTCTTTTTAAATAAATCTTAACGTATTTAATTTGAACATACATTTTACATTTAGGGGATTTCATGTCAAGTGACCCAATTTTTAAATCGATGTCCTCCGATTTGGATGAAATTTGCACCAAGGTTAGTCCTATTGGATAGTAGTTTAGACACAAACAAGATCGGTCAAAAAGTTTTTGAGTTAGACGGGTCAAAGCTTGACATTTTGACCATAAGGGTCCATGTAACTTATTACCTATTGGTGTTGGCAAAATTTGCCCAAGTAGCTTCGATAGCTATTTGATCAATCGCAATATAATTTATTAAGCTTGAGGTTTTTTGTTTTTTATAAAAAATTAAATAACATTTATTTTTTTTTTCTAATTGTAAATAATTTTTTCTATGTTTGACAATTGTTATTATTTTTTCATTATTTTGTAAACGTTATTTTAATTGTTTAATTATTTCCCTGACGATGATACACATTGCTGTATCGAAATATTGGAACTTATAAATAAATGTTATTTAATTTTTTATAAAAAACAAAAAACCTCAAGCTTAATAAATTATATTGCAATTAAATAAATAAAGGTTAAATAAAATAAAATTTATTTGATCAATCTTTTGAAAAACTTTTTTTTTGTTTTTTTAAAAAATTGTTTTAAATTTAAAAATTTTTTTTTCATTATTTTAGCGGGAATGTTTTTTTTTTTGCTCAAAAGAAAGCTTATCAGGGGTGTTCTGGAAATCGAAAACGCAAAACGCAAGAATTTATAATAATTTATGTTTCATCTAAAATAACGTGCATACATACATACATAAGTCTTATTTAAAAACAACGAGCTGTAGCCTGATAAAATATTAGTTAAAGTTGTTCTACTCAAGTAGAAACATTCAGTCGATATTAATATCGATAGTGAAATCTGAACTATCCATAAAAAACAGATAGTAGAAATTATCGATAGTATCCCAGCACTAATCGAAATCCCCATTTAAATTATATTCTAATTTCTTTCGATATTGAATCCAGTAAGTTGGCCGCTGTATGGCGTGTGATCGGTCTGACCTGACTATAGTTTCTTACATCTTTCTTTTTTGGATTATAAAAAATTGTTATTTATTTATAAAACCAATGTAAAATTAGTTCAAAAGGTCGTTATTATGTTAAAATATCTTGTTTAGGAGATTCAAAATAAACCACTTCTGTATGACGATCTGATGTCGTTATCCTGATGAAGACCACTGCATAGCACCTTTCTCCCTTTTTTAATCGACGGTGAATAATGCGAAATCATCATGCAGCTTGCCTAATACTTCCCAATTGTCCTTACTAGGGATCTTAAGTTCAGGAGTTTTCCATAAGTTAATTTCATTATTTAGATAATCCGTAGGACCAAGGGTGTGTTTGACAAAGCAGACTTTATTTCAAAAAGCCAAGAAGCCTGGACTGAATGTCCCTATTGACCCTAATACCTTCAACCTAAGTAGAATACTTGCGGCTATTTTCAGCACCTGCTCTTCATATTCAGAGCTGCCTACAGAGTGGTTCTGGTCGCAATAGTCATACCAATTGAAGCAAATTCCTGCGCCTTAGCTAGAGATTCCTGCTTCTTTTCAGTTGAATAAAACTGTTTTTTTTTTATTTAGTGATAAATTATTACTTATTACACTAATTGACAAAACTGTTCTTTTAATTTGTCACATGAACTTTTTAATCTTTTTTACTTTATTTTGACTTCCTAAGGTGGAAAACAAAGGTAGAAAAAATATTAAACCCATAGTTTTTTTTGACAGGAATTTTAAATTTCATAAGAAATACTGATACTTTACAAACAATTATACTTGATAATATGTTTTTTAAAACTAAAAGCTTTGATTATCTGGAATATTTTACCTGAGGCTGGTCTCTTGTAAGTGTCCAACAAAAATCTGCCAACATTCGAGGACTCCATTTGCCCTGGTATTTCCATGCTGGAAATATCCTGATGGAACCTTTCGCCGTGTTCGTCGCTAACGGCTCCTAGGTTCTCGGAAAAGAAATCGAGGTGGGAGTGTAGAAAGTGTATTTTGAGTGACATATTACAATCCAATGCTTGATACGCCCAAAGTAGTTCTCCTATCAGATCTTTGTAGTTACTTACTTTGTGGTTGCCCAAGAAATTTTGTGCGACATTTTTAAAACTTTTCCAAACTGATTTCTCTAACAAACTTAACTTTTCTTCGAATAAGTTATCCTTTAACAATTCCTTGATCTGAGGTCCGACGAAAATTCCTTCCTTTATTTTTGCGTCACTAACTTTAGGAAACTTTTCTCTCAAGTATGTAAAACCTAAGCCGTTGCGATCCATGGCTTTAACAAAATTTTTATCAAACCTAGTTTAATATATAGTGGTGGTAAAAGTACTCTGGTTGGCTAAACATGATGATTTAAATGAAAACTTGATGCAAGTAACCCGTACGTACAGTAGTATTAACGAAAAATAAGATAAAATCATAAGTGGGTGTCACAACAAATCTGTGCGTATCAGACACAAATTAGTTTGTGTTTTGCAATGAGGGTGTATAATAAAGTAATAATTAGCATACAGAATCCGTGGCAAAAACCTGGTTGATCAGTGTTATTACTTATAACTTTTTTTTCTTTTTCATTATTAATTTATTGAATCTTCATATGAGTATGTATGTAGTATGTGTTGAAATCTTTAAGAAAAAAATCTAGTTAGCATATTTTTTTTTACCAAGAAAATGGGTTCTTACAAAAATTGGTACATAACAAAACGTGCTTTTTTCATTGTTTTTGCCATCTCTTCGTAGTTGTTTTAACAACATTACATTTTTTAATATTCTTGACGTTTGTTTATGTCATTATGTCATTATGTGATGGATGTGGCGGTCAGAACAAGAGTTCTCATATAGTTCAAACTGTTTTGTTTTGGGTCCAAACGAAGTCACCCTCCCATTTACAAAATATCATCATAACATTTCCAGTAAGAGGACATAGCTTTTTACCAGCTTATAGGGTATTTGGTCGTACTGAGCCAAAAAAACATGCTGTTATAACGTCAGCAGAAGAGTATTCTTAGATTTAATCAAATCATGGTCAAGTTTTAATCTTGGGAAAGGACTGGAGCATTCTGAGTATAAAAGAACTTGACTCAATTTATAAAAATATTGAAAATATTCAAACATTTAACATAGGGTTTACACTTGCAAGTGCAAGTTCAAAAAACTCAATACACTCACACTTTTTCACTGATACCATAAAATTGTTCGTACTTGCAGCTTAACTTGCAAGAGAATTTGCTTGCAAGTAAATTTTTGACACTTGCTGCAAGTAAGTCCGAGTTTAGACGAGCGAACATTTGGAAGGAAAACATCTGGAATTTTCTTTGGTTTTTCATTTGCGGTCACATAGACGAACATGTTGCCGGAAACATTCTGTTAATATTGTTGTTTTTTTCTCAAAAAGCAAGGTAAATGTCAACAAAGAAAATGAGAACAAAGCGTGTCGCCGAGTACCGAACACAAAAACCATTCTCTCTTCCCCACCAGTAATTTGCTAACAAACAAAATGTTTCCCTTCCAGATGTTTCCCTGTCTAAATGGGCACTAAAATGACAAATGAAGAAACAGTGTTGCCGTGGATGACTTTTGTATCAATCTACTAGTACTTAGTAAAATAAAAGTTATGTGTATAGCGGATTTTCTGTGTATTTATAAAAAATAACAAATAAAAAAGAGCACAACTACACAACAACGCATCTTAATGGTAATTTTATTTATGAATTTTAAGCATTTTGAAAAAAAAAAATTGTTAATCTAAATATTTTCTCAGTAACATTATGATATCGCCACTACGACAATACTGTAGTCACATATTTTATAAAATAAACATAATTTTTTCATCAAGATAGACCGAAAATTAAGTAAAGAAGAAATTATTAAATTTATTTTGTTATAACATGGTAATGTTTTAAAACCGAAAAACAAACCTTTTTTAATAAAATGTTTTCGCTTCGAGAACATTTGAAAAATGAACTTACAACTTACTGTGCAAACACTCAAGCTACTTGCAAGACTTTGGGCTTTTTCTTCAACATTTTCGTTGATAATACGTATACACTGCTTGCAAGTAGTTACTTGCATGTGTAAAGGCAGGGAAAACGAATAACATCATTTAAAAATGTTTTAAAAAACGGAACAATTAAGTGTTTAATAAAAAATTACGAGCCCTTTAAATTTGAATCAGCAGAGGAACGGAACACCAATTTAAATTTACTGAAACGGGAGAAAATATATTTTTCAATTTCTGGGATGAAAGAAATTAAAACAGGCCGTTGTATTAATGCCGATAAAAGAAAAGACGTGGAAAATCTTTTAATAAAACAGTTTGGTGAAGACTGGATTCAAAACCAGGCTTACTCTGGTACAAGAATATTTTGTATAACCAAAATCAAAATATGGATGATTTAATAGAAGAAGATATTAAGTGTACTTGCCTAGAAGAAGACGTTGGGAAAAAAGTTTAACTATTTAAAAAGTATTATACTTAATAACTTTAAAATCTGTACTCAATTATAAAAAAGAAGTGTTTAGTTTTCTGTTTAATTTGAAATAAAATAATAAAGTTTTCATTTTACTTATTATTTGTTTGTTTTTTACTATAATGGTTCAGGTTTAAAAACATTCAGTCAAAATATTATCGTCTAAAAAACGCACACCAAAACGTTCTTTTTTTCTATTATTTTAAACAAAACGTACTTTTTTAATTTTTTTAACAAAACGTACTATTTTTCGATATAAAATTGGTTTGATATTAAACATCCTTGATATAATGTGTTGACTTACGGCAGTTTGATTCATCTTTTGTTAAGCAAAAAACTTGTTTCCATTTCCAGGTTCATGCTGTTTTTTAAAGGGTCGAAATAAATAAACCTCAATTTCCCAAAAATTTTAAATGTGTGAAAAAGTACGTTTTGTTCTGCGGTTCCTCATATATAAAATATGAACTAACAATAATTAATCAAATGTTATCCTAATACTTTATTTTATATCCTGCCAGTGCCAGACAAAAATTTGCTTCATCACGGGTTCTGTTCACATATATATGTAGGTGTTAATCGCTCATCTAAATGGGTAAGTGCTGCAGTGCCGCTATTATTTAAAATATTTCGTGCTAGTGGGTTCGGATGCAATTCGAGCCTTTTTAAGTATTTTACTGCATATTTCGTAATCACAGTTTTAACTAATGGCACATTGAGATCCTTGGAATATTTGAGTTTTTAACATACCAAGGGGCAGCTGTGATTAATCGAAGAAGTTTATTTTGGTGCCTTTGAATTTTTTCGATATTAGAGGCCGAGGCAGTGCCCCATAACTGAATACCATAGCACCAGATTGGCATTCAGATGGGATTGTAAAATAGAAACATGTAACAGAAAGACAAAAAAAACCTAAATCTGGAATTTTATGAAATAGTAAAAAAGCGAAGGAATTTCATTTGCCAGAATTTAAGTCTTTCACTTTGGAACTTTTTTCTTTTTCTCTATCATTCCAAAACTGGCAATCAAAACTCTAAATGCAACAAAGTCATGTGATGGGAGACCATTGAACGGAAGAAAATAGTGTTGTTTGTTTTTTAACATTTGGGTGCAGTCTCTGCACACATTGTTTACAACTAATTAGAATACTTGTTCACATGCAATAACGAATTATTTACCTTTTCTCTAGATTATTGTATTTCTTTCTTGTTTTTGTTTTACTTCGTTCTTAGAAATTCGAGTTACTCAGAAACTATTATATCATTTAATTACGCAATTTTGTACTCTGCAAGTTCAAGGTTTGTCGACACATTAACATTTTAGTATTATGTACATTATTTTCTAATATATAAGTACATACATGTTTTGATTTTTATATAGTACTAGCTTAACCCGGTGCGCTTCGCTACACTGCTTTAACCACGTTTGAAGACTCTCCCTTTAATAGTTCTTCAGTTGAAAGATATTTAATAAATGCATCCTATAGGAGGTATTTCCCCCCCTGCGCCTACCCGCTTTATTTTTATTTTCAAAAGTATACCATAAGAGTGACTTCTACAAAGTTTGAACATTCTTACTACAGTAATTTTGACTTAGCTGCACAATCTTCTTTGCACGATTTTTTGTACAGGTAAATCAAAAATGCAGCTATCTTAAATGTATTTAGCAATTGTGGTTACCTGCATAAAAAAGCAGCTAAATTAAAGTGCTTAAAAGAGGAGTAACAACGTTTTTATTAATAAATTGATAAAAACAATGACGTTCAAACAACCTGTAATCATTTGTTATGCATTTTTATACGGAACGAGATAGCCAAATTGGTAACAATAAAGTGTGGGACAGAAAAGTCGCTGTAGTACAACGATAAGAATAGCGCTGCAAGCTGTCAAAAGTTAAAAACGGCAGTTTCAAAGTAGTGTCAACAGAATACGTAGTCGTTTCCGTTGAAGCGCAAAATTCGAAATTTTGAACATTGTTGCGCTACAGAGCATTTGTCAGCTTCAAATACTACTACAACTGCTTTATTCTGTTCCAGACCTAAGATTTGCTATTCCTTTCATATAATCGTGGTTAAGTTGCTGTACCCACAACCCATATGCATAAATGTAAATACATTTAAACAAAATAAATGAATTATAATGATACCAACTTGACTTGTTTGTGATTTTTGTTTTTTAAACAGCTAAAATTGGATATTTATGTGAAAAAGTGGCCACCATATTTTTTCATGTGTGCAGCTAACTTTAATGTTTTATATGAAAATATTTTAAAGCTGCCCAAAAATATGAAAAATGTGCAGGTATACAAAATGCACGTAAACAAGGAGTTTGAAGAATAATTACAGAAAATATGTAGTTTGGGCAGTTCAAAGTCAAAGTGCAGCTAACTTGGATTTTTTGTATGAAAATAATTTTAAAATGCCAAAAATTTTGGGCACTTATCTTGTGCAGGTAAAGAAAGTGCACTTAAAAAATGAATTTGTCTGGGATTATAATGAATAATGCCAAAAATGATAAATTTTGTGCAGTTAAGTCAAAAGTGCACGTAAATAAAAGGCAGTTAAGTCAAAACTACTGTATAACAGTTCTTAAGATATCCGACATTAAACATTGGCGTTCTATGGAGGGTACCACTTCCCCGCTGCTATATTATTTCAATTTCGGGGCTCAGAAGATCCTACTACCAAAAGTTCAACAAAATGCGTGCAGCGGCTCTTTTTAATATTTCTATCTATGAGAGGTACTGCTCCTCCTCTGTATACCTCGCCCATTTTTATATTGAAATTTATAGTTTACCATAATAGTAGCTTTAAGCACGTTTGAAGACTCTCCCTTTAATAATTCTTTAGTTAAGCGATATTTAATATATGCATCCTATGGGAGGTATTCCCCCCTGCGCCTACCCGCTTTATTTTTTTATTTTTAAAAGTGTAGTATACCATAAGAGTGACTTCTACAAAGTTTGAACATTCTCACAATAACAGTTCTTAGGATATGCGATATTAAACATTGGCGTCCTATGGGGGGTACCACTTCCCCCGCTGCTATTTTATTTAAATTTTGGGGCTCAGAAGATCCTACTACCAAAAGTTCAACAAAGCTCTTAATATATGCGATATTTACTATTGGCATCTTATGGGAGTACAAATTCGCCTGCCCCTATGGAAAAAATATTTTATTTTTTAATTTATTTTATTTTTAGGGCTCACGTGATGTTACTGTAAAAATTTCAGGAAAATCGGTTCAGTAGTTTAGGAGTCTATAAGCCAACATACAAACAAACAAACAGACAAACATATTTCATTTTTATATATAAAAATATTTTCAATAGTTTATATCTTATATACAAAGTTTGTATTACAAACATACTTACATTGCACATACATACATGCATATGCATGTACATTAGGGTGCGTCTTATTTTTCATATTTGTTAAATTGTTCCGTATCTCCCCCTAGAAATGTTCTTTCCATCAAAAAACTATATTTCGCAAAAAACCAGGCTGATCGAATATCGGGAAGGCGTGTCTTATCCGCCCTTAAATTTAAAGTGCATTTACAAGGAAAAAAAATTATTTTTTTTCAATTTTTGATAAAAAGTTTGCCGTTTAATAATTACTTTTCTATTTAAATATTAAAGAATCGAAGTTTGTGCGAAATTATCGTTATAATGATATATAAAAGTCAAAGTTTGGTTAAAAAATGTTAAAGTTATTATTATTAACGTGCCTTAAGCCACTTGAACAAGAAATGTTTGAATAAAATTAACACATTTTGAGATATATTCGAAAA
The DNA here is from genome assembly GCA_963931875.1 of Pollenia griseotomentosa. Classification (NCBI taxonomy): domain Eukaryota; kingdom Metazoa; phylum Arthropoda; class Insecta; order Diptera; family Polleniidae; genus Pollenia; species Pollenia griseotomentosa. The sequence goes on from OZ007562.1 coordinate 64,851,173, forward strand.
AAAGCTAATTTTTAGTAAAAATATACCCACAGTTACTTGTATATGAGTTTTTGTCTTCGTAGGATACTGTAAACTTAATAGAAGGTATGACAAAGAAACTATTGTTTAACGGCAGTTTCAAAACTCGATTTTCAAATTTTTAAAAATTTTGTTTAACAAACTTCTGAATTTTTTGATCGTCTCATACCGATTTATTGAGAATATAATACCGAAAAAAATGTGAAAAAATTCTGTCGATACCTCCCAACATTTTTTCGTACCTACGATATAAATTTTGTGATTTTCGGTAAAAACTATTTTTTTGGCCATTGGGCGATAAGGCCAATTTTTTTGACTTTTTTGAATTTTAAATAAAACCAATACAGAATATTATGGTCTAGATAATTTTAATTATACTCTAAAGGTTTTACCAAAGTCGAAGAACATTAACCCTAAAATTTTGAAGGTGAAAGATCAAATTTTGACACATTTGGAATTTCTACATGGAAAGAAGTTTATTTTATAAAGTAATCAATTTCGTTTCTTAAAACAAAAATAATTTCCTGATTTAAGTTTATTTCGTTCGTATTTTTTAAAATATTCTTAAATAAACAAACTTTTTCTCGTGATCAAAAAATTAACGTTTATGGTATATGATCAAAAATTTCTTAAAACAAGAAATACAAAATATACAGTTCACTATTGAGGTGGAAAAAATAGTGAGATTTCATATTTGGACACAAAATTGAAAAGAAATGGAAATAGAATTGATTTTGATTGGTACACAAAAGAAACTTCTTCTCGAAAAATTATGAACTTTAATTAATATTAAGTTTTCTATAAGTAACTAATGCTCTACGTTTTTATGTTTTCATTTTTAAAAAGCAAAAGTTCTCATTTAGTTTATATTGAGTAAAATGTAAATGTAATTGATTTTTCTTTTGAGTGTAGGTAATTAATTTCAAAGACCAGACCAAGTATTTGAATTAATTAAGTATTTCTTACTTTTTTAAGAAAATATTAAATTTATATGTTAATGTAGTTGAATCTAGTTATTTCTAAGTAAGAGAAATTTTCTTGTTACAATAGTTTGTTGTTTAGGAAAAGAATATTACAATAGATTAATAATGGAGGAAATTCAATTTGACCCAAACATTTTTGAAACGGAAAAATGTTTTTTTAATTTTTCATATTTGCACAATTGATACAATAATGAAAGTATAAAAATTTAAAAATAACTAAAAAAAAAAAAACATTTTCTGTTTTAAATATGTTTTGCTCAAATAGGTCCTATGTTCGGAAAGGGTTAATTTTCTATTTTTACATACTATTATGTTTAACACCATTCAAATTGACAGCTTGGGACCATTTTGATCCCAAGTGCATTTAAGGGTTAATCTCAATTTTTGCACGGTTTTGTCTTCGAATGACCAAAGGGTATACTTTTTCCAGTTTTATAATAATCGGCACAAAAATATACAATATTTCGCTATCTTTCCTTTAGAAACACCAAATATATCAAAATTTGACCTTCATGATTTTTAGGTTAATGTTTTCCGATTTTAGCAAAACGTTCATAGTTTATTTAAATGATCTGGACTTTAATATTCTGAATAGGTTTTACTTAAAATTCATAACAGTAAGGAAATTGGGATCATTCGACAAAATATGGCCACTATTTTTCCTGAAAATCGCAGAATTTAAATCGCAGGTACGAAAAAATTTTGGGAGGTATCGACATAATTTTTCCCTTTTTTTCGGTATTATATTCTCTAAATCGGTATAAGATGATCAAAAAATTCGGAAATTTTCTTAAAAAGATTTTTAAAAATTAAAAAAACCGTGTTTTGAAACTGCCGTTAAAAAAATATTTATTTTTGTCATACTTTCTAATAAGTTAACGGTATCCTACCAAGGTCCTTAAACAATAATTATGCTAATTTTTCAGGTACCAAAAAATTGACCACTTTTAAGAAGTATTCTATAAAATTTTTGTTAATTATTATGTATAACGAAAAAAAAATATTTGTTACACATAACTATATTCAGTTTATATCTTTTTACATTGGCTCATAAGTATACAGATAACATAACAGATAACTATTACTAAAGATTTTTATGGTTTTTATTTACAATAATAATAATTTTGAATATTTTCTTGATATTAATTGTTTTATTTTTGCAGATTGTGCATGTGGATATATACATATTCTTAATTTTAAGTTACAACGGTTATATTATTTCTTATTCATAACTTTTAAAAATAATTAGAATTATGTCTAATTATGGTAATAATTATGCTTGAAAAATACTTTTATTTGACACCCATAATAGTTATCATAAATTTTTAAAAATAAAAATTGGAAATAATAAATATTCTTAATAAATAAAATAAAAATTTATTCGTAATAATTATTCGCAATTTTTATCGAAAAAAAGTTATAACTATTAAGTCCTTGTATCCTACGAAGACAAAAACTCATATAAATACGAGTACATTTTAAGTAAAAATTTGCTCTTTTTACAATATGTATTTCTCAAAATATGTTAGTTTTATTCCTACATATCTTGTTCAAGTGGCCTGAGACACGTTACGTTAATGGCATAGAGAAATTTTAATAGCTTTAAAATTTTGTAACCAAATTTTGACTTTTATATATCATTAGAACGATAATTTCACACATATTTCGATTCTTTTACATTTAAATGCAAAAGTAATTACTGAATGGCAAAATTTTAACAAAAACTGAAAAAAAGTTTTTTTCCCTTCTAAATCAGCGAAGGGCAGATAGCGAACATTAAATAAAAGAGAGTAAATTAGTTGATTTACACTTAGAGAAATTTTTGAAGAAAAGTTTTTCAAACTGTATGTAAATATGCAACACAAAAAAAAGGAGTTCAGTAAAAAATAGTATTATTATAAAATTCATCAAGTTTTAATTAACAGTAAAATCTATATATACATATGGTCACCTGAAATCGAAAATGCCGTGAGCAAATACTTCAAAATGAATTCAGTAAAAAACTTGATTATTATATAATTCATCATCCCACATGATTGCTGAAAAGATTTTAAAACAAGCTGAAAAAACATACATGAGCACAGCTTGATCACAACACAATAAATATATTGTCAGTGTGCCACTACGAAATTGCAAAATTTGCCAAAATAACAACATGCGCAACACTCCTGCTTCGTTAAAATTTATTAAGCAACTGAAAACAACAGGGCTGTCAGAAATTTTCAGCAAAAAATCTTAAGGCCCAAATACACTTGTCAAATGCTTGTCCAGCCGGCGAATTCCACGTGTACGTGTGCTGGACGTAATTTTCGCCGTCATATCTTTTCATCAAGCGCCCAGCGGGAAAAAGAAGGAGTAGGGAGGCCTTATAGAAGGCCTCTGTACCCCTTCTTTTGGATGTACAAGGCCTTCTTGCTCCATTCCATACTCATATCTTTTTTACACACGTTGTCATTGCGGAGAAGGCCTTCCGCTCTCGCTTCTTCAGCAGGTACATAAGAAACGGGACCAAAAAAATTGATTTTGCTTTTGCTTGTGCAAAAAAACAATACAAAAAATTGTACTCCTTCTCTAATCCCTTCTCATAGAAGCGAGTGTGGAAGGTGTATCTTATCTTTTATACGAAAGAGCCGAGGCCTTCTTTAGCAGTTAGATAAGAATAGTAATTGAATCAAAAAATCTTTTAAGCAGGCCTTTAAAAAGGCCTGAAGTAAGAAGTTCTTCTGAGTTTTCCCGCTGGGCGTTGTCGGTGTCACACATACAAACACATTTTCACTAATGCTACCACAATGCCTGATGAGTATTTTGATCAATGTATTTTGGCCTTTAATTGCACCAAAAAAAAAATCTTATTTTGGAAAAAAAAATCTTTTTTTTTTTTTGGAAAATAGGAGTTTTTTATTAAAATTAACTTTTTTGAAGATTTCCAGCCAAATCGGACTTCAAAACCGCTAGAAACCAATAAATATTCAATTTAGCGGGATTTTTCTTAAAAATACCTCTAAAATCTAAACATTTTTAAACGTTTATTTATAAAAACCTAGATATACAGGGGGAATTTTAAGAGTCGTTTTTCAATAAGATTTCTGTAATAAAAAAATTTTATGACAATTATTATACAAATAATGCTCTATTGAACGTAATTTTTTAACAAAAATTGTAAAAATTAGATTAAAAGTTTAATAAAAAGAACTGCCAAATTCTTTCGTTTTACGTTTTCGATTTCCATGACACCCCTTATAAGCTCCGTTTTCAAAGGTATTTCGATGCATTTTTCCGTTAAATGTCTTTGCTATTATTTAATTTTTGCGAGCCTTAGTCTGACTTGCAATATTTTCTGTTTATGCAAAATAAAAAGCGCGCAAAACTTTCACCTGATTAATCACCCTTGAACGCCGAACAGAGGTTGCTTTTTAAAGGCCCAACCATAATATGCAAAGCGTTGCTTAACCTATTAACAAAAAGTCTCTCAAATGTATTAAAAAAAAAACAAAAATAAAATCAACAAACGTACGTACGGAATGTGCGATCAGTTTCGCACCTTGCTTAAGCAAATGACAGTTTCATTAAATTTAACAAAAAGTTTCCCTTAGTTCAATATGGCTATCATCATATGATTAACATGTATTCGTATATTTGCTTAAGCCAACTTAAGCACATTATGGTTTTTTTGTCCAGTAAACCGCAAGGTTGCATTATTAAGTTTAAAAATTTTCAATTGGGAACAAAGAAGGTTTTTTTTAATTGAACCTAACCTTTGTCTAGACAAAACAAAAAATCTTGTTTTTGGGGAAAAAATCTTAACATCTTTTTTCGGTAAAAAAATCTTAAAAATAAGGTAAAATCTTACTTCTGGCAGCTTGGAATACAATTTTATTTTTTTTCTTTCTGCTGTATTTGTTTTTCGGGTTGCCTATGTTACTTTTTATGCTTGAAACAATGAATTCAAGATTTTCAGTTTGCGGGCAATAGTAAATGAGCAAATTCATGCGTTTGTGTGATGTGTTCACATTGTGATTTCAATGTAAATATTGTTATTTCTTTTTTTTTGACTGCTAGAAAATAGTTTTTTATTCATTTTCTCTATTTTAAACCTACTTTTATGAAGTTAAAAAGTAGTATAATAAAACAAGTGTATGGTATGTTTTGGGGATTTTAAGGAATATCTTAGTAGGGAAATTTTTGTATTTGTAGCAGCTCTGGTACAAAAAAAACACGAAGAGTAAATGTAAAAACCCGAAAAACTTCGTAATCCAGGCAAACCATCGCCCACCGCTGTTCTAAATGCACCTTCAAACTTAAGGGCGGATAAGCCACCCCCTTCTGATATGCGATCCGCCTAGATTTTTGCGAAACATAGTTTTTTGATGGGAAAAAGATTCATAGGGGAGTTACGGTTAGGGATGCAAACGATACATCGATGTTTAGAAAACATCGATGTATCGTTCATAAACATCGATGTTAATATCGATGTTTTGATTAACGATACATCGGCGATACATCGTCGTCAAAACTAAAAAACATCGACATCGTCCATTTAATATTTATAATATTTTTACCAATTTTAATTTTTATTTTTCAATTAAACCTTTTATTTTAAAATATAAAAAAATGTTTTTCAAAGCATACGTTAAACGTAAGAATTTTAAATGTCGGTTTTTAATAAAATTTCTGTAATATAATAATTTTATGACAAATATTATATAAATATTTCTCTATTAAACAGAATTTTAAAACAAAAATTAAAAATATTTTATTAAGTGTATTAAAAACGACCTCCCAAATTCTTGCGTTTTACGTTTCCGTTTTCCAGCACACCCCTGATAGGCATACAAAGTACGTATGTATGTATGTACATTAGGGTGACAATGGTTTGTATGTAAAAAAATTTTTGTTCGAATTTTAAAGTTTTTTCAACGGAATATTGTGCTAATAGGTCCAAGAGTTTTGTGCCGAAAATTTGAGCCAAATCGGACAACGTTTTCTGGACGCGCATCCAGGTCAAAGGTCAGGTATTTGCATATTTCACAGCTAGTATGAAATAAAGTTGAGAAACTCATGTATTTTCTACTTTATTTTACAAAAACATCTGGATTCTGTAGACTTTTAATAAAGAGGGCACTCAAATAGTTTTTTTGGGAACTAACTCTCAAATTTCCCTTGCGTCAAAGTGATCCACAAACTATTTTATTTCAAAAATGTTTAATATATGTATGCCATTATTGGCAATGTATATAAATTCTGTGTACTTTTGATAAAATAACTTAAAAATATTGCAGGAAAAATTTTCAATTAACATAAAGTTTTTACATTTCAGGATGGAATATGCATATATTTTCTGCTGCGCTACCAGCGTCGACCGCATTCAATTGTCAATCTACTACTTTTTCTAATTTTAAAAACAAAAATTATGATCGGTGATTTGGTAGGTTTTTTTTCTTTTAAAATCTACAGATCAAAATCTTTTTGCAGAGAATATAGATTAGCATTTTTTGAATACAGCTGCCTATATTTTTGTACCACCTGTAAAATATTAAACCATGTCAAGAGAAAAAAAAATTAAAAAAGTTATAATATATGATAGTTACTTTCATTAAATGTTGTTTCTGTCCCTCATCTTTTGTTATTTTGTCATGGTATTCTTGAATTAACTGAATGCCTCTTTCAGCACAATCATTAACAACAGCCAAGTTTTGAATAATTTGTTTCGCTCTTAGGTACTCTCCTGTAACACTCCAAGAACGTGGATCGTTGCTGAAAAACTCTATTGAAATTCCAAGTCTCTTGAAAACTTTTTTGGTATTTCTTGAAAACAAATCTTGTAAAATATCAGGGGCCAGATTCTGGCAGTCGTGATCGAGTAATTTCTCGATTCGAAAGCAATTTAATATCTAATTATTTCAGTCAATACTGAACGAATTGGAATTGTTTTTTCGTTATTGTAAGCCATTCATCTGAGTTTCATAATACTGAAAAAAATAATTTCGATTCGTTCAGTATTGACTGAAATAAAATTGCTTTCGAATCGAGAAAGTACTCGATCACGAATGCCAGAATTAGGCCCCAGAGTTGTCTCTGAAAATAAAACTTTTTAAGTTTTCCTTCTTTATTATTAGCTTCTTTGCTATCTCTTCATATATCTACAGACATCTTCGCTACTAGCTTGCTTTTTGTTATGTTGTCTATCCTTTCGTCAAACAAAGAAAAGCCCACACATTCTTCGCTTAAGTAATACAGATGATTTAATACCTTTGAAATGGCTTTGGCCGCAATATTTTGATTGACTCTTTTGTAGTTTTCCAATTTTCTCAAAAACATAATATCATTTAAAGCAGCTTTATCCGCTTTATTTGAATCAAACCAAAAATTTGAATAACAACTTACAATGAAACCTGTTACTTCTATCAAAGCACTGATTTCAAAATCTGTCACTTCAGGAAATTGATTGCGAAAAATCACTATCTTTAAAGAGTATATAGCCTTGGCCATCCATCTTGCGTAGTGCAGTGCACCGGGTTTTCTGAATTTTATTCCTGAAGGAGGATTGCCACCAAGGAATATAATTACTAACTCCAAAAATTCTTTATAATCATTTCTCGGGAATGAATGGTTCATTTTTCCTAAAGCAAAATCTAAAAGTTCACCAACATTATCGCCTATAATTTCCATAATTCGTGGATGAGCTATTCCTGGCACAAAACTATCTGTATTTATTTCTGGCCAATGTTTTTTGAATTTTTTAAAAATCGTTATGTCCGGTCCAGACGACACTCCAACATTGGCCTCCGTAAAAACTGCTGCCAAAACAATTTCGAAAATATGGTGTCTGCAGCCTAGAAATAGAATTTCTCTTCCAATTGATCTCTCCAAAAGCACACATGCACCTTTCAATCTACCAGTGTTGGATGATGTTGTATCAAATTTGTATCAAATTTGTATCAAATTTGCTCTAGGCCTGGAGCCGTAGCAATTATAGCCAAACGGTCTTCTGATTTTCCTGTTATTGTCGATAACAGTTTAGTGTCCCAATGGATGGTCAAAGGTTGATCACTTGCAGTAAACTTTTCTATAATTTTTTCACTTTGCGTTAATCTTAATTGCGCTCTTTCCCGACTTATGGAGGTTCGATTTAAAATATAATCGGATGTGTTAAGTCCGACGGCGTCAATAACTGCAACCAATAAGTGTACAGCATCTCTCTGACTTATTTTTAACTTGTCGAAAACTGCAGCTAGTCTTGAAGTTAAGACACTTTGCTTTTTCGTACAAGAAGTACTGCGAAAACGTTTTGCCTCAATCGAACATTCAGAATATTCTTCCTCTGATGTTGCAGCATCTTCAGACGCGGAAAATTCAATCACTTAATTTTTTACGCAACTCTTCTTGTTTTTTGCGATTTCTTTTTCTTTCCTCTTTTTTTTTTTAGATTACAGTCGACTCCCAACATACAACCTTCGCGACCTTTCATTCTTTATTTAATTAAAAATTACTTGTCTTCTTCTAAATCTATTAGTTCCAGTGCATCGGTACGAGCAATATCGAAGAGATCGCCTAAATTATCGCTCCACAGTTTTCTTCTGTTTTTATGAATGTCGGACACTCTAGATATATTTTTTTTTAAATCTTTCCATTCCTCATACAGACGCAACATTTTTTTTGTACACCAGTGCAAATCGTGATTAGGAATACGGGCCTTTTCCCAAAAAATTATACACTCTCTTACCACAAGATCAGCACTATCTTTTGCAGTTAATTTCGTTGTCCTCATATTATGAAAAAAAACTTTGAGGCAGTCCCCCTTCGAGGGAAGTTTAGAACCAACTATTTGGTGTTTTGAATAGCCTATTAAAAATATTTCTTCCCTTAACGAGGGCATTGTTATATATTTTTACAAAATTCACAAAAAATCTCTAACCAAAAGCACTTTACACAAGTAATTCACACGACTGAATGCAATTTATATAATTTTTGGGGAAATACATAATTCAGTCGTATTTTAAAAATCTAGTAGGCCTTGAAATTTATCATTAGAATCCGTTAAAAATAATGGTTGTTGTCTAGGAAATTAGCAATTTTAAAATTTTTGCCATGTAGATGGTGTGATTTAATACAAACAAACAAATGTGTTTTTGTAGTTAACGTTTTTGAATAAAAGCATCTATTAATTTCCTGACATAAAGGAAAGGTAAATTACCAAAAAAGTTCTTTTTACTATTTTTTTCACGAAAATATATAAATCCACATTTTTTCATTAAATATTGAAAAAAAATAAACGAGTTCAAAAAATTTATTTCGTATATATTGTAAAATATGAAAATACCTGACCTTTGACCTGGATGCGCGTCCAGAAAACGTTGTCCGATTTGGCTCAAATTTTCGTCACAAAACTTTTGGACCTATTGGCACAATATTCCGTTGAAAAAAACTTTAAAATTCGCAAAAAAAAATTTTGGCTGTCACCCTAATGTACATGCATGCATTCTGTGCATTGCATTACTATATGTATGTATTAAGTTGGCTCAAGCAACTGTGCGAATACATAAAAATCATATTTGTCAAACCATATTGCACTTTTGGAAACTTTTTGTTCAATTTTATGAATCTGTCATTGCATCACTGATTGCACCTTGTTTTGGTGTTTTTGAATGCTTTTGACAGGGTTTTTGTTAATTTTTGACAAAGCTTATGCAAGCATATGTATATTATATTTAAGCATTAAGATTTTCAGTGGAAAAGAAGAATTAAAACAGTCCGTAAGTTAATTGCAAAGTAGGTTTCAAAATCGATGTTAAACATCGATGTATCGTGTTTTTTACCGATGTTTTTTAACATCGATGCTTATCGTGAAAACATCGACGTCTTCAAACATCGATGTTTTTCAGAGCGATGTTGCATCCCTAGTTACGGTACAATTTCGCAAATATGAAAAGTAAGCGCACCCTAATGTACATACATGCAAATGAATACAAATGCAAATGTAATTCTAAGTACGAAAAATTTTCACAACCCATTTGAGTAATCAAAAAAGGTTTTATTTAACTTTGTGTGACGTTCTGCTGTTTATCTTCAGTCAGGTTAAATTTTGAACAAATGGTTTTTTATTTTCATAATGCGGTCATCATCAAGCAGTGTTGCCAGAACTTTTTTTAAAAATATATACACGGCCAATTAAAAATCTGATTTTCTTCCTATACGATAAAAAAGTTTTCCTTGTTAAAAAAGAAAAAATTAATTAAAAGTACACGTTTTAATAAAGAAAATGTATCGCTTTGCAAAAATTCTTGAAAAGATTTAAACTTTATTTTTTCTTCTTCAAATAAATTCAAATTTCTGATTATAAATCTTACAAAAATTGGGTTTTTACAAAAAAAATCTTAAGGTAAACACATGAAATTAGCATCCATGTTCTAAAAAACGCACGATTGTGAAATCACTTGTAAGTTTAAAATCGCCAATTTCATTTTGGCATGTGCTGGGCTGGGACTCGCGCCTTTTGTTTATTTGTTTAGATTCCATAAAGATGGAGAAGAAGAAGCCGATTCAAAAGTAACACAGTAGTCAAGTAAAGAAGTAAATTTGTTCATTTAGTATTTTTTATTTAAATTGATAAAAATGTTGTATTTCTTAAAAGGTATTAAATAAAATCATTAAATTTTCATTACATTATTTTACTAAAGGACGAAATTTTACAACGTGAAATTAATTAAAATTTATTCTAATTTTTATTCTTGGCTGAGTTGGGGATCGAATTTACGTTTCGAGAATAACCAAATTTTCATCATCAGAATTCTTGGCAGTTCTACCCTCTGCACTACTGCGGTGCCTCTTTCTGTCAAGATTTTGTCTTGAATACCTGAGTACATTTGTTTATTATGTTTTTTGTTCACTTTCGTCAATCCTAACTAAATATTGAAATTAAAAATCGACTGTTCATCTAAAAAATCTAAAAAATGACACTCAATTTGTGTAGTATATACAAGATTACTTATAAGTAATTTTGGTATTTGCTTGCGAGTTATAATAACAAAATGTTTGGTGATTGCGATCTCCAACATATCAATTTAGAGACTTCAAATCGTAATCGCAGTTTTTTTTGCGAAACAAAGCTCGAATATTTTTTAAAGTCGGAACTAACAAAACTGAAACTAAAAAATAGTTCATAGATAGTTATAGCTCTTACTCATAAATCAAAACTAAGGTAACAACTGCTATCAGCTGATGGAAGAAATGCAACCATGTATATTGACAAGTAGAGAAAACAAAATGTCGATAATATTTTGAACGATATATACTGTCAATAATTAAAAACCTCATAAAGCTTTTAAAAAAACATTTTTGTTCTTGAAAAAATTAATAAAAAATCTAAAAAAGTAATTTTTTGGTTATATTTCAAATATAAATCTATTAAAATAAGTACCTGTGAAGATAAAACTATTAAATAGAATATTGTTGACCAAAAACACATCTCTAGTTTATTTTTTTATTTTCGTGGATGTAGAAATGGACGCAAGTTGCAAAGATAATAAAGTAAGTTAATTATTTAGAAAATTGCAAGAGTATTTATTGTTTTGTTTATTTTAGAGGGACACAAATTGGTCGCCAGATGAAAAAACGGCATTTAAAGATTAGGTGTCCAAATATGTTAAAGTCATCGACGATAAGAAAAACGATACAAAGATGCTTTATAAAAAAAGAAGCTTGGCGGCACATCAACGAAACAAATGATGTCAATGGGCTATATGAGGGACAATAGTCGTTTGAAGCAACAATGGAACAGGAAAAAAGCTCAATCAAAAGCAAAGCTGGCAGCTGTCCGATACCTTCTCTCGATGAAAATGATGAGGAAATTTTAAATTTAATTGCACCGGAGTTAACGGAAGATACGTTCTTAATAGATAGCAACTTGCAGTTTAAACAGTATTAAACGAAAGCCCTGTAAAGCAGAAGGAGAATAAGCCGCAACTGTCACCATCCATAAACCAATTGAGATCTTTGTCGAAACCCAAAAACAAATTGTCGGCGCTAAAGAAAAGAGAAAACCAAATTAAAAAGGAAACTGCGCTTGCTGAGGAGCTGCAGAAAAAGCAAATTCATAAATTAGAAGCTGAAATATGCAAATAGCTTATTTGCAAGAGCTACATAAAAAACAATTAAAACATGCGGATGAGCTGCATGAAATGAAAAAGCAATTATTGTCAAAACTTGTTACTAATAACTATCGTAATAGCTTTACAACATATTTAAATATGTGATGATAGTAACCATTATTAAAGGTGGTCAAATTGAAATGCCTTAAGTACAAACAACCACATCCCTGAATGCATTATTTTTTTATTTTTCATAGAGTTAAAGAAAATCTCTGATCTCCTAATGCGTTTTTACTTTTTTTATATAATTTATAATTCATGCATGTTTTTGTATGTACAAACATTGACTGATTCGATTATAATAAATAAAATGTTTGAAATGAAATCATTTAAAATATCTTTCTATGAATCCTGATCTAAAAGCTCTTCAGTTTCGCCAGCAATGAGGTTGTGAATATCTTGAGGTTGTTGCAAACCTGCTCGAATGGGGCCGTGTCATTCAGAACTGCAAAATTAAAAAAAGAAAATATATATATGTATATATGTTAGTATATCTGGCATGTTTGTGTAATTTGTTATAAGTTTACTTACATTGCATGTTCCTCTCCTTGGCTTTGTTATGCAAGACTGCAACAGCTACAATAATGTTTTTTGCGGCATCTAAGTCTACATGAATTCTTTCCAACACAGATTAAAATTTCGACTTAGCTGCCCATTTAAACATTCAATTTTGGCTCTAGTTGCCGTGTGACTTTGATTATATCTTTAATTGCAAATTCAAAAGTATAAACACTTTAAAGCAGCTATCGTAACAGTTATTCATAAAAGTCAGATAACAGTTATTTTTCGAGTAAAAATAAAAATAAAAAAATAACTTTTATTTTTGTTGGGAAAAATAAATATCAAGAAATTGCTGTTTTTTTTTTTTTACTCAAAATTTTATCATAGACCAGTTTTTACTATGTATATGTTTTGTTTTGTTTTTAAATTTGAAAATAACTTCTATTTTCCCTGTTTTAAAGCTTAAAGGCCCAACCATAATGTGCTTAAGTTGGCTTAAGCAAATGTGCGAATACATGTAAATCATATGAGGCCAACCATATTGAACTTAAGGAAACTTCTTGTTAAGTTTTATGAAACTGTCATTTGATTAAGCAAAGTGCGAAACTGATCGCACATTCCGTACGGAATCAAATGTTTTTTGATTTGGTTTTTTAAAATACATTTGAGAAATGCACTCCATATTATGGTTGGGCCTTAGTGTGTTGTTTCTCAAAAAAAGTTGCCTTCTTTATACCAAATTAAAACCAAAAATTGCTGTTAAGCTCAAAAATTTTTGTAACTGGAAAAAAGCAACTGTCAATATAATTCATACCGTATTTCTTTGTCCGTTGCTGGAGTCCTAACAGGAGTCAACAATATAGAAGATGCTGGATATCCGACAGCGCCTAATAATACACCTTTATGTTGATTTTTAGTAACACATAGACCAAATTCTTGCATCGTGAACAGAACCCCGAGTGCGAGCGACAATGTCTAAAATTTTGCAATCGGCACCACAAACAATCTGGAATTTTTGCTTCTACTAGTTAATATGTACATACTTAATTTATATTTATGTGTTTCAAAGTAGGTATGTAGTTATTTACCTGTACGTTTAAGGAATAATATCCTTTTCTATTTCAAAAATGCCCAGCCATTATTGGACCCACATTTCTTGTTGGACATTTAATACGCACATGCGTGCAATTAATAGCACCGATAACGCAAGGAAAGCGGGCTTTATTAAAAAATCTGCTTTTTATTTTATTGACTTCTTCAGGTTGTTGTGGAAGTTTTACAAAATCCGGAAGTCGCAATGCCAATTTTTTTGTCACATTTTTTATTATGCGACTTACTGATGGTTGCGACAAACCGTGAAGATCACCTAAAAATTGCAAACAAGCTAAATAGAACATGAATGTCTATGAAAGTACCCACCTATATCCCTTGGTGAACATTTCGCCCCGAAAATCTCCTTCGTCTGAAATGTTTTGGAATCCACTAAATCAATTATAAAACAAGCTGTTTCTTTGTCAAACCTATACCTTCCATAGAAGTCTTCATCATCCATTTCAAATGGATTGCAGCGGATTTTATACATCTTAACTTGTTTCACTATGTTTTCATCCGATAATATTTGAATATCTCTGATAATTTTTTCCATTATTTTTTATAACCACTTTTAAAATTTTGTTACTTTCAAATAAATTATAAATGGAAATGAATCAGCTGTTTTTTGAATGTATTTGTTTGTTGGCATTAAGTTACAGCTTTACCCATAATTAAGTGTAAACTTTTTATTCTGAAAGTAACCAACTATGAATAACTTAAATAGGTGCTTAAAAAGTTAAGTTAATAGATCGAAAAAAACGTCTTATTAAGCTACTTAACGTGACTCTGAATTCCGAAAGTGTTAAACACACGGTCACCCCTTCACATAGTAAACGTTTTGATAAGTCTAAAGAACTGACCTTTGGAGCGTTTGTGAAAATCCTTTAAGAAAATTTCGAGATGGATTGTCCTCTGTCCATCCTACGCTGTGGTTCAGCTAAAGAAGATGTCTACAGCAGTTATGTCAATTGTGGTTGTATTGCTTTATATTAGTATTAGTGAATAAAGAGACAAAAATACGTAAGCATTCGCCGCATGTTCACCCGTCGCTTGATAATCGACGACACTGTTGCCAGAATTTGTTTCCAATAAATCAGAAAAATTTGACCAACAAATCTGGAAAATCTAAAAAAAGGTGTAAAAATCTGCAAAAAATATGGAAAATTAGAATACTTTATTTTGGGGTTGATTTTGTTTTTATTTTCGGATTCATACTACAAACTAAAACTAAAGCTGATATTCAACATTTTTCTGGTACATTGAAATTAAAAGTTGATATGTATATATGTACAAAAGAGAAAAAATATATATAAACAATACATATAATTTTTACATAAAACAAAAAAAATGTATACATTGTACATTAGAACGACTCAACTTACATTGTCAAAAAAAGTTAAAGTTGTACCGCCCTGAAAATTAACTTTGACATTTATTATGTTTGTTCCCAAAATATTTTGGTTGTAACGATAATCTCCCGTGAGCTAAACAAAAATGGTATTTTTCATGAATAAAATATTCGGCAATTTTTTTGTCCAATGAATGACAAAATATAATAAATATTTAGGAATTCTTTAATTCTGCATTAAAAAATCTTATAAATCTAACCACAGACTCGAGATAGCGAGATGTTTATGTCAGTTTTTTGATGGTTTTCAATTCGAATTTAATGAAAATTTAAAAAACTTAACCATTTATTGTCCGATTTTCATTTCCAAAACGTCGTTGGAAAGGTGTTGAGATTTAAGTCAAACATTAACCCTTTATGCACTATCTTTCTTTTTTATAACATTCATTTAGACATCACTAAAAACACATTGTGCAGGAAACACGTTTTATTAATTATATTAAGCTATTATTAAATTATGACCAACAAAAATGTGGAAAAAATTTGTATAGTTGTATACTCAAAAAATAATATAATTGCTAAATTAAAATTGAATATCACGACAACAACGACAACGCCACCTATCGGGATTAAACTTAAGAGAAACCTGGCTCTAGACTGAACCAATTAATTGTCAAAGTTTGGTGTCAATCGGTCCAGCGGTCCTTGAGTTTTAGGAACACCTACCCGGCACAAACGTTTTTATATATATAGATAGATTAAACAAGAGTGCTATATTCGGCTGTGCCGAATCTTAAATACCCTTCACCATGGTTCGATATGAACAGAAAGTTATATAGCGTTCTTTAGATATTAATAAATATATTTTGAGCCATGCCCACATTTTATCTCGTCGTGCCGAAATATATAATTTTGCCAAAGTTGATGTTTTAAATTCGTATTCCCTTGCACAAGTTTTATATTAGCGATTTTCACTCATGGTAGTAGAGCACCCTTAACCAACATTAACCATACCACAAAAACAAAAAATGTAATTTAACATAACAGTTTGTGTTCACACCATCACACAAAATATAAACACTCACACATTAAATAAAATGCAACCCTGATCCAATAAAAAGTATTATTGTTTAGAAATTTTTCAAAAAACGATGAAGTCGTATGGGGTGTCAAACTTTTTTTCATAATACTTGTCATTTTCATCATATTACTTGAGTTTTTGACATGTATTAATACAAAGTATAATAGTGTAAACTAGCCTTAAGCTGTGGTTGAAAAATAACACAAAAAGCTGTAGTAAACACGTGTGTTAAATCAACCAGAATAAAACAGTTGACGAAAGTCTATATCTCTCTTTTGGCAGATGGATTACTTTACTTGAGGGTTACACGTAGTTTTAATACACTCACACTTTTTTACCCATACACTCATACTTTTAAATATTGAAACGAACTTGCCTTTAAAATTCTCTCTTCAGTGAGTTTTTCAATTTACCTTCAAGAAAACAGCTGATTTCATTGTTAGTAAGCAAATTTTTCGTTGGTCTTTATAACTTGTTTTTCTTGATGACTTCTTGAAATAAAACAGAGTTGTATACTTAACACAAAGAGTGAAAACCGCTTTTGTAAAGATTAAATTTCCCCAAATAGTTTTTTATGATAAATGTACGTCAAGATAACTTCAGACGATTTATCTTTATAAAATGTTTTCGGGATGACTTCTTGTAAATAAATGGCTTTAAAATTGCGTGACAACATAAAAAATTTAATTTTTTTGTTATTACATATTTAATTGAAGACCAACAGCAAAACTAAGCTGTTCCGTCAAAAGTTTGTATACAAACTTGGTGATGGCGGCACAAATTAACTAAACCCAGTTTAACTGAGATCTCAAAAAGCCAGCGTGTCTTAAAATTTTAAAAGACAAACTTTAGCCTTGATTCCTAAATAAGTTTTAAAATAATAACCAAATTAGCCATATATGTATGTATGTTTATAAACCATCTTTATTTAAACAATTTATTAAGTTATATCTTTGAAATTAAATAAAAAAGTTAATACACAGAAAAAATTTTAGCTTATTTTTTCAAGAAATAAAATATTTTTTAATTAAAATTTAATTAAGAAAATTAAACGTTTACTAATATCAATAATATTACTGCAGAAAATGTTGTAAAAAACAAAAAATATTTAATTAATAAAAATAATCCGTATTAAATCCTTACAAATATTAATCCTTATTTGTTGTGTTTTTGGTGTTGTTACTTGTTGTAGTATCGACACCACCGTTTACATGAATTCGTCTTGATTAAACACATTAAAATAAAATCCACCACTCATATGAAGGGTATAAAAAACAACAAAAAATCACATTAACAACACTGCATTATCATATTCACTGTATTACCATAGCCACTGTACTACCAAAACGACAAAAAACATACACTAACAAAATCACCCCTATTCTGCGTTTCGATTCGGATCGAAATTTTCTCCGTTTTTGGCAACTTTGGTGTTTTGTGCCAATGTTCTGTAACTCCCGCGTTGAAAAACTTTTCGATTGAAATGTGAGAACTGAAACAAAAATACCATAAGTTGAAACAAACATGTTTTTCTCCCTAAACTGTTACTGAAACATTTTTGGCGAGTAATTTCCTTACGTTACAGCTACTACACACCAAAAATTATACAGTAACAGTTTAGTGAGAAAAACATGTTTGTTTCAACTTATGGTATTTTTGTTTCAGTTCTCACATTTCAATCGAAAGGTTTTTCAACGCGGGAGTTACAGAACATTGGCACAAAACACCAAAGTTGCCAAAAACGGAGAAAATTTCGATCCGAATCGAAACGCAGAATAGGGGTCACTAATTCCATTTTGGTTTCTACGGCCATTGTTACGGCTGTGGCATTATGTTCAATTAGGTGCAATTAGACGTGACAAACATGATGCCACAGTCGTAACGATGACCGCAGAAACCAAATTGAATTGGTTTGTATGGTATGTTTATGTCATTTTGGTAGTACAGTGGTTATGGTAAAGGTCCTATTAGACGTGACATTACTATAGCAAAACTGTATTACCATCACCACTGTATTACCAAAATGACATAAACATACCATACAAACCAATTCAATTTTGGTTTCTAAATTCGCGGTTACGACTGTGGCATTATGGTTATGTCACGTCTAATTTGAGCTGAATGCAGCGTTGGTATGGTTATGTCGCTTCTAATTGGACCTTTAAAGGGAACAAATTGAGGCAGTCGTGGTTTTTTACTCATATCTCAGCCATTTGTGGACCGATCTTGCAGAATTTCAATAGCAAACAATTCTGGACCATATTTGACATAAATGTATAATATCCTGGCCCCCATCATATATGGGGTCTTTGGAAAACCCATTTCAACGGACAGACGGACATTTTAAATCAACTTCGCTCCTCATAAGGACCCAGAATTTACATACTTTATAGGGTCTAACATCAATATTATAGAAATTACAAACGGAATGACAAATTTATATATACCCTATTCACCACTTGTGGTGAAGGGTATAAAAAGCAATTATGATACGATTTGGCTTAAAGTCACAAAATATATTTATTAAACTTAAATAAGTTTCCTGATAGAATTTTGACCTGGTAGAAAGCGCTGGGGTCAAGTAATTAACAGAATTCTCTAGTATTTAATTGTTATTCAGAAAATTCCAAGCTGGGACCCAACAGCTAGTTTATGTATATTAACTTTATATTAGTTTCACATTAGCTGTTTTATGTTGCCAAAAAAAATTTTTAGATTAAAAAGTCATAATTTTGGGAGTGATTTTAATTTTACATTTATTTTTCCAAAAGCGTAATAAATTGTTATTTTTATTTATCAAATTTTGGAAATCAAGAGTCAATTGCTTGCATATCTTCTTGTTTTTTCTTCAATTTGAATTTAATATGCGTATCGGTATTGCCGATATTTCTTTTTAATATCGGTATCGTATCGGCAAAAAGATGTACGTTACATTTGCAGATAAATGTGGAATTGATTAAATTCCAGAAACGACTCTAGAAATATCAGGAAACATATGGACGGACATTCACAGCCTGTTCATCGATTTCGAAAATTTGTTTTTGTTTTAAATGTAATTTTCTATTGCGAATGTTGACTTTCGAAATCGTTAAACAGACAGACAGCTTTTTTTGAAAATTAGCTACTGTCGACCAAAAACTACAAATGTTTTCAGTTTTTAACGACTGCAGTTGCTCAACATCAGCTAAAGCTCTAAATGAATTATTAATTGAATCAAAATTTGCAATTTCATTTCGGAACATTTTTACTAAAAGAAGAACAAACTACTAAAATACAATACTGCTTTTAGTGTCATCGTCTGTGGTTAAAAGGAAACAAAAGTAGTAACACAGGTTTTGAATAATGTTGCCTCGTCTGTGTCCCCTTACCAACAAACTTCGTCTGTCTGCCTTCCACTTGCCACATTGCAGAAGGGGACTAAGCGCTCTTTACACCACAATACTAGTCGCATATTTAAGCGGCAATTACATTCCACGAGTCTGCCTGCAAAAATTCAGCTCGAATGTGTTTAACGTGGTGTTATTTTTATGAAATAAAAAGCGATGACTAGTACATTTTTTGAAAAAAAAAAACGCAATCGTTATCTTGTTTTTTTTTTAAACTAAATGAAAAGTTTATACATCTATATATAAATCGGCTAAGGCAAAACAGTTAAGAACACTTTCCTCCTCTGTATGTCAACCGATTTCAACAAAATATACATTATTTTAAATATATTTACTTACAGAAGTGCACAATATATTTTTTATTTAAATCGGTTTAAGAATTTCAGAGTTATACGCGTTCAAAGTTGCTACTAACACAAATACAGAAAATTTGCTTTTTTTCAATTATCAAATAATAAAAAAAATAGGGTTATCGATTATTCGACATTTTTTAGAAACCGGGTTTCCAACATTTCGACTATATAAATACGGGAAATACGGAAAATTAAATTTCTTTCTTTTATTTTTCCGTGCATCATGTTACTACTTAGAAACGTACTATTATCGGTGAAGGGTCCTTAGTGAATAAAAACCTATAAGATGAAAAATGTTGGTACTTTTTGGTTTTCCTTTGGTACGTTTTGAATTTTTGTTAATATTCGACCTATAAAGATAAAATTTAAAATACATGGTCCTGAGTGAATAAGGAATAAGGATAAGGGGAGTATTTTGGTACTTTTTGTTCAACATCTGGTATTTTGATTAATTTTCGTTAATATTAGACATTGAAAAATAAAATTAAACATGCAATGTCCTGAGTGACAATCTAATAAGGAGATTTTTTTAACTTATAAAATTAAATTTACTCACGTGGAAGTTAAAATATGAATTGGAGGTTGGTCCCTCGCCAAATCGATCCGCTAAGACGGAAAAAAATGCTCGAAACATGTAAATTTATATATACTTAGATGTACTATGTTTTCTTCATATGAACATGAAAATTTATGGTCGAAATTTGACCATTAGGCGAACACTAGTATTATGAAAATTAAAACAAAACTCGTGAGTTTGCAAATAAAAGGTGCATGTGTAATTTACCATTTTTTTGTGACAACACTGCTTGCAATGTATGTTTGTTCAGGTGAAATCTTGCAACTCAATTAAGAAGCAGATAGTTCAGTTTGGATGACAATTCATGGTAAACTGTGTGACGTCATCTTAAATTCAACATGGCGGCAAACCCAAGATGGCGGACTAGCTATTTTAAATGCATTCCTACAATCAGCGTTACCGTTACACAGGCAAGTGCACTTGTTTTAATTCGTATACCATTGCGTATACTATCTCTGTATTAATCAGTGTTGTCAGAATTTTTTATCTTCGTTGCCAATTATACAGCGAAAATTGGGAAAATTCGCCAAATTTAGTTTTCTTAAGATTTTTGTTTAGAAAACTGCGCAGTAAATCGCAAAATTTTTTTTTTTTTTTTGTAACACTGCATTTACACTACTTTCATGAAATTTCTGTGTACGTATTGTAAATAAAAATTTTAATGAATTCTGAATAGAATAATTATTTTCATGGTTAATGGCTTATTTTATTCATTATATACCTAGCTTTCCAATAAATTATACACAAATATGTACTATGTAAAATTTTTGTTGTTATAATTTTTTTCTGAATTTTTAAAACAAAAATAGCATGAATTTTGCTTTAAAAAAATTACCTCTACTATATTCTTATAGATGAGATTCTACCGAGTATTTACCTGATGTCTGGGTAAATACCAGGAATATTCCTTTTTTGGGCATTTATAAAACACAAATTCATATGGCAATCATTAACTGTCAATAAAAGTAATTTAATTTTAAATAACTTTTCGTTTTATTATCAAAAAGTAATTTCAATTTTTGGGAATACAAAATTTTAATTTCAAAAGATTTTGTTATTCGTGCTTAATTCCCAGTTTTTATTATTGATAAAAACACTTGAAATTTATTGTTGATGGGATAAGCTATTCCTATGCGCATTTCACTGGTTGCTTAGGCCAGATCATCAGGAAACTTCATCCATAACGTTTTAGAAAAACTAAAGATATTAAACCAAATAAAACTGTTAAGCGTATAAGACTTATAGCAACAGTTCTACTTGTAATAATATCAAAGCTTAAACAAAACACATCAACAATAAACAGTGGGTTTATCTCATCTTACATTCCCCACTACAATTAGTTGAAATTCTCTCAACATTAATTGTAGTTGTAAGTAGGTTAAGAAAAACAAAATAAAAACAACAACAACAACTTTACAAAAGATGTTGACAATTAAGTGTTTTTTTAGGCCGTGCACTGCCTGTTTATTATCAAAAAGTAATTTCAATTTTTGGGAATACAAAATTTTAATTTCAAAAGATTTTGTTATTCGTGCTTAATTCCCAGTTTTTATTATTGATAAAAACACTTGAAATTTATATTATTTCAAAATCTTTTGAAATTAAAATTTTGTATTCCCAAAAATTGAAATTACTTTTTGATAATAAACAGGCAGTGCACGGCCTAAAAAAACACTTAATTGTCAACATCTTTTGTAAAGTTGTTGTTGTTGTTTTTATTTTGTTTTTCTTAACCTACTTACAACTACAATTAATGTTGAGAGAATTTCAACTAATTGTAGTGGGGAATGTAAGATGAGATAAACCCACTGTTTATTGTTGATGTGTTTTGTTTAAGCTTTGATATTATTACAAGTAGAACTGTTGCTATAAGTCTTATACGCTTAACAGTTTTATTTGGTTTAATATCTTTAGTTTTTCCAAAATCTTTATGGATGAAGTTTCCTGATGATCTGGCCTAAGCAACCAGTGAAATGCATATAGGAATAGCTTATCCCATCAACAATAAATTTCAAGTGTTTTTATCAATAATAAAAACTGGGAATTAAGCACGAATAACAAAATCTTTTGAAATTAAAATTTTGTATTCCCAAAAATTGAAATTACTTTTTGATAATAAACAGGCAGTGCACGGCCTAAAAAAACACTTAATTGTCAACATCTTTTGTAAAGTTGTTGTTGTTGTTTTTATTTTGTTTTTCTTAACCTACTTACAACTACAATTAATGTTGAGAGAATTTCAACTAATTGTAGTGGGGAATGTAAGATGAGATAAACCCACTGTTTATTGTTGATGTGTTTTGTTTAAGCTTTGATATTATTACAAGTAGAACTGTTGCTATAAGTCTTATACGCTTAACAGTTTTATTTGGTTTAATATCTTTAGTTTTTCTAAAACGTTATGGATGAAGTTTCCTGATGATCTGGCCTAAGCAACCAGTGAAATGCGCATAGGAATAGCTTATCCCATCAACAATAAATTTCAAGTGTTTTTATCAATAATAAAAACTGGGAATTAAGCACGAATAACAAAATCTTTTGAAATTAACTTTTCGTTTTTTAAAAACGTCATTAAATATCAAAATGCTTGTTAAAATGTACTAGAACTACAACAAACCGGAGAATATTGATTTAAAATTATTAAGAAGGTATGTTTGTGTTTATTAGTGAAGCTAATATTGATTAAATTACACATACATTTCTTAAAATTTTGTACAAAGCTTTTGTACCAACCCTGTAGGTAAATACCAGTATTTACCAATTCTTACCCAATTTTCCCTTTTTACCGGGTATTTACCAATTGGGTATTTTCCCTTTTTTTTATATGTATATATTCTGAATATTTCCGAAGCTGTCTAAAATAAAAAAAACTATTGGAAAGATGGCTTACAGAGAATTTAATTCCAAATCATTTGCTGATAATTTGTATCCAATCGTACAAATATCCTCAATTCATGATGAAATACTCGACTTATTTCGGGCGAAATATAAGTCATGCCCATAATAATGAATAATACATAAAATTAACATTTGTCCTACGATTTTTATGATATATGCCGTATTTTATTCGTAATATAGTGGCTTTCAGAAAAATTTCAAATTTCTATCCTTATCATTTTTGTATGAATTTTTGAAAACAAAAATAGTACTTATTTTGCAAAAATGTATCGCTACTTATTTTTAAATAATTTCGAAACAGTTGAAAATATTAAAAAAGTGTATTTGGGTAACTCAAAGTAAATATTATTAATATGTAATCATCAGTAATTGTTTTGACAAAATCGGTCAAATCGATCTCAAGTTATAACAAAATGTATTAGCATAAACTCCTTATTTCGGGTGAAATATTGCTTAAGTATATGAATTTTTATTTAACATTTATAAAATGTTGTTTGAAATTTTAAATAAATTGAGCAAAATACGTGGAAAAACAGTATTTGGTGTACTTATTCTGATTTTAAAAGAAGTGCCCCTTTTTTTTCTTAAATCCCCTTTTTGGTGCCACTTTTTTTGTAAATATCCCCTTTTTTTGGTACTTTTTGAAAATATCCAATGGTAACGCTGCCTTCAAAATGGGTACCAAATGAAAGGGCTTGCTGAGAATGCTTCGTAAATAAAGTGACGTCACTCTTAATCCAATATGGCGGACTAATTATGTAGTGCTTGTCTACAATATGCATATCAACTAACTTAGAATACGAATGCGAGTTTTTAATATAAAAAAAAAATGGAAACATCTTTAAAAAAACAAGATTTTATTTTAATGCGCTGAATTTAAAAAAAAAAACTTTTACTCTAAAACTTTATATGTAGAATAAAATGCCGAGTTAAATATGTTTCGTATATATGATTTTTCTAATCTTTCTAAAAAATTTGGTATTTATCCCCACAAGAAATTGCTGATTGAAACTAACACATACAAAACTTATAAACTAACACACTCGCTATTTTGTATTAAATTCACGTTAAGTTCACAAGTACCCAGCGGGAAAAAGAAGGAGTACGGAGACCTTTTCCATTCCATACTCATATCTTTTTTACACACGTTGTAATTGCGGAGTAGGCCTTCCGCTCTCGCTTCTTTAGCAGGCACATAAGAATGGTAACGGGATCAAAATAAGGCTGACTTCCAAAACGTCAATTGCTTTGTATTAGAACAAAGTATAATGTTTCATAACGCCGCAGAACAATATATATACAATGCAAACCCTTCCAAAACGTCACTGCTAAGTATTAGTAACGCATCAAAAAAGCAATCAGCGCATCGGTTTTAAAGTTGATGCTTTGTGACATTAAACATTTAATTTGCAAGCAATACAGATTTATTTTAAAAGTATTTTGCATTGCATCACTTACATTTCAAAACGTTTTAATAAACAAAACACATAGTTGCATTGTTTCGGCACTTTGTACATGTACGTTGTTAAAATACAGTAGTAAAATTTTGTACGAACTTTGTATTAGTACGTTTTGGAAGTCAGCCTAAATATTATTTTGCTTTTGCTTGTGCAAAAAAACAATATAAAAAATGTTGCTCCTTCTCCACTCTCTTCTTACAGAAGCGAGTGTGGAAGGTGTATCTTATCTTTTATACCAAAGAGCCGACTACAAGACTATAATTTTTATTAAGTTTTTTCCTTCTCCTGTAAAGTAAGGAACATGTTAGTTAGGGCTTTTCTATATTAAAGTAACGATTTGTAGTTTGTTGTCTTTTAAACTCCTGAAAACTATGAAAATTTGAGCAAAAATCATAAAAATAGCAATATTAAAAAAATACAGTGGTTTCCCGATTTAACGAACTCTCGATTTAGCGAATTCGGGATTTAACGAACAGGCAAAAATGTTACCTTACTGTGTACTGTGTATAGCGAATTAAAATCCAATTTGGTACTCGATGTAACGAACAAATAAAAATAATATACAAAAAATTCGTAAAACTTATTTAAATACATAGATGGAGTTGTAGTCTTGACGAAGATACAGAAATAAATACACGATTAGAAAACGATGTACCTGCTGATGAAGGGGTAAAAATTAAACAAAGAAATGTAATCAAAAGCTTTGATGTATGTATCCAGTGGGGGCAGGAAAATAATATCGATATATCCAAGACATTAAGGATTTTCATGATATCGTTTAAAAGTCTCACAATCTGTGCAAACTGTGCATATTAACGCCCTCGCAAATGAATTGTCAAAAATTGTATGGGAATGAATTTACACAAACTCCGTAAATTTGCCCAGCAATTTTGACTTGTAACCGTGCGCAGTTCAATTGTGCATTTATAAAAACAATTGGACCTGCAGCCAAACCAAAACATCCAATAAAAACACATTTTTTTAATGCTTACTGCCATTTCCGTTGTAAAATTCAAGTGTTTATCAATCAAAAACAATTAATTCTTGCAATGATTCCAGCATTTTAGTCTTTTGGCTTTCTTGATGCGAATTTCACACTTTAATCACAAATTTGACAAATATTAATATTTTTTTATAATTTATTTTTCTATTGACGTATCTTACAAATTAGCATTAATTGTTCAAAATTACATACAAATTAAATAGGGTCTTCATGAGACGAGTCTCGCAAGTTTGCCCATTTGCACAAATGGCAATTTTAAGCGATATCATGAAAACCCTTATTAATTTTACGTGAGCTTCAAGAGAAAGCAATTGAAAAAAGTTTAAAGAAATCTTAAAACCAAACGTCAATTACAAGTTTCTTTAAATAATTATATACTTTTTCTTATTTTTTTTTTTTTTTTTAATAATTACTTTTTTTTCATTAGTTTTACTTTATAAAATCCATTTACTTGTAATACGATATGATATAAATTGTTCTTTTAATTTGTCGTTACATGAATAAATATTTTTTTTTTAGTACTTGATTTAACGAATTTTTCAATTTAACGAACAGGGCTGACAATCAATTGTTCGTTAAATCGGGAAACCACTGTATTTTTTTTTCAAGTTGTGTAAAATTATTTCAATTTTTTTTCTTGTAGTAATTAGAAAACCGTCTAAATATTCAAAAACAGAAAAAAACCCATAGACGATATGTTTCTTTTTTTTTAATATTCCATTAAATTTAAAATTTTTTTAGAGCTTAAATGAATAATAACCATTTTCAAACCAATAACACTTACGAGAAAATAATTCAATAAAATTTTAATCTCGTGCTTCAAAAAACAACAGTTTTCCTGAAGCATGTAAAACTCAGGTAGTTGTTTAGCCATTTTTACTTTAAATTCTCAAACTTTGGCGCCCTCTAGCGCCGCCAAAAAGAGTTAAATCTTAAAAATTCTTCAAAATTCATTTGAATTATATTGTTATCTATCGATCTGTACATTTTTAAGTACAATATAAGACTTGTTTTTTATACCCTTCACCGTCTGTCCGTCTGTCCGTCTTACGTTTGATATGTGTTTTCCGGAGACTCCAGACATGATAGCGGCTAGGTTGTTTTACATTTATGTTACATATAGACCACCATTTATTGCTATTGAAATTCAGCAAGATCGGTCCACAAATGGCTGAGATATGACCAAAAAACCACGACTGCCTCTAATTTTTTCCAAAAATCCCTTGTTGTTGTTGTATTTTTATTACCTTTTTCTGTATATCTGGAGAACGGCAAGAGCCAAAGTTAGCTACAAACATTTAGTTTATAAATACACACCATCCCACAAAATGTAGGCGGGATTGGAGAAGTGGGCGTGGTACCTCCCATATAAAAAATATCAAACTAGGGGGTTTGCTTAGGTTAGAAACTGTGAGTCCCTAGTTCGAATCTTGTTTTTCAAAAAGAACATTTTTTTTAATTTTTTTATGTTCTGAAACGATTTAAAAATATTTAATTTATAATGAAGTTTTATGTATTGTATATATGTATGTATATATAGAAATTATTTAGGTTTTGTCTACTTGCTCTGTATTCTGCTCGCACAATGGTGAAGGGTATATAAGATTCGGAACAGCCGAATATAGCACTCTTACTTGTTTTTATTTATTTCTATGGGCCACAGCACTGTGCGGCGCTTCACTCACTGGTCGGCTACATTGAGAAAGCGCTTGAATTTCGGGAATACTCGCTTGTGGCCTTTCTGGACATTGAGGGAGCTTTCAATAATGTCAGATCCAACTCCATTTTGAAGTCAATGAGGGAGTTGGTGTTGGCGATGTAATTTGTAGATTTATTGGTAATCTACTCGACAGAGGATCATTGAATCCACGATGGGTGCTTCCAATGTTTGCAGATTTTTACACAGGGGCACCCCGCAAGTGGGGTTCTATCCCCTCTACTATGGAACTTGACGATTAACGCTTTGCTGAGTCAGTTCGACACATTAGGGATAAAAACCGTCGCGTATGCGGATGACGCACACTGGTTGAAGTATGTATATAGAACGAGCGGCAAAAAATAGAAGAAGATGTCGAAGGATAATGAAACTTGGCACATAGGCATTTTTTGTTTGAATCAAGGAAAAATGGAAAAATCAAAATGATCCGCCCACGTTTACGCCCACCTCCAATAAAAAGTGAAAACTAAATTTTGACCTATGGCATTGTTTTTTTGCAAATATGTAGCATTTTTAAACACTCAAAATCATTTGTGTGAAATTTGAAAAATATCCGCCCACTTTTACGCCCACTTACCATACAACTTGTAATGAAAAAGTGGCATAACTCCCTTGATTTTAAATGCATCAACTCAATTTTCACAAAAAACTAAAATTATAATTGTAGAATGGGCTCTTGAAAATATATACCTGATCCGCCCACCTTCCATAGAAAAAAGAAAAAAACAATAAACATGAATACGTAATATGACCTTAGTCTTTTAATACGTTTCTAACATCATTATCGTACTCCAATTTTTTGATTTGCAGCTTTGAGCGAAATCTATTTATAAATAGGTCTGAAGACAATAAACAATTATGTATTGCATCTTTATTAGTGGCTGCACGTCCTTATAGTCTATCGCATATAATCGTGGTCGACCTTCTATTTATAACAATTTATAACAATTCAAATTTAATTGAAGCTTATGCTTTTTTCAACAATGAAATATATAACAATTAACACTATTGACTAGTATGTATATCACATTATGTAATAAGTTTAAACAGTAAAGAATTATGGCAACAACAACAAGCATGAACGAAAATTCTTCTTTTGTTACTTTATCATTTTATGGTTTTACTGTTTTTTTTTGGAAAGGAGCAACTGAATTTTTTTTTTTAACTTTTAGCTGAGACTTCCTGCCTGTTTTTAGAAAACGTAAACAAGTGAGTGAGTGAGAAGTTATATTGAAAACAACAATGAAAAACGAAAATTTGTTTTTGTTTTTAATATAATTTCTCACTCACTCACTTGTTTACGTTTTCTAAAAACAGGCCCTAAAAGCTATAATTTGACATCTGTCGCTAAACAGCGCCCCACAGCGCTAAAAAGATGCAGTTAAACAGCCAAATTTTTATGATAAAATTCCTTTTTACCACCAAGAACTTGATGATTATGTTATTCCATTGTTACTTTTTATTGGTTCTTTTATTTAAAAAAATTCAATAAACAAAAATTTCAATCAAAACAAACATTCGATTAAAACAAAAACATAAGGGAGGAATACAAAAAAAAATATGAAATCCTAAAAAACCCCGCAATTTTATTGTTTGAAAAACAATATGGGTATTTTTAATATCGGCGATATTTATCGATTATTTTTTTTTAAATATCGATATTTTTTGCCCATTCCTATGCGCAATACCATGCTTGTGTAGAAAATTTGTCCTAACTTCTTTAGTTTTTACTCATCAAGCATTTTCATAGTATTAGTAAAAATGTGTTTGTATGTGTGACACCGACAACGCTTGATGGAAAATCAAAAAATTTAGATATGACGGCGAATATTACGTACAGCACGCGTACACGTTGAATTCGCCGGCTGGACAAGCATTTGACAAGTGTATTTGGGCCTTAAGTCTCGGGCTAGAGGTCGTTGGAGATCAATATATACAAGTCATTAAAGTTGGAGAAAATAAATATTTTTGGACAATTTATTTTCAAAATTTTTTTTATTTGCATAAATATAATTTATACATAACATCCAATTGTTAAAAAAAATCATTATAGTGTCATTACAAGAGTATTTTAAAAGCATGAAGCGATTTAAGGTAGCATATACAATACGGTAATTTCAAACGCATGCACTTAGGTCAACTTTGAATATCTCTGGACAAAAAAGTAATAAAGATATAAGCCTAATATTTTGGATACATGATGAAAAAACAGGTAGATCAGCCACATGAAAAAAAATTAATAAAGGCCGTCCGTTGTATGGAATCTGCATTACAGATTCTAAGCTCGTGGAGCATCTCCTGTGGATTTGGTGTCAATCCACGGAAAACTGAGTTGGTACTTTTTACCAGGAGGTACAAGGTGGGTTACTTTAAGCTTCCTATTCTAAATGACATGGAGCTGACGATCTCGAACAGTTCCAAATATTTTGGCGTAATTCTCGATAGCAAACTATTCTGGTAACTCAACATTCGTTCGAGGGTTGATAGGGCCATTGTGGCCTTATATACCTGCAAGAAATCTGTGGGCAGAAACTGGGGCCTTGGCCCCAGGGGCGTTGAATGGATATTTGAGGCGGTGGTCGGTTTTGCCACTCCTCTTCTATGGGGTCATAGTGTAGGATGCTTGAGAAAGAATATAGGGTGGTTGCGCTGATGATCACGTGATCACTCCGCTCGACACCGACGAAGGCGCTGTTTACTATGCTAAACTGGCCGCCGGTTGACATCATGGCCGAACAACAGGCCCTGACTTCCGCTATTAGGCTGGGGGCGGTGGGCCTATGGTCTACGCGGAACTAAGGTCATGCCAGGGTCACGCTTCACGCATCATATGACCTGGCGGGACTGGACTATTGTACTCCGGAACCCTTTTTCGGTGCTTTATTCACAGTTCATCATGGTAATGGTAAGCTGCTCGATAACACGATATCTCTGGAACCGGCCCTAAGGGTGTATACCGATGGTTCCAAGATGGGCAACAGAGTAGGTGGAGGTGTTTCACTTTCTCTGCCAATGGCCCAGTCTGGGGGTATTAGGTTTAGACATTTTGGGAGACCGGAATTGCTATGTCTGGACGATGTGTCTAATGTGGCACTGAAATCGATCTCTCTGTTCTGCAGGGAATCGGGGTGGTTCGAGGCTGCAGTGACCTCTGCGGAATAGTCTGGTTGACACTGACTGACGCTTGTCACTGGCTAAGGGTATCACAAAGGGACCGCTATAAGGACCCAAGTGAGCCGTCGTCATGACGGCTGCCCATTGAACCTATACCGCGTTTGGCCATACTTCAAAAAACCAAGCTAAAAAGTCTTCGTCTGAATCTCATATTAAAGTATTCATATTGTTCATTGATGATGTAGGAAATTAGTTTTTTAATAAATGCTTACATAACGTAACGCTATAAATTAAAGTTATTATAAGTTTTTTGTTAACTTAAAACTAAAGCAATAAGATTCATTAGACTGTAGTTAATATTTTATCTGAAATAAATTCGATGCAGTTTTAACATAAAAGAGATTTCTGTGCTTTGTTTTTATTAAATTATGGTATGAAAAAATATGTTTCACATTCGCCGACCAATGTGGTATAGACAATTTACCTTTGGCAATTCTACTGATATCTGGAAACATAAGCTCATTAATTTTATTTTTCAATTCTCCAACCCTAGACCAAAAAGCTTTAATGTTAAATGTTTGAAATTTTTAAATTCTACTAAACATGTCATTGTAGTACTTTAGTACATTTGCAATGCCTTTAGTACTGAAAAAAGTACAATTGTGCTAACTTAATGCGAATAGTAAAAGCGAATAACTAATAAATGAAACTTCTATACCGGGCTGCCAGGTACTTTTTTCCTTGTCCCCAAAAAATAAAAAAAATCCCTAAATTAAAAAACAAAACTTTACAAACTTAATATTTTTTTGTTTTTATTTCTGACCAAATTTAAAATTTTTTCTAAAAATAGTAAGAAAAATTATAATAAGAAATCCCCAAATAAAAAATTTTAGTAAAAAAAAAATTAATTAGTATTGTGGTTATTTTGTTGAACTATTTATGGTTTTTAATCCAAATTTTTAATAATTTTAATTAGGCTTAAGTTCATTAAATTTAATTTTTATTAAATTATTTTTATGAAGAAAGGAATTTTACAACATGAAAATCAATTAAAATTGTTATTGATAATCTTTCATTCTTGACCGTGGCCGGGGCTCGAACCCGGGCCGGCAGGTTACCATGACATGTTTCGATCGCAATCACTCGATCTCCTCAGATGGATTTGCCGTTTTACACTCGCAGCCATCGACGACTGCTGACGTCAATAGTCAAACATCAATCCTTAAACCAAATTGTATTTTAACCTTTGGTAGATCGAAGTTTGCTTTTTTGAATGATTATCCATTTTAATTGATTTTACATGTTCTTCCTTACTTCTGTTTCTTCGTACTTTTGTCAAGAATTTTTCTTGAAGTCCAAAGTACATTTTTTGTTTTTTCATTTTTTTGTCCTTCTTTTTCTTGTTGACCTTTTTCAGCACAACTTGAAGGACAAATGAATACATAGAGCTCGTGCCTTAGCTTTTAACAATAATTAGTATTGTGGTATTATTTTATTTTGTAACTGGTTTCGGCATGTGTTTTTAAATTATTTTTATGCGATTTCAATGAGGAATTACAAGCAGAACAATATGCTGTTTTTGAAGACGAATGAGCCAATTTATACGAATTTGGAGCTTGTTCAATCGGTTTTATCCATCCTTAAAATCAACAATAAAAATACATATGGGGGATTTCATGTCAAGTGACCCAATTTTTAAATCGATGTCTTCCGATTTGGGTGAAATTTGCACCAAGCTTAGTCCTATTAAATAGTAGTTTAGACACAAATTTTGGCCATACAGGTGTTCTTTTTCATCCATGTAACTTATTGATCAAATAGCTATCGAACCTACTTGTGACAAATTTTGCTAACACCAATAGGTAAAAAGTAACATGGATGAGAAAGAACACCTGTATGCCCAAAATGCCAATCTTTGACCCCCTCTATTTCAGAAACTTTTTGACCGATCTTGTTGAAAATTTGTGTCTAAACTACTATTTAATAGGACTAAGCTTGGTGCAAATCACCCAAATCGGAAGACATCGATTTAAAAATTGGGTCACTTGACATGAAATCCCCCATATGTATATCCGTCATTTATTTAATACTTCGATACATCATAAATATTTACCAATAGCCCAGCATTCTTTTTCCCAAACCTTAATATATTGTCTTTCATATTTACTTATTTTTGGAGAAGACATATTTTCTTGAAAATCGTCTTTAAAAAATCAAAAATTGTATGTGTTGTCAACGGTTTAAGATTCTTTTTTTAAACTCTTCTTTTTTAAAACACTCACTCAAGAATAATAACATAAGTTTATACGATACCTTTTTCAAACTTAACGAAAATGTTAATCTTAATCAAGACCCTTTACACCGTATAAGTTGTTGATAAGAGTAAGATAAAAGTTTTGATACTTGTTTTTTTGATATTTTATATAGGAAACGAAAGCGTTAATAATAAAAAAAGGGAAATATATTAAAAATGTGTAAAATCCCCAAAAAATCCCCAAATTTTTTCTGAAATCCTCAACTTTGGAAATAAATCCCCAAGTCTGGCAGCCCTGTTTCTATGTAAATATTAATTTTGTACCGAGAAAACAATCAAACCTTTTAAACTAAGAGAAATAAAACAATACAATTTCGATTTTTTTCGAATTTATAAAAACTCTAGGATATTGAAGGATATATTTTTAAAGGAAATTTACACTAATTTTTTTTTTTAATTTTATAGAGCCTTCCCTTTTATTTGGTACCGAGTTGGCTAAATATTATAAAATACTTATATCAAAAAAAAAAAAAAAAACAAAAAAAAAAAATTAAAATAAGTATTCCTGAAAAATGTTAAGTTCTTTAAAAGAATAAATATGAGGAAATTAAAAATCAAATACGAAGTTGAACTATGTTGTGTCTCTACATTAGTGGATATATAATGGCGTTTCTGCCAAAAAGAATATACATCGTTAGCTTAAATACAAAAAGGCGTAACTAACAAAAATATAATTTTACAGGAGAAAAAACATGCCAAAAACATGCATTGATAAGTCTTCAATGGAATTCTGCATATAATATTCAAAGAAAACCATTTGAATTTGAAACCGTTTTTAATTTATCAAATAAACACACTTGCAGTTACGTCCCTTTGTTTTTTTGTTAATAAAAGCGTAATTTTTGATCTCAGAAGTGTAAAATTTTTTTAAGACATATAGTTTAATGGCATTGATAATAATCAATCAAAAACTTAGCATTTTAGCTAACGATATATAAAAGGATAGTTTTTAAATTCTCAAAAATTTTATATGAAAAATTTCTAAGCGCAAAGTGAGGAAATTTACTAAAATCCACTTAATTTAATTAAGGCGAAAAAACGTTAGAGTTTTTGTAAGGAGGAATTATAATTGAACTTTGAACAAAATTTGAATTTTTTGAGTTCTCATCTATCTGGTCTAATGAATTTTATGCGTTTCATTATAGGGCAATATGAAAGGAAAACATTTAACCAGAAGCCACGCTATGAGAGAGGCGACTTCGCCGCCACGCACACCGACTCCCCGAGCATCAGATTCTTCATCGCAAATGTCGCCGAATGGTTATCAACAGCAGCAGCATCAACAGCAACATGTGGATGCTAACGAAGGCAACCATAACAATAATAGCAATACTAAATTGCATACACAATCATCCGCCCCCCGCGGCAATTCACCAATAATCGATACTCCAACTGTGATTGTAACTAGTCAACACAAACAGCAACAGCAGCCACCGCCGCAACCACAACAACAACATCAACCACATCAGCAGCAGTCGAATGTTGCTTTGTGTAATGAAACGGAATTTCCAAAGTTAAGCCCGCCCAAATCAAAGAGCGGTAGTAACAACAGTGGAGTAGGATCTGGTAATAGTTCTTGCAGTAGTGGTTTAAATATCAACTGCAATAGCAACCAACAACGTGTTAATAGTGTTTCTGAAGGTCACAATAATATTAATAATAATAATAACAACATTAGCAATAAAAAGACAAACGGTGATACGACAGGTGTTAATGAAACGCACAATAAGGGCACCAACAACTTGAACATGAATACTGCGACTGTAAATAAAAATTACAGTCAAACGCAGCCACAACAATATGGGGGTGGAAATGCATTGCAGAAAGCTTTAAATGTATCAGATAATACCCAGCCCACTCCAATTTTCAATTCCCCCATGAACTACCAGTTGCATCCCAACGATGTCAACCGCGAACAGCAGCAACAACCGCAATCTTTTATCGTTTACGATAAAGAAAATCGGTGTCCTCGCAATGATAGTCAGAACAGCATGAATTCCAGCGATGAAGTTCATTACGAGACACAACAACATCAACAACAACACCAGCAGCAGCACCAATCGCAGCAACATCACCAGCGTGGAGGAGGTGGCAAAAAGCATCGCACCAGCTCAAATTCGAAAGGATCGAAACCTCGATTGAAGAACATGGGAAGCAGCAACAGCGGAGGAGGGTGTGGCGTTTCAAACATGGGTGCTGGTGGAGTTGTTGTTGCTGGTGGAATTGTTTCCAGCAGTATTGACGGAAGTTTAAATAGCAGTAACAATACATCGGGCTTTATTTCAAGAGGTTTGTATCGACCACTTTTATAAAAAATTGTATCTATTTTTTATATCTTTAGTCTTCACAAATTCAGAAAACTCCAACGAACAATACACGGACCACGGTGGCACCGATTTGCTCAGTTTTTTTAAGGAGACGTTAAACAAGAATGTCAAGGATCGTCAATTTTTGTTAAAAGTTGAGAAAGATTTAATCGAATTTGTACAAGATGGAAAGTGAGTACTTAATTAGGTTAGACCCTTGTGCTGTAATGGGAATTTAATTTTATTTTTAGTCGAGGTGAAATACGTTTTCCCCAAGCCTCCTCATACAATCGCATGTTGATCCACAGAACGGCTGCATTTTTTGGCATGGAACATAATGTAGATACTGAAACACAGCAATGCGTTATAGTTGCCCCGACAAAAAACACTCGCATACCAGAAGTAAGTAGACAATAATAAATGGAGCGATAAAAGCTTATTTTGATTTTTTGTTTTTAGATCCGTTTTAAAACTCTGGTGATTAACAATCGTGAAGATTCACGCAAGTCTATATTAAAAAGAGATACACACAGTTTTGATGAGGCCCGCCAGAGCAGCTATTTATGTCCAGATCGAGGTGGTATGCTCGATCGCAAAGCAAAAAGTTTTGAAGAACGTGAAGAAGACTACGATCGTGCAAGATCGCGCATATTCAATCGTAGCCAAAACGAACCTTGTACCAGCGGTGGAGGTTGTAGTACGGACGATGACAACAACTACATTAGTTGGACAAGTTCAGTAGATCAGCAACAATTTTCACGTGGGCGTGCAAGTGGAAAAGTTTTAAAGATTCAAAACGTAATTGATTTTTAAATATTACTAAAAGTTGTAAACTAATAGCCTATTTCCGATTTGCGAAAGAATTCTTTTTTTCGAACATTTAAAACAAAAAAAAAATTCTAAAAATTTTGTTTTGTTTTAAGTGTAGCAGCTGTACGAAAGAAAGAACTCTTTCGCACATCGGAAATAGGCAGTTAATAAAATACTACTTTGTGTACAGTCTCCAGACGGCCGTGGTGGAGTTGGGTGTCAAAAATCTAATAATAATTTTGGAAATTATGGCGCTCCCAGCCAGGGTGGAACTCCTCTCATACGTGGCGATTCGGCGAATTCAAACAAAAGCATGGGCACTAGTAGTGGAAATGGGACACGCGTTTTCTCTAAACAGGACTCTGCTGGCAGTTCCAATACATCGTGGCGATTGTCTCCTTCTAGCAGTGGGTAAGTGCATTTTCATATATTAAGTTTTCCTCACAGCACTCAATGTCTGTAAACTTTACACATTCTTTGTATTTCCGAGGAAGAATAAACTAAGAAAGTAAAATTGTTATTCTTAAACACCTAATTGTTTAGCTATAAAACCCAAACGCAATCGATTCGCTCAGATTCGGTAACGCCATCACCAACGGGTGGTTATGGCAGTGATGAAACCCATTTGCAAGATCATCCGTCAGCCATCGCAAACAGGGATATTAATGAAGATGCACCATCGCCGCTTGCTAGTGGACTTGTGTGGGCCGTCACAGATATTTCGAATGTGCCAAAAGGCAGCATTCTCATTAATCCGCAAACCTTACAGCCAATCCTAAATGCAGACGGGTAATTTACAAAACTTTAACCAACCAATCACTACAATAAAATAAAAGAAACTAAAATTCTATTCAGTTCTGTTCTTCCGTTTAAATCAATCACTAATCAACTTTTTACAATTCATTTCGACAGTTTTGAAAATTGTTAACGCATTTCACTAATGTCGAAATTTATAACTTTTTTTTTCTTTTTTGTTATTGTTCTTTAATTACTATTGTTATGATTCAAATAAAAAATTTATTTTCAAATACACACATAGTTTGCAAAAAATGTTTATTTTTTGTTTATCTCTATATCACTCTCTCTTTAAACACACTGTTCAAAGTCATCAACACTTGAACGTTTTATAAGCTTACAAAATAATAATTATTATTTTTAACATTTTCACTTAACTACATGTGACATAAGTATACATTAGACATGTAAAATACCTTTGAACCTGAAATTTCTTACGATATTCGTTTGTTAAATTTTGCATTGTATTGCAGGTTATTTTTAATTGTCTGTTATTGTTACGTAATATGCATATAACTAATTTTT
Organism: Pollenia griseotomentosa; assembly: GCA_963931875.1. Taxonomy (NCBI): domain Eukaryota; kingdom Metazoa; phylum Arthropoda; class Insecta; order Diptera; family Polleniidae; genus Pollenia; species Pollenia griseotomentosa. Next base: position 64,888,601 of record OZ007562.1, read on the forward strand.
ATGAAAAACTTGGCACACAACTACATACTGGCAAATATTGTACAAGTAATGAATATAACTTTTTTTTTGGACATTTGGGTTCAAAAATGTTCCGCACTTTACGCGTTTTTTAAAAAAAGTCAGATTCTTTTCTTTAATATTTTTATTTTGAAATGCAAATATTTCTAATTTAAAGTATCTGACGATTTACACAATAGTAAAATGGGTTGCACGTTCTGCGCAGAGGTTGCTCCGCTTACCTTCCTAAATTGCTGATGGTTTTTCGACCCAATGTTTGAGAAACATTCACTTGCTTTTGTAAAACCGGACAATGATTTTCGTAGTGTGGTAAAATTATTTTCGTTGAATGTATGATCAAAAAAACCAGACTCTGCTCCAAGCGTTACATAAAAATTTACCAATAGAAAATAATTGCAATCGATATTCCGGAATAATTATAAAATAAAAAAGTGCCAGAATAGCTCTAGAACTCCAAAGAGCATTACTGAGTGATGGTATTGCTTTTAGTTTTATATACATATGTACATACATATATACATATGTATGTATGAAAAATATTTATTTTTTCAAAGTATTTAAAAGCTTGGACCAATTCATATAAATATTCCAATCACACTGAAGGCCCAACTATATCATTCTTAAGTTGGCTTAAGCAATTGTGCGAATACATGTGACTCATATTGAACTTAAGAAAACTTTTTGGTTAAGTTTATGAAACTGGTATTTGCTTAAGCAAAGTGCGAAATAGATCGCACTTTCCGTACGGAATAAAATATTTTTTGATTTTATTTTTGTTTTTTTAAATGCTTTTGAGAGGTTTTAAGTTAATTTTTGACAGTAGCCTTAGCCAGCTTATGCATATTATAGTTGGGCCTTTACATATCACTTTTCTTAACATTTTTACACAAATAATATTTATTTAAATATCTAAATTGAATGATAAAGCAAATGGCTATATGATCTGATAAAAAAAAGTAATTGTGTTTGGTGCAGAAACTTTTTTGCAATTTCGAAAAAATTAAAATATTGGGTCTTCATATTTCTTTATGCTCTATTCGACTATGCTATGCCATTTTTTCTTTTTCCAAAGATTATGAATTTATATACAAATATACATATATATTTGTATATATGTACATATATATGGGAAAATCCCAGTCAAATCGGACAGTTTGGCGAAAAATATTTTTTGATTTCCTTTATTTTTTACTGTGTTGACGTTTCTTTTCAACAGCACATTTCAGCAAAGTTTTAGATTGGTTTTGCATATCGCACCTGTTCATCAAAAGTAACACAACTCAAAAAACTCTATTTTCCACTTTTTTGACGGAAACAGTGTATGATTACCATATGGAAAAAGGAAGAAGAGAAATAAATTTTGTGATTTTATTGAAATATTATTGAGTTTCCTTTACAACGGTATATTTGTTTATAACAATAATTCCCTTATATTGGCGGAATTAGTTTTTTGCTTCTACTGAAAACTTGTAAATTTTGAGTTGTGTTACTTTTGATGAACAGGTGCGATATGGTTACAGAGATATCGAATATTAAAAAATCGCGTTATAAAAAAACTATGTTCAAATAAACACACATAACGTTTTCAATATTAGTCCAAATAGAATAATTTTTTTTTTTGTCTACTATCCAATAAAAAGTAGAAAAAATTTCGCACAGTGGGCTTGGATGCGATTTTCGAGATTTAATATATTAAATAAAGTTTTTTCACTGTTTGTACTCATTGGTTTTCTTGAATTTTTTTTTTTTGTATTGAAATATGATTTGTTCCACAAATTTTAAGACCCATTTGGTTTTGGGATTCAAATAACAACTATTATATTTTTGATTTTTTGAAATTTGCTTAAACAAAATGTATAGATATAAACCACTGTGCAAAAGTTTCCTAGGATTTCGCAGGATATACATACTTTCAATACTTATTCATTTATTTTGTTATTTGCATTGGCTATGTCTAAATAGTAATAAAATAACTAAGAATTATTTCAATACGGGTTTTTATTTTTATCTAAGCAAAATATATTACTGATCATAGCACCCTTCACCAATTTCGTGCTCACAAAATTTTATTTCGTGATAGGTGCTTACCTAGCAGTATTAACTAATAACGAAAAGTACCTCTAGTGCAATATAGTGACTGCTTCAAACGGATTTTGTGTCCTTTTCCGTCATCAGATTGTTATTTTGGGAAATGTTTATGTTGTCCAAGAATCGATGTCAAAATATATTAGATGACGTATTTGACAACAATTGTATTGAAAATATTACGTATTAGTATTGGATATCTAATTGAAAATTTGCTGAAATGTGCTGTTGAGAAGGAACATCAACACAGTAAAAAATAAGGAAATCAAAAAATATTTTTCTTCCAACTGTCCGATTTGACTTGGATTGCCCCGTATACAAACTTACATACTATGTAAAATCTTTGGTTTAGTGAATTAATTTTAACTAAACACCATCCTTAATATTATCACCGTTTATTAGGATATTTTTGTGGAACTTGTTTAATACGAGTTACTTTTTCAACTACAAATTCATTTGTGGAAGTGATAAAAACGGCAACATTTACTTAGTTGTCCCAACTTATTTATAATTGTTACACCCGTAAAATTAAGAGTGTTTCAAATCTGCACATTACTCCACTGTTTTCATGATCATTGCACCCACAAATAAACATTTTGCAAACTATTTTTTCTTTATTAGTCTTTTATTTTTTTAGTTTTTAACATTAATTGGCATATTTAATTTTAATTGTTTGTTCACAAGTTTTCGTAAATTATCTGTTTTAAGTACTGCATTACATATAAATACATATAAATATAATATATATATACATATATTTATATAAAGTACAATTTTTTTAATCTGCTTTTGGCTTACTGAAAACCTTCATGCTTATATGTATGCTCACTAAATATACGAACGGCATTAACTACTTAACGATTCAACGTTTCTGTACGTTGAAAATTATATATCATTTCAATATTTCAACTCACCTGACATCACTGTGTATTTTGAAAAAAGTTGGAACGCAAACACTACATCGATCAAATATGAATTAAGGAACTATATCGAAATAAAGCTGACAAATGTTGTAACATTTAATATTATATATATATACCCAGGCAGAAAAAGACAATCAGCACGACGCACAAACTTTGATGTGAAATAAAATTAATAATAATTTGCATGGAGGTATATATGATAATAATAAACAAAAATTCCGTCAAAGGATTCATGTACCTCCCATGTATCCTTTTTTAAAAAAAATTTAATTCGGCAACACTTTTTATGTTAAATTGTTGAAAATTACCAAATATATCTAAATATAATGCTAAAATTGATGTACTTATTTTTTTATAAATTCTAGCAAGGATTTTTGTATTTAAAAATATGTTACAAACAATTTAAATACTTCATACAAAAATATAATACATAACAAGTAAAATTTGGTGTTCCGGAAAAAGCACAAAAAATTACACTTAAACTCAAAATGTGGTAAATTTATTTTTTTTTTTTTGCATTAAATTTAAATTTACAATATTGGTTTCCAAATTTACAACGTAGTAACAACATGATAATGATAACGCCAAATAATCGTCTTCCGACTCTTGTTTTCAATATTACCACAATACCGTCAATTTAAATTTACAACATTGCATCAATAAACATATAAGTTTAAAATTAATTTTGATCTGATGTTGATAATGGCGCCCTATGCTCCAATGGGAGTTAAAGGAACATATATATAATATATATGATGTTGATAAACTGAAAATATACAGGGATGTTCTGGAAATCGAAAACGCAAAACCCTAAAATTTGGAAGTGGTTTTTAATACACTTTTAATCTAGTTTTTATAATTATTGTTATAAAATTCTGTTTAAAAGAGAAATATTTGTCATAAAATTCTTTTATTACAGAAATCTTAATAAAAAACGACGTTTAAAATTCTTGCGTTTTCGATTTCCAGAACACTCATTATAATTTCCATTTATAGTGCAAGAAAACTAACAAAACTTCTTAAATATTTCTCAAGATACTTATAAGAGTAGAGTTTCAGAAAAAACATTTTGACTTAGATGATATAAAAAAATTTTTCTTTTTTATTATATGCAGGGCCAATAATTTTAAACAATATTTTAAACTATAACCAATATAGACTTTTTTTTTAGTTTTACATACTTCAGGCTGTATATTGTTATCTCAAAAATCATCGGTTTTAAAAGCGTATTTTGCAAAAAAAAAAAAAAAAAAATACTGTTTACATTTGTTGAAGTAATGCCACATTTTTATGGCCCAAATCTTATTCATATTACAGATGATGTAATAAATATGTGAGCGCCATTATCAGAATTTTCTGCCTTTGATTTTTAAAATAGCCTTGGGTTAAGAAAACTTTTCTAGAGTCGCCCACCAATCCAACTGCATAATATCAAAGAAAACTACACATTTTCTGTTTGAACAATTCAGAAACAAATTTTCACTTATACTATTTTAATAAAAATGCTAAGTACTCATTAGGAAATATTAAGAAAAGCTCGGAATCAATAGCTTGTTTTTCTTCTGTAATTATTTGTGGCTTTTAAAATTAAAACAACAGATCCTGAAAATATATGTTTATTACAAAATGGACATATACTCAAAGTTACAGAAATTGTGGGTAAACAATTTTCCCAGAACAAACCTAATAAAATGTAAAATTTTTCTTGAAATAAGTGAATTTTTCGAATATCCACTTTCATAAAAAAGAATTGGATTGTATAACGTCAAAAAACTAAACAATTATATCGAGTTTAACACACATACTAAATTTAATGATAAAATAATAGCTATTTCTCTTTTACTTAACTATAACACTGTGCTAGTTAAAAACAAGTAAGAGTGCTATATTCGGCTATGCCGAATCTTATATACCCTTCACCATGGTGCAATAAGAACAAAAAGTTATGTAAACTCCATTCTTAAGATATAAATAATTGTATTTTGTGCCACGCCCATTTTTAGGAATTCAGTATTTCGGTTATAACTCAGCCATTTTTTAACCGATTTTACAGATTTATATACCGACGTGTTTAAGAAGAAATTTACCATTTACTTGAGTTATAAAGCTTGGAGTTATAACATTTTAATTTTGGGCATTACTTTTTTGTGTCTGAACCGATTTTTCCGAATTTTTTAGAAAATATGTTCTACTAAAAATTGCCGTTGTTGATATATGAGTCGTATCCATAGGTCATATGATAGCCTTAAAATGTACGTTTGTATAAAAATGTTGATGTTTTCTAGCCCATTTCATGAGCATTTTACTCATAAATGGCCTATTGTCTAACCGATTTGATAGTTTTATATACCTACGTGTTAAGGAAAAATTTTACCATTTACTTAATTATAAATAAAAAAGAGTAATTTTTGGGAATTCAGTATTTCGGTTATAAATCAGCCATTTTTTAACCGATTTGACAGATTTATGTACCGACGTGTTTAAGAAGAAAATTTCCATTAACATTTTAACTATAAAGGTTGCACTCGGGAAGATCTTTGGTTCCCGATAAAGCGTAGTTTGGCCATAACTTTTCCGAATCTGAACCGATTTTTCTGAAAATACTTTCTACTAAAGATTTCCGATCTTTTGATATATACGTACCATAGGTTATATAAAAGTTGAAATATTCAGGTTTTTATATAATTGTTGATATTTTTGGTACAGGAGGTGCGTATTGATAACCCAAATGTCTGTATGTAGTTTGGAAACTTTGGCTCTTGCCGTTCTCCAGATATGCAGATAAAAGTAATAAAAATACAACAACAACAAGGGATTTTTGGAAAAAATTAGAGGTAGTTGCGGTTTTTTGCTTATATCTCAACCATTTTTAGACCGATTTGGCTGAATTTCAATAGCAAAATTATAATAAGAATACCTGACATAAATATACACCAACCAAGCCCCCATCATTTCTAAGGGCTTCGGAAAACCCATTTCAACAAACACGGACGGACAACCGAATGTGAACTTCGCTTTTCATAAGGACCCAGAATATATATACTTTATACGGTGTAGGATCAATATTTTATTTTTTTTATTTATTTATTTATTTGTCTATGGAAGATTTTCCTTACATACATTTTAAATTTAATATTCTTAATTTAGTGTACATTAAACATAAAATACAATACAAAATATATAAAATGCTTATTTAAAACAATAGAAAATAAAAACTATGAATTTAATGAAAAAATAATTTTATTCTTAATTGAAGAAAAATCAATAAAACTATAGAATTTGTTAAATTCATTGCACATTCTAATAAGAGGATCAGCATTAGCATAATTAGCTCTAAAACATCGAACTGATAATGGGATAAAATGACGTGATGGGCGTTGAGGAACATTAAACGAAATATTGTGTATTAAAAATCCAGAGCATACTTCGCCAGTAATTATGTTGAAAATAAACGATATGTTTAACATTGTAGCAATTACCTTCGGTGAAGGGTATAAAAACAGACAAGCCGGGCACATGGCGTTTTAACGTAATTCGGGTACGCTGAATCCAATGGTGCTAACCGTTTTTTAGGTTAGCTCTTATTTTTGAGATATACTGTTATTTCGAAAATGGATGAGGTTGCACAACATATATTCGCGTAACTCAAAAACGGTTTATTTTATTAAAATTACTGAAAAATTCCGCAATAAAATTTCCTTTAAGAAAGGTAAAACTTTTTTTTAATATTCGCAGATGTTTTAGAAACATACCTTTTTTTCGAAAAAAAAAAATTTTTTTTATCAAAATTTCGAAATGGAAAATGGAGATAGCGGGTAGGTATGTAAGAAATAAATGATTTAGATGAAAAATAAAGTGGGGTTGATTATACATTTGACCCATCTAGGAGCATCCTACGCGCGGCACGGTCCAAATTTTAGAATTTTATAAAACCGCCATATTTGTATGGTTGAAATTCTTAAATTTGTCCTGTTTATTTTAGATTTTTTATCTAAATCTAAAATAGTTTTTTTGTTTTAATTTAAATACGGCACTAGTGAATTAAGACTATATTTTTGTATATGGGCATTTCCTGGGGTCACGAACGTACATTCGAACGCTTTTGATGTACAAATAATATAGAAAACAAAACTTTTCCTAGCATTTTTCTGCGATTCGATAGCAAAAGGATAGTGCAAAGGATGGATTTCATCGAGCTTAAGTTTTCATAAAGATGGGTATAAAAATGTAGTCACGAACGTACGCAAAATAGAAGTCAACTTTGGCTGACTGTAGTGAAATGTAAAAATCTGCGTCATGGAAGGGAATATTCAAAATAGATTAATTTATTTTAATTAACCGAGGTTTTGGTTTAATCGGTTAATAATCGGTTAATTTTGTTATTGATCGGTTAACCGATTAATAAAGTTTTGTTATAAATTAATAGCTTTGTTCAGATTTCTAGGATCTAGGCAAAGTCTAATTTTACCATTCGGTTTGGACACCAAAACTATTGAACTAACCCATTCCGTCGGTTCCTCCACACGTTGAATGACTTTTAGACTAACCATTCTATCTAGCTCTGATTTCAAATTTCCATGTAATGCAAAAGGGATTCTCCCTGGAGCATCTACGACTGGACTAACATTAGGTTTAAGCACCAATTTGCACTTATTTTGTATTAAACCCAAACCTTCAAAAATATCAGAATTTTCTTTTATTATACTTTCAGCCGATAATGTTTTCACAGTTCTTGTCAAACCCATTTTCATTGCCAAATTAAGGCCTACAATATTCCTACATTCTAAATTTACTACATAAAAATAATCAATATATTTTTTATTATCATATAAAAAAGTTATTTCAACTTTACCCTCAATCGGCAGCCTCTCACCACTAAATGTGTTGATTTTTGTACTTGTTGATATCACACGACTGGTTAAATCCACACATTCGGCAGTTTCTTTTGATAAAATGTTGGCATCTGCACCTGTGTCTACTTGAAACTCCACTTTTCTGCTATTTATCATCACGTTTATGTTCCAACCATTGTTTGATGTTGTATTTTGTTGAGCATCTACTAACGTACAAACCTTGTTCTGTTGTTGTTGATCATAACCCTCTTGATTATGTTGTTGTTGACGTTCATATTTTATTTGTTGTTTTTGATTCCTAGGCTTTATTTGTTGTTGTATTTTAGATTCAGCTTGATGTTGACACAAAGACAAAGTTCCAATAAACAATTCATCAGCTTCCTCGACACCATTTGTGTTTGACAAATTTTTTATGTACTTTTTTGTATCATGTTCTTGTTGTTGCTTTTGGCGACCATAACCTCTAAAATTACTTGCTCCTTGTTGTTTTCTCGCATAGCACATTTTAGCGTAATGCCCTTTTTTACTACAGTTGTGACATACGGCATTTTCCGCCGGACATTTGTTTTTGTGCACTTGACCACATTTTGTACACGACTTTGTCTTTGAATTTTTTGTTTTTTGTTTTGTTTGTAGGCGATCGGGTTAGAGAAGAATGAGGGGTTGCCAAACAGACACGAAATGAGTTTTCATCTTTGTTTTTATGAATTTTCATGTTTTCAATTTGTATGTATATGTAAATTAGACTATTAACTATGAAAACAGACTTGTTTGGAAAGACATCGTGAAAAGACAAAAGGTTTTTGGTAGCATGTTCAAAAGAGAATGTCAAAAACAGACATGTCTGGAAAGACACCGTGTGAACTACCTCATACTCAAACCAAGACCGTCCATTTGACATTTTCACGTGCAGCAGCAATACTTTTTGCAATAGTGACAGCTTTTTCTAACTTAATTTCACCTTCGCTTAAAAGCTTTTCTTTAATGTGTTGAAACTCCGATGAAATGCCACAAATAAAGATATCTTTCACCAGATCCTCTCTTAGATTTCCAAAGCCACATGTTTGACTTAAATTTTTCAGCACCGTTACATAATCGTCAATGCTTTCTCCACCATTTTGTTTTCTTGTGAAAAAAACATGGCGCTCCATTGCAGTATTTGATTTTGGTATGAAATACTGATCAAAGAGTTTTACAAGGTCAGCATATTTAACTTCTTCAGCACTTTGATCAAAAGATTGAAAAATGTGATACGATTCAGGACCCGAATGGTGAATAAGTAGGGCCACTTTTCTCTTATCTGACTTACTGTCCAGATTCGAAGCAGTAATGAAAATCTTAAACTGCGCAAACCAATTACGCCACTCGACGGCCATATTGGATGCCCTTAAATTTATTTTTGCCAGCGACCCAATTTTTTCCATTTTACTTGACATTTAGACGACTTTTAATATTTTTATGTTTCTTAACTTTTTTTTTTTACAATATCCTTATATTTTCTTTTAATTAATTTTTTGTTTGATTCTTACTTCCACAATTTTTATTTTTTCAAAAACACATCTGACACCATGTTAAGTTTAGCTAAGAATGCCATTTTATTTTATTACTTCAATTAACATAACAATGTTATATATCTTATAACTATTTATAACTACTTTATAGATAGGGTGATTCGTGTATTAAAATTAGTGTGATTACATTGTTTACTTACAATGTATTAAATACACAACACTGACTCATCCTGGCAAAGCTCAGCACCGAAAAAAATTAAATACGAACCCCTAGTTTCTGTTTTTGTACTGTATTTTAAGAATGTATTTCTCGAAGGAAATATATTGTAGGAACAAATATTTTCCAAACATATACCTTTTTTATATGAGACGAAACAAATAATTAAAAACGCAAAAAAATATGTTATAATACTACAAAAAACTAAAATTATTTGTTACATCGGTTAATCGGTTAATCGACTGAAATTAACCGGTTTAATCGTTAATCGAAAATTGCCAATTTTAAATTAACCGATCAGTTAATCGGGAAGTAATTAATCGGTTAACCGAATGAATACCCTAGTATTTACAAAATAAAATATCTCCTGTAGCTCGTTTCTGTATTTCTCGCATCGTAAAATTTCTTACATGAAGTGTGAAACAAAAAATTCCATCGTTTCTCGATTTATGAGATAAAAGTGTTTCTGTATTTGAATGCGAAAACAGACACAACAAATTCTGTTTATACTGGAATATTTCCAGTAATTAAGTGTCAAATAAAAGCGAAACGTCAACAAAAGAAATAAATATAATAAAAACAGGGCTGCCAGATTTGACGAGTTATCGTCATCTCGACGATTTTTTGTTCCGATATTAACAAAGTGACGATTTGATGATTTTTTCTAAAAAAGTGACGAAAGCAAAAACAAAATCAAAAATATTTTATAATTTTGTTGTAACTTTCTATAGAAATTCATCTTGAATTTTTAAATTTCAAACACTTCTATTTTGTGGCGTTGAAAATTGAAAAAAAAAAATAAATAATAATATGAATGTCTGTGGAAAGCAACAACAAATTTATAAAATATTTTTGATTTTATTTTTGCTTTTAATGAAATTGTTGGCGTTGCGTTTTACACTATAAGCCCCTTATGCCCGTAATTTCTACAAATAGGTATCTAGCTGTGTATAATGTGTATAATGTGGAAAGTAATGGACCGACCTGGCTTATTTTGAACATTTAATACTTCTTATATACATATACAAAATATGATTGATATTTGATATTCTTATCTTATACATATTTACACTTTTGTGCCAAAACCATTATTCCTTTTTCAAAATGGATAGCTTCTTTCACTCGTTATTAAGTAGCTTTCTTCCATAAGAACTTCGATAACTACTTTTTTCTGGATGTATTAAGATAAAAAAATTACTTACTGTTGAATTTGTTCTTTTTGGCACAACCCTTGTAAAATTCATTCGTTTTTCAGTTGAATTGTATGTAGTGCTTTTATGTGTTTCTGATTACTTAACATATTATTTTGTAGGCGAAGATTTTACTGGGTCTTTAACCCGTTTATTTATGAACCGATTTTTTTAATTTTAACTACAAGGTATTCTACTAAGTCTATTTCAGGTAAAAAAGAAAAAGATTATAGGAATAGGTAAATTAAAGATTTATATCTCAATTATTAAATACCCATGAACTTTAACTATGTTTTTGTTTGATTATTTTTTAATAAAAGTCGAAACAAATTTGTTTAAAATTGATTTTAAATTGCACGATTTTTAAAACAAAAAAGACGATCTTTTTTATTTTTTTCTCAGGAAATTGACGATTTTGACACAAATTTATCTGGCAGCACTGATTAAAACCAAAACAAGAAAAGGCTAACAAAAATTTAAACTAACAAAATATAACAATTGTTTTTTGTTAATTTTCATCATATAAATTATGCATTTATCATTTATATTCCTTCTATTTTTTTATTTATTTAAAAAAAATAGTATATAAACATATTTTAAATTCAGAATATCTACATTTTGTTTTTCTCGCCACCAATTTCAAATGTGACTTATTTTGACAGTTCTTGAAAAAAACTTTTCGCAAAATATTGTTATAGAAACACTTTTTCTCGCATCCTTCCAATAACTGCTGGAAAATTATTTAAATGACAGATAATTCTCGCAAAAAAAAGATACAGAAACACTTGTGTGAGAAAAACCATTTTTTGTTTCATTTTTCACTGTTTCTGTCCCGATTCAATGGTTTCAGTCGGAAAATTTTACGATGCGAGAAATACAGAAACGGGCTACTGGTTTTTGTTTAATTGGCTTATGCACCGGTCGCGAGCGTACAATTTTTCCATATGTTTTTTTTATTATCACCATGCATTTTCCCATAAATATCTTAAAAATTCCTTAACAAAAAACTTAATACTCCTTTTGCAGTTGATTGTAATGGATATATTATAAAGAAAGAGTGTTAACATATCATATTTTTTGCATTTAAAATAAGTATATAAAAATGTCTTTAGAAGTAGAAAATATAAAATTTCCAGTTTCCAGCCCAATTTCCTCAAGTAAAACAGCTGAGATATGCTATGAAACCATTCTTTTATAAAAACATAGACTTTTTTATAATAATAAACAATAAAAAACGATGATTATCAACATTTTATTTTTTCATCCTGGTAGACCATTCTGGGGAAATGCTCATATACAGAATTATTTTTAACACGGCTTTAGAAAATTAAGGTTTAGTTTATTTCTTTATTAAGTAGATTTCAATTAAAATCTTCTTAAAAATCTAGTGCGTTTATATTAAAGTTTTTTGACATTAGCTAGATTTTGTTTTCATAACCAAATTAGCTGACTGAAAGGTTTGTTGTACCTATAATAAATAGGCATTTCAAAATTTGCATTACCTTTTATTTATAATTAACTGCATTTAATTTATCATTTTTATAAATCTTTTTCATTTTATTACTATGTATTTCGTTAAAATTTTTTAACAGTTTTATCAAGCCGCCATATTTGTTTTTTGTTAAAATGTGTTTTTTTTTTGTACAGGGAAGTCTTTTTTAGTACTTTTTAGAGAAACCCATAGTTGCATGACTAAGTACACTAGATTTTGAGTAGATTTCCTCAAAATCTAGTCACGAATTAGATTTTGTTTTGTATGGGAAATCTAGTCAAAAACAACTAGATTTGGCTCGAAATCTCATAAGTACTAGATTTCGTTGTAGTGTAAACGGGCAATTACTAGAAATAACAAAACAACAAACAAAAACATTTGAGTGCAACCAATTTGTCCAATATAACTGGTTGTGTTTTCCTATTCTTCGTGCAGTTTAATACATCTTCATTAAATTTGTATATATTGTATATTGACCACGATCCAGTATCGCGACATTATCGTGTAGCATGCAATATTGATGAGTCACGATCACGTGAAAAATATTGAAAGTTAAGCATTCTTCGTAATATTAATTCGAGATAAGTTAGTAAGAAGTAAAAAACAAAACAAACAAGAAAATAAAACATTTTTATACAGTTTGTGCTTTAACGAAAAAGCAAGCAAAACTGTTGAACCCATGTAATAATACAGGTGCCATCGCTACGACAACAAATACAAAATTGCAACAAAAATGGAAACTAGTTCAACCTTAAGCTTCGTACAGACGATGGTCAGATCTTACAATATTGTAAGCAGGCGTTGTCAACAGCAATATTTTTCTGACAATGGTGCGATTGTCAGATGCATTAATTTTGCACTTCTGCAAATACAAATGAACTTACAATGTTCACACAGTTGTAAGACATTTTAGCCAATTTTAATGCAGTTGAAGCAACGCTGCTTACCAATATTGTAAGATCTGACCATCGTCTGTACGAAGATTTACGTTAAAAATTTTTTTAAACAAAAATCAAAGCGTACGTTATGGAATTAATAAATTTGTTTGTAAATTTTTATTTAATTATGGTCAATATTTTTTTTTTTTACAAACACTTTAATAAAATACACTAATCACAACACAAAACGTAGACTTTTTGTAAACATAAACAAAACTTTGCATAAGATTTTTCAAACAATGTAAAAGCAAAAAAATGGTCATCTGGCTTAGTAATACCACCTGTTTGTTTCATCGTGGTTAAACCGATTTTTTTCTAGTGGCATTTTTAAATCACCGTCCGACCCGAAAAAAATAATGTACCCAATAAAAAATAGAGCCTCAAACGAAGCAGGTTTGAAAGGGAGAAATGTAAGAGTTTCGCTTACGGAAGGCATGAATTTTATATGGTGAGTTCCCACTTTGAAGCAATACATTTAATAATATATAACACATTTCAATTATTATATTTCCCGCTTTCCCAGGATTTTTTTTTTTTGCGGGATCCCGGGAAATAAAAATTGCTCACAGTTTCAGAAATCAGTTATTTTTACTCTGTAATTTAGTTTTCTTTTCTCTAAAAATTAGCATCTGTGGATTGGTTGCCGATTAGATCAATTACAAGAAGTGAGTACATACCTAAATGAATGTCTCCTGCTGCAGTAAATTTTTTAAAAGCAGAATGGGCAGTGCAACAGTTGATCATTAATAAATTTAGTGAAGTGAAGAGTTGATAAAGAACATAAATTTAAAATAAGATGCAGGCAGTAAATTCTCATTGTCCATGGACAAGTCTTAAAAATAGGAGATACCTAAACATATCACTCCTTCATTGCACATTGTCCTAAAGATTGCAGATGGGCCTAATGAAAAGAAAAGGTTTGTAAGAAGTAGTCCGGATGATGCTATTTTTGGCATCAACCTTGACATCAAAAGCATGCAACAACGGTGCACTTTAAACTATTTGTCCAACCTCGGTAAAAAAGTGAAGAAATTTTTCGGAAACATGGTAATCAGTAAATAAAATCATTTACTTACTTACAAGTTCCCTTACGTTTGTTTATAAAAGTTTTTTTTCATTAAATAAAAACAAAATTACTTTGTATTATTTGTATAGAGCGGGATCCCGAGAAATTTAAAAAAAATTCCCGCTTTCTCGGGAATCGAAAAAATCCGGGAAAAAAACTCTAAGTATCAGCTTTACAAACCTCCTTACAAACCTGCTTCGTAGTAAGGGAATGCCGTGGAACTTGAAATATTATTTTTTATTTTATGAAACTTGTTAAGAGTTCCTTTATTTACTTTACTGCATCTCTGTATGTCTTATTGCGCAGCGCATAATTGTGTGCGCTTATGTTTTAAAATGTACCATTAGTGCTTCGCAAAATTATAAGATTTTTATTGGTTAAATCCTGACGCGATAAATATTGAATATGAAGAATACGTACATCAATCCATTAAAATGGATCGCGATTAAAACAAACCTTCCCAATAGCTTTTAACGGCCTAAGACTTGCATAAAATTAACAAAAATAATTAATTATTTGCATACGAAAACGAAAAAACTTATAAATATTTACATTTCAACAACTTTTTTAAATCAATTTTCAGCATCGAAAGCAAAATTATTTTCGTAAAAAAATTCAACGAACAACGAATTTTCCGACAGTACTGTAAAATTAAAATAGTGCCCTTTTGTATTGTACGATTTTTGTCGCTGCGAATCTTATTTTATGGGCGAGAGAGGACTTTAAATAGGTAAACAAGCGAGTGTACTGTTCTATTGGTTTTGCTCCCTTATTCGTATTCTCATTTGGCGAAAAATTTAATTAAGTTCGGTCGCAAATCTGTCCAGAGAAATAGTTGCTGTGATAAAAGTGTCACAATCAGTGTTGCCAGTGAAATTTCGAGAAAGATACATTTCAGTTTCCAAAAAGATACACTTTTTCCCAAAAAGATACGTCTTGAAAAAAATTTGATAATCCATTTCTAACGTTTAATATTTATTGACATAAGAAAGTAAAGAAAATGATTTCGTATAAATTCATTTTTATATTTATTTAAGTCATAAATGTTAGGTACATATGTAATTTCTAAAAATGCTGTAAGCAAACTTTAAAATTAATTATATGTAATTATCTTTGGATGTTATCAAAACAAATTCATTTTTGTAAAAATTAATATACGTTCATATAAATTTCCTGAAAATAAAAAAGATGCTCATATTTCCTCAGACACACTTCGCACTACTAGTAAACATCGATTTAGGTGGTTCGTATGTTGCAACCCCTTAATGTTTTCTTTCACCATTATTAAAGCTGCTATCAAGGCGAATTCACTAGAAGGTGGGGTCAAGTCAACATATGGTGTTTTTTTTTCGGTGGTCGACTTGTCAAAGTGTGTATGCAAACTAATTTTTTATGTAAACTAACCTTTTTTTATTAGCAATATTTTTGACAATTCCACCACAGAAGCAATGTTGTTGTAGAGTTTACCTCACCTTATAATCAATGCGCCTTGGCTGCTATTGTATTAGTATTGAGTCGGTTAGTCTGGGTTCACACTTTGAAAATGTTCTTTCAGAAAGTCTGTGTTTATTGGTGAAAGGGGAGAGAAGAAAAGCCTGTTCTCTACTTCTCTTACCTATAAAGTCAGACTTTCTGAAAGAAAACTTTTAAAGTGTAAGCCCAGACTTACGATGTTAAGTCTTAATAAGTTTTAAATGGCTAAAAATTTTAGAATGTTTTGTTTCTGCACGTTTTCTGCACAGATTCAAAAGATACGAAAAATGCCAGGATTATACATTATACCTGAAGTAGTCAAAATATACGAAAAATGTATCTTTCGTATCCTAACGGCAACACTGGTCACAATGTAAAGCCAAAAGCAACTTTAAAGAAAACCCGACGAAAGTTGCAGCGACAAAAATCGCTTAATGTAAATGGGCACATACAAAATTTAGAGGCGATAGTCAATGTTCGATAGCCAGCAAAAAGCATTTGTCGAATTCAACTCATAATAGGGGCCATGGTCTTCATCTTCGATTTTCAACCACATGAAGCCAATATTCAACGTTCAAACACATGAGACAATGTTCAAAGTCCAGAAAAAATTTTTTTAACGATATCGTTACGACATCACTTTTTCCAAATTTTTTTATAATTAAAAAACATTGAAAATTATTTCAAAAATAAAAAAATTTAATGTTACCAAGAACGTACATACTAGGTATGCCTAGCTGGTAGTGAGCTAGTCTATCAGCGCCGGGGTTGCGGGTTCGATTCCCGCCACAGACACTGGTTTCTTTCCTGCAGACAAGCGAAGGGCTTCGCGGGATTAGCTTAGGAAATAAAATAAAAAAAAAAAAAAAAAAAAATAAAACGATTAACGGTTGTTCGATTAATCGATTAATTTTGGGCGATTAACTGTTCCAATAAGTTAAAATTTATTATTTTTGATTAACGAATAACTCGAATAATTTATGTCAATTAATCGAAAACTTAATTTTTCACAGTATTAGTTTTTTTTCTTTAACGTAAAAAAACCAGGCGGTACGTTTTAAAACCCATTTTATTGTTTCTTAAATCAGAAACATTTCCTTCGACTTTTATCACAATGATTCAGATCAGAGATCAGCAATGAGTAGTGAAAATTTTTTGTACTGATACGCACACATACTTATTGCAATGCTATCGATGCTCATGTTCAACCAGAAGTTTGGTGTTACTCGTCGTACTCATACTTAGGGCTCATAAATCAGAAGTTAAATTCTCTTTTTGGTTAAAAATGTGTTTAAACCAAGAAATATATAAATTCGTAAAAATATAAACCATCTTTAAACGCATAAAATTGGGCTTTTAAACTACCAATACACAATTTGACGCCATTTATCGTAGTGCTGCCACATGTTATTTTTTAAGCTACATATAATACATGCGATACTGATTTACTGCTGTTGAGCTTAAACTATATATAAATTTAAGTTTAGTTCAACTAAACTAGCGTGTTAACGTTCACTGGGCAAGGCTGCCACATTTGTCCCCGAAATAGCAAAGTGACGTTTTGGCAATTACAGTTTACTTAAGTTATAAGTAATAAGTGTACGATTTTTCGGCAAATTTATCTGACAGCGCTGTTTATGAAGTTGTGTGTTTGATCGGTTTTGTTAAAACGGTAAAAGGATGAGCTGAATGCGTTGAATCAATATAAGTATTATAAGTATTTCCCTGCAATTAGAAATCAAACTGAGATCATTTATGAGTATGAGTATGATGTCGACGTCGCACTCATGAGTATATGCATATTTATTGCAACCTATACTTTTACATCAACGGTCTCGTGAGTATGGGTGAATCAGAGTAGTTGAGTTTAAATGATTTCTACTCACTTATACTTAAAATTTCATGAGTCAGTATGAATAGCGAATTTCTAGTCTCTGATTCAGATGAAGAAGATGATTTTTTTGATACGAATGAAAACAACCTTCTACCAGACTTATGTATTAAAATTGTTAAAAAAAAAGACTTAAATGGTAAAATGGAATACTACCAATGTTTAGAAAAGACAAGAAAAAGAACAGAGAAACTGGATATGCTTTATAACGTTTTACTTTCAATCTCTCCAGCGTCAACGATAAGTGACGTAATCTTTTCTAAATCAAGTTTCATCAAAACAAAAGAAAGAAATCGTTTGAATCATAAACATATAAACTGTATTTTCTTTTTGGAAGATTATTTTAGAAGATAAGCTTAAATTTTGATGCTATTTTTTATTTGTTTATGTTCATGTTCATGTAATTTTTTCCCCCTATGCTAATCGCGCGAAGCTTTACGCTTGTCTGCAAGAGACCAGAGTTTCTGGCGAGAATCGAACCCGCTACCCCGGCACTGATAGACAAGCTCACTACCAGTTAGTCCACCAGGGCACCCTTAAAAAGTTTTCCTCTTTATTACATGAAGTACCTTTTTTTAAATTGTTAATAAAATTTTTATGTTAAAAAATTTTATTTTTTGTCTTATTTTTAAACTTTTAAACTATACGAAATTAAAATTATTCCATTAACCGAATATTATTAAATTTTTCCATTATTATTCGATTAAATTTAAACCTTGAATCATTATTCGCGTGATTAATCGATTAATACAGAACATCGATTAATTTAATACCCTAATACATACATATTAAAATGTTGTTTCATAAAAATTTGATATCTCTTGGAAGAGTTATTTGTTTATTGCGAGAGGATGCATATCAAATACATCTTTAAAATTTAAAACGCTAAAATCTGAAGTTTTTCAAAATGCGATTTCGCTATCGTTATTATTAAAACTTGTGATATCGAAAACGATATTATAATTTAATGGAAAAATGATTTTATAAGGAGAGGTACAATTTAGTCCAAAAAAACTATCGTGTTCGATTCGAAAACGATTATTTCTTGTTATACTCCCGTATGTTATCGTTGTAATATCGCTTGGTTTATTATTTATAACATTCGTTTGTAAACGTTTGATCTTGGTTTATGCTGCAACAATTGCTTTAAAGAATTTATTGGATGCTGAAATGTGCAAAACAATTTTTAGTTTATCTATGTCTCGATATTATGGCCCTAATTCGCAAACTATGAATATTTGTACATAATCCATATACCAGATGATGTAATTAACATAGGAGCTCCTTTATCCCAATTTTTATCGTTTGATTTAAAAAATAGTTTGGGGTATTTTTTCCATACTAACAGTTCTTTAAATAATATTTAGTGTATCCTCTTCAGTGTTACCACCAGCAAATTTTAAAATTACTCTTGAGATGAAGCAAAACTACCCGATTTAAATAAAATTACACCTGATATCAAATTAACGTTTTATTGTATAAAAAAAACTTAAAAAAAGAAAAACATAAAAAATTCATTTAACTGAGATCAATATTAATCATACAAATATAATCATACATCTACTTTAAACAAATTAACAAATATATTTTATGTTATTAAACTTTGAATAAATTAACAAAAAATTAGATATGTACTTGAAAGTGTATTTTCTACTTCCAAATTTGGTCGCAAGTAGACAGGGAAGGCTCGAAATGTTCATTACCATTCCTCTGTATACCTTCTTTAGTAAATAAAATCCCTGTAATGGTTTTAGACGATAGAATGTTTCTCAAATCAGTTTTACAATTGTTAAGGGCACTAAATATTCTCTCAACTGGAGCATTTGAAAATAGCAAAACAAAAATAAAATTAACTACATTTTATAATAATGGAAACATACCTTCCCTAAGGTTATTTTTTAGTTTGAATACCATTTGCCAAAAAATTTCGGGTTCTTAATCATTTTTAAGCTCATATTTATCCAAATCTAATAGTCTATGCTGGCGCCATTCATTATCAAGCTTTTGCAAGTCTAAATTAAACGAGGGAAATCTTTTCTTAAAAAGAAACTGTGACTTAGGTTGCAAAGACTGTGCATTTTTTAGATCAACAAGATCTAAAATGGTATAAATTTCATCACTGAAATCAAACCTTGATTTTATTTGGGCGACTACTTAAATATAAAATTCTCAATATCAGAACAGAATGCCAAAGACTCATATGCCGAAATGCCAATATAAATTTAATTTGCAATCCAAAAATAAATTTGTATCCTTATTATCAATTTCCCATAAGCTCTGTAATTTTAAAACTTGGGTTTTTATATAATTTGAAGAAACCATTTTTAAAATATGTACGTATACTTAATTTTTTAATTTTTACAGAATTGGGTTTTCTGATTGAAATAGGCTGACTTCCAAAACGTTAATTGCTTTATGGGAAAACAAAGTATTGTGTTTCATAACGCCACAGTACAATATATATACAATGCAAACCCTTCCAAAACATCACTGTTAAGTATTAGTACGGCAGCAAAAAAGCAATTAGAGCATCGGTTTTAAAGTTGATGCTTTGTGACATTAAACATTTTATTTCCAACAATACAAATTAATATTTTGCATTGCATCACTTCCATGTCAAAACGTTTAAATAAGCAAAGCACATAGGTGTATTGTTTTGGTACTTTATGATGTACTTGGTTAGAATACAGTAGTAAAACTGTATACAAACTTTGTAAAGGGTGGTTAAATTGTAAGGGCCGATGTTGAATGTGAACCACACCTAAACGCCAAGTTTTTTTCCGAATTTTATTTGACATTTCTCTATTTCAGACTTACTCAATTTGAACCATGGAGAGATACACAATCCAACAACGTGTTAAAGTTATCCAGACTTATTATGAAAATGGATGATAAATTTCGAAGAAAATCATCTTCAGTGATGAGGCACATTTTCACCTCAGTGGATTTGTCGATAAGCAGAATTTCCGCATTTGGGCGAATAATAATCCAAGAGTGATTGTCGAAAAACCAATGCACCCACAAAGAGTGACTGTTTGGTGCGGTTTATGGGCTGGCGGCATCATCGGGCCGTATTTTTTCCAAAATGAGGCCGGTCAGGCAGTTACTGTGAATGGTGTTCGCTATCGTGAGATGATAACGAACTTTTTATGGCCCGAATTGGAAGATATGGATGTGGACGATATGTGGTTTCAGCAGGACGGTGCCACTTGCCACACAGCTAACGAAACAATGTCTCTTTTGCGCAACAAATTCAATGGCCGTGTTATCTCACGTAATGGCGATGTCAATTGGCCGCCAAGATCATGTGATTTGACACCGTTGGACATTTTTCTTTGGGGTTATTTGAAAGAAAAGGTGTACGTCGATAAGCCAGCAACAATTCAAGAGCTAAAGGATGAGATAATTCGGCACATTAACGGCATAGAACCTCCATTATGCCTCAGGGTCATCGAAAATTTGGACCATCGGATGGAGGTGTGCCGCCGTGGTCGCGGCGCCCATTTGGCCGATATTTTGTTCCATACATAATTGAGTAATACCAATATATCATAATAAAATAAAATTACAATAATTTCCTAAATAGTTTGTGTTTTATTCAAAATCAACATCGGCCCTTGAAATTTAACCACCCTTTATAAGTACGTTTTGGAAGTCAGCCATAATGTATTAAATGATATTAATAACGTATGCGGAATAAAATATGGACTGAAACATTAGCAGTAATAAAAAAATTAAATAAGGTATTAAAAAATTATAGTTTATATATGCAAATGCTAAAATACACAACTTAAGCTTATTTTACAAAAAGATATCTAGCCACATCGATGGGATTTTTTCATATTTTGAGGCACCCTCCGGATAGCCTCTTGAATCACCTTTGTGTGCATTTTCTATAACATCAATTTAATTTGAGTGATAAAACAGTCTAGGTTTCTTGGTTCCTATCCCTATTTATAGAAATTTATTTTCAAATTCGCCTATAAATTTTGAATTTGTGTCCACTCATGAGCGTCCATTGTAAAGAAGCTCCCATTATCCATGACACGATTCATGGCCAGCCACCAGCAAAAAAAATTTGTAACGAAGCCCGTGTTAGATGTTTGATGATAACTGACTCTTTTCTGAGACTGCTGGAACGGGTTTCTTTGCATATTTGACTACTCTGATATGTGCTACGTACTTCTAATTTTAACTCTTCATTTATTTGCCAACGCGTGGTAAGATTTTGAAGTACATCCGGCAATTTCTACCTTCAACACAGCTCGAGTTTGGTTGCATTGTACCAAAAATTTTTACCGGATCGCCGTTTTCTATTAAACGGTTTTTACTTTCGAAAGCTTTTACTGTCTTATAAACATAAGATTTTTCAATTTGGATTTTTTTTTATCAATTAATTGAACTGATCTCTAGCCAAATAGTTATAGTTATATTTTGTTTTTATATTACATTTTGTTTTATTTTTGCACTGATGGTTAAAAATCAGTCCATATTTCATTCCGCATACATACGTTATATCTAATGCATATGATAAAAACTCCAAGTATACCTTAGTTTTTTTATCATCTAATACCTCTAACATAAATTCCGTCATCTTGGACGGATCTTCGAAAACCTCCAATCTCAAAAAACTCCTCAATGGTTCATATTGCTCTAAAACTCGATTAACACATGACAATAAAGAAAGCCACCTGGTTATTGCTGATGATAATATTTTATGAACGCCACTTTTAAAATTTTCTTGAAACTTCTGAAGTTTTTTTTTGCCGAATATAACTTCTGTTGAAAAAAGAGCCAAGATTTCGCAATAAATCCTCCAAATGTGTTGGTAATCTTAAACATGCCCTCGATGCCACCAAATGCATTAAATGGCAAGAGCATTTGATTAACACAATGCCTGGTTTCTCGTCCTTTAATAGTTTAGCGACTGAATTAAATTTGCCAAACATGACATTTGGTGTATCAGCAGCGAAACCTACCAAATTTTCAAAAGGAATTCTTTTTTCAATTATAGAGTTTTTGAGTACATCAAAAATTCCTTTTGCAGTTGATGACCCACACTCTTTAAAGTCAAAAAACGAATAATGTTCATTTAATGTATCATTGTCAAAATAAATTACGCTAAATGCAATTTGCTTTGTTGTGCTTACATCGGTGGTTTCATCATTTATAATAGAAAACACCGTATTTTGCAGTTTGGGATATAAAATAGTTGAAAATTAAGGTCCTAACACATTTTTTGCCAGTGCAGCCGCTTTTGTCGGAATCCGGAAAACTAGATTTTAGCACAGGTATTATGTCATCTAGCAATCTGAAAGCTGAATTATTTGTGGCTAAAGCACCAGCGATTTTCAAATCGGCTCTTTTTGCTTTAATTTTTTTTTTTATGTAGAATTTTGAAGAGCATTAACAGCAGACTTTATTCCCCAAATTGCAAATTTATGGGAATTGGTTTGTGTATGTCTTGATAAGACGCTCCTATGCCACAAAAGGTTTTTGTTGCATATATTACAATAAACAAAATCCTTTTCATTTTCATTAACTTTTTTAAGCCAACCTTTGAATTCCTTTATATGAAGCCATTCTAATTGAAATTTCCGTATTTGCTTTTTCCCCATATCTCTAAAAATAGTTTTCGTTAATTTTGTTAACATAATTTATTTATTTAATAATTAAAATGTTTACCTCCTTTTTCTTAAAAAACAAGTAAACCAAGATATTAAATTTTTTTAAATACATATATGGAAAAAACTGTTGCTGAAACACAAATTGAACCGAAAGACGTTAAAACAGTATTTGTTTCAGTTTTAAATCTTATGAGAAGCTCGAAACTCTACAAAAAAAAAATACCCAATTCACTGTAGTGTGCATATAAAAAACAACACAAATGTTTTTGTAATGGTGTAGTACTTGTACATTCTAATATGATCCATGGCCTACACAACTTAAATAAGAAAAACACAAACTCTAAATTATAATTTAGGTAGCAAAAATGGGACGAATATACATATGGGGGATTTCATGTCCAGTGGCCCAATTTTGAAATCGATGTCTTTCGATTTGGATGAAATTTGCACATTTAAAATAAAAAATTGTAAAGAGGGTCTGCTTTAAAAATTTTGAAGTCAGAAAATAAGGACCAGTGAGTTGCAAAACACGTTCGTTTCAAAAATTAAAAAATTGACATAACAATTTATTTTCACAGACCTTTTAGCACTTTATCAGAATAAATACATAGATTGTATAGAAGCATCATTTTCTATATTTTTATGTGACCTAAAATTGCAGTTGGTAACAAAACTGGTTCGTTCCACATTTTATTTAACAAAACTGTATGGTACACGGTTTTAACCTTTCTGTTTGAAGTGCGCCCAGATATGGGTACTATTCAAGACGCATAATAACATAAAAAAAGAATAATTTTCTTTGCTATGCTGGGTAGTTCCAAAAGCATTTTGTTGCTGATCTTATCAAAACCAGGGGCTTTCTTGGGGTTTAAATCACAAATAGTCGTTTCGATTTCTCTTAACTCAAATCTTAAGCGGCTCATACACTTGCCATAAAATTATTAAATATTATGTATTGTTCAATTATATCGCTAATGTGTATGTGATATTCGAAGGTGCCACAATATGTTGGCAACAATCAAAAGACTTTTGATTTTTATTGCACAACGAAAAGAATGTAAAATGTGTTGGCAACATTGAACAATGCAGTTTGTTATTACTATGGGTTATGTTCGCCTTTTTATTGAATGAATGAAACTAAATTCCCATTTCATACTATTGATAAACTGATATTTATTGTGGATGGGATAAGCTATCCCTATGCACATTTCACTGGTTGCTAAGGCCAGATCGTCAGGAAACTTCATCCAAAGATTTTAGAAAAACTAAAGATATTATACAAATAAAACTGTTAAGCGAATAAGAATTATAAGCAACAGTTTAACTTGTAACAATATCAAAGCAAAAACAACAACAATAAAAAGTGAGTTTATCTTTTTTATACAGTCCCGACTACAATTGGTTGATTTTTTGTCAACTCTAAATGTAGTTTATTTTATTTTGACAGTTCCGTTTTATTTACACTTCCACATGCATATTAGTTATCAAAGTTTTTCTTCGGATTCAAAAAATTAAATAACAAGGTTTCGTTTAAATGTGCTAAATTCCCATTCATACTATTGATAAACTGATATTTATTGTTGATGGGATAAGCTATTCCTATGCGCATTTCAATTTTTTTGTTTCATATATCCCCTGGAACACCGGACATTTTTCTTACGGTGTCCATAACTTTTTTCACTTGGGAAACCAATGAAAGATATTTTGTTACAACTTCGTGTAAAAACCCAAAACTTGCAGGAATGAACAATATTTGTTTTCGCAAATCACTTTCATTCCAATATATACAGAGGAATTCTTAATAGCTAAAACTATATTAAAAAGCAAAAACAACTTTACCATACCAAAAACAGAAAGAAGGGGAACTAACCGACGTTACTTTATACAAAAACTATATTTAAAAAGAAAAAAGACGTTAAAAATCGAGTATGATCTTAAGCAAATGAGTATTTGTATGTGTTGTACAACAGCAAGTCGGAAAAAAATTAACGATTTATAAAAACCATTAAGGAAGTTTTAGTTCTATGAACGTTGAAAAGACGTTACATAGTGAGTGCATACATATTTTGCCCATGGTAAAGAACATGATGGAAAATTTACATTACTAGTCAGAAGGGTTAATGGTAAGCAGTGTTGCCAAAACTTGGTGACCAAAAATGGCTACATTTACAGAAAAAAATGGCTAAAAATCGGCTAAAAAATGGCTAAAAACGTTTTTAAATAAAAACACATTGAAATTCAATAACAGAACAAATATAAACCATTAAAAATGTTTTAGAATGAAATTTTAACCTAAGATTATGTTTCTACATAAGAAAAAAAAAGTAAATTAAATATTCTGACATTTAAAAAATTAAATCATCGGTACATTCGATGTCGTTATCGTTCATAAATAAAAAGGTAAACCATTATCATGACATCCTTTACCCAACCTTTTGAGTCCAAATCTACATTAGAAAATAAAAAAAGATAAAAAATATTTTATTGGTAGAGCCAAATTTTTTACCTAATTCATAAAATAGAATTAACGGTTGCCTATTTCTCAAGTTACTTTTAAAAATGTTAACTTAGCTATATACTCAATTTACTTTAGCAATTTACTTGAGCAACTTTACAGAAATACTAAAGTTTCTAAAACTTCCGACCAGAAAGAAACTGTTGCTTTTGTTGGTCCATTTTATAAATTGAATATTTTAATATTGTTTCTATTATTTTACTACAAAAACGGCAAAAAAAATTTATGGCTAAACAATTTGAAAAATGGCTAATGGCTAAATTCATTTTTTAATGGCTAAACAAGATGAAAAATGGCTAAATCTAGCCACTAAATGGCTATATTGGCAACACTGATGCTAAGTTCACTTGGGTTTTTAAACGCGTTTAAGCAAAATGTTGATTTAGCTAATCAAAGCCGTTCACATTACATTTGATATGACTAAGATGACAGATCATTAAGAAAAAAACACAAAAAACAAATTTATATTTCTTTAAAGTATATAAAATGGATAAAAAATACTTTTATAAAGTTATCAGAAGATAATCTTCTTAATGATGAAATTGTGAAAATATATGAATTATTTAAAGAAAAAATAAAACCATTAAGTAGAAATCGTAGTCGGTTGTACACGTTTATGTTGGCCGATTCTACATTTGAGGTATGTTCAGTGGATTCTATGTGATTAATGAAGTGATTTAGTTGTTATCATGTCAATTTGAAGTGATTAACAAATCACTTCAGTGTATGGGTAACCATCTCGATTTTGAAGTGACTAGAACTTAATTACGTTCGAGCTGCTAAACCACGTTTAAGAACCCAAATATGAACATAGCATAATAAATCGGTTTGATAGTTTCTGATAGGCAAAAATTGCCCCCTATCTCCCTTCGTGGTCCTTTTTTTAAATGCATGGATCTATTTACATATGTTTTAAATTTCAATTAAATTGGTTTGATAGTGGGCACAACCCTATTACGGAAAGCAGCTTATATGGGGGCTATATGAAGTTATGAATCGATTCGCCCTTTTGTAAATTAAAACCTATGTACCAAATTTCATTCAGTTATCTTTAAAATTGCGACCTGTACTTCGCTCACAAGGTTACATGGACAGCCAGCCAGCTGTAAGTAGGGATGCAACATCGTTCTAAAAAACATCGATGTTTCAAAACGCCGATGTTTCCACGATAAGCATCGATACTTAAAAACATCGGTAAAAAATACGATACATCGATGTTTCAGCATCGATGTTATAAACTACTTTACAGCTATACTAACGGGCTGCTCAAATTCGTCTTTGGTACTGAAAATCTTAAGGCCCAACTATAATATCCATAAGATTGCTTAAGCTTCCGTTAAAAATTAACAAAAAACCTGTCAAATGCATTTAAAAAAAACAAAATAAAAAACATTTGATTCCGTACAGAACGTGCAATCAGTTTCACACCTTGCTTAAGCAAATTACAGATTTGTAAAACATAACAGAAAGTTTTCTTCAGTACAATATGATTTGACGCATATTATAGTTGGGCCTTTACACTTGCAGTCTCCAAAATTGTTTTAACATTTCTTTAAATTATAAAAGGGGCTTCCCCTTATTACATAAAGCTATGCAATGCATAGTATGTACCTATCTACATATGTACGTGCCGTGCCTACTTTGTACTGCTATGCTTTGAAATAAACTTTTTATATTTTTAAAATTAAGGTTTAATTAAAAAAATTAAAAAAATTTAAATTAAAAATTGTTAAAATATTATTAAAAAAAAATTAAATAAATGAAAGTATTAAATGGACGATGTCGATGTTTTTTAGTTTTGATGCCGATGTATCGCCGATATATCGTCCATCAAAACATCGATGTTAATATCGATGTTTATAACCGATACATCGATGTTTTCTAAACATCGATGTATCGTTTGCATCCCTAGCTGTAAGGCATTGTTAGACCAATACAGAAAGTGATTCTGTGGTGTTGAGGTGTTACACACATCAGTAAAAATGCATAATATGCTCGCCACTCTTGTGGTGTGGGTATAATAACATACAGAGAAAATATAGGTTGTTGGGATGATATTGTACAAAGGAAACAGAAAATATTACCATAACGTTCAACGAATTTTTTTAACCAGGGTTGTAACAGCACAAAAAGGGTTGATTTTTTTTAGTATTTATAAAAAAAAGTTTCCACATAAAAAAAATAACGATTTTGGCAAAAATTTATTAAATAAGTTCTTTTCGTATGAAAAAATTACAAAATTATCTTTAAATGGCAAAATAACTAAAAAAAAAAGCCGATATTACCAAAATAAGCAAAAAAAAAATTTGTTTTCAATCGAAAAATTCATGTAAACCAAAAAATAAGCTTTTGGTTGGCATACATTTTTTTGTTCTACCTTTTTTATAAAAATAAGTTCATCATGACAGTCCCCCTTGAGAGGATAGGAAACACAATATGTATTGATCTTTAATATTTATTTGATTAACTCTGTTAATACTGTCATTGAAAACGAAAGAAAAAGGTAAACTTTGTTATTCTTTTTAAGCGTGTCCAACAATTATAAAGAAAAAAAAAAATAAATGTGAGAAGTGCTAAAAATAATTATGAAGTAAATTAATTAAAAAAAAAACAGGTACACCAAATTCAAAACTTGATCTTTACTCTTTACAGGGCTAGGATTATGAAAGTGTTTTACGAGAGTGGGCATAGGACTTGATCTACGGTTATATATGAAGCAATTTTACGAAATAAAGTAGTGTATTTAATACACTACATGATTCCTACCAGTGGTGGGTAAAAAAATATGTTTTTGTTAAAATAAGATTTTTATGGTTAACTAAATAAATTGAATTTGTTAAAATTTCGAATTTAAAATGTCAATTCTTCGTTTTAAAAAAAATTTTATAAAATCTTACAAATACATAAATCAATAACCAGTTTACTCTATTCAATTACAATATTAATTAATTTTTTATTGAGTTTGAATTAACTGAGGGATTTTATTTTAATTATTTTTTAATTGAATCAACTAACACATTGTTTGAAATCGTACGTTGTTTTCTTATCAAATCAAAATCACAATTTTTAAGTTTTACAAATTTTAATAATCAATATAACATTATACTTAACTTCAAAATAATAAATTAATTATAAAACTTTTGTTTGTAAACCTCTTATAAAGACTTTTTTTAATATCTATAAAAAGCAATTCTCTTTTAATTAAAAAAAAATTAGATTTTTTTTTGAAATCCCGAATCCCGGGATTTGCGAAAACCATTGGCATCCCTAACATTAATTTTAAACGCATTTCTTGAGGTCAAATGAGTTTCAGAATCCATAATCACATCAATTTGATTATTTTTCAGAAAGTATTCTAATTCATTTTTATGTTGGTGGATGCCGTTTTCGTTCCAAAAGCTAATTTTTAAATAGTTCATGGCGTGTTAATTACAGCTTGCAAAAACATTGATTGCATTCTTCGCATTTTCTGCATCATATTACCCATTGTGTTCGTATTATTTACTGTTTTCACTACTGTTTCAATGGGTTTTTTAAGTTAGAGACTGGAGTCATTATTTGGCATATGATTTGATTTTAGGACATTAGCGTAGAAGGTTCTGTTATTACTGAGGTTTCGG
The DNA here is from genome assembly GCA_963931875.1 of Pollenia griseotomentosa. Taxonomy (NCBI): domain Eukaryota; kingdom Metazoa; phylum Arthropoda; class Insecta; order Diptera; family Polleniidae; genus Pollenia; species Pollenia griseotomentosa. Next base: position 64,918,020 of record OZ007562.1, read on the forward strand.
TCCAACCGTTCGCTTGACGATGATTACCGCCACAGTTGCTACATTTTCTTATGTTGGGGTCGTTTTTAGACTAATCGCAAAGAACTGTAATTCATCACATACATACTTTTTAAGCACAACGTCGCCGGGTTAATAATCCACTCGAAATAGAGGTTGGGGATTTTTTTCCTATATTGCGACAAGATTTTATATCATATTAACTGTGTAATGACGTTGTAAGTTGATAGTAAAAGTTTTAAAGTAAAAGTTTTTTTCTTTTAAGCGCATTTAAATAAAAGCTTGTTTTTTAAAAAGAGTTTTAACTTCTCATTTATTTTATTTAAAACCCACAAAAATTTTTAATATATAAGTTTTCTTAAAAACAATATGACGGTAAATATGGCTGATTTTCAAAACGTTCTAATACAAAGTTTGTATACAGTTTTACTACTAAATTTTAACCATGCACTGCAGGCTTTTCTTTTCTAGTCCATGTAAGCTTTGTTGTCACACCATCGATAAAGACTCTTTTTATGGCAGATCTGACGAAGAAAGCCATGTCTTCTCTTCCGACTCTTTCTAAAAACGTTTGTTTATAATTTTTTTTAATTGCCATTATATAAAAAATTAAAACTTCAATATGTACTTACAAAATTATAGGCATTTTTCCTCACACTGAATCCACTCATTCTTGGAATTGAATGGAAAAGAAGATAGATATTCACGGTTCTATGTTTGGCGATCCTGTGGCCATGTTCTGTAACTCTCGCGTCGAGAAACTTTTCGATTGAAATGTGTAAAATTAAACAAAAATGCCGTATCGTCGTTCGTAAATTATTGTGTTCTATATGGTTATATTTTACACATATAATTGAAACACAATAATTAACGAACGACGATATATTGAAACAAACATCTGTTTTTCTCACTGAACTGTGTCTGTAACTTTTTTTTGGCGAGCACTAGCTGTCACGTAAGGAAAATACTCGCCAATTTACAGAAAAAGTTTGTCTGTAAAATTTTTGTGAGTGAAGTTCCCGCTTTGAACTTTCAAATAAACTCACGAATAAAAATGGGGCGAGAAAAAATTTTAACACTAAAAAACAATTAAAAATGCAAAATACAAAGAATAACAATATTTTGTTCTTGGCACAATTTTTTATTGTTTAACTATTTTGCATTTAACATTTTTTTTTAATATACGAATGTCTGCAAAGCTATTTTGCAAGGTATTTTTAAACAAGGTAAACTCGTTAGCCCATATTTTTGTCAGCTGTTTACCCCTAGTTGGAACCCAAACGTCAAATTTGTGTATATGAGCCAAAATTTGTACATGTGTGCGTTAAATTGTTTTTCTTTTATATGAAGACAATTTTGACAACTCGGTTCTTTTTATAGAGCAGCATGTTTACACTCCTAAATAAGTCTACCTTATGTATGTAAATATACCTTGCTATTTTGTAAACAACAAACATTAAAGCCGCACTTTACATTATTTTGTATAGCCGACGGTTGTATTTTCGACGCCATCGTTGAAAATTGTTAAAATTGAAAATTTTAAAATGTTTTAATGCCGAATCAAATAATTTTCTTTTTATCAATGAAAAATACCATGTTTGGAACCTTTATATATATTATTTCGTTTTATTCGACTGGATATCACACTGTGAAATTTTATGAAGATCGGTCCATAATTTACCCTAGGCCCCATATAAACCTTACTCCCAGAAAACAGTTTAGTACGCCTAAAACCGTAATTAATAACGCTATCATAACAAAATTTGGCACGTCACAGTTTTTTTATGACTAGAAATGACGCTATACAATTTCATGAAGATCGGTCTATAGTTTACCCTAGGCCCAATATAAACCCTACTCCCGGAAAACAGTTTAGTACGCCTAAAACCGTAATAAATAATGCTATTATAATAGCATTTGTCGGTCAATAATTTAAGATAGGTCTAAGCCGCAACCAATTTTAATGCTGATGTCTGTTTTTATAAAGATAAATTAATAATAAATAGACATCATATAGAGATCACTCCTGAAATATTCAAATTGTCGGTGGAGGGTATCAAAGATTCGGCACAGCCGAATATAACATTCTAACTTGTTTTTGCTTTTATTTCTACTATGAAAAAATGTTTTTTCTACTAGGAAAATTTTTTTTATGATTTTGAACCTAATAGGCGAAAAACCAAATTAAACGATCTAAAATTAGAACAGGGGGCTCCACTTTCTGGATTTTTTTATTTTTTTTTTGTATTTTCACTACAAATTATTTTTTTTTCGCTCATTAAAGTAAAAATAAAACGGGGAATCGCCGAGTTATTGGTGGTGTGTACAATTCGGCCATATGCGCATGAAATTTGATATGCTTGTACAAATTTGGGTCAGCTGATAACTGATGGTTAAAGTGAAGTGTTCATACGTATGAAGAATAAAAAAAATGCCAAACAAACGTAAGAAAATACCTTATCTTTAGATACTAAGGTTAACATATTAAAAAGACTTAATAAGGGCGTGAGTGGGAATCGTTTAGCTTAAGATTTTACCAGCACATATGAGGAAACAAAAAAATCTTTACATAAGGCAGAATAGACGGAAATGGAAAATGTGCCCAAGGATTTAAAATCCAAAAAGAACGCATTTCAATTTTACTAGGCGCAAATTCTGATGGCTCACAAAAATTAAAAGCATTGGTTATTGGAAAAGCTAAACCCAAGATGACTTCCGGATTTTTCATGATTGGTTTCACAAGATATTTATCAAAGACGTTTTTTAACCAATGCATATTTATTTTAAGTTCCATATTTTTGTTTTTTTTTTTTTTTTTGTTCTACAGGTCATCCGATTTTCTGAAGACAATAATTTTGCCCTAAAAGCTCTTCTGCTGGTAGATAATTGCTCCGCTCATGCACCAATTGATCAATTTCAGGATGGTAAAATAATTGCATATTTCTTGCCGCCAATTGTTGTAACAGCAGCTGTGCAGCCAATGGATCAAAATCCTATTAAAATGACAAAACTTATTTACAGAAGTAAGCTGCTATCTCAATTAATTGGTGATGGTGGTGATATTGAAACGACATTCAATCCGAGATGCAATAATATTGTTGGAACAAGCATGGGATGAGGTACAACAGACAGTGTTAAAAAATGTTTGGTCAAAATTATTAAATTGAGACTCAGGCGATTACGACAGCGATGATGATTTTCCACTAGCACAATTGGCTCAACGAAATCATGATTGCAATGAAGTTCTTCAAATAAATCTTCATCTTTTGAATGAAATTATGCCAAACAATTCTGTAAGTGTTAATAGAATCGAGGAATGGAATGAAGATGTGTTTACTGACGGATCTGATGCAGAGAATAGCGATGAGGAGGCTTCAGATTGCAGCGACGTCGATTTTATCGATATAATGCCAGCTATTCCTCATTTAAAAGTCCTTGTGATTTATATTCCAGTAAACCCATGTCTAACTTTTTGGACGTCCGTAACGTTATCGTTGTATCCAGTTTAAATAAATAAATAAAAAAAAAAACAATCAAGTATCACTGATTTTATGTTAAAGACCAATTAAGTACCTAACATAGCGTCTATATAAAAAAAACTCGAAAATTTTTGTCAGCGTTTTTTTAATATGAAGTTTGACGTTTAGTATGACAAAAAATTGTCAGGTAAAGACGCTATGTAATAATTAAAAAACTTTTTAAAAGTTTTTCTATGAATTTAATATGTTCAATTAATTAAATGTTATTTAATAAAAACTGTTTTGAGTTAAAATAAAGCTTACACAACTATTCGTTATCTATCACTATTTCATTATAATTTTTATCATTTTCTGTTAAAAAAAATGTCCAGAAATTCGAACTTTTCAGAAATTCGAACAGCCCGGTGCACAAAGTGGTTCTAATTTGTGAGAGTCTACTGTAATGCAAAGAAGTTTATAACAGCGATGTTGAGACATGGATGTATCGTGTTTTTTAACATCGATGCTTATCTTAGAATCATCGATGTTTTTCAGAACGTGTTGCGTCCCGGCGGTGGACAAGATTTTAAAATCAGATGTTTTTTGATTACATATGAAACTGATAAATTATCAGAAAATTTGCAAGCAAAAAAAGTTTAGTTTTTATAAAAAAAAAATTTTATTATTAAATTATTAAAAAGGTTTAAGGTTTTAATGAAAAAATGGAAATGGTAAATACATTATTGCATGTATTTCCCTTGAACTTTAATATAAATAAATAAAACATAAAAAATTACAATGATGCAAATATTTTGTTTTCATAATGTTATGACTTTATAGCGTATAAAATCTCTTAAATAGACCTCAATTTAAAAAGTAAGCAGCATTAGTATTTGAAGAAATGCAAACACTGTTTTTTGCGTTCCAAAAATTTTGGGTAACTTTGGCAAATTTAGAGAGTAATTTTACTCTCACTTGTCCGAACTTGCCCGAGATCTTGTGGAACACACCCATGAAACAAAGAAAACAAGATAGCGCATTGCGCAGGTCCGTTATCTTTTAACTCTCATTTTGACGTCATTATAGTAAAGAGATTTAAATGTAAACAAACATTCAGCATAATACAAACACATGTTTGTGTGATCATGTTTGTGCTCATTTACTACTATGACGTATATGCGCAGAAAAATAATGTTTCTATAAATTTAAATGCACTATCTTGTTTTCTTTGTTTCATGGAACACACCTTATCTCATTAACATAATAGGTGCGATCCCGTACTTTTTGGGTGAAGTTCGGTAATATAAGAGTAAACACAATTCTCTCTCATTAAGAGACAAAAATGTAAAAAAGTTCTGGAACAATAAAAAATAAAAACTTTCAAATAATACATACAGGCAAATTACACATTAGCATGTATAAAAGTAAAATTTAAGCATGTAGATACTTTAATTTTTAACCAGCGTTTAAAAAACTGCAGTCAAAGTAGAAAAACTGACTTATCTTCGACTTCTTCATTTGTCATTGGCCAACAAAACTTTTGCTTTTACTTTTAATTTATTAAATGTAAACAGTCGCTGTCAAACCAAATCAAAAAGCAAAAATTTTAGACAAATGTTCGTGTTTTGTTCAACAGTTTTTGGTTTCGACTGCAGTTATTTAAACCCTGTTTTTAACCTTTTCTATTTTCTAAGATTGGAATCCCGCGGGCTCCTAACGTTGAGTACGGGATCACACATAATGATGATGGAAATTTCAATTGATTTGTAAACCAAAACATAAAAGAGCTGTTGTACATTAATCTAATGGTCGTTACAAATAGTAGATAAACACTTTCTTAAAAGAAGTGTTGCAAATTTGTAACAACTTGTAGTTATTTAATATCGTATTGCTTTTTTAAAAACTGCAGCTTGATACACATGTATGATGTGCCTTGTTTTCATGTCCATGCTATTTCGCAAAGATTTAAAAAAAGTTTCTTTTAATCAGCATTATTTTCTAAATTAACACAAATTAAGACAACACAAAACAACAAAATACTATAAATATGTATGTAAATAAAAACCAACTTTTCATTCAAATATGTTTTAAAACAATTTACAAGATTAATATTTGAATCTTCTTGTTTTTTTCTTTTAGTACGGTTTACCATTACGATCCGCCAAATATGCCTCCGGCACAAGCGATGGCCAGTAGTGCCACTATGGTAAACAGTGGAGCTAATGTTTACCACACTAGTCAAAATAACTCACCTCAACAACAACAACTTTCAGTGCACAATCCTATAAAAAAACAACATAAGGCACACCAAATGCAACAGCCACAACCACAACAGTTAAGTAAGTTGGAGTCGACAACAACAGGAACAACAAATACTGGATGCGATTCTGTATCGGAATCATCAACTCAAACAATTAATGTCGGTGAAGAAATTATTGCTTCAAACAACATTGTGGATGTTAGTTATCAAGAAGGCGGTATGTATATACGAATAGTTTATGGAAGAATCATAAAAGTAATTTTCCGATAAATATTTTAGATCTTTGTAATCAGGATGAAAATGATGAATGTGATAATTCCGTCAATGGTTGCCTGAGCATAACAACTACTACATCGACCAAAAATTATGACCGCATTGAAGTTCAGAAGTTTAAAAACCAAGCAACAAGTCCTAATATTCCCATTAATGAAAAGGACGATATCATTAAAAGAGAGGTATAAAATAAAAGAAGAAATAAGTTACACAAGCTTTTTAATATGTTTATCCTTGTATATTTAGCATTCAAGTCAGACCCCGATAAATGCGACCCCAACGCAACAATCACAAACTCCGCAGCAATCTCAGACACAAAATCGCGAAACTCCGCACTCTTCGCGTTCTACTCCATTTAGCAATAGTGATACATTGACAAAACGCTCTTCCGAAGAACCGAGAGCGACAAGTTGGACTCAAAGTTACCAGGCTCCTGATGGTTCTACGGTATTTCACACAACAACCACACCCAATAGTAGCGCCACTAATCCTTATTGTACTACTACATATCAGCAAGGGGTTTGTATTAAAATTCATATTTACAAAGTGTTTTGTTTTATTTTTCCATCGATATGTATTTTTAGCCTGATGGAAGCATTTACGCAGTGCCACAAGGAATGATTTACGCTTATCCTCCACCAGTGGAAGGGGAATATCAAGGATATTTTATGCCTGTTTTTGATCCATCTCAACAACGTAGCGATACCGCCGGGCTTTTACAGCCCGGAACTCAAGCCATATACCCAGCAGGTGGTGCAACAACAATGGTGCCAGTGGCTGCTTATCCGACCACTCAGTTTGCCACAACAAATGGTGCTCCCATTTACCCCAGCCAAGTGATATATTCCGGCGAACAATTTCAAACAGCCGGTGCTCCATTAACGGCAACAGCTCCAGTATCTGCTACAGCCCAATTGCAGCAAATACCAATGACAACTTATCCAATTGGATATCCATATCCATACAACGGTAAGTACTCTTTATTTTGTGTCGTTTGGTAAATTTGAACATGATGGTTCTTGTCTTTATTGCAATCAAGGATACTGGGGCCAAACCATGACATACTATGTACCTCAACAAGCTGTTCCCGCCACTTCACTTTTAGCTGCACCGCCACCACCTCCATCGGTACCTGGTAATGTCAATCACGTCGCAGGCGGCGTAAACACGGCTGGACCGAATGGAGGAAATTCGACGGCTGGACCGTCCACCAATTCCTCAAATACTACCAATAATTCGTCAGGCCATGGCGGCAACGGTAATATACCGCATACAAGCCATCAAAATGGCTCTGTTGCAACAGGATACCATTCGCATGTACATACAATTGGCGGTGGTGTAGGTTCTAGCCATAGTAGTGGCACAACTTATTATGGTACCGGTCGTATAAAACGGCCCACTCCACCACATTTCAGTAGCGCTGGTACTAATAGTGGTCATCAGGTCTTAACGGCCGCCACAATACCCAATGGTGTCACTACCGCCACATACCAGCTCGGACATGCAGTTCCCACACTCACATTGGCAGCGGCAGCACCGCATCATGCCACAACCGGTGCACCAACAACAACAGATCTCAGTGGTAGCGGGGTGGCACCGACAACAACAACCATGTACGCCTTGCCCCAGCACGCCACCATATTTCCAGCAAATATGTTCCCTTATGCTGCAAATACTGCAGCACCACCAATTGGGTCGCAGTCAGGTACCAACATGGCGCCACAGACAGCGATTTTACAGCCACCTGGCAATCCACAAGGTCATGTTGCTGGAGGCGTAGGTGGCCTATCTAATGCCACAACTGGTGCCATTCATAATCCTCATCATTCAAATACTGTGATCACGCCCTTCTACACCACAACTCACCATCATACTTCACATCCAGGAATACAATCTGGAGGCCACACCATTCATGCTCCCGGCCCTTCAGCCATACCCATAGTTGATCCAGCGACGATAACAAATTTAACGCAATTAGGACCGGCAAACAATTCGGCGTCTTACAGTGGACGAGGTGGTGGCATCAACGCAGGCACATCTCAATCTGCTCCAAGCACTCCACATTCGATGCCTTCTTCATCGACTCTACACCACTCACAGCGAAATCCATCTTTGTTTTCTACACCGCCGATTTTAAACAATAATTTGGGCAACTACAATGGCTCCAATTTAACATCTCAGTACTATGGAAATACTGACATTAATCATCAAGCATCGACGAATCTAGGAGCCAATACCAATAACAGTCCTCACAATTCGTATGTATCGTCTTCATATGAGAAAAAAAACCATTCTAGCAGTGGAGGTGGAAAGAAACCGCTTTCGTATCAAAGTGCCAGTTTAAGTAGGCAAAATTCAACAAGCGGAAGTGGATACAATGGAAATGGGAAGCCATCTGCTTTGCTTAATAATGCTAGCAACAACGATACTAGAGCTTCGCCAAGTAGTAGCACTAACTCTCGGCCACACTCCATAAAACGTGCTGGAGGAGGTGTTGCTAATGAAAAGCCTCAAACACCTTTGCTTAGTGGACCGCCCAGTTTTGTAGGCAGTGCCAATATACAAAACACTAGTTATCAGGTTGTTCCAAATGCAGATATAACCACTGGAAATATTCCTTTAGTAAACGTTTCTAAGCCACCTATTCGTCTAAATGCAGCTGCAGCAGCATTTCGTCAAAAAGGTTCAAACGCCTCCGGTGGCTGTAGTTCAGCTGTTGAATATCGCCGCAACCCGGCATCCCAACGCAATTCGCCGAGTACAAATGCCAGTAGCAATGACAACAGCAATAACAATTCACCCAACAGTATACACAATTCTTCCAATGCTGCCACACCTATTGCTACTGGATGTTATGCACCGTCGTACATGATCAATGCTCAAAATAATGGCGGTGAACCCGTCCCAGCGCATCCACCTTCGCTTTATATAACAACTGCACCAGCTCGAGGACCTGCACACATTCCACCACATTTACAATCAGCTGCAACAAATGGTGCTGGTGTATCAGCAGCAGCTTCCGCATCTGTTCCCCAACAAGCAGCCACAGCTGTATTAGGTGGAGCTGCTGCTGCAGCAGCAGCTGCTGATGTAGCTAATGCTGCTGCCGTAGCAGCCGCAGCTGCTACTGTTGCTCATCACCATCATCACCAACCGTTGTTGGGCACTTACAATCCGGCAGCATCAGGATTGTATTTTAAATATGGACACACGTATTTTGCGCATGTACGTATAACTTAAGAAAAGTGATAAACATTAAAATAAAATTATTTAAAAAAGAGTATTTCTACCGACCTGTAGAAAGAATTGACCTTATTTAAAAAGTTAACGTCTAGTTTTTACCCTGTTTTAATAATTATTATAAAAACGTTACTTAGTTTTCGTCCAGACTTGCAATTTTTTGTTACTACAATTTTTTAAAATTCTGCTTTGAAATTGCATAAGTGTCCAGATTATGAAATTCTAGTCTTGCAATTTTTGTATTTTTATCTTGTCCTCTTCTCCTTTTTATATTTCATATGTAAATACACCTACAGCCAATTTCAAGTTGAAAACTGGTGAGAACTACCAAACACTAACTACCAAATCCCTCCCCAATCTTCTTCTGCAATAAAAATTGCAAGTCAGGGGTTTTTGTCACAGTATTTTCCACCGGTTGTTTCGCTGGGGGGGGGGGGGTTAGGTTACTAAGATGAAATTCAAAACTAAGTTTCTTCCGCCAACACATGAATAGAAAAGAAAAGTTAATTATCAGGATTGGCCAATCTATATGAAAAGGTACCAAAAAACTGGCACTTTTTAAAAAAATGAATTAAAAAATGGTTTAAATTAAATAAATATCTGTTGGCCATAACTTCAATTAATTACTTTTTTCACTGCACATATGTAACTATATATACCAAATTGGAGCTGCAGAACACGAATATGGCATTCATTTAGTTTTCTTAAGAAGCTTTTTCGAGATATTTGCGAAAATCGTGTTTTTGCAGTTGTTGTAGCTATTTCAAAAAAATAACTATTAATCTGAATTGTACAAGATTTGAACTTTTGCACAGATATGTCTTTTTTTCTTTTAGCCTACATCTATACTATTTCGATCCGATACAAATTTACTGAGCTACAGGACTTGAAAAAATGCGATTTTCAGTAAAAATTTAAAATTTGTTTTACCTGTATCTTAAATACTGTACTGTATTAACTTTACGAATAAGTGCATCACGCTTTAATGAGTTTAACGCTTTAATAATTCAAAAATGAAACATTTTCCTTGATCCATTTTATTTGTGTACACATTTTTCTTTTAACTGCATTCCGCTTAACTGCGTTACACTCATAATTGGGTGATATATATCGTAAAAAAACAAAATATTAAACAAAATTTCATGGTTAATTGCACGAACGAATTTCTTGATTTTTTTTTATGTTTTGTTTGTAAATTTTAAGGACTTTTATTTTTCTTTGTGTTTTAAAATAATTAGGCAATTGACAAAGTGTTCTATTATGTCATATCCAAAGCCGGATTTTTATACAAATGCATATTTGTTGTCGTCAGTCTGAGATTACCATGTATTAAATATCTTTGCGAATCAAAAAAATTTGCAGTAAAATGGCATCGATTTGTTAGTGCATTTTGCATATTTCGCCATGAATGCATATTTTTTGCCATGCACTATTTTTGAAAAAAGATAAGAGACAACTTAGATTATATTTATTCAATTCAATTCAATTTATTGCAGGTAATATAAAAGCCTCATTAGGCCAATAAACTATATTACAAAGAAATATACCTGAATTAATACTAAAATATTTAAATTAGAATATAACTAAAATCCCTAGGTCCCAAACCAAAATAAAAATCTATGTACATATATATGTACAGTGTACATTGTACACATATACATATATATATATACAAAGGTAGAATTCAATAAAAAAAAAATAAAAAAAGACAATATAAAAAGACAATTGATCCCAAAATATATGTAAGCAACCTCACGTTTTAAATGAAATACAATGAATTGTTCACTATAAGTTCGGAAGAACAGCCAACATTTTCACACGAAAGGCGTTATTTGAATGTGAAAACACACGTAGCTCAATGGGTAATGTGTTCCAACAACGTGCAATTCTTACAATAAAAGACCTTTCAAATAAAGCATTGTTAATTCTAGGCAATATAATTTGAGGGTTTCTTGTTGAATGGGAAAAAAGAAATTTGGAATAAAGTTGCGTGGGAAACCCGCTTTTTATAATTTTATAGAAAAACACCAAGTTACGTAAAGTTATTACATTACCGAAAGAACAGCCCATAAAGCGTTTAACATATTCAGATATGTGATCATTTCTACGAACACCATAAACGTACCGTACAATCGTGTTAGCGATGCGACCTAACTTAGAGGTTACATAATTCATTGAACCAGAAAAAACTTCAAGACCATATAAGATTCATTGATTTCTTTTGGGAAAAAATATTTTGTACAGCACCTTCGCGTGTTGCCGCATATAAAGAGAAGTATTCCAATTTATGTCTTCCTCAACAGCCTTTAACAACCAGGTGGGGAACGTGGTTAAAAGCAATTATGTATTATACTTACCAATTCAAAGATGTGGTGGAAGGATTCAACAATGGTGATGCAGTATCAATAAAAACATGTTTGAGTTTACCAAATATAAAAGCTATTGTGAAATGAGAAATCTAATCCATTGACAACGCAAATTAAGTTAATTGATATTGCCATACATAAGAAGTATGTGGAGGTTAACTTTAGTAAACAAATTCGTTTCAAGCTTAATAAAGTTTTTAAAAATGAGGGATTTAAAACAATTTAACAAAGGGCTGGCATATTTAATTAACATTTTTATGAAAACAGCGTAGTGGTAATGAATATATCACAAATGAAGTATCAGCCTTTAATAACACTGGTTTACACTGAAAATGTACATTTGATGAGATGTGATTTTTCTTATGTATTTTCTTCCGCTGAATTCAGAAATCAAGGTTAAATTTTTTTTTATGGTACAGTTTTTGAGATATGGTAATTTTCTAATTTTTTCGACCTTTTTTCACTTGACAAATTATATCTCAAGCTAGATATGTCCTATTGGGTCGTTCTTGGTACCAAACGGAAGGTGTTGAGATGACGAACAAATATGTATAACTGTATCTTTGATTGGTAAAGCGGTTCAAAATATATTGATGAAAATATGGCACATTTTCAAAAAAATCATATTTTATTTTTTATATATTATATTTATATATTTTATTTTTTTTTGAAAATGTGCCATATTTTCATCAATATATTTTGAACCGCTTTACCAATCAAAGATACAGTTATACATATTTGTTCGTCATCATATCTAGCATATCGACATATCTAGCTCGAGATATAATTTGTCAAGTGAAAAAAGGTCGAAAAAATTAGAAAATGACCATATCTCAAAAACTGTTCCATTAAAAAAAATTTAACCTTGATTTTTGAATTCAGCGGAAGAAAATACATAAGAAAAATTACATCTCATCAAATGTACATGAAAAAAATTTCATTTTGTAAACTAGTGTAATGCACCTATCTATAACTTCTAGGGGTCCACTCTATATTGCGATGCGAAAACTATTTCGAGGCGAAAGCTAAATGCCAACTTGGTACTCTCTATCACTTTCGCAAAATTTTCTGAAAATAAAGCAATAGTGCCAATAATAACTAAAATGTCGCGGATTAACAGTAATAAAATGCCATTCATAGTGTGTAAAAATATTTGAAATTGGAAAATGTAAATAACAAAAAGTGATGATTTACGAAAAGAAACAAATTTAAAGATGCGAAAGACATATGCGCAAACGTATTAAAGAGTACCAATCGCTAGAGTTGCTACAATTTTCTTTCGCATTTTTTTTCTTTTGGGAGACAAGCTTTACTTTTTAAAATATTAAAAAAAAATTTATGTTTTTAATTCATTTAACATGTTCAAATATCTATCTAACAAGTGACTTAAGTTGCCATGATTATTTTACTTTTGGCTTTTCTTTATATTTTTGTGTTTTATTTTATTTTACCTTCTACTTTTGGGGTTATTGTGCCTTACTTACGTTTATAAGACTGCATTTTTACGCTTTTTATTTTTTCTTGTTATTTTTATGTATTTTTTATTATTTATAAATGTGTTAAAAACGAGAGTTGTCAAATATTCGTATATTTTTAAAATCCGGTTTTCGAATACTTCGAAAACTACCCATAAACTATCTTATTATGTTGGTAATTAGATTTAAGTTGATTCGAAAATATGTTATGGCAACATAATTCGTCTCAAATGATGTGGGGGCATTCGATTTCTCAACCAAGTTTGTATAGAGGGCAATACTGATAACAACGTTCACTAATCGTTGAGATTGGTTAATTGTCAGTAATGCCATGGAAAGCAGATCTAATTTGGAAGAAATTTTAGAAAATTTATCTCTGTAGTTAAAATCCTATTTTCCAAAAGTTCAGTTGACATTTTGCAGTTTTTGTATTATGGTTTAGAATTCTTTTTTGGTGCGGTTTACAAAAACATAAACATTAGAACTCATCACTAGCAGTTGTTTTAATTTTACCAGAAAAAAAACGATTTTTCGAATACTTCGGAAATCAGTTTTGACAACTCTAGCTAAAAACCATTATTTATATATGTAATGCATTTTTTATGCGCATACATCGCGATTTTAACTGCATAAAAGTTGGAACCATAGTCATATCATATTGGTATTTGCTATAATTCTATGAAGCCCTTAAACATGTTGTTTAATTTTTAATATTAAAATGTATTAGGACCAGTGTAAGTTTTCCATGCAATTTGCATGAAAAATATGCTTTTGCATATTTCTAAGTTTTTCCCAAAAAAAAAATCGTTTTTAATATATTTTGCATAAATTTGCATATTACGTACATAGGTTGGCAAAAAAATTGCTTTTGTTGCTTAAGAAAACCTTTGGTTAACATTAAACCTATAGATATGTTCATATATTTAGGAATTTTCATTAAAGTATGTCAGAACGGTAAATTTTAATGATTTTTTGCAATTTTACTCTTTTCAACTTTTTTTTAAAACGGAACAATAAAATTTTTTAAGTTTTTTTACCTACGACATTAGCTTATTTCAATACGAACATTTTGTGCCCAATAGGATCCAAGTCTGTAGAAAAATCACAAAGTTACAGAAGGTTATTTGAAATATCCCACTTTTCAATTTTTACCAAATCACAAAAAACACACCCCAAAAAAATAATGAAATAAAATAATAAATGAAAGTTTTGGTTAAACGAATCGCGCGATAGCTATCATGGTTGGGACTTCGGCCGGGCGCAGGAATTTTTTTCTCTATGATATACCAATCATCAGCTTTGCTAACTAAAGCTTTTCTGCATAGCCGACCTTCGGCCGGGCACAAGGACCTTCTCCTCTACGGTATAACAAACACCGGCATCGCTAACTTAGGCTTCTCTTCATAGCCGCCATTCGGCCGTGTGCAAAGATTTTCCCCCCTATTGTGTACGCATAGAAACTTTAGTTAGCGAAGCCCGGCCAAAGGCCGTCTATGCAGGGCAGCTTTACTTAGCAAAGCCGGTGTTTTGTATACCAAAGTGGAGTAAATCCTTCCATTCCATTATTCCATAATTTCATTTTTGTAATTTGGGGAATAACACCCCAAACAAAATGAAATAAACTCCCAAAAATTGTTGTTATTGTTATCTGTACAAACTTTTGGGGTGTTATTTCATTATTTTTTTGTGGGCTTATTTCATGCCGCAAAAAAAATTACTTGAGAAGATAAAAATTGCAAAAAATCATAAAGTTTTCAATAAAGTTTGAACTTTTGTGCCCTGCAACTCTGTCATTTCTTAACCAATCTTCACTAGCACTTCAATGTTATTTTAGAAATTTTAGAAAGAAATACATAATCCCTTTAATATTTTTGAAGATATTTGCATTTGAGTTACATCATCTTTTTTAAAAACACAAATAATGGTTATTTTGGAATATCTCGAAAACGGTTCTACTTTTGACAATTCTGACTTCATATTGGGATTCAGCGGGCAATTTTACACAAATAAGTTGTCAAATAAATTTGGTCAAAAAACTGTCACATAGTTTTATGTATTTATTCACGTAAAAAA
Organism: Pollenia griseotomentosa; assembly: GCA_963931875.1. NCBI lineage: Eukaryota > Metazoa > Arthropoda > Insecta > Diptera > Polleniidae > Pollenia > Pollenia griseotomentosa. Next base: position 64,933,162 of record OZ007562.1, read on the forward strand.
AATTAAATTTAAATATATTTTGCCATTTAGTTTTTAATATTTACACTAATTTATCATATCATTATGCAATAGGCTGTTCGCAACAGTGCTATTTAGACTAAAATATTACTTTAGTACTTAGCACTTTGAGAACTGGTCAACTATTTTTATTCAAACCAAAATAATTGAATAAAACGATTATATTTTATACATGCACATATTTACGCAATTGCACTATTTATTGCTGTTTCTTTTTCTGCAAAATAGGCATAACTCAAAAATATAAGACTTGCAGAAAAAGATTTTAAAGTCTTAAATTAACACAGAACACAACGACAGCAAAAAATTGTATGCTTCTCTCAAGGGTTGAGTTTAAAATATCTTGCACATGAAATAATGACCACATAAAACACCTGGGGCCTGATTCTGGCAGTCGTGATCGAGTAATTTCTCGATTTGAAAGCAATTTATTATCTAATTATTTCAGTCAATACTTAACGAATTGGAATTATTTTTTCAGTGTTGTAAAGCATAAATTTGAGTTTCACAATACTGAAAAAATAATTTTGATTCGTTCAGAATCGACTGAGATAAAATTGCTTTCGATTCGAGAAATTACTCGATCACGACTGGCAGAATTAGGCCCCTGGTTTACTATGCGTTAGTGAAATTAAAAAAGAAAATGCGATTATTGACTAATCACGTTGTTGCAGCAAAAAAAATAAACAATTAATATCGCTTCTTAGTGTTTGTCCCTGTTTGTCACCTTCTCAAGAAAAAGATGAGAACATTTAATTCCGTTAGGTTTTTTTAAAAAAACCACAAACTTCATTGTGTTCGGTTCAGCTTATTAATGTTCGTTCGTTTCTGTTTCTGCTTAGTGACTTTTTGGCTGGTAAAAATAACCAAACATTTTTAACAAATTTTTATAAATAAAAATTGGAAAATATAATTACGCTTAAGAAATAAAATAAAAATGTATTAATAATAATTATACAATTTTTTATCGAATATACAGGCATGTTCTGAAAATAACTTTTTGTGAATGTGCTTTGAAATCACAAGAAAAATGTTCTAAACAAAAATCTTTTTTCATAATTGTGATTTTAAGCCGGTCAGCTAATTATTGTGATTTTAATGGCACAAGTGATTTAAAATCGTTTTATCAAAACAAGCCTGATAAGTAATAACTAATAAGTTAGCTGTTGCTCAATTGCATTACCCATTTTTTTATTGATTTAATTTTTATTCCTTCTCAATTCTTTTAATTGGCAGCCTTCAGTAGCTTTACCAAATAGTCGCCGTTCTCCATCGACAGATTTGAGACCTCCGATTGCACAAATGGCTGGCATGTATCCTGCAGTCAATATGATGATACCAGGTATGAAAACTGTTAGACCTTTTTTAGATTCCTTGAAAAATTTATTATTATCTTTTACATGCAAAATCAGCTCAACCGCGTCATCCAGGAAGGCATCCTAATCCAAACTATAAAGGAACACGACCTCGTTGATATACGCGCTTATATTGATGACATGATTGTCTCAACAATATCGAGGATTAAAAACACAATGACGCTATACCAAAAACCTTTAATTAGAATATTTTAAGTTTAATTAAACAACTTTAGAAATACAAAAAGTAACAAACAAACAAAAAACAATACTTGAGTAACTAATCTAGAAAATACATTAAGTTTAGTTAACAATAATTATACAAAATTACAACCCTACCACAAAAAAAAATAAACAATATAAAAATATCTACAACGGCGAAGGAAATTAAGGAAATCTGTCTTCCTCTCAAAAGAGGAAAAAAATGAATATCAGATAAACGTTAATTCAATATTTTTTATTTTCCGACCTATTTTTCCCCCTAAGAAAAAATACAAAAATCCGGGAGACATACATATAAATGAAGTAATTTTAGTTAAATACGAATAAATTGGCTTTAATAGGTAGCGAAAAAAAACAAAAGCTTCTCACACACAGACACTCGTACATACATATACAAAATCAATAATTGTCATTGCCATCATCATCATCATTATCATAAAACAAAAGCGTACATAATTTCATAGGTCAACAAAGGAAAATATCAAATAGAGTGTTATCGAAACTACATGTACATACATACATGCTTAATCATAATTCAGCAGTGCATAACTACAACAATATCGGATCAATTCAATTGAAAGGAAACTTAAAAAGAAACAATTATGGATATGCATGTACAAGAGAGGATATCTGTGACAAAACTCCTGTAACGAAACGCTCGGAAACGTTAAGAAAGGGAAATTATTAAATGCGTTGCAGCAATTGTGCCATTAAAAAACAGCAACAGTTATTAGTCAGTCAGCCATTTAAATCTAAACGAACAAAACCACAATTAAAAATAAACAAATCTTTTAATCAAATACAAATCACACACATTCACAAAATCCATACACATATACATACATCAACTTACAACCACACTCGACATTACACATTGATATACAAACACAGTCAACAATATATTTAAATATATAAAACAATTAACTTAAATTTTTACAACACAATCCCACTCATATTATATATATATATATATATATATCGTTACTTTAATATAGAAAAGCCCTAACTAACGTTTTCTTTACTTTACAGGAGAAGGAAAAAACTTAATAAAAATTATAGTCTTGTAGTCGCGATTTTTTTTAAAGACAATTTTTTAATTAATTGGTTATAGAATTTAATAAAAAAACTGCGTTTAAAAAAAAATCGTGATTACAAGACTATAATTTTTATTAAGTTTTCTCCTTCTCCTGTAAAGTATGGAAAATGTTAGTTAGGGCTTTTCTATATTAAAGTAACGATATATATATATATACATATATATGTATACATATATATAATCTAAATACATAAATTAACTCTATACACTTTCACAAATGCTAAAACAAACATACAAAAAAACCTATAAAAATATATTAATTTTATAGAATTTAAAGAAATGAAATTTACTATATATACATACAATATATATACATATTATAATTAAATAATATTATTTATAGTTACCTAAGGTAGCATAATGAAATTATAAAAAATAAAAATAATAAAAAAACCAAAAAACTTAAATAAACAACTTTTATCGTATTTAAACCTTTTGCGAATTTCTAAATAATTGCATGGTCATCTTACATAGTTTCGATCAAGCCTTCTTATATTTATTAATTAATAATTGAATTACTTAAAATTTAATTAATTAATAATTGAATTACTTAAAATTTAATTAATTAAAATTGATTCTTAAATTCGATTAATGGTTAAACCATTAAACTATTTAAAAAAATAGTCAAGTATTCGTATTTTTCGCTATATTAGAAATAACTATACTTTGTTGTTTATTAAAGTTGCGATTTTTTTCAGTCTCATTAACAATGCACTCCCCGAGGTACAATATGTTGGCTCCAGCGTTGACATCTCGATTCCAACAGGTACGGCAGTTTGGGCAATACTGGTACCTGTGTGGAGATCTTGATGTTACGTTTTCGTTGTAACACTTGGCGCATAATTTCGTGGTTCTGAATTCGTTTACCATTAAAATGTCAGCTTTTCGGGTTTTCAGCGCTTCAATAATTTTTTAATTTGGTGTTCTTATATAACTCTTCATTGGGGAATTTGTCGCTATCTCTGTGCTTCCTATGCAGATCAGAGTTTTTTCATTAACGTTTGCAACCAAGTTCTTTGCAATGGTATTTGCAGTATGTTGAACACATATGAATTTTTTTAACTTGAGTCTCGTGACCTTTCTTTGTTCAAATATTGAGAGTTGATATTTAATATACTGGTTGAAATTTTCTGAATATGGTGACAATTGCGAATCTTCTTTGAAATGTTTTGTATATGTGTTCAACTTCAATTTACGACAATGAAATCCAGTCATTTGTTAGTATGTGGCATTTTTCAATTTTATAGGTTTACCATTGCGAATTCCACCGAATATAAGCCGAAGGCCTGGATCTAAACCTATTTTGCTGTCGTAATTTGTACTGCGAATTTTATCGAGATTGCCACTGCAGTCACATTCATATTTTTGCACTTTTTTCTTTTTAGTCTTTGAAATCTCTCGTCTATTTGGTTTTTTCATCGAAAACGAAATTGCAACGCCGTCTGTTTGCATTGAGAAGTTGAACTTATTTGTTGATGTTTCGGGGAATTTGAAGTATTTCCTCCATTCTGTCTCTCGCTCAAAAGTACTCCATTTACCTTTGTACAACTTCAAACCACACAACATTTGATGGAAAGCCAACGAATCATATTGGATGTGATGCGATCCATGTTTTAAAATTGGTATTAATGCAAAATTTTTCAAACCATTTTTTCATTAAAGCGCTGTAAATTGTAAAAAAGTCGTACAGATGTTCAAAACAGTTTTTTATTTTTAATATTGTATAGTTTTTCTCCATTCCACATCAGTTCACTTCTCATCTTTTCTAGCAAATTGGTGTCTGGAATTTCTTTGCTGTTATGTTGAAACAAATGCGACAACGTGCTGTACACTTTATTTTTGTCCGGTTCATTCTTAAAGAACCTCCTTAACCTGGTGTACGCGTGCATCCAAATGTTGTTGTGAAATATTACATGATACTGATTTGATGACGCAATAAATATGTTTGTGCGGTAGGAACTATCATAAAGCGGAAGTTCACCTCGCATCGCTTCGTATTCACTATCTATTTTATATTTTGGTTTTTTTTTTCATCAACGAATAGTAAAACGATTCAAATTGCACAGGTTCAAGGTTGTTTTCACGCCATCTTTTCATTAGGCAGAAATGGATATATCTGGAGACTTCTACAAAAAGAGCTGACATTTCCCTGACGTCATTTTGAATTTGGTTGAAAACCGCTTCATTTTTGCACGTATTCCGCAGTGCTTTTTTCACAACAACGATTTCTGTCTCTTTATCAGGAACAGTTTCTGCCTTCCGCTTCGACATAATGTGAACTGCTGAAGATTACTGTGTGGAGCTACACTGGGTTGTTCACAGCAGATGTACTGAGTGGAGACGTGGTTTGTGCAAAGGAGGAGACGTGTTTTCTTCAGACCAGATGTGTGAGTTGTGACGTGGTTTGTGCAAATGAGACGTGTGACTGGAGACGTGGTTTGTGCAAATGAGACGTGTGACTGGAGACGAGGTTTGTGCAAAGGAGGAGACGTGTTTTCTTCAGACCAGATGTGTGACTGGAGACGTGCTTTGTGCAAATGAGACGTGTGAGTTGTGACGTGTTTTGCAACGCTTAATCTTTGAAGAGGTTTTGTGCTTTGACCATTAGTATTTGAATGGGGTTTCTGGTTTAATGATTAATATTTGAATATACGTAATTCTGAATTAATAAACAAATCTACATGCATTAGTATAGTGCGAGCTCGAGTTTCGTAACCCACGATTACCGCAACACCCCAATTATAGTAACAGGCAATATGTTTACATTACAGTCTTTATAACTGCAACTATTTTTAAGAAATTGTAACACTTTTGCTTGTTTTGACAACAATACATCACTCTTGTCGAGGAAATATTAATTAAATTATAAAAGAAAAACGACAAAATTAAAGTCTTTTCATTTTTCAATATCTATATATAAATCGGCAAAGGCAAAACAGTTAAGAACACTTTTCTTCTCTGTATGTCAACCGATTTGAACAATATATACACCATTTGAAAGATATTTACTTACAGAAGTGCACAATATATATTTTATTAAAATCTGTTCAATACTTTCAGAGTTATAAGCGTTCTAATTTGCTACAAATACAAAAAATATGCTTTTTCAATTATCAAATAATAAAAAATAGGGTGTTCGTTTATTAGATATTTTTTAGAAACCGGTTTTTGAATATTTCGAAAATATAAATCTTATATATAAATCGACGCAGGCAAACCAGTTAGTTATACTATATTTTCTTCGTATTAAAAAAAAAATATATGGCCGAATTTCGACCATTAGGCAAACCACTCGTATAAGGAATATGAACTAATTGTTTGTTGTATTTAATTTAAACCATAATTTTATTCTCTTGCAGGAATCTTTATGTTTTTGTTTAACTCGGCTAGAGAAATATTTTGTTGTTAATAATAAAAAAATGTTATTTTGTAAAATCGGATATATGACAGGACCTGTTTTGCGAACATTTTAGGCAAAAAGGCTAGGTTAAGAAAGTTCCTATTGATTTTTTTGGGTTTTTTTCTTTTGGATTTAAATTTTTTTTGAACAAATTTTTCCAAGAAACAACACTTTTTATATAACAAGCTTATTTTATTTGTATACTTTAAAATGAAATCTACTTCTTGTATAATCTCCATATTCTTAAAAAATAATTCACTTTAGGGTTTTAGCAGGTTTTTGAAACGAATGTTCTATGAAAATTTGTTTAATAAACCTTTCAAAAATCAAAAATATTTTCATATGCCCAGCTAGCATTTTCAATAGTCTTGGAGTCTACTGGGAATCTCATGAAGAGTGTTTTTTTATCGTCGACGTGCTCATTTTTTAATCGTAGACGATTTTCGCTGCTATCAAGCGTGGTAGTATAAACGAAACAAAAATACAAGTCAATCATGAGAATGATTTTCGCAAAATTATAAGCAACTTTGAGGCACTTAAAAAAAACTTTTATACATACCAACTGAAAAGCAGTAAAGGTCTTCAGGTAGTGATTAAGGGTTTTGACTCATGTGTGGACCCAGAAGAGGTAAAAACATTCCTAGAAGAAAAAGGCTTCAAGGTAAAACATGTATTAAACATTAAAAATAGAGAAAAAATTCCCCAACCACTTTTTCGAGTGGAGTTTGAACCCGGCGACGTTAAACTTAAAAAAAATGAAACGCATCCCATCTATAACTTAAAATACATTCTGTACAGAAAAGTAACTATAGAGGAGCCGCACAAAAGAGGTGGTCCCGTTCAATGTCTGAACTGCCAAGAATTTGGCCATACTAAGGCATACTGCTACTTACCCCCTGTTTGCGTAGTATGTGGCGAATTACATGGTACAGTTCTTTGCGACAAGTCTAAAACCGACCCAAACGTAAAAAAATGCAGCAACTGTGGTGGCAATCACACTGCCAATTATAGAGGATGCCCTGTATATACTATCGTCAAGCAGTCGGTTAGACCGAAAACTAATCCCCCTCAGGTAACTAATCAAGTAAACAGTAATGACCTTCAGGCCCCCCAGCCTAGTAGTAACAGAATCTCTTATGCTAACGTCTTAAAATCAAACAATGTACCAATGCAAGGCGCTTCGACAAGTAATGACGAAACTCCAGTTTCTAATCTAAGTCGAATAGAAAAAACAATGGAAACATCAGTGCAAACAGTAAATAATTTTACAAACACAATTGGTAATATGATGCAGGAAATTCTTAGAATGCAATCGATGTTATTGCAAGCTGTACTTAACAAGCCATGAACTGTTTAAAAATTTGTTTTTGGAACGCAAACGGCATCCGCCAACATAAAAATGAATTAGAATACTTTCTTAAAAATAATCAAATTGATGTCATGATGGTTTCTGAAACTCATTTGACCTCAAGAAATACGTTCAAAATCAATGGTTATACTCTATATGATACCAAGGACCCTCGAGATAGAGCTTGTGGAGGTTCTGCCATTTTAATAAAAAACCGAATTAAACACTACCCAATGTGTGATCATCGTGAAGATTATCTCCAAGCAACGAACATTTGTGTTGAAGAGATAAATCGAAACATAGTAATTCCATCTTTATATTCACCATCTAGATTTTCAATATCAGAAAGCCAATATTATAAATATTATAAGTCATTGGGGCCCGTTTCCTGGCTGCTGGCGATTATAACGCTAAACATACCTTCTGGGGGTCACGACTAATAACACCAAAGGGTCGTGTTTTGTTTAATACAATCTCTAAAATGAATTTGAATGTTGTCGCGAGTGGCCAACCAACATATTGGCCTGCTGATGCGCAAAAAAATTCCGGATGTCATCGATTTTGGCGTTGTTAAAAACATCCCCACAAAAACGATTCACGTTGAAGCTTCCTTAGAATTATCCTCTGATCACACACCTACAATAGTTACTATAATAAACACCAATAGAATTGAATCTCCCTCTGGATACATAGCGACGTCAGCTACACATATAAATTCGTTAAAATATAAAAAATATCTCAGTACCCATTGCACAGAAAATATTCCGCTTGGCACACCGGAGTATATAGATCGCTCTATTGTCAATTTTGACAGTTTTCTAAAACTAGCTGTTCAACATTCCAGTATTGCCCCCAAAAAAACCAAAAATAATAAAATATATTCCTCAGATGTCGAGCGTCTTTTGTCTGAAAAAAGGAGAGCTCGTAGAGAGTGGCAATTGCACAGATCCCCTCAACTTAAGAACTTACTAAAAGACTGTACAAAAAGGCTGAGAAAGTTACTGCAGACTCAGAAAACGGCTTCTCTGGAAAAATATCTCAAGGAACTTGATGCAACTCCACAATCAGACTACTCATTGTGGCGTGCAGCTAGAAATCTCAAAAGGCCAGTTGTCTCTAAGCCACCATTAAGAAACTTAAATGGAAGTTGGGCAAGAAATGATGTTGAAAAAGGAAACCTGTTTGTCGATCATTTAAAAAACGTATTTACACCAAATATATCTCATAATATTGCGGTCGAATTACCACCTGTTGCTGCTAGAGCAGCTATACCCTTCAGATTTGAGATAAGAGAAATCGAAAAGGCTATTTGTGACTTAAACACTAAGAAGGCACCTGGTATTGATAAGATCAGTAATAAAATGCTTTTAGAGCTACCTCGCATAGCTATAATGCTATTTTACGCCTTGAATGCTATCCTCAAAAATGAAAGGTTTCCTTAATTACCATGGTACCAAAGCCAGGTAAAGATCATACAAAAGTTGAGTCTTATAGGCCTATTAGCTTATTATCAAATATGTCAAAGCTGTTTGAGAAATTATTAGTTTCAAAATTAACACCGATTTTAAGTGAAAATAGATGTATTCCAAACCATCAGTTCGGATTTAGAAGAAAACACAGCACAATCGAACAGACTCATCGAATAGTAAATGTCATAAGAAAAGCATTTGAAGAAAAAAAATATTGCTCAGCACTCTTCATCGATGTTTCGCAAGCTTTTGATAAAGTCTGGCATGAAGGCTTATTACATAAATTGAAGCAAAATTTACCAGCAAACACACACAAGCTGCTAGAAAGCTACTTAGTCGGTCGTCAATTTATTATTAAAGAAGGAAATTTCTTAAGTTTACCTCAGCCCATTGACGCTGGAGTCCCACAAGGCAGCATCCTAGGCCCCCTATTATACTTAATTTATACTTCGGACATGCCAACAAGCAACTATACACAAACTTCAACATTTGCGGACGATACAGCTTTTCTAAGCGTCCACGAAACCCGTTATGAAGCATCTCGTTACTTACAGGATCACATATTTCAACTAGAAATATGGTTAAGACAATGGAGGATAATGGTCAATGAGCAAAAATGCGTACATATAACATTCACCTTGCGCCGGGAATCTTGCCTCCCTATTACAATCAATAATCAAATAATTTCTCAACATCCGCATGTAAAATATCTCGGTATGCATCTGGATCGGCGAATAACGTGGAAATGCCATATAGAGGCAAAATTAACTCAAATGAAACTGAAAGCCATTCAAATTCATTGGCTTATTGGAAGAAATTCTGTCCTTAGTCTCGATTGCAAGCTTCTACTTTACAACTCTATCTTAAAGCCTATCTGGTGCTACGGTATTCAACTATGGGGCACTGCCTTGGCCTCTAATATCGAAAAAATTCAAAGGCGCCAAAATAAACTTCTCCGAATAATCACAGCCGCTCCCTGGTATGTTAAAAACTCAAACATTCATAAGGCTCAATGTGCCATTAGTAAAAATTATGATTACAAAATATGCGGTAAAATATTTAAAAAGGCTTGAACAACACCCAAATCCACTAGCTCGAAATATCTTAAATCATGGCGGCCACACTCGCTTAAGAAGAAGAGACACTGCAGCACTTACCCAGTTAGATGAGCGATAAACACTTATATATGTGAACAGAACCCGTGATGAAGAACATTTTTGTCTGGCAATGGCAGGACATAAATAAAGTATTAGGATAAGATTTGATTAATTATTGTTAGTTCATATTAAATATATGAAGATTCAATAAATAAATATTGAAAAAAAAAAAAAATAAATAAATGCAATGAAAAACTAAAAGTAATCTTACCACAACTTCCAATAATTTTGCATTTTATAGACGATATTTGCAAGGTCAACAGGCGTTTGAAATGAAGATTACCGTTTCTTTTTCTTTTAGCCAAGGTCAGCACTCGCTTTATTCAAATATTACAAGGAAAGGATACAGAAACAGTGAGTGAAGAAGAAAAACATTGTGTGCATAAACAAGACAAAAAAATGTGTCTCAAAGCCAGCCGCACCTCTCTGCTCTGCCTTCATCTACTTCAACAGTGCTTGCTTGTGTGCGCGTCATTGCTTGTGCAAAAACTTTTTTGTTTGATTCAGCAAAATTATTTGTTTGAAATTTGTATGATTTTCAGTTAAATTATTTGTTTGAAAAAATCAGGGTTTTTTTTCAATAAACGAAATGCAAATAAATTGTTTGAATATGCAAATTTGTTTGTAGGACCGATTTCAGACAAAAAATGTTTTGATTCTACAAATTTTTTGTTTGAATTGGAAAAATAATTTTTTCTGTGTACCGTTTCTTTTTCTTTTAGCCAAGGTCAGCACTCGCTTTATTCAAATATTACCGTTTTATTTGACAACAAGGGCAGCAAATTGTATGTTATTAGTAGTTATTTAGAAATAAGACTCTTCATTAAATAAAATAATATTATTGTTAAAAAAAATTCCAATTTCTTCATATGAGGCAATAGTTATTGTAGAACGTAAATTTTTTAATATTTTCTTTATGTAATTTGTATTCTAAAAATAAAAACATACAATTATTAAATTACATAAATGCAATGAAAAACTAAAAGTAATCTTACCACAACTTCCAATCATTTTGCATTTTATAGACGATATTTGCAAGGTCAACAGGCGTTTGAAATGAAGATTACCGTTTCTTTTTCTTTTAGCCAAGGTCAGCACTCGCTTTATTCAAATATTACCGTTTTATTTGACAACAAGGGCAGCAAATTGTATGTTATTAGTAGTTATTTAGAAATAAGACTGACTCTTCATTAAATAAAATAATATTATTGCTAAAAAAAATTCCAATTTCTTTATATGAGGCAATAGTTATTATAGAACGTAAATTTTTAATATTTTCTTTATGTAATTTGTATTCTAAAAAGAAAAACATACTGTTTAATGATGACTCAATTTAAACAAGACACCCTGTAAAATATTAACGGTCCTTAAATTGTTATTTACTTATTTTTCATTTTGTCATTACATTGGGTGCGTTCGTAAATGCATCACTGCGCTGCATCAGTGATTTCAAATGGTTATATATTTATCCGTGAATTAAATGTGGACTAAAAAATTGTGAAATACTCCACAAAAATAATAGTCACACATTAAAAAAAATTAAAATTATTCTTTTATCGCCATTAAAAAAAGTTTGCTTTCCTGATGCAGGGCAGTGATGCATTTACGAACGTACCCATTATTTTTCTTGTACTAAATTTAACTTGCAAGATCAATTTGTAAACCAATAACTCTTACTCTAGTTTCATCTCTTGTGTGAATAACGTTTAAGCAAACAAAAAAAAAAAAACATTTAAAGTAAAAGAATAAATAACAAAAAAAACTTAAAAAAATCATTTAAAAAACTTGAATTCTGAAATAAACAAAACAGTGAACAAAAACCTCAACCAATTTACATTTTTAAATTAAACTAAAAAACAGTGAAATAAATAAAACATAAAATCCAAAAACAAAAAAAAAATAAACAAAATTGTTTTATTTAAAAAGCAAAAAAAAGAACCAAACTAAATAAAATCAAATCCCAAACATTTGGTCACTTCGAACCGAAGAAAAAAGTGCATAAAAACAAAAATTATAAAGTTTTTATTAAAAAATTAAAAAATAAAAATTAATTAAATTAAAAGTGTTAATACATAGTGAACAAGTTAACGGGACCCAAATTCTTTGTAGCAGTAGCAGCAGCATCAGCAGACAAACAACAACAACAACAAAAGCAACAGAAGAATTAATCAACAAGCAGTGATACAGAAAAAAGACAACAACAAGTAAGTCAAAGTATACAAGACAACAAACAACAAGAAATAAATTCTCTTGCTTGTTGTGTTACTCTTAATATTTTTTACGTTGCATTTTTTCAAGAACAAAAGAACCAACAGGGTTACCACCCCCATCACGTTTTAAATAAATACTGGGAAAAAAATCGCTTTGTGGGACTCTTCAATTTTTTAAAAAAAATATAAGTTTTGCGATACTTGTTGTTGTTAAATCGCTAGCAGGTACTTTTTTGACCCAATTTAATCGTTTTTTCACGATTCTTGTTTTTTAAATAAACTAATAATGGCACTCGATAAATTTGTTAATTGTACAAATGACCTTTTGGATTTTGAATGCGAGTATTCAGAATCAAAGGCAGGTGAAGACATTCATAGCTTAGAAGTTCTTCGTGTAGAACTCGACTCACTTTGGCAGCAAATCAAAAGGACTTATGAAGAGTGTAGGGACAAAAAACAGGAATCTGGTGAACAACCGATAGACAGACAGAAACTTCGCGATCGGTATAAAAAGGCCCTGGCTACATACAAAACTTGTTTAGCCTCAATAAATGCGGAAGTTCTGGCGCTGTCTGTCCCGATTGATGACACGAGTAAGCACGAGCGAGTTTCGTCTGCTGAAAACCCAACTTTAGAAAATAGTGATATTTCTTCTATTCGGCTGCCACCCTGCGACATCGATACATTTTTAGGTGATTTAGTGACATGGCCAACCTTCCGCGACCTTTTTACTGCCCTATATTTAAATAATTCGCGGCTTAGTAAAATTGAAAAATTATTTCACTTGCTTCAAAAAACTGGAGGAGATGCTAGGAACATAGTTTCAAATGCCCCATTAACCAACGAAGGCTTCGATATAGCCTGGAAAAATCTTGTTCTTCAATATGAGAACAATCGGATTCAGGTCAACGAACAATTGAAAATTTTATTTGACCTTCCGAAAGTTACCGAAGATTCAGGCCAATCTATTCAGACTCTACAACGAACTGTTAATGGCTGCATTCAAGCTTTAAATGCTTTAGGGGTAGACACTGGCACTTGGGACCCTTTTCTTGTATATCTTTGCTCGACCAAGCTCCCCCGAACACTTTTGAAGGAATTTGAAAACTCTCTTCAAGAAATAACCAAGGTTCCATCGTGGGAACAATTTAACATTTTTTTGACTCACCATTCTAAGACTTTAGAGTCAATAGCGGCTATCACACAACCTAAACCCTGTCAACAAAAAAAGGATAGTTCCAAGCCGTTCACTAAACAAAAACAAGTTCACAGTTTTCAAACAAACGCGACTCAAAACAATAACGAGTCAAAAACTCAGAAACGTTTTCCATCAAAGGGGGGACAAAAAGACTCTACGCACAATTGCCAACATTGTAAAGAGCCTCACCCATTACGATCCTGCCCTAGCTTTTTAGAAAAAAATGTGAAGTGCTGCAGCGCAAGCCCAATACATACAGTCCACTTCCAGATCAGGTATTCCTAACCTGACTTCCCTGACCCTGCGGGGAAACAATCAGTCCTCGACACAACTAATAGACAAAGAAACTTTGTAATTTACTGCAATAGTACAAATCGAAACTAGAGGCGCAAGATACCAGGCAAGAGCAATCATCGACCCTGGATCCCAATCCACGTTTATATCGGACAAGTTGAAAAACCGATTAAACTTACCTACAAAACGTAATATAGTACACGTTTCCGGCTTGAGTCAGACAGTTTCTGAAACTTCTACCAAAGCCTGTTTGTTTAACCTTTGCTCCAGGGTGGACACATCGTTTAAATTAGAGGTATGGGCACCAGTCTTGAAGACCCTTCCATCCAATTTACCGCCCCAAACGTTAAACGCAGAACAATTCGCAGAGGCTGCAAAATTAGAACTTGCAGACCCACACTTTCATCAAAGTCGACCCATCGACCTACTAATAGGCCTCGACTTAGGCCCCTCAATATATAGTATGGAAACACCGATGCGGTCCATTGGATCCCTTTTGGCACAAAAAACAGTATTTGGCTGGATTGTGGGGGGACCAATTTCTACAGTAAATTCACCTAGACAAACGATATCTTTACTAAACTCATCGTCCTTGGACTGAATCCTCACACGCTTTTGGGAGGTGGAGGAGACCCCAAAAAATGTTTTGAGGTCAGAAGAGGGCACGCACTGTGAAAATCACTACAAGTCTACAACCCGTAGAAGTGATTCGGGTAGATACATTGTTACCCTACCCTTTAAAAATGGCGAAGAAATAGGCGTGTCTAGAAATATTTCCATGGCCCAATTTCTGAGAATGGAGCGCATTCTTAGTCAAAAACCACAACTCAAAACACAATACGACCAAGTTATTGTAGAACACCTCGAGCTAGGACATATGAGGAAAATTTCTCCCCTGGAAATTAATAAATACCCAACTTATTACCTGCCGCATCACGCAGTAATAAAACCCGAAAAGTTGACTTCGAAGATTAGAGTAGTTTTCAACGCATCGAACCCGTCTTTAAATAAGAGAAGTTTGAATGACATTTTGTATCCAGGACCCATACTTCAACAAGACTTAGTGCTCATAATATTGAAGTGGAGATTCTTCCGTTTTGTGTACAACGCAGATATCACAAAAATGTATCGCCAGATACTCATTGACCCTACGCAAACAAAATATCAAAGGATATTGATCCTATTGAGGACTACGAACTCCTCACAGTGACGTTTGGTGTTAATTGCGCGCCATTTCTTGCCATAAGAACCCTTTTTCAACTAGCCGAAGACATCGGGACTACTCACTCCCTTGCGTCAAACATCTTACAACACAACATGTACGTAGATGACGTCTTAGCTGGTGGCCATACATTAAACGGTGCCATCAAATCACGAAAAGAACTTACAACTGTTCTAAAATCTGCCGGTTTTGATCTGATGAAATGGACCTCAAATGATCCACGAGTTATTCAAGATTTGCCAAATGAGACCCTACTGCCGCTCGACTGGTTAAACTTATCCGAGAATGCCGGAACAAAGACACTCGGGATAAAATGGAACACTTCTTCAGACTCTTTTACATTCACTGCCCCAGGTGTTGAATTGAAAGAAAATTACACAAAAAGGGAAGTTCTATCTACAATCGCCAAATTCTTTGACCCTTGCGGATGGATAGCTCCAGTAATTGTTGATGCCAAGTTGATCATGCAACAGATTTGGTTAGATAAAGTCGACTGGGATGGCAACCTAAAACCCCTGACTTGCCTTAAATGGCAGAAATTTGTTAAAAACTGCCCGGCAATAAATGCCTTGAAAATTCCTCGTTGGATCCAGTACAGCCCTAATTTAAATGTGGAAATACATGGCTTTAGCGACGCCTCAGAAAAAGCTGATTCTGCGACTCTTTACGTCCGAATACAGTCTGAAAATTCTATATTTACATATTTACTGGCATCTAAGACTCGTGTTGCTCCGATTAAACAAATATTGCTACCACGTTTGGAGCTTTGTGGATCCGTTTTACTGGCAAATTTAGCCTCAGGAATTCTGCCAACTCTTCAAGCTACGCAAATCGACACATATTTTTGGACCGACTCAACAATAGTACTGGCCTGGTTAAAGAAACCCCCCTGCACGTGGAACACTTTCGTTGGAAATCGTGTCTCAGAAATTGTAGATAAAGTCGGCAACTGTCATTGGCAACATGTCGAATCAAAAGAAAACCCTGCAGATATAGCCAGCCGAGGATGTACTCCCCAAGAGCTAGAAACCCACAACTTATGGTGGTTTGGACCTTCACGGCTAAAATTACCCAAAAATCAATGGCCGAAATCCAGAAGTCCAGATGACACCAACTTAGAAGCAAAAACTATAAAGACGTTAACTTCTACCATTCAGGAGGACCCATTGAACCGTTTCTCCAATTTGTCACGCGCTTATAGAGTATTAGCTTATGTCCTACGATTCTGGAAAAATACTAGTGTAAGCAGAACCCACCTTAAGATATCTTCAAACGAGGTTACACCAGAAGAAATAATAGACGTCAAAACACGACTCATTATTTTGACGCAAAAACAACATTTCCCAGAAGAATATAAGCAGTTGAAGCTCAAACAAAGGATTTCGTCTTCTAGCAGTATTTTGACTCTCAACCCGTTTATGGACCAACTAGGCGTCATCCGAGCCAACGGACGTCTGGTTCAATCACCAGCTCTCACATACAACGAACGACATCCAATATTGTTGCCGTACAACTCTAAGTTCACCAGATTGCTAACCGAATTTACTCATAAAATAACTATTCATGGTGGAAACCAACTTATGATCCGAGTACTTCGTACAGAATTTTGGATTTTTCGTTTGAGGCCCTTAGTAAAAATGGTGATAAATAATTGTAAAACTTGTGTTTTGTACAAAAAACACACTCAGAGTCAAATCATGGCTTCCTTACCACCAGAGCGCACAACAATTTCTCGCCCTTTTACCACAACTGGAGTCGATTACGCTGGACCCTTTACTATTCGAAACTTTACTGGTCGAGCCTGTCTCATCACAAAAGGGTATTTCTGCATTTTTGTATGTTTTGCCACCAAAGCTGTACATTTAGAACCAGTTAGTGATTTATCGACTCAAGCATTTTTAGCCGCTTTCTCCCGCTTCATTGGAAGACGTGGATGTCCCGCAATCATATATTCGGACAACGGCACGAACTTTGTCGGAGCAGCAGAACTCATCAAAAAGGATCGTCTAGAATTTATGAAAACTCTTCAAGCCCAAGTTACTCACCACTATAGCCATCAAAATATCAGTTGGAAATTTATACCCCCAGGTGCCCCACATATGGGCGGACTCTGGGAGGCCGGTGTAAAGTCATTTAAAACCCATCTAAAGAAAATGATACCAGATATGAAATTCACCTTTGAAGAGCTGTCAACAATTCTCACTCGCATAGAATCGTGTTTAAACTCTAGACCCTTAAGTCCTGCTAGCGATGACCCAAATGACCTTAACCCATTGACCCCTGGACACTTCCTTATTGGAACTCCATTATTGACCCCAGCCGAATCTGATGTAAGCAGCGAAAATCTGACCCTCATCAACCGCTGGAAACGCCTAAAGGTCATCTACCCCTCATTTTGCAAAAGATGGAAATCCGAATACCTGGCCGAACTTCATCGCAGGTACAAGTGGAAGTCTCAGAGGGATAACGTTAAAGTCAACGATTTAGTCGTCATCAAAAACAACAACTTGCCACCCAACGAATGGTAAATGGGTCGAATTACAAAAACGTATACTGGAACGGACCAGAACTGTCGAGTTGTCGACATCCAGACGAAAAATGGGATCGTTACCAGACCCATTACAAAAATTGTGGTTTTGTTTTAAAAATATAGTTAACATTTTTTAAAATTTCCCCAACTAATTTTACACTGAATTCCTACTACAGGTATGGCATCCCACAAACCATTTCTTAGTTTCTCATCAACAGATTTGATTGCTGTCAACATATTCAACCCCACACGACCCGCAAACATGAATCGAATTGAGATCCTAGATGCCATATCTGCCAAATATCATCACAACACCTTGCTACATTGTAACCTGTTTTGCGGACCTATGTTAAACTGCACCAAGTCATGGGGGCCGGAATGTTTAATTTTTGTTTGTTTTTTTTTTTAATCGTATTTATTTATTGAATCTTCATAAAATATATGAACTAACAATAATTAATCAAATCTTAATCTAATAATACTTAAGTTTGCGTCCTGCCAATGCCAGACGACAGTACCCTTATAAATGGTTCACATTGGTGTTAAGAGCTCTTCGGATCGGATAAGTGCTGCAGTGTCTCTTCTCCTTAAGCGAGTGTGACCTCCTTCATTTAAAATGTTTCGAGCTAATGGGTTTGGGTGCGATTCGAGCCTTTTTAAGTATTTATTTGTATATTTTGTGATCATCGATTTTACTGGAGGTACATCGAGGTCTTTGTGAATATTCGAGTTTTTTACATACCAGGGAGCGGACGTAACGATACGAAGGATTTTGTTTTGACGCCTTTGTATTTTCTCTATGTTGGAGGCCGAGGCAGTGCCCCATAGCTGGATACCATAGCACCATATTGGCTTTAAGATAGAGTTGTAAAGTAGTAGTTTACAATCTATACTAAGGGTCGAGTTTCTTCCAATGAGCCAATTTATTTGAATTGCTTTTAGTTTCATTTGAGTTAACTTTGCCTCTATATGACATTTCCACGTTAAACGTCGATCTAAATGTATACCGAGATATTTTACATTCGAATGTTGTGGAATTATTTGATTATTGATTTTAACGGGGGGGCATGACTCTCTACGTAAAGTAAATGTTATGTGTATGCATTTTTGTACGTTCACCTTTATTTTCCATTGTTTTAACCATTTTTCCAATTGTAATATATGGTCCTGTAGGTATCTAGATGCTTCGTAGCGGTTTTCGTGGATACTTAGAAATGCTGTGTCATCAGTAAAAGTTGATGTGTGGGTGTAGTTGTTGGTTGGCATGTCTGAAGTATATATCAAATACAATATTGGCCCTAAATTACTTCCCTGTGGGACTCCAGCATTGATCGGTTGGGTTGAACTTAAAAAATCTCCTTCTTTTATAACAAACTTTCGACCGACTAAGTAATTTTCTAAAAGTTTATGTGTGTTTATGGGTAAATTTAGCTTCAATTTATGTATTAAGCCTTAATGCCAGACTTTGTCGAAAGGTTGAGAAACATCAATGAAGAGTGCAGAACAATATTTTTTTTCTTCAAAAGTTTTTCTAATGACGTTTACTAGTCTGTGTGTTTGTTCGATTGTGCTATGTTTCTTTCTTAATCCAAATTGATGATTTGGTACACGTTCATTTTTGTCCAATATCGGAATTAATTTAGAAACTAACAGTTTCTCAAACAGCTTTGATATGTTAGATAATAAGCTAATAGGCCTATATGACTCAGCTCTTGTGTGATCTTTCCCTGGCTTAGGTATCATAATAACTAGTGAGACCTTCCATTCTGAAGGGAAGTATTCTGTTCGTAAAATTGCATTAAAAATTAAAAGGATTAATTTTATTGCTATACGGGGAAGCTCGATAATCATTTTGTTACTTATTTTATCGTAACCAGGTGCTTTCTTGGGATTTAAATCAGCAATAGCCTTTACAACTTCTTTTATCCTAAATCTTAGGGGTATAGCTGTTCCGCTGATGACAGGTGGCAACTCGACTATTGTGTCGTTTGGTAAATTAGGGGTAAATACATTTTTTAGGTGTTCAACAAACAGGTTTCCTTTTTCAACATCATTTCTTGCCCAGCTTCCATTTGAGTTTCGCAACGTGGATCTGGAAATAACCGGCCTTTTTAGATTTTTAGTTGCACGCCATAGTGAGTAGTCAGATTGTGGAGTTGCGTCAAGTTCATTAAGATATTTTTCCAGAGATGCTGTTTTCTGGGACTGCAGTAACTTTCTAAGTTTTTTTGTGCATTCTTTCAATAGATTTTTAAGCTGAGGGGATCTGTGGAGTTGCCATTCTCTTCGAACTCTTCTTTTTTCAGCCAAGAGTCGCTCGACATCTGCAAAATATATTTGGTTATACCTTATTTGTTTAGGGGGTATGGAGGAATGTTCAACAGCTTGTTTGAGATTTCTGTTAATATTGGCAATAGAGAGGTCTATATCTTCTGGTGTGCGTAGCAATATATTTTCTGTGCAGTGGGTACTTATATATCTTTTGTATTTTTGCCAATTTATCCGCGGGGCAGCTGTTGATAAATAAGCAGTTTTATTAGGGTTCATTATAGTAACTATAGTGGGTGTGTGATCAGAAGATAATTCAAGGGAAGCTTCTACACAAATCATCTCTATCGGGATGTTTTTAACAACGCCAAAATCGATGACGTCTGGGATTTTCTGCTGGTCAGTAGGCCAGTAGGTGGGTTGTCCGCTCGCTATCACATTTAGACCCATTTTAGAAATTGTATTATATAAAACTCGACCCTTTGGTGTTATAAGACGTGACCCCCAGTAGGTGTGTTTAGCGTTGTAATCACCAGCAGCCAGAAAACAGGGGCCTAGTGCTTTATAATATTTATAATATTGGCTTTCTGCTATTGTATACCTAGGTGGACAGTATAATGATGAAATTACTAAGTTTCGATTAAACTCTTCAATACAAATGTTTGTTGCTTGAAGGTAGTCTTCACGAGAGCCACACATGAGGAAATGCTTGATTCGAGCTCTTATTAAAATGGCCGAACCCCGCAAGCTCTACCCCGAGGGTCCTTTGAATCATATAGTATATAGCCATTGATTTGAAACGTATTTCTTGAGGTCAAATGAGTTTCAGAAACCATCATAACATCAATTTGTTTATTTTTAAGAAAGTATTCTAGTTTATTTTTATGTTGGCGGATGCCGTTTGCGTTCCAAAAACAAATTTTTAGACAGTTCATGGCTTTTTGAGTACAGCTTGCAATAGCATAGATTGCATTCTTAACATTTCCTGCATCATTTTGCCCATAGTGTGCGTAAAATTGTTGACAGTTTGCACTAGAGTTTCGATAGTTGATTCTAGACGATTTAAGTTAAAAACAGGAGTTTGGTCATTAGGCTGTGTGTTTAATGTTGGATTATTTGGAAAAACGTTTTGCACGGGCATAAAATTTGCTTTTAATACATTGGCATATGAGGCACTGTTATTACTAGGAAGTGGTACTGGAATCGAGTTAGTTATAGGTATATTCGTTGCCTGCGCCCGAGGGGGATTTGATTTTTGTCCAGCTGATCGCTTAACGATTGAATATACAGGGCATCCTCTATAGTTTGCAGTGTGATTACCGCCACAGTTGCTGCATTTCTTTACGTTGGAGTCATTTTTAGACTTGTCGCACTGAACTGTCAATGTAGTTCTCCACAAACGACACATACGGGGGGTAGTTTACAATAAGCTTTGGTGTGGCCAAATTCTTGGCAATTTAAGCATTGAATGGGACCATTTCTCTTGTGCGGCTCCTCTATCGTAATTTTTCTGTGTAGGATATATCTTATATTATAAATGGGGTGAGTTTCATTTTTCTTAAGTTTTATGTCGCCGGGTTCTAACTCCACTCGAAATAGTGGTTGGGGTATCTTTTCTCTATTTTTGATATTATTAATATTTTTTATTTTAAAGCCCTTGTCTTCTAGGAATGATTTTATCTCATCTGTGTCCACACAAGAGTCAATGCCTTTTATTACTACCTGGAGTCCTTTGCTACTCTTTAGTTGATAAGTGTAAAAACTTTTTCTAAGAGTTTCAAATTGGTGACAACTTTGCGAAAATCATTTTCATGGTTGACTTGAATTTTTGTTTCGTTAATGTTTCCGCGCTTAATTGCAGTAACATAAAAAGAGTTTTCGCCTATCAAGGAGATCAAATTCTTTATGAGTTCGTTGGAGTTTTGCTCTCTGAGATAAATTGGGGGTGGTTTAGAGGATTTAGTCACCTCTGGTTGATCGGAAATTTCATCGTCTAAAATTGAAAATCGATTTTGGGAACTTAACCTTTCAGTTACCCCATCTTTAAGTACTTTTGGAGCCGAAGCTACTGCTGAAGAGGTAGGGCTACGGCCCCGTTTGAGCACTGTTATGTATCTGTCTATACCAACTTGCACCTTGGGCTTTTGACAATTTTTTACTTGTGGTTCTGGGTTTTCCATATTATTTGATATAGGGTTAATTGTTTCATCACTTAATGGGATTGTTTTTGCCGCTGCGGTAACACTTGCAGGTAGCCGTTTAATATTTGTTATTGTATTGCAGTCAACCGTATATGTAAATAGAGTGGGTGAGAGGGATCGCGTTCGAGTGAAAGGTTTAGCCGTTAGGTAATTGCAATCATGAATTCTTTTTATTTTTTCTGCATTGTTTTCGTTAGCATTAACTATTACATATGCATTTCTTTCACTTTGTCTTATTATATTTTCATTATTCAAATTCATACAATTTACTGTTTTTCTCTGCTCTTATTTATTATTATGTTGTTGGTGCACCGAATATAGAAAATAAAAACAAAAAAAAATTTTTTTTTTTTTTTTTTTTTTTACGGATTAAATGTATACATACATACATATATTTTTTATTTATTGTATTTTTCTGCTTTTTTATTAAATAGGTTTACTGATCACTTTTAATTAAATAGTTTAAATTTAAATTATATTATGGAACGTTCATTCGCTTTTAGATGAAAAGAAAAACTTTTATCGTTTGCGGAGTTAAAAAAAACACGTCTGTTCACAACGAGCACCGATGGTTTTTTTTTCAATGTTTAATGATGACTCAATTTAAACAAGACACCCTGTAAAATATTAACGGTCCTTAAATTGTTATTTACTTATTTTTCATTTTGGCATTACATTATTTTTCTTGTACTAAATTTAACTTGCAAGATCAATTTGTAAACCAATAACTCTTACTCTAGTTTCATCTCTTGTGTGAATAAGCAAACAAAAAAAAAAACATTTAAAGTAAAAGAATAAATAACAAAAAAAACTTTAAAAAATCATATAAAAACTTGAATTCTGAAATAAACAAAACAGTGAACAAAAACCTCAACCAATTTACATTTTTAAGTTAAACTAAAAAACAGTGAAATAAATAAAACATAAAATCCAAAAACAAAAAAAATTAAACAAAATTGTTTTATTTAAAAAGCAAAAAAAAGAACCAAACTAAATAAAATCAAATCCCAAACACATACAATTATTAAATTACATAAATGCAATGAAAAACTAAAAGTAATCTTACCACAACTTCCAATCATTTTGCATTTTATAGACGATATTTGCAAGGTCAACAGGGGGGTTATTATGTAATTCGATTCGAAACGAAAATACTTTCGAAAGAAATTTCCGAATCGAAAACGAAATGGTATTTTCTAATCCGTTCGAAAGTCCCACAGATTTGTATTTGTTAAAAAAAGGGAAAAACAAAGTGCTGCCAAATTTATAGCCGATAAATTTGACAGTACCTGTCAATATTGACAGAAATTTTTTGAAAAAGAAGCGTTAATAAACAAACGTTAAATTTTCCGCAAAATGTAAATATAAGTGAAAACTTCAAAACAAAATAAAATAACAAATAACACTACGTGACAATTTTTTGACCAAATGAATTTTACACCTAATCTTTATGTAAAATTTTCCGCTAAATCCGAATATGAAGTCAGAATTGTCAAAAGTAGAACAGTTTTTGAGATATTCCAAAATAACCGTTATTTGTGTTTTTAAAAAAGATGCTGTGACTGAAATGCAAATATCAAAAGTAGAACAGTTTTTGAGATATTCCAAAATAACCGTTATTTGTGTTTTTAAAAAAGATGCTGTGACTGAAATGCAAATATCTTCAAAAATTTTAAACGGATTATGTAATTCTTTCTTTCTAGTAAAAGGTTATAAAATTTCTAAAATAACCATTGATTGCTGACTTCATATTCGCATTCAGCGGAAAATTTTACATAAAGATAAGCTGTCAGATTCATTTGGTCACGACTTTGTTGAAATTTTGTCACGTAGTGTAATTATTTATAAAAATATAACGGTCTAAGAACATAAATTCTGTTCCATTGTGGTTGGAAGATAGCGATTAAGAAAGTGATGCAATTGCAGAAAGAGTTCAACGAAAAATAATACGAGATACATCCGACATTATGTGCCTTGATAATAGTACGTAAGAAAGATTTTTAATTATCAAATTTAATTATAAAAATACTTTTTTTAGTTTCGTGAAAAACTTTCGGCTTAATAAAAATTCATTTATGTATGTAAACAATTGTATATATGTACATATGTAGGGTGATTTAAAGCCACCTGAAAGATCGACAGTCATTGCACCTTTGATGAAATTAGCTTCAACATTAAAATGTTTGGTACAAGGTGGATACCAACATCAGATTGACCAAGATCGTCTTGTAGGACTTTCACACTCATCAATTTCCATATGCTTATCTGAGGTATGCAAAATAATAGAACAAAATATTTGTCCGAAGCATATTATCTTTAAAATGACTGAAGAAAAAAAGATGGAGGCGAAAAGATGGTTTTTTTTTAATAAATGTGGAATACCTGGAGTAATTGGCCAAGTAACGATGAGCATTTATACTTCAACCGAAAACAGACATTTAACTCTTCTCATACCTAGTAACATAGCACATTTGTAAAAATAGTTAATACAAAATCGATTAAATGAAAACTCACTTTTTTCCACTTTTTCAATTCACGATACGATGGACCAACCGCATCTTAATCCTTTGATAGTCTTTGCCACAAATCCTTCGACTTGCTTTTAGCATTTGCAACATTGAGGTGCCCCTTTGCTCAATATGCATGTGCAATTATAAAATCAACCATCACCATATTCTGTCTTGGTTTTGTAAACATTGCTTTGTTTAAGCTTTCCCTAAACACAACCCAAATTTAAAAAAATTACTATGTATAAAAATTTTCAGACTAAAAACAAGGAGTTGTGACAACAAACACAGTATAAATTGTGATTTCAAGTCACTCATAGTTCTGAATATAGAGGAAATCGTATGTTTTAAATTATATTTTACACTTTTTGTAAAAAGTTTTATTTAATTACTTACATTTTTAAATTTTTTATTGTTTTCGCAAGCACAGCACCTTTCGAATAATTTACGAAAAATTTAAATGAACTGACATTTGCTTTCGTATTATATAGTTGCAATTGTAAAAGGGTAATTTATAATTTACGAAAAGGGGTAAAAAAAATCCCACAAAAAGAAAATATTTCCGAACGTTCGAAAATAAATTTTCGAAAAACGTACTACATAATACAATTTGTACGAATTCGTAAATCTTTTCTTTCGAATCGTATTACATAATAACCCCCCAGGCGTTTGAAATGAAGATTACCGTTTTTTTTTCTTTTAGCCAAGGTAAGCACTCGCTTCATTCAAATATTACCGTTTTATTTGACAACAAGGGCAGCAAATTATAGGTTATTTTAAAATGAGACTTCATTAAACTATAAATATATTAGATAAATAAAATATTATTTTTAACAAAAATTCTTAATTAAGTTAACTTTTATTAACTTACCTTTAAAGTTATTTATTTGAAACACAAATTTAAATGTTAACAACCAGGCAGTTACTTAATAAATGAAGTTCATGTTCGTCTAATTTAGTTAGATATATTTAAGGCGAATTCATGTGAATTCGCCTTGGGTACATTTATGTGCAGCGTTGCCGTTTTGGTTACTTTTAACCAAACTTGGTTACTTCTTTTTCCAATGTGTACTTGTATACTTTTTTTTATTTTGGTTACTTTTTATCAACACAAAAATAACCAATTTTTTTGTTTTGGAACTAGAACTACCCGCTCCGCTTTTTTGACCCTTTTTTATATATTTTTCCAAAGAAATCAATTTCGTTTCTTAAAACAAGATTATTTAAAAGCCAAAAATAATTTCATGATTCTAGCTTATTTTATTTGTATTAAGTAAAATTTTTTTAAATAAAGAAACATTTTCTCATGATCAAAAAGTTCACGATTTTGGTATATGATAAAAAAATTTCTTAAAACAAAAAATACAAAAGTAGCTAGTTTTAAATAAAAATAAGAAAGATGTTTCTGAAATCAAGCTGCATTTACTAAGTATTAGTCTGGTTTTCTTGATTTTTAAATAGAATCGAATTTCTTGCAACAAGAAATAAGTGCAAGGGATTTCTTAAAATTTTTCAGAAAAAGCTCAAGTAAACTTGGTTAAATTCAATTAATTTTTATTTAAATCGATATGTTAAGCATATCAATAAAAAGTTTCTTATTTTTATATGCTTCACGTTTTAATGTAAAAAATTTAGGCTTTTCCTTGTATTTTGTAAAATATTCATGGCCTAATTTACCAATTTATTTTTAATTAAAATTCGTTTTTCATGTCAAATAAAAAAATAAATTTATATGAAAAGTATATTTTAATATGAATTGATATATAAAAAGAATAGGTCAAATTGGCCATAAGCAACGAAAACTTGATTTAAATAACTATAGAATTAAAATTAATTTTTTTTAGCTGTATTTAATTTTTATTTCGCTTTGAGTCTTAACCTCTTGCTTAAACCAAGCCACACATATGTTTACGATAAAAAATGTTTGGCTTTGACGAGAATGGTGCAAAATTTTTTTGGCTCAAGCCATATTTTCTGGTGATTTAGTAAATAATTCTTTCAGTGTTTAATACAAAATAATTTTGGCTACTTTTTTTTTGCTTTTGGTTACTTTATTTTTACATTTTGGTTACAAATTTTTTTTGGTCGTGGCAACGCTGGTAGTATATTTTACACAGCGCTTACATTTGTCAGTACTGGCAAGACATATACATATTAGTTGGCAAAACAATGTAAAAACAAAATAGCTGTAAAAGTGTTTATGTATTAAGTACTGGCAAATGTAAACGCCATGTTAAGTAGAGAGAGCCAAGTCGTTAGCAAAAAAAATCAACGTTGTTATTGTTGTTATGTTACAGGGCTGCCAGTTTTGGGGTGTTGACCCCAAATTAGGGGTTTTCTTGTTGCCAAAAGGGACAAAAAAATTGATTTGGGGCTTACGTTGGGGATATTTAAAAAAAAGAATAGGATTTTTTGGGGAAATACACGGAATAAATTATTTACTAAAGCAACAGAAAATATGGCTTGAACCAAGAAAATGTTGCACCATTTTCGTCCAAGCCAGAAATGTCTTATTGTAAACATATGTATGTATGTATGTATGTGTGGCTTTGTTTAAGCAAAAAGTTATGACTCAAATTGAACTAAAATTTAATTTAATACAGTAGACGCTCGCAAATTAGAACCGCTTTGTTTTTGAGGCAATTCTAATTTCTGAATTATTCTAATTTCTGGACGTTTTTATTTCGAATAAAAAATAAAAATTACTTAAATTTTTTTTAATTCAATTTTATTTGATTGACATTAAATGTATTTTTTAAAATTAAAAATACCGTGTCGTTTCTTATATTTGGAAAACTATCCATTGCTTCCACGGAATGCATTTTCATCTTTATAGGGATATTCCTCTCTAAATATTTTTTTAGCTTTCTCTTTAAACCACTCATACAGACGACTTACCATATTTGGGTATTCAGCGCTGTGCAAAGATTTATTGCTTGCTTCCTGATATATGTTGAAAACAGCATTTAATATTGCTGTTCTATGTGATTTGATATAGCTGATTGAAGATGTCGTAACATTAATATTCCCTTCAAACCCTTTGTCAAGCTTTTCTAATATTTTGACCTTCGTTTCCAATGATAGTGTTTTTTTTACGTTTATTTGACATTTCGAATGATACACTTTCACTTTTTAATAGAGACTTCCAAAATATGTACACATGTTTCGAATTTCACAAATAAACTAGCCACAAATATATTTATATAAATGCGACAAAAAAACAACAAATAAAGAAACACATCTAAAATTTGGTAATTCCCCTTTTTAGTTTTACATGTTCAAACAGAATAAAAATAAATTGCGGATTTCTTGTGTTCAAATAACAAAAAAAAAAAAAAAACGCTCTGAAATTAGAACTATAAATTCGAATTTTAGAGCGTTTAATGTATTGCAAACACTGATTCTTATTTCTGGACGTTCGAATTACTGAAAGCTCTAATTTGTGAGCGTCTACTGTACAGATAAAAGAAATCATGTTTTTTTTTAAATTAGGTGATTTTATGGTCCCTATTGTGTGTTTTAATCTAAATTTTTATTTGCATTTCATTATTAAAAAATAAGGATATAATTAATTTAACTATTAAGTATAGAGTTTAAAAGGGAGAAATCAGGGCTGTGAAGTCGTTAAGAAATAGTTATAACTCCGACTCCGACGCCTTTTGCTAAAATTTTTTAAGTACGACTCCGACTCCTACTCTAACCTAGCATTATTTAAGAGACTAGTTTTTATTTGACTTTAAACTCTTTTTTAATTTAGTACCTGTTAAATGGTTAAATATAGCAAGAAAATGATTCTGTAAAAATTTCAAATCGATATTTTAATTCTAACGTGCCGCGCATTGAGCTTTAACCTACTAGTTACTAATATATGAGTAGGAAAGCTGCAAAATATTTTATTTGGATTTTGGAAAAAATGCAAAAAACATATAGCGCCAGATAAAATAGACCAAATAAGTTGAACTTTTTTAATTCTAAAGTGTTATGACATTCTTGACTTATAACTCAACAGTTGAGAAATTTAACCCAACTGAAATATAGAAAAATAATGGATTTAATTTTGGAACGAACGCGTTTTGTTACGAACTTTCGAAAGAAACGAGTTTTGTTTCAATCCGTATGGGATCATTGAACTTTAGTATATTTTAAAGGTTATATTAATTTATTAAAATTATGCAACAGTGCTAAAAACTGTAAAAATAGTTCTGTAGGGGAGAGATAAACTTCACCAATTCACATCTTTTTCAAATAACGTTTTTTATACTGTTGGAATTTATAGATGTGTGAATTTCCATAAGTCCTATATAATGTAGCTTTCGAGATAGAAAAGTTGAAAACAACACCAAGTCTAATTGTCTTAGACGTTAAAGGCATCAAGATTACTAAGTGTTGTTTACCACAATATTAATAGAGGCAAAGGACAGTCCTTTTTTGTAAATTGTGAAGTGAGTTCTTTTGTTTTTAATATACATACATACATAAATTCAGACACAGCCATTTTGGTCTTGTTTTATTTATTAAGTCAAATCATTCTCAGGAAAATTTTTTATAGTTTATTAAAACATAACGATGCGCCTTCAGTTGTTAGTTTTACAATTTATATAACACATTTTGAAGAGAAACGTAACGTAAAAAAATGTTGTTAGCCTTCTATTATTTTTGGGAAATAGCACCCCTTTTGTTGTTGGACTTGGTGCTGTTTGTCTCAAGGCGTGGAACAGTACCATAGAAGGTAACGAACCTTTTATGACAACAACATGCTTGCGCGGTCTGCTGTAAAGTTTTCAAAATGTGGCGTGATGTAGTTTATCTCCCACCTGCAGAGTTAAAAAAAATGTGAAGTTTTAAACAGCTAAATTTAAATCTTTTTCTTTAGTGTACTCGCCATTGCATTTTTCCGTTCCTAATTCAACATTATTATTGTCCAAGACCGAAATTTGAAATTGCAAGTCTTTATTATCTCTCCAATTTTCCCTAAAGTGAGTAGATAAAAGTATTCTCAAATCATTTTTCGGGTTAACTCCCACATTGATGGGAATTATATCTGGAACAATGTCATGTATTTTTCCGAGTTCCTTTTCCTTTTATTCTATTATAATTCACCTTGAAGGTTGGAACTTAAAATGTAGTTCACTTAATGCTTTCACCACAGGAGCTACATCTGATTTCAATTCATATTCATGAACATGGCTACAAAAATATTTGTTAATATACGATAAATAAAAAACAACATATTTACAAATTTAATTTTTAAATTCTTTAATTCGGCTCTATTTCATTAACGATATCTTGGCGAAATTCAAATAGTGAACCCGCTGGTTTTTGTTACAGAAATTTGAGGTCACATTAAAACATAGAAAAGGACATGCTTCGATACAATCTATATAACTATTCTTATAAATTGTCAAAATAAGATGTTATCTCAATTTTTTTAATTTTTGAAACTCACCTACTCATATGAGGTGGCCAATTCCACTAATTTATTTAAATATCAATTTATGTTTAAAACTTTTTTTTTTATGTCCAATTAAAATAAAATTATAAGAAAAATTATATTTAAATATGAATTGATATTAAAAAATAATTGGAGAAATTGGTCATTAAAATTTTTTATTTTAAAAAATATTGGAAAAATTTTAATGCAAAAAAGTCGGAGTCGGAGTCGCTAGTTTTTGTGGGTACTTCGACTCCGACTCCGGTACAAAAACCTCAACTCCGACTCTTCAACTCCGACTCCGACTCCACAGCCCTGGGAGAAATCTTAACTATTTTTGTTACTTTTTTTTACAAAACATATTTTTCTATTCATTGATATATATGTACTTATTAAATTATGGACTCCCAATACAATATTGACATTTTTGATACTTCAAAAGGAAGGAACTCAATTTTTTTTTTCGCTTTTTGGTTCTACAACTTGTACTTTTTTAATTATAGTTAATATTGGACCCAGAAACATAAAATCAAACATTCAATGTCCTCAGTGGATAAGAATCTATAAGAGGGAGCTTTTTGGTTCTTTTTCGTTCTCTATCTTTCAAGAAACAGGTACTTTTCCTACATCGAATTTTCCATCGCTAATCCTAAACGCCAAATCGCAACTATTTTTGGTACTTTTTTTACAAAACATTTTTCTTCATTCATTTACCTATAGGTATTAAATTATGGGATCAACGGGGAGAAAAAAGCAGGGCTGTGGAGTCGGAGTCGGAGTTGAGGAGTCGGAGTTGAGGTTTTTGTACCGGAGTCGGAGTCGGAGTCGAAGTACCCACAAAAACTAGCGACTCCGACTTTTTTGCATTACAATTTTTCTAATATTTTTTAAAATAAAAAATTTTAATGACCAATTTTTCCAATTCTTTTTAAATATCAATTCATATTTAAATATAATTTTTCTAATAATTTTATTTTTATTTGACATAAAAAAAACAAATTTTAAACATAAATTGATATTTAGATAAATTAGTGGAATTGGCCATAAGAGGGTCTGCTTTTTGAAATTGTGAAGTCTGAAAATAAGGACCAGTATACTTTTCATATGATTAGGTGAGTTTCAAAAATTAAAAAATTGAGATAACATCTTATTTTGACAATTTATAAGAATAGTTATATAGATTGTATCAAAGCATGTCCTTTTCTGTGTTTTAATGTGACCTCAAATTTCTGTTACAAAAACCAGCGGGTTCACTATTTGAATTTCGCCAAGATATCGTTAATGAAATAGAGCCGAATTAAGGAATTTAAAAATTAAATTTGTAAATATGTTGTTTTTTATTTATCGTATATTAACAAATATATAGCCATATAGCCAAAAATAGCCATGTTCATAAATATGACTTGAAATCTGCTGTAGCTCCTGTGGTGAAAGCATTAAGTGAACTACATTTGAAGTTCCAACCTTCAAGGTGAATTATAATAGAACAAAAGGAAAAGGAACTCGGAAAAATACATGACATTGTTCCAGATATAATTCCCATCAATGTGGGAAAAATGATTTGAGAATACTTTTATCTACTCACTTTAGGGAAAATTGGAGAGATAATAAAGACTTGCAATTTCAAATTTCGGTCTTGGACAATAATAATATTGAATTAGGAACGGAAAAATGCAATGGCGAGTACACTGAAGAAAAAGATTTAAATTTAGCAGTTTAAAAATTCACATTTTTTTAACTCTGCAGGTGGGAGATAAACTACATCAAGCCACATTTTGAAAACTTTACAGCAGACGGCGCAAACATGTTGATAATCGCAAATGATGTTTATGTTATAAAAATGTGCATTTGTACGAATATTTTATATGATCCTAACATATTTTTTTTATGTCGATGATATACTTAAAAAATTACGTCCTAAAAGGTTCGTTACCTTCTATGGTACTGTTCCATGCCTTGAGACAAACAGCACCAAGTCCAACAACAAAAGGGGTACTATTTCCCAAAAATAATAGAAGGCTAACAACATTTTTTTACGTTACATTTCTCTTCAAAATGTGTTATATAAATTGTAGAACTAACATCTGAAGGCGCATATGCATGTTTTAATAAACTTTATAAAATTTTCATGAGAATGATTTGACTTAATAAATAAAATGTATATTAAAAACAAAAGACCTCACTTCACAATTTGCAAAAAAGGACTGTCCTTTGCCTCTATTAATATTGTGGTAAACAACACTAAGTAAACTTGATGACTTTAACGTCTAAGCCAATTGGACTTGCTGTTGTTTTCAACTTTTCTATTTCGAATGCTACATTAGATAGGACTTATGGAAATTCACACATCTATAAATTCCAACAGTATAAAAAACGTTATTTGAAAAAGATGTGAATTGGTGTAGTTTATCTCTCCCCTACAGAACTATTTTTTCATTTTTTAGCACTGTTTGCATAATATTAATAAATTAATATAACTTTTAAAATATACTAAAATTCAATGATCCCATACAGATTGAAAACTCGTTCGTTCTAAAATTAAATCTATTATTTTTTTATATTTCAGTTGGTTTAAATTTCTCAACTGTTAAGTTATAAGTCAAGAATGTCATAACACTTTAGAATTGAAAAAAGGTTCAACTCATTTGGTCTATTTAATCGGGCACTATATGTTTTTTGCATTTTTTCCAAAATCCAAATAAAATATTTTGCAGCTTTCCTACTCATATGTTAGTAACTAGTATGTTAAAGCTCAATGCACGTTAGAATTAAAATATCGATTTGAAATTTTTACAGAATCATTTTCTTGCTATATTTCACCATTTAACAGGTACTAAATTAAAAAAGAGTTTAAAGTCAAAAAAAAACTAGTCTCTTAAATAATGCTAGGTTAGAGTAGGAGTCGGAGTCGGAGTTGGAGTCGGAGTCGGAGTCGTGCTTAAAAAATTTCACCAAAAGGAGTCGGAGTTTTAACTTTTTCTTAACGACTCCACAGCCCTGGAAAAAAGTACCAAAAAGAGTAAATACGGAAAATTATATTTCTTTATTCAATTTGTTGATTGTACAACTGGTACTTTTTGTAATTATCTTTAATATTGGACCTAGAAACATAAAAGTCAACATGCAATGTCCTGAGTGAAACATGCTATGAGGGAACTTTTAAGTACTTTTTTGTCCTTTAACTAGTACTTTTTAAATTTCCGTTAGTATTGGACCTATAAGCATTAAATAAAACATGCAAGGTCCTGAATGAATGAGAATCTGTAAGGCGGATATTTTTGGTACTTTTTCGTTCTTTATCTGGTACTTTAATTAATTTTCTTTAGTATTGGAACTAGAAACGAAACATAAAATTAATCATGCAATGTCCTGAGCCGATGAGAAGCTTTAAAAGGGTAGTTTTTTGTTACTTTTTGAACTGGTCCTAGAAATATAAATTTAGACATGCAAGGTCCTGAGTGAATGAGAATCCGTAAAAGCTATAGTTTGGTACTTTTTCGTTCTCTAACTGGTATTTTTTAATTAAACTTATTTCTTTTCTGCATTTATTTATTATTCATTGCACAGCCTAACCGCTTGGTCTCTCGCCTAATCGCATTGGATAGAATTTTTTGAATTTCGAATGTTTAGGGGGTAAATCAGGGTACATTCCCTGTATGGGGATAACAGCTTAAAATTATACATTAGGTCTGTCTGCGTACTTTTCCAGTAGCAAATACTCAGTAAATTTTTTTGGGAGAGTAAGACCAATTTTACTCTGTCGGCTGAAAATATCTCAAAAAGTACGCAGACAGAATCCAGTGAAATCTTGCAAGAAAACAGCTGATCGGTGTGTAGGCAATTGAAATGACAAAGCAAAATTTAGCAAAATACCGACTTTTGGGAATTTAAAAACCGGGAAACAAAAATACCCAAATAATGGGATTTACCGAATGAAATCAAAAGTTAGCGTCGAATTTAGGAATTTAAAAGGGGAAGTATAAATATTTAATATTTTTAACAAAAATACAAAAAATAGTTTAAAAAAAATTAACTTTTTGGAACAAAATGAGCAATGCGTGCAAAAAATCGTTCGTTCCGTTCCCGAGATTTCTGGGTTCGATTTTTTGCAGAATATATACAGTTTGGCTGAGTTCCAAAACATCAATATACTTTGCAGCACAAGTCAAAAATGTATATTCAAGTTTAATAATGCACAGCTTTTGTATTATGTTCTCATTAAATACTTTTTTGGTGCACATTGGGACAAATAGAATTGTAATAACCTACACGGTTGCATTGTAGCATGCATTTAAAAAAGATAGTTGCTTTGCAACCGACGTTTTGGAACTCAGCCTTTATACCGTGCAAAAGCTTGTGTTCCAAGGGATAAATCAGTAAAGCTTTGTACTGACCATTTTGGATGCACCCAAATATCTCGGGAACTAGCCGAACGATTTTTTGCACGCATTGCTTATTTTGTTCCTAAATGTGTATTTTTTTTATTTGTGCTAACTATTTTTTGTATTTTTATTAAAAATATTAGTTATTTTTACTTCCCCATTTTAAATTCCCAAATTCGACGCTAACTTTTTTTACTTTTGGAAATCCCACTAAATTCCTAAATTCGACGCTAACTTTTTGTTGTTATTCTGCAAAAGACCATAATTTGGGTATTTTGTTTTCCCGGTTTTTATATTCCCAAATTCAACGCTATTTCGTCGACGCTATCTTGGCACACGTAATAAAAACAGCTGTTCAAACTAGTTGCAAAATCTTGCAAGAGGAAATTTCTCCAGTAACATTTTGTAAGTTCTCTAACTTCCAACTGTCAAAAAATTCTCTTTTTGGCTCTCTCTAGCTGCAAGAGATTTGGAGTACACAGACAACATTTTGTTATATTTTGCAACATTTTTCACAAAATGATGCAAAATATGTGTACGCAGACAGACCTATTGTCAAAACAAATCGAAGGATACACTTATTTTAAAAATTCAAAAACAAAATTCTTAAATAAAAAAACCTTGAATATATTTTTTCTGTAAAAATCCAAATTGAACCACTATTTATTCATGATAACATGTAATAATATAAAGCTTCCGTGGCCCATATAAAAATATTACATACCATTAAAAAATACCTAAGATGTAAAACTACCTGAAAGAAACTAAAAATGGATTCATTTGAAGGAATAATTAAAAACGTCAAAATTTAACAGGAAATTACGTTAATAAAAAAAATTTATTTAACCATCCGATTTAATTTAACATTTCCGATCAGATATGTACATATATCTAAAGCGGTTTATATACTTGCAATATAATTGCTGAATTTTACATATTGTACAATTATATCGCTAATGTATCACATAAATTAAGGTTTCAGATCGTAAAACCACAATTATAAAGTTACAAGAAAATCCCAATGAAATAAATGCATTAGAACAAGATATCAATTATCCTTACCTTAATGAGCACAAATATGCTTGAACTGTTTATTAAAGGAACAATATTAAAGTTTTTTTTTTGTTAGTTATAACAGCTAAATAAATATATATTTTACGCCAAATTTCTAAATGCTTTTTATTATTCTTTATAAAAGTAAAATTATTATATTAGCACATTTAAACGAAACCTTGTTAAAATTATAATGTTTTAATTAACTGCTTAAGGTCTGCATCTGTCTTAGCAACGTGGATACAAACAAACCTCACGAATATGATAACGGTTAAGCAACCAACACATTAAATGTTCCAAGCCCTAACCATAACCGCCTTCAGTATACCAATAGTTGTTCCTCATTATTGTAGATCCTCATCGAACCTCCGACAATTTCACCTATGTTTGACAATAAAACATCAACACTCTCGGTAAGTTCACGGTCTTCTGGATTTAAGGACATATAAAAGTTTAGTATGGTCACATACATACATATGCTTGCAGATTAGATATACCAAAGTATAACTTATATTTTTAAAATAAAGAAATTATTAATTTAACTTTATTGTTTTATATTTGTTATATTAAAATAATTTTATCAATATGTCGCAAAACATAAACAAAATTATAAATTATATTTTGACGTTGGTTGTAGAGTTGCATTTACCCTTTTTAATTCGCCTTGGAGAAGACCTTAATCAAGGCGAATTCATTAATCGCATTGTTCAGCGTTGCCATAACCATGATTTTATTATCTATTTGATAATTTTTTGACCAATATTTCTATTTATTATTAAATTATTTATCTATATAAAAACAGACATTTGCATTAAAATTGGTTGCGGTTTAGACCTATATTAAATTATTAACCGACAGTCAGAAAGTTTTATGCTTTTTTATAGCAATTTTAAATAGCTTGAGTAAAATATCATGATTCGCAACAGTTTACGCCGAACTTAAATTTTCAGGAGGGGAATTTAGTTTTAGCGTTTTGCAGTGAATTTTAGAGGGCTGCTTAAATGGGGTCTAAGGTTTATTATGAACTGTATATCACAAAATGTCATCACATTTTTTCTGGCCATATGAAGCTAAGTTGGAAGAAAGTTTACCGCAAAATCTATATCTGATACGGTTTTAGGCGTATTTAATTTTGTTACCAGAGTGGGCTTTATATGGGGCCTAGGTTAAATTAAGGACCGATGTTCACGAAATTTCACTGTGTTATTTCTAGTTCTATAAAACTGTGATGTACCAATTTTTGTTATGATAGCATTATTTATTGCGGTTTTAGGCGTACTAAACAGTTTTCCGGAAGTGGGGTTTGTATGGGGTAGGGTGAATTATGGACCGATCTTTACGAAATTTCACAGTGTCATTTTTATTCATTATCATTCCGCGCATTTTTCCACCATTTATGATAGTTTTTGTTACAAAATTATTAATTTTTTTTAGGTGGTGGTTCCACATTTTGATTAATAGCTTTGACCCTACTGAACCGATATTTCTGAATTTCAATACCAAACTGCTTAGGATAACTACAAGCAATTAACTATTTTTTTTTTTGAGTTTTTCGAAAGTGAGCGTGTTTTCAACAGACGGACATGGGTAAATCGAAGTAGAATTACTCAAGGACCAAGAATATATCGTCATCTTAAAGACCTAATAACATATCTGCAAAAGTAATATTACAAATGACAAAGTTTTTGTACCTAGAGGACCGTTACTAACAAACAAAGGATAAAATAAATCATAAAAAATCACGATAAAAGTTTAATTTTGTTGTATAGTGTAATTTAAACAAACATTAATTACTTGTTTTTACTTAATCCAGTAAAAGAAACTATAACTGTTATTACTTAATGTATAAAATATTCATATGTATAAAGAAATTTTATTTATTCATACTAATTTGTACTGCAGATAGGTTATTTGGTGTCAGATTTTTACAATTCCAAATAACCTGTGATATAACATAAGCTGTGTTTAGAAAAAAAAAGTTTTCTCTACCGCTATATATATTTCAGGTTTTATTTTAATCAAAATTTTTAATTTTCGTTTTAATATTGTAAATAGTTCCAATTTTGTAACGATTTTTCCTCTCCTGTAAACTTTTGATAACTGCAGATAGGTTATTTCGTTATTTTCACACGGAATGACAAACTTAGTATACCCACTTCACAACTAATTGTGGTGGAGGGTATAAAAATTATCTTTATTTTATACTAGCATACCCGCCCGGTTCTTCGTTACCTGTAATTTTTAAAGTAAAAAATAAATAACATTGTATACAAAGAAGTGCTTCGTTTATCTATAGCAGCATATTACGAATGTTGTTGGTAAAGTACTTTGTAATCGGGCCTTTTCTCTCATGAACATATGTATATGCCAAAGTATATGTATCTAGGTTTTAACAAAAAAGTTCAAACATTTTTCATTTCATCACATAGGACTTTGCACCTATAATTTTGTGTTTCTAAGTGCAATATTATAGAAAATTCAAAAAGTAGCAGTTCAAGAACCAAAAATCCCTCTTACAGATTCTTATTTACTCAGGATATTGCATGTTTAATTTTATGTTTCTAAGTCCAATAATAACGGATATTCAAAAAGTACCAGTTATAGAAAAAAAAGTACCAAAAGCCCTCTTACAGATTCGTATTCACTCAGGATCATGCATGTTTAACTTTATGTTTCTAAGTCCAATAATAACGGATATTCAAAAAGTACCAGATAATGAACAAAACAGTACCAAAAAGTTCCCTCTTATTAATTCTCATCCACTCAGGACATTGCATGTCTAGTTTCATGTTTTAAGGTCCAACATTAACGATAATAAAAAAAATAACAGTTTTAGAACCAAAAAGCTAAAGAAAAATATAAAATTTCCCGTATTTCCGCTTTTTGGTACTATTTTTTCCCCTATTAGAGTATAAAAAATTTCAGTTTTATAGTGGGAGCCCATAACTTAGTACGAATATGTCAATGAATGGAGAAAAATGTTTTCTAAAAAAAATGTCAAAAATTGTTGCAATTTTCAGTACCAAAATAGTATTCGTATTTTTTTGATAAGTTTCGAATGTGGTATAAACTTTGTTTCAATGTCTATTGGTTCAAAAGATAGATGGGGTGTCAAAAAAGTACTAAAATTCAGATTTTACCCGTTTACTCCCTTATAGAGCCGAATTTCAAAAAAGTACCAGACACCTGTCCGCTTATTTTTCTAAAGGACAACGATAAGTATTACATTTTTTTGTATCTCTTTTATTTTTGGAGATATAAAGTTACCGAATTTTCCCGTTTTTACCGCCTAAACATTCGAATTTTGAAAAATCCCGTCTTAAGCCTAGTACTCTGTTCAAATTTGTGAAAAATGTTGAGCAACATTGATTATTCCACACGAAAATTTTGGCATTTATCAATGTTACCAATCTTGCGAGTTTGTACAATTTGACGTTTTTATTCCTTCAAAATATGCTACATTGTTTCGTGTATGTAAACAAACGCCACATGTATTTTACTAAAATTATTTTTTTTTAATAAAAAAAAGTAAATATGGATAAAAAACTGTTACCGATTGTGTTATTTTAATTTT
The DNA here is from genome assembly GCA_963931875.1 of Pollenia griseotomentosa. Classification (NCBI taxonomy): domain Eukaryota; kingdom Metazoa; phylum Arthropoda; class Insecta; order Diptera; family Polleniidae; genus Pollenia; species Pollenia griseotomentosa. The sequence goes on from OZ007562.1 coordinate 64,972,097, forward strand.
TTATTTCCTTTTTAATATTAACCCATTTACGCCCGCTGTGCCAATTTGGGAACACTTTATTATTTCCGGCTTATGACAAAGTTTTTGACATTATTCAATATATGTTTACCTTATTGATAAACTAAAATTTCAGAAATTTCTATAACATCAAAAAAATTTTTTTTTTTAATTTTTTTTTTTAAGTGACCGTAGCCAATTTGGGTACACCTCTTTAATTCAAAAAAAAAAAAAAAAAAATTTTGGTTTTTTGTTTATATGTAATGAATTAAATAATAAAATAAACAATATTTTATTTTTTGTCCGGTAGTTTTTGTTTGGGCTTAAATGGGTTAAGTTCATATTTTTTGCTTTTGCTTAAAATTCCACGTGAAATAAAGGCAGCATACATTATTTCGCAGTTGTAAAAAAAATGTTGCCAGAAACATTTCGGAACTTTTTCACAACATAAACAGAGTACAACTCCATCAACATTATTTCGTAGATATTCCGCACAAGTTTTTTTCATATGCATTGAACAGAGTACCAGGCTTTAGTGGATCGATTTGGGGAGTGACCAATCGCTAGTCCAAATTTCAAGTTACTACGGTCAGCGGTTTGGGCTGGGCGATGACGCAACTCTTTTATATATCGCACTTGTTCCTCAAAATCATACGCCCATGTTCTGAAAAGCGCAAAACGCTTAAAATTTGCGTTTTCAATTTGAAAACGCCAAACAGGTGTTCTGAAAAACGAAAACGCTAGAAATTTGGCGTTTTCAAACCGCTAGTGTATACTTAAGCGATTTGGTCTATTTTATTAAAACTGCACTTTAAAGAGAAAAGGAAATGACCCACAATTTCAATTTAATATGTTTTCTTTTTATTTAAGGAAAAACTTGTAACATTTTTTCACGATTTTAATTTAAAAAAAATGCAATTTAAAAATTTGCTTTGAGTTTGTCAATTGTTTGTCGCAGTAGTTTACTTATGAACATGTAAGAACGCTGTAGGCATTTTAATTTTAAATTTATTTCACAGAACTAATTTGTAAATTATTTGTTTTTTTACGTTTTGTTATGATAAAACATATGTTTTCTTTGCTCAAACACAACTTCGAAAAAAACCAAAACGCTAGCAAATCGCCTGGTTTTCAGAACATGCTGAAATGTAAGCGATTTCAAAACGCTGCGTTTTCCAGAACATGGACGATAACAACTCAAAATTCATGAATTTTCAGTAGAGACAAAAAACTATTTGCTTTTTATATGTAGTCTTATACTACAAAGGGGGAAACAATTGTATTTTTTTTTTTTGGCAAAATACTAGAGAAATTGATCTAAAATTGATCTAAAATGACCACTGTTCATCCATTTCTTGCAAAAAGTGAAAATTGAAAAGTTTTGAGTTATGCTTTTGAGGAACAAGTGCGATATATAGAAGATAGATAATTTAGATATTTTTATGTTAATAATTTTTGTTTTTAAATGAAAACTTTTAAGAAAACAAAAAAAAAGCAAAGAAATTCTTCATTTTTATTTTAATTCAAAGCTTTAAAACAAATGTTGATGTTAAAATATTTAATTAAAAAAGGTATGTATAGAAAGGTACACATGAATGTATGTATAAATGTGAACAATCAGGGGTGTCATGGAAATTGAAAACGTAAAACGAAAGAAATTTAAGAGTTGTTTTTCAATAAGATTTGTGTAATAAAAAATTTTTATGACAATTATTATACAAATTATGCTCTGTTAAACAGAATTTTTTAACAAAAATTGTAAAAATCAGGGGTCTAATCACCGCATACGATATCGAGCAAAATTGATCAAAATTATCAGCCCAATTATGAATAAAAATTCCCCGGGAGTTTTCTCCCTTCCCCCATTTTTCCTATGTAAATTCAATTGTAAAAATGGGAGAAGGGAAAAAACTCCCGGGGAATTTGTATTCATAATTGGGCTGTATATATTTTGGTATCGTGAAACTCTATATCGAATGAAATGTATTGAATTTGAAATAATTGCATTCGATATCGAGTAACTCGACATTACATTTATCGAGTTTTCATTCGATACGTCAGTGTCTATCGTATGCAAACAAATTTGATAGTTTATTCGATACGATAGTGTCGAATGCGGTGATTAGACCCCAGATTAAAAGTTTAATAAAAAGAACTGACAAATTCTTTCGTTTTACGTTTTCGACTTCCATAACACCCCTGTATATTCCGTCCCTTAATATTAAAAGGATAGCATGATCAATGGGTATCAAGCGATCACCAGTGTTTTATATTTCCAATATTTTAAGGTCCTCGGGAAAAAGTTTAAAATCAAAAACTGAAAAACTTTCAATCCGAGTTTTATTAAAAGGTTTAGGAATGGGAACAGCTCCGTTTTCAATCTAGTATTAAGAAATAGTTCATATTAAAAAATCATTTTTCAAAATATCTATGAAGACAAAACTCACCAAATATCTAAATACAACTTGTGCGGTTGTCTTTTTACATTCAGGGTTGTCATAGAAACCAATATTGGTTTTGCTAATTGTCGGTTTTGAAAACCAATATTGGTTTCATTTGGTGTCACGAAACCAAGTTGGTTTTGTTAATTTCGAATGTAAATAAAACCAATATCGAAACAACTGTTTTTTACATTTTTATTATTTTTTATTTTACTTTTTTGCAGAAAATTTACATTGTATTGTATTTTTTCATTAAAATATCAGTAAAAGTTTTTTTTGTGAAAATAATTGATATCAAATAATTAAAAGGTGATAAGTGCTTATAAATAAAATAAAATGACATCAGCAGTTGTAGCATTATTGTTATTGGAAGATGCATTGCATTTGTTGTTTTAATTTGTGTAATTTTATTGTTTTGTAAAAATATGTAATTATAAAGCGAATTTATTAAAAATATAAACAAATTTGTTGTTTGACGTTACAAATAAGTAAAGTGACCACTGCTGTTGTTGAATATTTGTTGTTAGCAGAAAAAGTTAGAAGAAGACTTTTGCAATTTTGCAGCAGCCCGCTGCCGGAGTCTACCGGAAACATGTAAAAAATACTATTTAACCAATTTATCAATTTTATTTACTGCTATCTGTGGAAAGAATCTAACTGTTAAATAAAAATTAAGCTTTTAGCAACTATATTTATTTCCAATAAAAAAAACAAGAGCTGTAAGCTGCTTGGTTTATTTCCAATAAAAAACCGATAGCATTGGTTTCTGTGACAGCTAAAACCGACACTAATTCTAGTTCGAACATAAAACCAATAACATTGGTTTCTATGACGCCAAAGCATTTTTTCTTGCCGGTTTTAAAACCAATTCTGACATTATTGGTTTCTATGACAATCCTGATTTACTGCCAATTGCTTTAACTTTTCTTAGCTGGTTCCGATCTACCCAAAGGACAAAAGGCGGTCACTACAATGCTGCTTTTTGCATAAGGCAATCAAGGGTTTTGATTCAAGCCTAGATTGCATTCAATTTGATTGTGTATGGGCTTAATCTTACAATTGGCTACCAAACGAGTTAATTTTCCGGAATTAAAATTAGAAATACCAATACTTTTAACCAAACCCTTCTCCACCAAAGCTTTCATGGCTTTCCAAGTGTCCAAATAATCAACATCACTTTCATAGAGTTGAAATAAACAAACTTGAAATACCCTAATTCAACTTCTCCATTGGCATTGGTAGGCATCATCAGGGTTGTCAGATTTTTTTTGACCTTCATCGCCAAATAGTATAGCGAAAATCGCCAAAAATCGCCAAAAATTAATTTTTTTAGATATTTGGTAAAAAAAATTCGCCAAAAATCGCTAAATAAAAGTTTAATATAAAAAAGAGTATACGAGTGTATTGAACCTTTATATAAATTTTCCATATTTATCCGTATTCTATCAGTGTGTTTATATTATAGTAGACAATCGCCAAACGCTTAACATTTGTGATAAAGACTTGAAATCTGTAAATCATAAATCGCAATTACAAGAAGTTTGGCGACTTCAAATATATAGAATCTATATAGAGCTATATAGAATCCGATATCGATGCAACCTTTTTCTTTTAAATTTTCTGATTTTCTTTCGCTATTAATTCAACTATTTTTGCATACTACCCAGTGTAGATCATTCCCTACAAGAAGTGAATGAGCGAGTTGTCACTTTTTTCACGTTGGTGTTAAGAAAATGATAGAAAGAAATGACAGAAAACTTGATTTCGGTCATTTCATTCTATCATTTTCTTAACACCAACGTGAAAAAAGTGACAACTCGCTGATTCTCTTCTTGTAGGGTTATTTATTTATTTTAAAAAACCTATTTCATATGCAATTGAAAACGATTGCGTTTTTAAAATTTGTTTTGCAAAATAAGTTTTTCGGTAAAGCTCCGATTATTGATAACTTCTGATCAGGAAAATGTGCGAAAATCTAAGCAAGCTTAAGCTTCATTCCAAATTTCTATGGCAAAAATTCGTTTATGGTTTCAATGTAATTATCTGGCAATATTATCAATTTATCATTTAAAACAATCGCATTCGTATTGCGATTTTAAAATTTGTTAAAAATTCAAAGAAAAACTTAGACCGTACTTATAAATTTGTTCATATAAATGTGAAAAAAGATAAAATGTGTTTTAGAAATCGCCAAATAATCGCCAACCTTTTTTAATTTCGCCAAAAAAATCGCCATGTCGCCAAACACAAAATTGCATCGCCAATTAGGTTTGTAAATCCCCACGATTGGCGAAAAATCACCACATCTGACAGCCCTGGGCATCATCGCCTGTGGGCATACAAGTATTGCCAGTGCATTAAATAAAAGTCAGCAAAATCGAGGCCAAAGTTGGCTAAACTTTTGTGACAGGCGTATTTAACACGTTCGGGTTCATAAAAGTGACACCACAACTAAAAAATTAATTATTTTATATTTTAACTTTTATAATTTTTATTCTGCAGTCGCAAAAAAAAAATGTATGTATCTATCTAGTTATTTGTTCGACTACAGCTTAAAGTCGCCTTGGTTGAAGAGTTGCATTTACATTTTTTTAATTCGCCTTGGTCTTGGCGAAGATCTTTATCAAGCCGAATTCATTAATCGCATTGTGTTCAGCGTTGCCAGAATCATGATTTTATTATCTATTTAATATTTTGTTGACCAATATGTATAGGATTTTAAGAATTTTATTCTCAAATTATGATTTTTATTTCTATAAATTATATTTTTTCACTTTGAGTATGTTTGTACCAAAAACACAATTTTTATTAAACAGTAAATTTTTAAAATAATAGTTTTAAAATTTTTAAATAAATATATGCACTAACGTTGTAAACTTTTTATAACCGAAACGTGCTACTGCCCTTATCAAACGCGCTTAAGGCCAGTTTACACTTTAATACAATGTATTACGACTTTGTAGAATCAAAATAATGGGTGGTATTATTGATTCCGCACGGAAAGGAAAATTCGACGGAAATAAATATCGATCGATATGCAAATTGTAATTATTCATTCCTGCGGTATAAGCTTTCCGCAATAAATTTTTAACATCCCTGTTTTAATTATTTCTGAGGTGATATTGTTTCAGCTGTTGATAAAAAAACATTTTAAACTAGTTGTTAAAATTTTTGTGAGTAATAATTTTTTTAAATAAATTAATTTCCGTAAAATATACAAACGCGACTAATATAAGTGTAAGTGTTATATGGATACAATAGCATTTTTTGAAAGTAGCAGTGACGATGATTGCTTAGACCTTCGGGTGCAAAGAAGAGTTTTAAGATATAAATCTGAAGGTGTGTTACACATGAATGATAGGGAGTAAGTTGGAATAAGTTTCTTTTTTACACCGCCCGGAACCATTTAGAGTCAATGCCAAATCTTCCCAAAAATTTTTTATTTCTGCTGGGGCACGTTGACTAAAACCACAAGCAACGTCTCGATTTAATTTCATTAAATCAACCATTGCTTCTAATTGTAATTTGCTTGTGTATTTATCTCTTTTATTATTCCTGTAATACATTTTTTTAAATAACAAAACTAAATTTTATTTTTTTTAAATATTTTTCTTACATTTTTATTCTTTCCGTTAGCTTCTCGTTGTAAAATTTTAACGTAAGCAAAATGGCGAAAAATATCTATATTGCGGTTTCAATAATATGGGAATACCGCAATGGTAGAGATGATACCGCAACAACGGAAGGATACCGCACAAACGGAATGAATAATTACAAATTTGGCTTCCGCACAAAAATTGCTTTCCGCACTTGCGGAACGGAATCAATAATACCACCCAATGTAAAATTCTCTCCGTGTTTAAAAGAAAAAAAGAAAACTGTTGTATGTATTTTTAATGTTTACACGGATAGTATAAGTAAAATCAAAAAAAAAAATTATAAAAAACAGATGGTTACAGTTTACAATTTTTACAAGAACAACATGAAAATTTCCTGGGTTGATTTTAGTTGTTTTTGTAATTGTATAAAAATGCTACCACCTTCAATATACTCTGTTGAAATACACCTCTGGTGTGATGAGAATACATAAGTTTCTAAAATGGTTTAGAAAAAAACCATTTACCGACCGCTTGTCAGATTTTGTATTCGTATCAGCGCTGCCACAACGAATACAATTTTTACAACCAAATTTTTTGAAAAAGTTACCAAATGTAAAAAAATATAACCAAATTTAAAGTGCTTTTTCTTAATTGAGAAAATCATTAAAATCATTGTAATACATTGTAACACAAAAGTTATTTGCACTTTATAGTAAAACAATAATTATAAATCTAGAAAACAAAACAAGAGATGTAATTCTTTTACATATTAAAAAATAACGTGAAACTTTATTAAAAGTTTTTATTTATTTGAGACTTTTTTCGTAAAAAAAAAATTTTATTTTTTGGCGCCCTATGCTTCAGTGGGAGTTAGAGGAATATATAAAAAAAATGAATATTTTTTAATATGCCAGTTATAAAAAATAAAAATGGATAATAGTTTTCCGCTTTTTAGCTGTTATTGGCAAGACTGTCAAATGTGGCGATTTCTTAGTCCTTTTGTCGATGGAAATTTACGTTTGGCGATATGCATTTTATGTAAATATTTTCTAATTTACATATATCTAAAATATTATAAAAACTTTTTCTCTTTTGTGTAAATTTTATTTCAAATTTATAATTCTTATTATAAAAAAATGTTTCAAAATTGTTCTAATATATCAAATATTTTGTAAATCATTGTAAAATATTACTGGCTTTCGCCTTTCGTAACGTACATTCAATTAGGAATAAGTATATGACTGACAGTCATACGTATTTTTTTACCAAATAATTATCTTAAAAAACATTAAATAAATAAACATACCGACAAGTTATAAACAGTTAAATTTCAAATTTCTTTAAACTTTTAGCCATTAAAGAAAATTCCATAATCAATGTAATTTTAAAAAAATCTTTAAAATTCCAACGTGTATTTTCAAATATGTATATAAATACATATACTTCTGAAAATAACCTAAATTCAGAACCTTAAACTTATTTTCAAGTTTTTAAAAACACTAAAACGACTTTTGTGTAATTTTTCAGTAATTTTCTGAAATCGATTCCGGATGATTTTATGCACTTCCTACTATAAGTACTAATTATATTTACTTCTCTTAAAATCAAGAAAAACTACGCTCATTTAAAAAAAAAAATATTAAAAATCTCCATTGATAAAAACTTAATTTGTTTACGATTTCAGATCATGGCGTTTTTAATATAAAAATCACAAATGCCAATATTTTCTTAGCAAAAATCCTAAAAAAATTATTTGGTTGCTGTTTTGAAAGGGATTATAAAAAACTTCCGTTTATTGGCAACAAATAATGAAAAAATCGGAGTACACAGTACAAATTATTCGAGCTCGTAAATAATTGTACCAATAATAATAATAATTTTGTTTTGATTGTCGCATTTAGGCTTGCCAGATATGAAATCCATAAAAACAGTACATCGAGAAAAAAACGGCAGTACATTAATGTAAAAAGAAGTACATTAAATTTTTTTATTTTATTTTCTTAAATGCATTCATAAAGAACCGAAATAAGATATTTTTTAATATTAAGTATTTAATATACTTAAGCACGTGTTAGTTTAACAATTTAATTATTCTAATTTAACAATTTCATTATTGTAATTTAACAAATTAATTATTGTAAATTTAAAATATTGCAAATATTTATTACTTTTTTTGTACTTCGGTAACAAGGCCATTTTTACCGTTTTCTGTTTTTAAAAAATTTAAAAACTCAAGGTGTATTTAAAATTAGTTTTTATTATTAATTCACTCCCTTAATTTTCAATCGAAATTAAACTTCGGTCTTTTCTCCAAGACATTGAACTAAAAATTCTTTCAGTTGTTTCAATGAGGAAGTGAAAATACGAATATTTTCGGAATTGAGAAATAATCAACTTTGTAGAAATTCTTTTCGTGTAATTTCTACGGGTTTTTCTTTTCAAATTTTTTTCAGCAAAATCTTTCAATGATACGAACAAATTATTTATAGAAATTAATTGAAATGTTTGAATTATGGCTAAAATTGGAAAGTTTTTCAAATTTATTGTGGTTTAGGCTGAAACGTTTTCGGAAATTAAGTTTCGTTTTCGATAGAAACTTATCTACACGCTTTTTAAAAAGGCAATTCTCCTGTTCAATATCAAAGCTGTGGCTAATTTGCAAGTTCGGCTATGAAATCATTCATTTTTGATTCTTTTGTTGTTTTAATTTTTCGCAAAGTTGCTTTACTTTCTAGAACATGTCAACTAATTTTAGGTTGCCATTATCCCCTATTTTTTTTAATGCATAATGTGTATACTGTTTCCTATGTGGTGTAAAAAGCCAAGGTTTGCTTCATCAATTTAATTTAAAAAAAATTGGCTCAAAATAGGTGAACAACAGCTTTGGAACGAAAAGTAAGCTTTTACGGCTGGAAAGTTTTTTTAAAAATCTTTCAACTTCAGGCGTCATCGAGTTGGTATATGACGCAACATTTCAAACCATTAAAAAATGCAAAATTCAAACAATACTTTCCGATTTGCAGTCTTTTAAGTGGATGTCGAAAATTTGTTGTACTTTATTTACAAACGTGTAAATAAACGTGTTTTATTTTTGTACAAAAAAAAGTACAAAATGAAGTACAAAAGCTAAAATAAAGTACAAATGCGTACTTCTTTAATGGTTATGCAGAAAGCAGTACAGATAGTAAAAAAAAGTACGCGTACTGCTGAAAACAGTACGTCTGGCAAGCCTAGTCGCATTTGATTAAATAATTTTTTTATTTTATTTAATGCAAGTTACCATTCCATACATACACAACGCATGAATTGTTATAGTTTTTAATTTAAAACATAAATAAATTCTGGCATAATTATCGTTATAAAAATTTTTTAAATACTAACTAGATTGTTTGCTTAACATTAACAGTGTTGCGATTTGTCAGAGATTTCGTTTTGTATTTAAACAAGTAAGAATGCTTTATTCGGCTATGCCGAATCTTATATACTAGGGTGTTCAATTAATTGGGTTTTATTTTTATTCGATTAAACAATTAATCGATATTTGGCATTTTTAACTTATTCGATTAAATGAATAAAATTTTAAAATTAATCGATTAATCGAATAATTCTAAAACCAGAAATTTTTTTTTTATAATTTTAGAAAAAAAGAGTACATACTTGAACAAAAAAACATTATTTTTTAAATAAAACTTGTCAATGAATCTCGAAATTGTTGCTTCATTTTGGGCACTTTGATTTTAAAAGAGTCAATATAACTTTGGATTTTTTTAAACTTTTCACGGGCATTCCATACACTGCTATGCTTCTGCAAATACAGTAGACTCGCGGTAACGTGAACTATTAAAACCTAAGCGTGTTCACGTTTGCGAAGTTGTTCATGTTTACGAAGGTGTAATTTTTTACATCTTAAAAATAAAATAGACATAAATTTAACTTAAATTCATATATTTTTTTTATTAATTCATATTCATTAATTCATATTCGTATTTGTTTTGTTAAGAAAAACAATTTACATTAAAATTATTTAAAAAAATGGGTTATCTTTTTTTGGATTTTCTTTTTTTTGCAAAAAGCTGAACACCGCTAGTCACGCTTGATCTTTTTTTTATTTTTTCTATTAAAGGGTGGTTAAATTTCAAGGGCCGATGTTGATTTTGAATAAAACACAAACTATTTAGGAAATTATTGTAATTTTATTTTATTATGATATATTGGTATTACTCAATTATGTATGGAACAAAATATCGGCCAAATGGGCGCCGCGACCACGGCGGCACACCTCCATCCGATGGTCCAAATTTTCGATGACCCTGAGGCATAATGGAGGTTCTATGCCGTTAATGTGCCGAATTATCTCATCCTTTAGCTCTTGAATTGTTGCTGGCTTATCGACGTACACCTTTTCTTTCAAATAACCCCAAAGAAAAAAGTCCAACGGTGTCAAATCACATGATCTTGGCGGCCAATTGACATCGCCATTACGTGAGATAACACGGCCATTGAATTTGTTGCGCAAAAGAGCCATTGTTTCGTTAGCTGTGTGGCAAGTGGCACCGTCCTGCTGAAACCACATATCGTCCACATACATATCTTCCAATTCGGGCCATAAAAAGTTCGTTATCATCTCACGATAGCGAACACCATTCACAGTAACTGCCTGACCGGCCTCATTTTGGAAAAAATACGGCCCGATGATGCCGCCAGCCCATAAACCGCACCAAATAGTCACTCTTTGTGGGTGCATTGGTTTTTCGACAATCACTCTTGGATTATTATTCGCCCAAATGCGGAAATTCTGCTTATCGACAAATCCACTGAGGTGAAAATGTGCCTCATCACTGAAGATGATTTTCTTCGAAATTTATCATCCATTTTCATAATAAGTCTGGATAACTTTAACACGTTGTTGGATTGTGTATCTCTCCATGGTTCAAATTGAGTAAGTCTGAAATAGAGAAATGTCAAATAAAATTCGGAAAAAAACTTGGCGTTTAGGTGTGGTTCACATTCAACATCGGCCCTTACAATTTAACCACCCTTTACATCCACTTTTTCCTTTAAAGTTAAAAAATTTTTTAGTTTTTGCGACATTTTTCACGACACACTTTATATCAAACTAAAAACAAACTAAGCAAATCAACAGCTCGCGTTACACAAAATGCCAGAATACATTTATAAGCAATCATTTACGGGGATTCCCAGTTTTTAAAGAAGTAGTGATTGCTTAAAAATGCTCAAAAGAAAAAAACTTTTTCTATGTTCCATGAATTTTACATTTGTTCACGTTATAGGGCTTTCTAACTGTGTTCACGCTACAGAGTAGTCAGTGTAAAAAAAATTATGTTCATGCTAGCCGGTGTTCACGTAAGGCGGTGTTTTTGTTATCGCGAGTCTACTGTAATTTACTGTAGAGAATCGATCGAAGTATCTTGTTTAAAATATTTATTCATTGGTCCACTTGAAGCCCCCTTTGATTTTGTTGGTGGAGCAACTTCTTCAATTACTATGTTTTAGTCACTGTGTAAGTGGTAAATAAGTGAAGTTCTTGAAGAACATCTAAGTTAATAAATTTTTGGTCACCTGTTACATTTAGCTTTATTAGCCATAGCCAAAAGATGGAATAATGTTCTTTCCGTCCAAATTCTTTCAAAGACGGAATTGGCTCCCTTTTATTTTGAGGATTGTAGCACCGCGGTTATACGACAAAATTATAAATTCCGAACTTTTCCTTTTTTTTTTAATTCGTTTTCTTAATCATTGTAATTACTCACAAATAATTTTTATTTTTCACAAGAAATAAAACTCTTCATTTGTAAAACACGTTTAACCACGAAGCAGGGTTGTTAGATGTGACGATTTTTCGTCATTTTGACGATTTTTTTGAGAAAATACAGTAAAATGACGAATGACGATTTTTTACTAAAAGTAATAGTGCTGTGACGATATTTTGGCTTCAGTAAAACATTTACAAGAAATATTTACAATTATATTGGGAACAGTCCAAAACGTAAAAATCAATTTTTCGAAATTCAAAAATTATTGAAAATTAAACAAAAAAAATTCTTCCCCCATCACAAACCGGTTGGCTTTCATTAGAAGATTATAAGTATTTTGAATTCTACAATTATGTATATGAATGCCATCGATAATGCAAAAAATATACACTGGAGCCCCGATTTGCGTCGGTTCTATTTGCGTCGCTTTTTAACAATAGGTTAAATTCGCTTTGCTTTTTTATGATTTTGATTTGCGTAGCTACATACGATTAGATTTTTTCACTGAAGTCATAACCACATGTGAAGACTTTTTCTATTTGCATGTAAAAATGCGAATTCCCATTTAGTTTTGTTAGGTAAGTTATTCTAAGTATAGTTGCGTTTTAGGAAGTAGGAAGTTGTTTAGAAAAATGAGTGCAAAGAGAAGAAAATGCATTTGGAACTAAAATTTGACGTAATAAAACATTTCAAGTGGGGTGAAAAGGCTGTTGATGTAGACAGAACCCTTGGCTTAGCAACTTTAACAGTAAAAACAAGTGATAGCGCTTAAAATTAATCATTTAAAGATAGCTCGAGTTAAAAGCAAGAGTTTTTTTTATTGTTTTTTGTGAATATGGATAAATAAATAAATTTTTGCTATGTTTTTATAAAAATATATTTTTTCTTATGTATTTCAAATGATAAATATACTTATTTTAGCCCACTTGCTGAAATGAATAGAATAAAACTTAACCATATTACATACTTTCTTTATCATTACTTGCTATAAATTTATATTTTTGAACCAATCAATGCAATAAATTGTCTATGATTTGTAAAATTTAAATACTTGACGTTTTGTTGACGATTTTGTTAAATGTTCGTGACGATTTTGACGAATTTTGTTAAAACTTTTGACGATTTTTAAGAAAAAAGCCTCACAGCCCTGCCACGAAGTAAAAATTTTACTTTAATCGCCATTTTTAATGTTTACATTTATTTTTCGCTGAAGTATTGCTAAGTTTATTTGATTTGAATTTAACATTTGATACCAATTTGACATCAAATTAATAAAACAATTTTTTTTTTTCATTATTTATGTGAAAAGAACCCGCGATGAAGAAAATTTTTGTCCGGCACTGGCAGGACATAAAATAAAGTATTAGGATAATATTTGATTAATTACACTATGCTTGTTGAAAAAACAGACAAGCTGAGCACATGGCGTTTTAACATAATCCGGGTATGCTGAATCCAGTGGTTTTTTTTAGATTGGCTCTGGTTTTCGAGATATAACGTTATATCAAAAATGGAGGAGGTTGCATGACATATGTTCGCCTAACTCAAAAACGGTTTAGTTTATTAAAGTTACTAAAAAAACCGAAACTCCGAAATAAAATTTCCTTTAAGAAATATAAAACTTTTTTTCAATATGAGCAGTCGTTTTTAAAACATTGAAAAAAAATTAATTTGTTTATCAAAATTTCGAAATTTTTGTTTTTTAAAAATTCATAAAAAATTAAAAAATGCAGCTAGGCTTCTAATTTTTTGCAGACAAATAAAAAACGAAGCTACAAATCTGTTACCAACTTTTATTCACAAGGTCGAAAATTTTAATTAATTTAAGAATTTCATAAAACGCAATATTTGTATGGGAGCCCCACTAAAAAGTGGTGATAAAGGGCAAGTATGTCTCGAGAAAATGTTAAGGACAAAAAACTAATTGAGGTGGTCATACATTTTATTTTACTAGGGGCGACCCCTGGGCCTTTATGGGACTTTTTTTCAATATATTTCTAGTCAGCATTGAACATTTTGTATGGGAGCCCCCTTAAAGAATGGAGATAGCTGGTAGGTATGTTAGAAATAAATGATTGAGATAAAAAATAAAGTGGGGTAGGTCATACATTTGACCTATCTAGAGGCATCCTAGGCGCTGCACGAACCAAACTCAAGAAACTAAACCGTTTTTTAGTTAGGCGAACATATGCTGTGCAACCTCTTCCATTTTCGAAGTAACGGTATATCTCGAAAACCAGGGCCAATCTAAAAAAAACGGCGGGCACCACTGGATTCAGCGTACCCGGATTATGTTAAAACGCCATGTGCCCGGCTTGTCTGGTTTTTCAACTAGCATAGTGTCCTGCAAGTGCCGGACAAAAAGTTTCTTCATCGCGGGTTCTTTTCACATATATGGGTGTTTATCGCTCATCTAATTGGGTAAGTGCTGCAGTGTCTCTTCTTCTTCAGCGAGTGTGGCCGCTATCATGTAAAATATTTCGAGCTAGTGGGTTCGGATGCAATTCAAGCCTTTTTAAGTATTTTACTGCATATTTCGTAATCATAGTTTTAACTAATGGAACATTGAGATCCTTGTGAATATTTGAGTTTTTAACATACCAAGGTGCAGCTGTGATTATTCGAAGAAGTTTATTTTGGCGCCTTTGAATTTTTTCGATATTAGAGGCCGAGGCAGTGCCCCATAACTGAATACCATAGCACCAGATTGGCTTTAAGATAGAGTTCATTTAACCTTTATCCTCTATTGTTTTAACCATATTTCTAGTTGAAATATATGATCCTGTAAGTAACGTGATGCTTCATGACGGTTTTCGTGCACGCTTAAAAGGCTGTGTCGTCCGCAAATGTTGAAGTTTGTGTGTAATTGTTTGTTGGCATGTCCGAAGTATAAATTAAGTATAATAGAGGGCCCAGAATGCTGCCTTGTCCAGCGCCAATTGCCTGAGGTGAACTTAAGAATTTTCCTTCTTTAATAATAAATTGACGAACGACTAAGTAGCTTTCTAGCAGCTTGTGCGTGTTTGCTGGTAAATGTTGAAGAGAGCGGAGCAATATTTTTTTTCTTCAAAGGCTTTTCTTATGGCGTTTACTATCAGATGGGTTTGTTCAATTGTGCTACGGTTTCTTCTGAAACCGAATTGTTGGTTAGGCATACACCCATTGTCATTTAAAATTGATATTATCAATACCAGGTGCCTTCTTGGTGTTTAATTCACAAATAGCCTTTTCTATTTCTCTTATCTCAAATCTTAGGTGAATAGCTGCTCTAACATTAACAGGCGGTTACTCATCCGCTATATCGTCAGATATATTTGGGGTAAATTCGTTTTTCAAATGATTAACAAACAGGTTTCGTTTTTCATTATCACTTCTTGCCCAACTTCCATTCAGATTTCATAATGGTGGTTTCGAGATTTCTAGCTGCACGCCATAATGAGTAATCTGATTGTGGAGTTTCATCCAGGGTCTTGAGATATTTTTCCACGGAAGCCGTTTTCTGAGACTGCAGTAATTTTCTTAGCCTTTTTGTACACTCTTTTAATAACTTCTTAATTTGAGGGAATCTGTGCAATTGTCACTCTCTTCGAACTCTCCTTTTTTCATTTAAGAGTCGCTCGACATCTGTGGAATAGATTTTATTATTATTGGTTTTTGCTGGAATGTTGAACAGCTAGTTCAAGATAACTGTCAAAATTGACAATTGAGAGGTCCACATTCTCCGGTGTGCTAAGCGGAATATTTTCTGTGCAATGGGTACTGAGATATTTTTTATATTTTAACCAATTTATATGTGTAGCTGACGTCGCTAAGTAACCAGTCGGAGATACAACTCTATTGGGGTTCATTATAGTAACAATTGTAGGTGTGTGGTCGGAAGATGATTCTGAGGAAGCTTCAACATGAATCATGTCTATGGGGATGCTTTGAACCACGCCGAAATCGATGTAATCTGCAATTTTTGCCGATCAGAAGGCCAATATGTTGGTTGGCCGCTCGCGACAACATTTAAATTCATTTTAGAGATTGATTGTATTAAACAAAACACGACCCTTTGGTGTTATTCGTCGTGACCCCCAGAAGGTATGTTTAGCGTTATAATCGCCAGCAGCCAGGAAGCTGGGTCCCAATGACTTATAATATTGGCTTTCTGATATTGCAAATCTAGGTGGTGAGTTTAAGGATGAAATTACTATGTTTCGATTTAGCTCTTCAACACAAATGTTCGTTGCTTAGAAATAATCTTCACGATGATCACACATTAGGTAGTGTTTGATTCGCTTTTTTCTTAAAATGGCAACACCTCCTCAAGCTCTATCTCGAGGGTCCTTAGTATCAGATAGTGTATAACCATTGATTTTTAACGTATTTCTTGAGGTCAAATGAGTTTCAGAAACCATCATGACATCAATTTGTTTATTTTTAAGAAAGTATTCTAATTCATTTTTATGTTGGCGGATGCCGTTTGCGTTCCAAAAATAAATTTTTAAACAGAGATTATTTACTTTATGGCTTGTTAAGTACAGCTTGCAATAACATCAATTGCATTCTAAGAATTTCCTGCATCATATTACCCATTGTGTTTGTAAAATTATTTACTGTTTGCACTTATGTTTCCATGGTTTTTTCTAGACGACTTAAATAAAAAACTGGAGTTTCATCATTACTTGGCGAAGCACCTTGCATTGGCAGATGATTTGACTTTAGGATGTTAGCATAAAAGGTTCTGTTATTACTAGGCTGCGGAGCCTGAATGTCATTAGTGTTTAACTGATTTGGTACCTGCATTTGAGGGGGATTAGTTTTCGGTCCAGCCGACTGCTTGACGATAGTGTATACAGGGCATCCTCTATAATTGGCAGTGTGATTACCGCCACAGTTGCTACATTTTTTTACGTTGGGGTCGGTTTTAGACTTATCGCAAAGAACTGTACCATGTAATTCTCCACATACGATGCAAACAGGGGGTCAAATAGCAGTATGGCCAAATTCTTGGCAGTTTAAACACTGAACAGGCCCATTTCTCTTGTGCGACTACTCTATCGTGATTTTTCTGTACAGTATATATTTCAAATTATAAATAGGATGCGTTTCGTTTTTTTTTTTAGCTTAACGTCGCCGGGTTCTAACTCCACTCGAAATAGTGGCTGGGGATTTTTTTCCTTATTTTTAATATTTACCACATTTTTTATTTTAAAACCTTTCTCTTCTAAAAATGTTTTTATCTCTTCTGGGTCCACGCATGCGTCAATGCCCTTAATCACTACCTGAAGACCCTTACTTTTCTTCAGTTGGTATGTATAAAAGCTTTTTTTAAGTGCTTCGAATTTGTTAATTAATTTGCGAAAACCATTCTCATGATTAACCTGTATTTTTGTCTCGTTTATACTACCACGCTTGATTGCAGCTACGTAAAACGAATTTTCACCTATTACCGAGATCACGCTCTTTATTAGCTCACTTGGGTTTTGCTCACTAAGATAAATCGGGGGTGGCTTAGACGAGTTTATGACGTTTGGTGCTTTAGAGGATTCATCCTACAGAATTGCAAAACGATTTTGCGAATTTATTTTATCAAAAGATGGTACTTTTGAGGCCGAAGCAACTGCTGCAGAGGTAGGGCTTCGACCCCGTTTAAGCTCTGTTATATATCTATCAATGTCAACTTGTACTGGAGGCTTTTGAGAAATTTTTACTTGAGTTACAGAGTTTTCCATAGCGGCTGTTTTTGGGTTAACCGTATCATCACTTATTAAAGTAGTTTTTGGCACTGCAGCATTACTTGCAGTTAACAGATTTGTTATTGTATAACGATCGACCGTATTTGTAAACAAAGAGGGTGATAGGGAAAGCGTTCGAGTAATAGGTTTAGCCGTTAAGTAATTGCTATCATCGATTCTTTGTTTTGTTTCTACATTTGTTTTGTCAACACTCACTGTAACATAAGCATTTTTTTCATTCTGTTTTATTGTTTTTGCATTATACGCATTCATAAGAATGTATGTATGTACATTAGGGTGGCCGTTATTTTTTTTATTTTGATTTCTTATATTCTCTCCCCCTAAATCGGTTCAGTTTTATGTAAAAAAAAATACAAAAAAATTTCGTAGCGATAAGTTGTGTTTTAGGGGAGGCGTCCGTCCCTCAAAATTTGCCATCAAGCCATTTATTCAAATGTAATTTGTTTGCGTATGACTATCTTCTAAAAACAACATTTTACAAGAATATGATATATGGCAATATTTTAGCTCTTCTAGTCAACAACATAAGGCTCTAAGAAAGTTTTTTGCTAAAATCAATATTTTAGAAAATAATTAAGAAAATAAAAACAAAATACCAAACATTTTATATACGTTTTATATATATAAAAGGGGGATTTAATGTCGGCCTGCAATTTTTAATAGTCCATTGGGTAACTGCTTCAACAACACGGGCCTTTGTTTGCTGGTCCACATCTACCTTATGATTACATACCGGCGTCCATTCCTTATAGCATTTATGTTTAACCAAAATTGAAGTAGAACTAAATTTATATGCGGTATTACAACACTTGCATGCTACTATCTTGCTATTTATTGATCCATTCATTTCTACCTCTCCAAGAATTTCCCAGACCTTGCTTTTTCCTAATTTTGGAACAATTTTGTACTCTCCACTGTCTATTTTAGCTTTAATTTGGGCCACATCTAAAACTTCCGGGATAACCGACTGCAAATTTTCTGTTGAAACCTAAGTTCGAGTACATTAAAAAATTTGTCAATTGAATATCAATTGATATGTACATAGATAAAATTAATTAGAAAGTTTTGACAAGTAACACATGTCACTAAAACTATTTAAATAAAAAACCCGTTTGCAAAAAAGTAAACGTGAGGAAACAACGAATTATTTTATTTATTAAAAACTTGCATCATACATAAAATACAATTTTTTTTTATAAAATGTTACATATTATCTACCAAAAAAAAGCACGTACAGTAAAAAGCTGTTATGCTACATACTAGCGAGACAAGCGTGAACCGTTATTAATTATATTTACTTACATTCATTTTCAAGTTTTTAATATCTTTCTAAAAAAACAATCACGTGGTCAGGCTCCTAAGACACTTTCAAAACTAACAACTAAATTTCTCATAAACTCATTCCTCCTTTTGTTTTTCATCTTTCACCTAAAAATGTGTGTTTTTTATGAGTTCGTTTCATTTCAGGGCCGTGTACAGTACATTACAAGACAATTAAATCTTGTCATGTTCCAAAGATTTGTATTATTCAAAAATGCAAATGACAAACAAAAAAAAAACATATTTTGCAGCTTAATTATTGTTTATATTCCAAATATGTATACTATACATATATGTGCATAAGTATATCTACATATGTGTTAAAATTTAAATTACACATGGGCAAAGCATGAAAATAATTACATGAATTTACTGAAGTGGCAACATTGCTATTGAGTATTAATAAAAATAAATGAGAGAGAATGAAAACTATGAAACAAAGCCAGTTTCATTGAACAACCTCTGTGTGTTTATGATATGAAACGAAATGTGTTCATAGCAGCATGATAAAAAAAAAACAACAGTTTGTTCGGTAATCACAATTTTATTCGAACACGACTTTCAGTGAATAAGCATTTCAGTATGTTCATGAATGAAGTTGTTCCTGCAGCCCTTTAATATACATATCGTCATATTAAACGCAAACGGACGTAGCTACACACAATTTCGAAATTGAGTTTTTTTTTATCGATTATGGTTCGTTTTATCAAAATACATGTTCGTGCAAAATTTTAGATTCCTACGATCAAAAATTTTATTAATGAAATTCAAACGCCAATTACACCTTGTTATTGATTTTGTAAAGTTTTTTGCTTCTCCTGTAACGAAAAATAAAAAGTGTAGTTATAAAGTGTAGAAAAATAAAAGTGTAGTCCGTTTGCATTCAATATAACGATATGTTAAAGGGAAGTAGGTAACAAACACCAGTAACAAATGCCAATTTTTTTTAACATATTTTTGTCATACGCTTGGCCTGCCGTTTCTTGTAAAAAATTGTGAATTGTTTAAATTACAAAGTAAACTTGCAAAGTAAATTATTCAAAGTAAAAAAGTTATTTGCCATTAGTGTTAAGGAAAAAAATTCATTTACTTACGTCCTTTGCAACTATTGAAGAACAGAGCTTAAAAATTATCTAGAAAAAAAGAAAAAATGGCACCGCCAAAAAGCGGAATCAGGATACTAGAGGTAAAGGAGGGTGTTCTGATGGCGGCTCCAGAAAACGCGGTTGTAGATTTTCTGGAAACAACAGAGGTGATGTACTAAGCGGTGTTGTTAAAAGGATTGGTGGTCCATCAGGCATCGTTTAAGATTTAATGGAGGTAATGAAGGAACACATTATAATATTAAACCGCCAGATGACTTCAAGCTTGTAGTTGGATTTTTAAATTTAAAAAAATGTCTGTTGGGCATTTCCACGCAAAACGACCATTCGCATGAAAAACAAAATTTACATATTTTTAATAAAAAACGGTAAGTTCATGTCAAGGAGAAAATAAAGATTATGAACATATAAAAAATTTAATTTTTTTATTTTTTTTATTAATTTTACAACACTTTTAAATGAGCATAAACTAAATACTCTTTTCTAGCTCTTTGAACATTCGTCGCAAGGCGAATTCATGTAAAAGGTGGTGTCGATACTACAACAAGTAACAACACCAAAAACACAACAATGTATTTATTTGTTGCTTTCGTTGATCCATATGTCAAAATCACAAGGAACTTTTGACATTTCTCTCTCTAATTAAGAAAAAAAGTAGCACAGCTGTGTTTTCAACGCCACCTGAAAAATGAATTCGTCTTGATTCGTCGTTTATTTTGAATTTTTTTTTAATCCCTTTCTGAGAATTATTAAAAACCTTTATCTCTGGAAATATTAGTTACACTCTTGCTTACTTTTTGTTGAAGTTTCTGGTTTGTAGGTTTTATAATAAGAGTTTTATGGATTAATATATGATGGGGTATAAGATGTATAATGAAAAAGTTTCACCACTAGTGGTGGTGGAGAGTATAACAAGCTTTTAGCAGAACATGTATGTTTTTAATGTTTATTGCCTGTATTCGTAAAAATTTTTTCAATTCAATAACACTGTGTGTAATTTTTTAAGTCATGGAAAAATAACCATATACGGACCCGTTGGTCCTAAAGTCATGCACTTTTTTTTATGGGCCCCCAAAGATTTGGGGCCTCGGAGTCATTTTTACAAAAAAGTGATCCTTTTCTCAGGCTCATATCTTGCAAACCGTTCGGAATTTTTATTTACCCTTCAGGTTCAGGTCGATAGTTTGCAAGCCGTTCGAAATTCAGGGAAACAGTCAACTACAAAAATGTACCTAAGATCTCAATTTACAACTTACTGGAGCATATGAACTTCCTAGGAATTATTCTTAACACCGGTTAGGTAGCGCTTAGGTAACCGCAAAAGTGAAAAGTTTCCCGAATAGTTTTTAATTTCATTTGTTTTTTCTTTACGTCAACTTTGGGATATGGTTATTTTTTTTGTCGTGTTGCACTGAGTAATCGTTTGTAAATATATGTGGGTATATGCATGGTGAAATAAACAGGTGGCAGCACTACGCCAGATGACGATTTTTTGCTCTTGCATTGTTTGTCTGGGTTTATGTCAAAGTTTTGTTTATGTTTACAAAGTCAACGTTTTGTGCTGTGATTATTGTATTTTATTAAAGTTTTTGATAATTTTAAATTAAAAATAAATAAGATATTGACCATAATTAAATAAAAATTGGCATATTTATTTCATCACGTTCACCGGCACGCTTTGATTTTTGTTTAATGTATTTTTTGACGTAAACGGTGATGTAATTTCCATTTTTGTTGTAATGTTGTATTTGTTGCCGTAACGATGCCACCTGCTTATTCCACCATGGGTATATGTGCACATACAATCTCAGCTGCCAGATCAAATGAATTTTCAATTCAGCGATTTGTGTTACCATATCAGCAAAGTAAAATTTTTTGCCTATCTTTTTCATAGAAAAGCATTGATACAACAATGTTTTTTGTTTTTATGAGGCACTTAAAAATAATATTTTGTATTAAAAATTAACAAAAATGAATGTTGACCAAAAATCGAATGCTGTTATCCACAATATGCACTTAAGCAAAATGCACGTACACGATTTTTTTCTAACAAAATGTAGCCATCATACCCAATGCCTTGTATTTTGTGCAGATAGGCAAAAAATGCAGTTAAGTGAAATGCAGCTAAAAAAAAATTGATGATAGTATTGAAGCTATTCGGACTTGCTCTTGGGCGGAACTTGAAAGCCATTGGGGTACAACAAAAAGTTATCGACTGCATGAGGCGTCACAAGCGAAATGCACTTCTGGTGTATTAAACAAATATACACATTTTAGAAAGCCATTTGGTTCCAAGTTGGTATGTATGACAACGCTCATGACAACGAATAATCTTTTGTGTTGGTTAGATTTTATGTAACTCTTGATAAGTGCATGTTTTTATAAACGTTTTAAGGTAGATATGAACTTTAAGCAACTATATCCCAAAGTATAGTGCTTTAATGGCAATTTTAAGACATTTTGCTTAAACACGCTATGTTTGAAGATTGCATAAAAGTCTATTCCAGAGAGCTGTCATTTCAAACTATAAAGCAAGTAGAAAACAATATTTACAATATTTAATTTTAAATCGTTTTAAAACTTTTATTACTTTTTTATTAACCTACATTTCTTCAACTTTTGAGCCTATAGAGACAATTTTACAACTTGTTCTTGCTGCAGAGAACTTTCTTGAACTTGCGTACAGTTTTAATTTTATTAAAATCGGCTTAGCAGTTATTGAGAAATTTAAGGTCAATGTTGAACTGTTGATATATTAAGCATTTAGTAAGAAAATTGAGAATTATGGTATTTTTGCCATAATTCTCAATTTCCATTATGATATCTTTATTCATGTCAGATTTATAAAATGTCAAAACTTAAAAAAACTATTTTTTACTCATGTTGAAAGCCCTTTTATTCATTTACACTATAGAAATAATAATTTTAATGTTTGACATTCCATAAATCCAACATAGAAAGAGATATCACAATGCAATTTTGAAGTTATGTAGACCGAATGGATCTTAAAACTGTGGACTTAAAAGATTAAGAAACAACCCAAATTTCTAATCCTGAAAACTCGCTTTAAAAAGTTTTTTTTTAACGAAAATGGCAAAACTGCTACTATTTACCACTCAAAATTGATCAAAATTTTCCAGAAAATCATGGACATATTAGAAAACATTACTGTTCTAATTTTATAAAAATCGTTGTGTTGAATTACCAGAAAATATTGTTTTATCAGCGAAAGAACATAGCCATCTTTTGGTGAAATAGTAAAAATGAGTATTCATATGTATTCCCTTTCTACGACATTCGACTTGAATATACCACTATACTTAAAGTCTGCTTTCCTAACAATATACAAAATGTTTAACCCACTATTGATAACCGTTTGATATTTAACATAATCCAACCGATTAAAAAACTAGAAAAACGGTTAAAAAATCTGAATATCTCTAAAGCATATTTTTTGTAGGTCAGCTTAAGTCAAATTAGTTGCAATTAAAGTTTTTTTTTCCCGGACTTTTTCGATTCCCGGGAAAGCGGGAAACTTTTTTAAATTTCCCGGGATCCCGGGATCCCGCTCCATATAAATAATATAAAGTAAATTTTGTTATTAATTAATGAAAAAAACTTTATAATTGAAGATTGAAAGAGGAACTTGAATTATTATTACCTCACGCCCTTATTCCCTATTATTATGCTTTTATTCAGTATTATTATGCTCTGGATACAAGATAAAAAGATAACATAAACATAACAATTTAATTCATAAAGCAATAATAAAAACAAAAGATACTCAAGATATGAAATCAAAAAGTTAATTAATAAAATAGATAAAATATTTTAGAGAAATATATAACATTTTTAAAGGCTTAGGAAATAACTTTCTGACACACTCAAAGCGCTTAGTAAGTCGGCAAAAAGTATATTCCTGATTTTATTTACTAATTATCATGTTTCCGCGAAATTTCGTTCATTTTTTTACCGAGGTTGGACAAATAGTTAAAAGTGCATGCTTCGGATTCACAATCAGAAGCAATTTTTTCTTTTTTATAAACAACGTCTATATCAGTCAAATGTATGTGAAGGTTGATGCAAAAATAGCATCAACCGGACTGCTTCTTACAAACCTTTTCATTTCAATAGGTCCATTTGTAATCTTTAGGACAATGTGTTTTTCAAGTTGTATGTTGTAGTATCTTACACGAGTTTCCAAAATGTTATTTTATTTCGGTTTCATCGCACTGCACGGGTATATAAACCAACACAAATTGAAATTGAAAATTTGTGTTTATCACCTAATAAACATATCGCTCCTTCATTGCATCATAGTCATATATCAAAATTTTAAGTAACTTTAGCAAAGTTTTCCTTCATACCTTCTCGTATTATATCTCAAACTGAACCGAAGTTATAGCAAAATATATCTTTAAATCGGTACATTTTGAAAACTTTAATCGCATTTTGCCAAGATCGTTTGTTTTTGTAGATATGACTATGTTGCAACAAAAGGAGCGATATGTTTAGGCATCTCCTGTTTTTAAGACTTGTTAATGGACAATGAAACTTTACTGCCTGCATCTTCTTTTGAATTAATGTACTTTATTAACTCTTCACTTCACTAAATGTAATAATTATCAACTGTTGCACTGCCCATTCTGCTTTTAGTAGATTTATTGCATCAGGAGACATTGATTTAAATACATGTACTCACTTCTTGTAATTGATCTAAACCACAACCCATCCACAGATGCTAATTTTTAGAGAATAGAAAACAAAATTTCAAAGTATAAATAGCTATTTTCTGAAATTATGAGGAATTTTTTATTTCCCGGGATCCCGCAAGAAAAATCCCGGGAAAACGGGAAATCCCGGGAAAAAACCCTAGTTGCAATCCATTAATATATTTTTTTAATTGGCAAATTTTTTAAAAACTTGGATATCCGAGGCCATCAATTTTAGAGGACCACAAGTCACTCTGACGACTCTATGGACCCGTGTTTTTTTCAAATCAACTAAAAAATTGCCCGGCTTTGACAGTTTCAAGACAAGAATTGCATCAGTTGCATAACTATTTTTTAAAACAAAACGTTAGTAAACCATTGTGTTATATTTCAGTAAAATTAAAAGAGCAAAAAAACATGTTGCGAGTAATTTCATTAAAATGAAAAAAGTTTTCAACAGACAGTTCCAACCAGTTGCAAAAGTATATATGAGGCTAAGGAAGACACTTTCCGGTGGTACTAAAATCTCTACAACCCCTTTTGACCCTAACAACTTCTATTCCTCTGAATTTCGGATTTAACTAAAATATAGAACATTAACACATCAGGTATAAAAGATGCAATTATGCAACGAATTATTTCTTAAAGGCTACTATTCCTCTAAGATAACAAATCAAATTTCAATCCATTATTGATAACAGTTCGCGAACAATCAGAATTTAATTCTGGTTAAATTTACAAAAATTACATTTTTGTATATTAACATAAAATATTTGTTTCTAGCAGCATGCCACAACCAAAAATTACCAATATTTTAATCCAGTTTATCGGATACCTAAGTTCTAATATGTTTGCTATCGAATGGCATTACAATTTTTAAAATTGGCGATAGCAAAACATTGGACTTTTGGCCGATGCAATTAAATTTTCAGCCACAGTGCGGGGGTCCCTGGAAAATCATTCACCCAGCTGAGTATAAAGCTCAGTGTTGCCAATCCGTGTTTAATACACATATTGTGTGTAATTTCTACTTGCATGTGCAGCCTATGTGTTATTAGGTTTATGTGTAATCTGTGTGTGATTTTGAAAATTTCCGAATAAAATTGTTTATTCACATGGATTTTAATTTCGGATCATAATTTCCCTGTGAATAAAATAGCGTGCCTGATTTTAAAAACCTGTGTTATTATATTCCGAGTTTTCATTTGATATTTATTGGTATTTAACCAAAAGCATGTTCATGTGCGATAGTTAGAGTTTCTTTACGGGATTTCCCGTCCCGGGAATGCAAACTGTAGTGGGATAAATGGTTTCCGAGAGTATGTTTTATATGGGGCGTATACAAAAATAAGAACCGATCTTCACAAAATCTAGTGGTGTGATTTTGAGACTTATAAAAGTAGATTATGCTAAATTTCACCACAGAAGCATTATTCGTTACGCTTTACTTACATGATTTCCGAGAGTGGTCTTAGGTAAATTATGGACCGACCTTAACGAAATTTAGTGACATATAAAACGAATTTTTTGAATTTAAATGGTAATCGGTGCATTCCGGCACCAATTTATGTTAGTTTTTTGTAAATATTTTACGGAGGTTGTACCACATTTGCGTGCATAATTTTTTTCTTACTGAACCGATTTTGCTGGAATTCAATCCCATGCTGCCTAGAACTAAAAACAATTTCATACCCAAATGGCTAGATGGAATTAGATTTACTGAAGGACCCAGAATATACACATATCGCAATTAATCAACAAGACGAGAGTCGTACAGAAGGGCTTAGGGCAGATTGGAGGGGAGCATTCCTGCTTGATGGCCAGGACTTTATGACCTGGCTATGACGGCGCGAGAACGCGCGTGCTACTTGGGACCAGATAAGGACAGTGATATCGGTCATTACGGGTCACTGGGAAAAAAGGGACTCAAGCGTGGAGAATGGGTCTTGATTATAATGACTACTGTGGAAGTTGTCATGATGAGGAGAAGGAGGAGACGGTGTTTTACTTCCTCTGCCAATGCCCCGGTCTGGGAGACATTAGGTTTACAAAAATAGCGAAAATTCGCGAAAATTTTTAAAATTTCAAATAGCCCATAAAATTGATCAAAAGTTCCTAAAAAAATAAGGAATGGAAAAATGCGGCGAAAATTGTTTAATGAGCGGCAATTCGCAAAGATTTACAAACAGTGGCATGGTGGCAAAATTTACTATTTATTCACGCCTATCGTGAATAATTTTTTCCCCTTTTCACATATTTGCGATCATGAAAAAAAGTAGTTCCTCGTATAAATAGAATATTAAGGGCTAGATCCGTTAATAAGGCACAAACCGATATATTGGTTAACAAAAAGCAAAACAATAAGTCGATTGCCTGCGGATTTGTGAATCTTTCGAAAATATTTTACTATGTACATAACATTTTAAAAGTGCAAAAAACTAACGTTGTAATCAAACTATCCCTCTAATACAAAATATTTAACTTTATTATTCTAACTTTTCTTTAAAATATATTAGTGTTGTTGGCGAGTTGTTCGTATTAAAAGACTATTATTTAATACAGTTATAAAATTCAGTTTATTAAATTAAAATGAACAAAACTAAATTTGAATATTATTAAATTATGTACTTTAAATTATTAAGAAAATGTAAGAGACTTTTCTAAAGCGCGAGCAAAAACGAAGTGTCAAAAACATGAACTGCTTGTTAACACGGTAGTAACACTGCGGCCACACGATCAAGTTGTTCTTGACAGTCTTTAACATATACTGCTTGTCAAAATTTACAAAAATTGAAAGCTGTGACGTAGGCTGCACTCAATTTGTAAGCAATTTACTTTCAAGATGTCATAAAAAAAAACAATTTATAAAGACTAACATGTAATCAGCTGTTAAATTGATAGTAAAATTGCCAAACAAATGGAGAGGTGAAATTGAAAGCAATCTCGTGGTCAATTTAAAAAGTGTGAGTGGGTTAGTAAAAAAGTGAGAGTGTATTGCAAATTGAAAGGCAAAACTTGATCGTGTGGCCACCAAGTAATACCATGTTCACACGGACAGCAATATTCGTGTTTGGCTCTCTTATTCCTGTTTCGCGCCCCAAACATGATTGAAACGACTTGTTTCCCCATACAAAATTTTGAGAGCGAAACAGGTCGTTTCATTTTGAAACAGGCTGCGAAACAGGAAAAATGTACTATCATCTCCAATTTTGATAACATTTATCGTTTGTTTATCTGAACTAGCTCTCAGAAAAATCAAAACAAAATAAAAATTGATATTTAATAAAATAAAGTGATAATTATAACATAATAATATTAATAAAAGTATTAAATAATATATTTTTAAGTTTTATTTAATTTTTTTATCTATTTAAAAACAATCACACTAACAACAGAAAAAAATGTCAAAATGAAACAAGAATGAATCGTATGAACAGCATATTTGGCAAACTAGTTTTAGAGAGCGAAACGAGTGGTTTATATCGTCGTATGAACATAGCATTAAAGAAACATGCTTTTTGTTTAGTATGCAGTGTTGCCAGTCACCACAGTGTATATTTTGAACAAAAACTTCATTGAATTTTAATTTTTTTTAATCTTTATTCTTTTTTACATTCACTGGAACTGATAGCGTGAAAAATTTTTCACATGAGATTCACGATTGCTTTTTTCCCTTCGAGGGGAATGAAAATTTCATGGGAACAAAAATTCCACTTGAAATTGGCGAAAAATTGCAAAATTTGAAACTAATTTGAGATCGCTAAATTACATAAATTAATTATAAGTGTTGATCGACCTTTTTTGATTACTCTCAATAGTTTATATAGTTTCCTATATGCAGGCTTTCAAGGTCATTAATTTAATGTAAATAAAAGATTATTTATTTCATTCTCAATAAAATCCGACGTTTCGTTGGTATTCTTTCCAACTTCTTCAGGCATTGAGTTTTTATTAAAATCTGGCAACATTGTAAAAACACAAATTAAAAAGTAGTCAATAATAACAATTATTATAATCTTAATTTTTGACAAATTTACTTACAATAACCTTTTTCGTCAGTTTACATCATTTATAAATTATATCACAGTATTTTGTATAGGTGAACAACACAACACAACACAAAACTTAAATATTAAAATAAATGTATGTAAAATTAAAAAATTATCACAGAAAATTTGTCCTTTTTTGATCACAGTTGTTTTTATTACTAAAGTATTGCAATGGTGTAGTTTGCATTTGTATTGTCTTTGTCTTCTTTTGTGTTTATTGCACTTGTCGATTTTTGTTGTAATCTTAAGCTCTCCAACGTGTATCATTTATTTTCCCTTTTCTCTTTATCTAAAATTCTTACTTTTTCAAAGTTTGGCTTGTGTCCGTTTTCAATGCAGTGTTGTGCAAGTGCAGTTGATTGTTTTCCTCTTTTTATATCAGCTTTATGTTCGTCTATTCTCACGCCTAAATTTCTCTTTGTTGTACCAATGTAGATTTTTCCACACTCCTCATTATCACCGCCGTCACATTCAATTTGATAAACAACATCACTTTGATCCCTACACTCAATCTTTGTTTTTGTTTGTGTAAATAAATTCTGTATTGTCTTGTTTGATTTATGCGCGAATATTATTTGTTGGTCCTTTATTATCTCTCTCAGTTTGTTGTTCTCAGTTAATCTTGGAATAAACGGTAGACTATAGTATTTGGCGTTGCCAGATGTGTCATTTTTGTTTTTTCCCCTGATGAAATATTATTTTTGATTTTAGTCAGTAATGAATTGATCAACCCCTTTGGAAAATTGTTTTTCATTAAAATATCCTTTATTCTTGTCATATTCTTAAATTGAAATTTTACGTTGCTTATTTTTATAACTTTGTCAATTAGATTCATTGCTGTATTTATCTTCTGTTTCATGGGTTGTGTTGAGTGGAAATTCATCAAGCGTCCAAAAGCAATTGGTTTCAAATACCAATCTGTTATTATTTTGCCATTTTGTCGGAATATCTTCATATCCAGATATGGTATTGCATTGTCCTTCTCCCTCTCTAGAGTAAATTTCAGTTTGCTATGATATGAGTTAAATGTTTTCAATATTATGTCTTCGTCTTTATATTTTATTATGGCTAACAAATCATCCACATACTTTGTGATCAGTCTTATTCGTATATTGTTCATTTGTAGTTCTTCGATGCATTGTTCCATTAAGTGGTCCAATATAATGTCGGCTACAGTCGGTGATAATGGGTTGCCCATTGGCATCCCGTATGTCTGTTGGTATAATTTGCCATCATGCATAAAATAATTATTATCATTTAAGCAGAATTTAAGTATTTTTAGAAATTGTGTCCTTGGTATTTTAGTGTGATTTTGTAGCACATTCCATTTTGTCATGATATTACTTATCGCTAGGTGTATAGGTATGTTTGTAAATAACGATACCACGTCCAATGATACAAGAATCTCATCTTCGTCCAATGTAAGTATATCCAGTTTTGTGTTTAGTTCTAACGAGTTTTTTATGTTAAATTTGTCGAGTATAATGTTTTTTAATATATTCCCAATATATTTTGATAACCCATAGCAGGGTACTCCTACCGATGATGATATTGGACGAAGTGGGTTACTAGGTTAATGGATTTTCGGAAGTCCATACAGTCGGGGCGCCGTTGCGGCACTTGATGTCAATATTTTCTTATCATATCCACTTATATATTCTTTTCTATATAAGTCTATAATAATTTTGTTGTTGGGGAAGCAGACTGAGAGACTTAAATATCTCTTAACCTGCAGAAAGAGGAGTCTCATAGCAAAACATTCGGAAAACACGACGAAGATCACGAGACATTTATTTACATCCACTAAGATATCACGGGAACTAGATAAGGTTGAACGTACATTTCATATGAAGATACTGAATTTGGAGATAAAAGAGACAAATTTTAATTTAAATGATTTGAAGAGCGAGATAGGGAAAATGAGACATCTGATTGCACAGTCCATAGGTAAGAGGGAATTTGAAGACTTTATGACGAGACAAAAATCTAGATATATGAAGATCACAATGGAGAATAAAAAATCACATTTGTTCAAAATTGAAAATTTGAAGAAAGAAAAATTGGCGAAATATAACCTTACATTCAATTCCGATTGGTTTGTCAATAATACAGCAATAAAAATTCCTGATGATAGTAAATGGCTTCTTTCTCTCGGTTCAAAGTTTGCTTCACCAATCAACAATAAAAACTTTTGTACGATCGGATTAATAGCAGATTTAGAACAGTGGGTACAAACTCTCACTCACAAAGGACAAACAACAAAATTATTATAGACTTATATAGAAAAGAATATATAAGTGGATATGATAAGAAAATATTGACATCAAATGCCGCAACGGCGCCCCGACTGTATGGACTTCCGAAAATCCATTAACCTAGTAACCCACTTCGTCCAATATCATCATCGGTAGGAGTACCCTGCTATGGGTTATCAAAATATATTGGGAATATATTAAAAAACATTATACTCGACAAATTTAACATAAAAAACTCGTTAGAACTAAACACAAAACTGGATATACTTACATTGGACGAAGATGAGATTCTTGTATCATTGGACGTGGTATCGTTATTTACAAACATACCTATACACCTAGCGATAAGTAATATCATGACAAAATGGAATGTGCTACAAAATCACACTAAAATACCAAGGACACAATTTCTAAAAATACTTAAATTCTGCTTAAATGATAATAATTATTTTATGCATGATGGCAAATTATACCAACAGACATACGGGATGCCAATGGGCAACCCATTATCACCGACTGTAGCCGACATTATATTGGACCACTTAATGGAACAATGCATCGAAGAACTACAAATGAACAATATACGAATAAGACTGATCACAAAGTATGTGGATGATTTGTTAGCCATAATAAAATATAAAGACGAAGACATAATATTGAAAACATTTAACTCATATCATAGCAAACTGAAATTTACTCTAGAGAGGGAGAAGGACAATGCAATACCATATCTGGATATGAAGATATTCCGACAAAATGGCAAAATAATAACAGATTGGTATTTGAAACCAATTGCTTTTGGACGCTTGATGAATTTCCACTCAACACAACCCATGAAACAGAAGATAAATACAGCAATGAATCTAATTGACAAAGTTATAAAAATAAGCAACGTAAAATTTCAATTTAAGAATATGACAAGAATAAAGGATATTTTAATGAAAAACAATTTTCCAAAGGGGTTGATCAATTCATTACTGACTAAAATCAAAAATAATATTTCATCAGGGGAAAAAACAAAAATGACACATCTGGCAACGCCAAATACTATAGTCTACCGTTTATTCCAAGATTAACTGAGAACAACAAACTGAGAGAGATAATAAAGGACCAACAAATAATATTCGCGCATAAATCAAACAAGACAATACAGAATTTATTTACACAAACAAAAACAAAGATTGAGTGTAGGGATCAAAGTGATGTTGTTTATCAAATTGAATGTGACGGCGGTGATAATGAGGAGTGTGGAAAAATCTACATTGGTACAACAAAGAGAAATTTAGGCGTGAGAATAGACGAACATAAAGCTGATATAAAAAGAGGAAAACAATCAACTGCACTTGCACAACACTGCATTGAAAACGGACACAAGCCAAACTTTGAAAAAGTAAGAATTTTAGATAAAGAGAAAAGGGAAAATAAATGATACACGTTGGAGAGCTTAAGATTACAACAAAAATCGACAAGTGCAATAAACACAAAAGAAGACAAAGACAATACAAATGCAAACTACACCATTGCAATACTTTAGTAATAAAAACAACTGTGATCAAAAAAGGACAAATTTTCTGTGATAATTTTTTAAATTTACATACATTTATTTTAATATTTTATGTTTTGTGTTGTGTTGTTCACCTATACAAAATACTGTGATATAATTTATAAATGATGTAAACTGACGAAAAAGGTTATTGTAAGTAAATTTGTCAAAAATTAAGATTATAATTATTGTTATTATTGACTACTTTTTAATTTGTGTTACAATGTTGCCAGATGAAAAGGTGTGAAAACGTTGGCAAAAAGATCTGTAACTTTGTTTTTTTTAGATATTTTTTTTTTAAATTTCTGTTTTTTTCATTATTTTATTTAAAAACATTTTTTTACTTTAGTTAATTGAAAGTATGAAAAAAAATTTTTGTATAATGGTATACAACTGGGACGAACGACGAACTTCCCATAGTTCGACGAATTCGTCGGCAAGAACTCGTTGCGTAAATTCGTCAAATTCCGGGTATTATTGTGACTTGAATTTTTTTTTAATTTATAAAAATAAATACTTTGGACGCTTTGTAATTTATTTGTTTGTTAACATTTATCAAATCATAGGTTGACCATATTTCAATAAAAAAAATTAAAAACTTTTAATTGGGTGCGTTCTATCCGAATCCACTCGAAAAGGGATTACTTAAGCATTTTTGGTGTTCTTCATTTCGATTTAGCAAACTCAAATTAATTTTGGGTTTGTTTAAAATTTTGCAATTTTTCGCGAATTTCAGCCATGTTCGCGATTTGTTCCTGTAAGTTGTCTAAATCTTTAAAGCTTTAACGATTTATAATAAATAGTAGTTTGTTTAAATTTTGCAATTTTTGCGAATTTTAGCCATGTTCGCAATATAAGCGATTTTTATTTGTAATACTTGTGATTCTTTACAACTTTAACGATTTTTAAAAAATATTAGACATTGCTATTATGCCGCTGTTAGCAAAGTTTTGCGAATTTCCGCTACTTTAGCAATTTTTACCGAATTTTTGCCATTCCTTGTAGTTTTAGAGACTTTTAATCAATTTTATGGCTTGTTTGAAATATTAAAAATTTTCGCGAATTTTCGCCATTTTTGCAAATTTTTGCCAAGTTCGCAATAGAAGCGATTTTTCCCTGTGATTCTTTACAGATTTCACGATTTAACTGCGTTTAGCTGTCCCTGTCCCAATTTATTCGTCGTTCGTCTGCGTAAGAAATAGAAATAAACCTATCGCAGTGTTCGTTACGCAGGACGAATTTCGGTCTACGCAATGATTGTGTGTATTTTCATACATACCAATGTGCTCTATTTCTGACGACGAATATTCGTTGCGAATAATATAATAATATAATACTGTTATATAAAGGGTGTTTTCTATTAGTCGGGCCTCGATTATTCGTGATCCGGTTAACCGGTAACCCCGATTAACCGTGATGGCCGAAGATCAGTCTATTGTGCTTTGTTTGCAATGTTTTCAAATTGTTTGCTTCGATTACCCGTGATTACCTCTATTATCCGAGATGGCAGTTGAAACATATTACACGACCATCAAAGTTATTTACGGGAATACAAAATTTATCATTATGTAATACGATTTCTGTGTGACGAGCTAAATTCCCAATTTTCCATATTTGATAAATACACTGAAACCTTTTTTAAGAAATTGTATTCTTTCTTTGCTTAATGTCCTTTTTTTGCCACATGTTTTCAGTAGAAAATTTAATGTATACATACTTATTTAATTTAAAAATGTACAAAAATTTCTTGAATTAATTTGTTTAATGTAAATATGTATGTACACAAGGGTTGCCAGACACAAATCCGGAAAAAGCTGGACATTAGGGAAGAAAAAGCTGGACAACCCAAAAATAAGCTGGATATTAAGAATAGAAAACTTGCTAGAATTTTTGTTTACTTTATATAACTTTTATTTAAAAAAAAATTTATAAAATACAACATAACATTGACTATAAGGTACAAAGAAACTCGTTTTTTCATTTAGTTCATTGGCATGCTTTTTTGTTTGCATATGTTTATCAAGAGATCGAGAGCCTTCATATTTTATTAGGATTTCTGTCTGACACAATTTACATTCTGCCGTATACATATCTATTTTTCATATCCAATTACAATAATTTGGATTTTTTTCCCATGTGTCATTAAAAACTGTTAGTCTCCGTTTAGATGAACCAGCTTTCTCAGTATGTATCCATATTTCCGTTTTGCTCTGGAAACTGAAAAACTGTTTTTAAACAGTAAATGAAAATTTAATTTGCAAAGAAAAACTTACAGCTCTTCAAAAGACTTGTTATTGTTATGAAATAAGCTGGTGTTGAGCGAGGTTATTAGTGATGACACAATGGGGAAATTTTATAGAGACTAATTTTATTACAAAATGAACTTCATCAAGCAATCAATCAATTATTACTTAGTAAAAAAAAAGAAAAACTACACTTTTGCAAAAGTTTTTATTACGTTATTTTTCATAAAGGTAGTTTTATTTTAAGATTATAACAAAATATCAATTCTTTATCGTTTAGCTGGACAAATTTAATTTTAGCTTGAAACTGAACAAGTCCTAAAAAAGCTTGACAATCCAGTCGAATCCAGCCTGACTGGCAACCCTAATGTACACCGATGTTCACTTGTTAAATAATAAAAATATTAAAAAAACTGTATAATCAAAATTGTTATTCGATTAACCGTGAAAATCGATTATCCGTAATGCTTCTAGTCCCGACCATCACGGAAAATCGAGGCCCGTCTGTATATCTATAAGGAGCATAGGACCTCTCAATCATAATAAAACAAGGAAATATATTTTTAATTTCAATGAATGCGGGTTTTATTGGAAAGAAAATTTTATGAAATTAATGTTAAAATATGATTTCTGCCATGTGGCCGCCACGGCTGACGCGTAGAAAGCGCAATCAGGAACACCAATTTTCAACAACTTTTTGCATTCTGAACATCATCGTTTTTGAAGAAATAGGGGCCAATGACTCCGCCAGCCCATAAAGCGCACCAAACAGTTATTTTCTGTAAATGTTATGGTGTTTCGACAAAAGCGACAATTCTGCTTATTTACGTACCCATTCAACCAGAAATGGGATTCATCGGAAAATAAAATTTTTGGTGGAAATTCAAAATCAATTTTTGCTTCAGCCCATTCGCCGAGTTATTATGATTAAACATTTCAACAATTTGCACGCGTTGCTCTGGTGTTAGTCGATTCATAATGAAATTTCAAAGCAAACTAAACAAAAAGCAACTATCAACTGTTAAATGGGTGGTCAAATAAAGCAGTGATGCTAACTCAAAATTGTGACAGTCTAAAAAACACCCTTTTTAACTAATTGATATGTAGATAAGGTGACCATCCGTTCTATATTATACAGGACAGTACTGTACTTTTAAGCTTTGTTCTGTGTGGACTATTTTTTAGTCAAAAATCTTCAATTGTTCTGTTTTTAATTAAATGTTCTACATTTGTAATGTATTTCATAGAATAACTAAAAGATGCATTCCAAATTTATTTGACAATTAAGAACTGAGCTGTTTAGTTTCCAAGAAACATAAACAAAATTTCGGAATAAAACCTTTTGAACCTTATGATTTTTTATCTTGTTCTGGTCGCCAATAGTCTTTATCGATTATCTACAAATCTATCGTTGCTACTTTTCTAACTTCATGTTCATATGTTTAATTTTATTTTGCTTAAAATCCGAAATTTCCAAAAATAAGAAATTAGATTGCCATTTTCGAAAGTTTTCAACAAGAGTTTTTATTTTAAAAACGATTTCATATACAAATTAGTTGTTATGCTTTTTATTTTAAGCCAAAATAAAAAAATTCATGTGTAATTTTTCTTCAAATTTGTAATTTGAGACACAGTCGTGCGTAATTCCAGAATTCTTTATTGGTAACACTGGTAAAGCTAGAGATTTCGTATGCAATGGGTGTTCAAAAAAATTTGTTATTTTCAAAGAATGTGCCGTAAACCTCGGAAGAAAACAGCAGACGGGCTATGAGAAGCAAAAAGTAGCTGGTCCAATTAAGTCCATGAAATACAGTGTAAAGCGTTTAGTTATATTAGTAAATTAAGTGAACATATTCTTAGAGTAAACTCAATAGCACCGGATAGATAAAGTTAGACGAAGAAGTGCACTATAGGGGATGATACGGTAACATTTAAGTTGGACAGTGGGGCTGACTTGAACTGTGTGCCTCTGGGCCTTGTAAAGAGATTGGGTACTAGATTATAAGTTTCTGGTGTTTGATTACAATGATAACAAAGTGCAGATTTTTGGTACTTGCAAATTGAGATTAATAGATTGTGATACGAAATTGTGTGAAGTAGTTGCATTTATGGTGAGTAATTACAGGTTTGAACCAATATTAGGATTGAGTGCAAGTGAGCGTTTGAAACTAATCAAACGCTTGGATGTTTTTGAAACAGCAATTAAATTTTTAGCTCCAATATCAACGACTTGGAATAGCAATAAAACAATTTTTTTTTTATTATTTATTTATTTGTCTATGAAATATAATCCTTACAGACTTCTTTTTTAAAAACAAATAAATTTTACAAAATATAAACATACAAATGTGAAACAAAAATTATGTGTTTAAAAAGATGAATAATTTAGTTTTAATATCAGTGGGACTAGAAGAATAGTTAATAAATTTTTAAGCTTGTTGAACTCAATACACATCCTTCTTAACGAGTCACTATTATCAACATCAAAATTGAACTAATACCAGAACCAAATGACGTGATGGGCGTTGAGGAACATCAAATGGTATATTGTTGATTAGACATCTAGAGCATACGTCGCCAAAAATTATGTTAAAAACAAACGAGATGTTCAGCTCAGTTCTACGGCTCTTTAGAGTAGGCAGCTTGATGAGGGCTAGTGTTGCAGAATAAGACGGCATATTCCATTGGTTAAAGTTCAACCCACGCAGACAAAAAGTCAGAAACTGTTTTTGGACTGATTCAATTTGGTTGGAATATTTATTATATTGTTACGAAAGTAACTTTAGTTAAGAATTAGATTAATTTATGAGTTATCTTGTATTGATTAGTTACTTAGTATTTGTTAGTTATTTTCTTAGTTTAAATTGTTATTGTTTAAGTTATTCACATTTCTAGTGTAAACATCAATGTAGAGATGTAATTTTAAAATTGTTGTGAATAATTGTACTTCAACCCCACTGTAAATACTAGAATGTTCGTTATTAAGCTATCTTAATTTATTGTAACTCCTAAAAGTATGCCTTAGCTTATGATGCATAATAATAGATAATAGCTATAGATGAATAAGTTTAATTAACAAAATAGCCGTTAGAAGGCGAACTTTCTAGAATAAAAGCTGTAAATTACGGTTGTTAAAGTGACTAAGTTCTTAATAAATAAGTGTTAATTAACAAAATAGCCGTTAGAAGGCGAACTTTCTAGAGCCGTTACTAGTATCATCTACACGTCTGGACTAGAGTATAAATACAATCGCAAGAGATGGCATAAGATGATTCTAAGTTCAGACTTTGTCAATTACGCATCACGCGGAGAAAATTGTAAACATTAAAGTGTGTTGATCACAATAGTGAATTGTGAATAAAAGCTGTAAATTACGGTTGTTAAAGTGACTAAGTTCTTAATAAATAAGTGTTATAAATTAAAGTGTTGTGTTTATTTTGTTTTATTTAAATTGCAATCAACGAACTCGAAACGGTTTATTATAAAGGAAATAAACCAAAACGTTATTGAAAGGCAGTAACGTAACAATATACATTACAGATCCATACTCCAATGCAGGTCTTACAAGGAAAGTATACAGACTTTTCGTAACATATGGATCCTTAAACTCTTGAGCCCATCGTTTTTCAAAACCGATCAAACCTCTGCCTTTATTAGCTGTCATTGTTATATGTGCGATGAAATTTAGTTTCAAGTCAAGCAGAATCAAATAAATTATCCACCGACTACAACTGATACCTTTCAAAAATGTAGCATTCAGGTATTGGACTCTTTCTAACAAAACACATGTATTAATATTTTTTTAGATTAAGCTTAGGTATGAATATTTCCATTTTATACTTATATCAGTAAAACCGAGTAAATTAAGTTTAACTTAATTTGTTTGCAGTTTGCAGTTGTTGCATAAATCCTCGATATATGACAGTTGTTAGATGAAGGAGATTAGTTGTAGTAGAACATCTTTTCTGAAACCCATGTGAAATCAAATAAGATACTTGGTAACAAAGGATTTCGGTGATAAGTTTTTCGAATAGTTTAGGTGCAATACTCAAATTTGCAATACCATGGTAATTTTCAACATCAGATTTATTTCCCGATTTAAACAAAGGTATAATAAACGAGTTCTTTCATAGGTACGGAAAGTGACCATGCTTGATGGATACATTAAATAAAATTGCTAGAGGGATAGCAAAACTATCAGCAGAGTTAATTTAAATGTTACTTTGAATGTTATCAGGACCAGAATTGAATGAGAATTTAAAACTTTTTAATTTTTAGCGATTGTTGCGATATCATATTTAGTATGTTTGAACGAATATACCTTTTCTTTTCTAATACAGGAGGACACAGGATTACATGGAATTGAGAAGTGCAGTTCAATTGTTGGATGGTTAATATCTTCAGGAGTTGAAATAGGTGATGAGCGCCTAATGAAGCAATCATCTAAATCATTGACGAACACTAAGTCTAAAATTCGATTACGATTGTTCGTAAAACCATTAATTTGGTAAAAGCTTAAATCATACAGGGCATCAAAACATTCTTCATAGTTCGCGCTGTGCTTAGTTTGAAAGAAGTATTTATCTTCTGGAAGGTATTTCCAGGTAATAGAAGGTATATTAAAGTCCCCAAAAACGATAACAGAATCACCATCTAAAGAGGAAAGAATAATTTCTCCAATAGACTCGGTATGTTTAGTGTGCACACTCTGCGGGGACGTTGGAGGAACGTATGAAAAAGTTAGATACACTCGTTTATAACCAAGTTTATCACAATTCAGCGGAAACATTGCTAGAAACTGCAATAAGAACACCACCACCAGTAGTTTTGTTACCACGATCTCGGCGATATAATATTGAAATTGCTGTAAAGTATTTCAGTATTTAAAAAACTATCATTTAGCCATGTTTCTGTAAACACCAGGACATGATGATCGACATTAAAGCTTTCCATATATAAAGTTGAAAGTTTTGTTCTTAGGCCACGGACATTTTGATAAACAATAGAAATGTAATCAGTAGTTCTATTTAGTTTTTTGACTCATTAGGTTCACGTTGAGGGAGGATACCAACATTTTGTGATCTATTTCTATATACATATTCACGTACCAAAGTATTTATTGGCCAGAAACTCGATTATTTTAACATTTCATAAAGATCAGCAGAAACTACAAGTAGATAGGTAATGGGGATCTTGTCAAAAGTGCGTGAGAAGTCTGTAGTAGTCACTATTTTTCTAGTTGGAATGCTGACAAAATGAAGACATAGAATCGGTAATGTAGATAGATATTTCCAATTGGAAATGAAGAATTGGTGAGAGCGTGAGAGTGATTCCACTTGAGAGTAGTGAGAGAGTGGGTTATATGAATTTAAGTATGAATGGGTATTATTTTTAGGGGTTGAATTGGAAGGTAAAATGTTTAGGCAAGAAAATGTGTGAAAGTGATGTTACCACCTGCATTTCTTTATAGATCAAGATGGTTAAAATGTGTGCACTGAATAAGGATTGGTGGTTGTGGTAAGGATAGTAGAATAGAGAATTTTCTTTTATTTATTAAATATTGTGCATTATTTTAAGGGTTGAATAGGTAGGTAAGACATGTAGGTGCAAATGTTGTAAAGTGATGTTTTATGTTTAAAGATGAAAATGGTTGAAATGTATTGTACTTAAAAAAGGATTGGTGGTTGTGCTAAGGTAATTATGATAGAGCAATTTTCTTTTATTGAATAGTAAGGTAAAATGTGTAAGTGGAAATGTTATAATGTGTTGTTTAGGTTTAAAGATCAAGATGGTTGAAATGTGTTTATTCTGAAGCTGAATTGGTGGTTGTATTAAGAATACAAGGAGAGAGAATTTATATTTTATTGAAAATTTGTATATATTTTTTCTATTATTGAATCACTTAAACTAAATTGCTTGAGAGACTCTATTTTCTTGAATATAATTCCAATTAGAATGTATATTTTTGCTTAGATCATCTTAAAATGTGTCTTGTTTAGCTATATATTTTTTATTTTTTTATAAAAAGAATGTGATTGGAGTATTTTACTATTTATAAAATATGTATAAAAAT
Organism: Pollenia griseotomentosa; assembly: GCA_963931875.1. Taxonomy (NCBI): domain Eukaryota; kingdom Metazoa; phylum Arthropoda; class Insecta; order Diptera; family Polleniidae; genus Pollenia; species Pollenia griseotomentosa. The sequence continues at coordinate 65,012,947 of OZ007562.1, forward strand.
GAGTATATAAATTATTTTTATTAAGAAAAGAACAGTTTTTAAGTTTCGTTTTAAGTATTTATTTTGGTAATAACAAATGTATAATATTTGTCTATTAAATGAATTACATTATCCTTCATTAACTTAAATTCAGTACATTCACATGTATGAGAACGATCGCGAATTCGGCATTAAAAAGGAAAGTTTTTAAAATGCTTTCCGTAAACAGATTCAATGAGCTCCATATTTTCATAGTCATCTAGCATTCTTTTGATTTCAGTTATCTGAAGTAAATGGTCATCAAAAATGAATCCATGAAAATCAAACAAAAATTTTTCGATCATGCTTCTGTATGTCATTTTCTTTAGAAATATGTTTCTTCTTTTTATTCTTTCGTGTGTACTCATATTCAACTGATACTATTGTAACTTACACTTCTTACATACTACCTACATATATAAATAAATAAATAAATGTAGTGAATGAAACATGATTGAACCTGCACTTCCATGCATACATAAAATAAAATGTTTGATAAAAATCAATTGACAAGACAAGGTACAAAAGTAAGAAAAGAAAAAAAGGATCAATGTAATTTTTTTGGTTTTTGTTTTTTATGTTTTTAATTAGAAAAGAAAAAAGGGTTTCAATTGTTTTATTTATTTATTTCTTTTTTTCAGTTATTTTATACAAAAATTCAAGACACAAATGTCCACAATTAAATGAATCATAATTTTGATGCTGATTGTAGTAATATTTTATATTTCCTCCTAGGTATTCAACTAGTTCCAATGGTGGTTGTAAATTTCCAAAACTATCATAGTATTCTATTTGTTTATTGTTTTTATAGTAAGCCACCCAAATGTGTACCATTTCCGATTGTAGAATCCAAATTAATTACTCCACATTCAATATTTCTTGGATGTTTTGGTATTGAGTCTAACATAAAAATTCCTCTAAAGTGTGGTATATTTTTTGAGAATTTTCGTATATCAATATCAGTCAATGGTCTTTTGGGTAGCTTGCTTAGAAGTTTTTTTGCTTTTTCTTTATAAGTTAATCCATATCCTTTCTTATATGGTTTAAAGATAAAGTCTTTTACCCGTTGCTATGGCTTCCATACTCTTATTGTGTCTAGTCGCTTCGTCAAGTTGAAGTTTAGCATTCTTTGCTGCATTAACTGCTTTTGCTATGTTAGCACCTCCACTCGATAGGGTGCCAATTACACCTAAAGCAGTTAATATTGGTATAAGCGGAAACACACCCAATTTTTGGAACATGTGTTAAACGTGGAATTACGATTTCAGATTTTTTCCCCTTAAAGGATTTGTTGATGACTTTACGTGCGATCTTGATAGCAGCGTAAAGGCTCAGTTAGTCTTTACTCTCTGTTTCTGTTCTGTTCCGTGCCGTTCTGTTACGAAATTATAATAGTTACTTTTTCTGTAGCACCTTATCAGCCATTTATGACAAATTTATTAGTTCTGCACCGTCCATTGTTTTATTTCAATAACTTTAATGCACATAAATTTGAAGAAATTAAATTTTATGAATTCTTTAAATCAAAAAATAGTTTATTTCAATATAAATATGTATTTTTTATTATTTATTTTGCTGTCACTTACAATTACTTAACAAGTTTTTGATTTTAACAAACTGAACCGCAACAGAACAGAAAAACTAATCAATTTCACAGTTTTTTGATAACAAAAACAAATCAGCTGATTCGTAACAGAACAGAAAGTAAAGACTAACTGAGCCTTTAAGATCTGTTGGTTTTTCTTTTTTTAAAATTTTTGTTGTCCTTTTGATCGTTGAATTGAATAGTTTTTTTTTAAATACCTTATTCAATTTTGAATGTCTATTATTCTTTTGCATAGCCATCCCCATACCTAATTTAGTTTTTGCTTTCATTGTGTTGGTAACCAAATATGCAAACGATTTTTCCGGTAGACTGCTATCTGTTGAAAGTACTCGTTCCAAATCTCTGTTCTCAAGAATTTTATCAGCTTGATGTCTAATATTTATATCTTTACTTCTTGAATAAGAAATATCGTGTTCTTTACATGCAGCGTCTAATAGATTTATTCCTTTATCACCTCGTGCTAAACGTTTTTGTAATTTCGTTCCAGGACTGCATTATTGATAACCAGGAAGATGTAGTTCGAAAGGAAGTGAGTTTATTAATATATTAACTAAACCTCTTCCTCTGATATTATTCTATTACGTAATAAAAATTATGAGAATCTTGTATATTCAACTGTTTCTACCGAAAAGGCTAAACTAACAATTTCAAGTATATCGTGGAGAATTCCCCATGTACAACTATCTGATTTTAGTAAATTAAATATGATAAAAATAATAAACAGTGGTAATTCAACACCAATTGCATTTAGAAGTTGGGATTTTCATATAAATCCACAACTAAATATGAATCATTTTTATTATGTAATAGAATCAATTCATGTTTTGCATTCAATAATATTTTGTTATAGTCTTCAGCGAATCCCAAAAACAACTTAAGTGGTACATAAAAATTAAAATATCCATTTACGAGATCATTATCATCAAGTTTATTCCATCCAGCATTTTGCATTCTATTGCTATCTATTGGTGACAATGAAACCAAATTTTTAATAGTACTCGATGTTCCTAAATGCCTCGTTTGATTAATTTCAACACCATTTACTTCGTAACGAATTTCATCAAATAGATGTGCTACGAAATTATTTTTTAATTTGAAGTTGGCTGCAGAAGAAACTAATTTTGTATTGCTATCATCTTTAACAAATCCTTTTACATATATAAAACTTTCCGACGGCAAAACATACAAGTCTTGATTTTGTATTGTAATACGAATTTCATCGTTATTATTGTAAGATTGTAAATATGGGGTATATGTATGGTAACCCTTTTTAATTATATTTTCATCGGACAAAGGTTTATCCGGAACATCTATTATTGAACTCATGGTTTCTTCAATTTTAAATTTAATGATTTTAAAAATTCTTTATTTGATTATGTTAAGTTTATATGTTTTAATGAACTCTTTAAATTTAATTTATATTTCAATATTTTGTTAGAAGAAGAATGTGAGACTTTTTTTTAGGAGTATTCTTCTTGTAAATTATCATTATTTTGTTGGTCTTAAATGTATTCGAATTGTAATTTCGTCTCCTCGGAAATTAAGTAAATCACCGTTTTGATGAACCACTCGAAGAGTAAGGGAGCTTATCACTCGACAGTTGACTGTCCTGGAGTCAGGTGGGACATAAATGGCAAATTCATGCAAAGTATGTGCTTGGGAGTTATTCATGTATGTGTTGACAGCTATATAACTCTCAATTCGTAAAAGATTAACTTTAAAAATACTAACTGGAAGATCTGAGTAATAGTCTTTATTAGGTAATAAAATATTTTCTTTAAATCCTAAAAGCTTGCCAACTGTATTTTCCTTATTAAAGTATATTGGATCATTACAGTTTTTAATTTTAACTTGCATCGTATTATTATTAGCTTCAATATTAATTTTATTTTGAAGGCTGTATCGTTGATATTCTTCTTTAATATAATCAACTATGTCGTTCAGTTCATAAGATCCAATTGGAATTTCAATTACTTGTTCTCCAATATGAAACATATTATTATATACATCTACATTTGGAATACTATTGTATGAATGAAAATCTGTAAGTGCACATTCATATTTTCCTTCCAACTCAATTGAATTAGAGCTTAAAGTTAGAGTTATTGACATTTCGGCTGTTGGTTTGTAAATAAAGTAAAAAAAAAAAAACACAATATTCCTTATTTAAAACAATTTATTTACATATATTTTTTGTTCTTTTCTTATTTAATAATAACAATACATTAACTCTTACATTCTATTATTATATCTACTCTACAAACTATAATATATCATTTCTATTAATCCAAGAATTATGTTGATTAGAAAATCCAAACCATTTTACATATGCCATGTCTTCTTTAGTTTTAAGAATTTTTTCTACAAGGTTGTATCAGGAAATCGAGTTTTTGTCAGTTCATCATCATAGAAACCACCTTTAATTGGATTTCCTTAATAGTCTTCTAATATGTATGTTGCGGGATAAGTATTTTTTACTGATTGAATTTTAAAAATTTCAGTAGTCCAATTGGGAGTGTAACCTTTTTCAAAAATGTGTTTGCGTACATAATCTCCGGCATTCAATTTTGACGTTTTGTATATTTTAAATGGCCTTCTTTGAAGCCTTCCGAATTTGCCGGTCGATCGTATCTGGCTTTTATCTTGTCATTTGATAAATTATCACGCCTTCGTCTTAACTCGCTTTTCTGCTCTTGGGTGGAGTCCTTATTATTCGCTGGTACGCATAGTTCACCAAAGTCGCAATGCTGGAGCGGTGTTCTATTTCCTCCAATTAGACCGCTGCCTTCAACGCACTGTGGGCATTCAATTATGCACTCAATCACGGCTTGCTTGCAACCGACCCAATAGTAGCTTGCTTTTAACTTCTTAATGGTTTTTGTAACGCTAAGATGTCCACCACCAGTACAGTCGTGGAATTTCTTCACAACTTCGCATACTTTAGAAGACGGTACTACAATAAGGTTTTTAACCGTTTTGCCATCAGTACTTTCCCATGTACGGTATAGGCAATCATTAACCATCCGCTGACTACTCCACTGCGCCCAATACGCTTTCATCAGTGGACCCTCCAATCTAACTTCTTCATGAGACGGTCTTTCACCGTCTTTCTTGGCCTTCATGATTTTCGCTAATACGGGATCACTTTTCTGCGCCGATGACCAGTCTTCGCTGGGTTCAATATGTAATATGCGAATCCCATTGATGCGTTTCCTGTTTCCAGACTCCTTACAGTGCTTACTTTTATGTTCACTGGGCCGTCTTGAATTTGTGCTCGCCTTCCCACGTTTTCCATCGTCTCTTTGGGATGACAATTTTCTATGATCACCAGTGACTAGCTGTCTTACGAGAGCTTCACTTCCATTCCCAACGTTCAGGGGTATTTCTAGATCACGCCAATTCATAATTTGTCGTCCCATATCTAGACTAATGCCTTGACGAATCATAAAATCTGCTCCAATTATGACCTCGTCCATAATTTCAGCCACAATAAATTCATCAAAAACGATCATATCGGCCATTCTTATTTCTACTCTTGCTTTGCCATAGACAATGACAGGCTCTCCCGTAGCTGTTCGCAAGTTTACACCGCTTAATGGCTCGACAGCTCCCTTTATCAAATCAGCTCTTATAATGGAATGTCCTGCACCAGTGTCGATAGTCAAGATGCGGATTTCACAATTTATGTAACCACAGGTCGTAATATTTCTGTTACTCGTTTTCACAACTAAATTTATCGTGGGACCTTCAGTTTCCTCTGCACTGCTAGCTCTTCTCAGCTTTAGTGGTGGCTCCCGCGATGATTGTTGACTTGCTCTTCGTTTATTCCTTTGCGGCGAAGCAGACTTTGATTGTTGTCTGGGTGCTTTGCAGTTTCGCTGAATATGGCCACTCTTACCGCAATTATAGCATTTCGCTTTGTTTTTGCCTTGCTTCTTGCTTAAAGCTTGCATCACTGCCTCCTTTATGCTTCTCATTTCCTTTAGAATATCTCCTTCGTCTTCGGCTGCAATATCGAGCTTGCGCACCTTGCATATATACGGGTTTGAAATTATTCTAGCGGTTTCCTGTGCCAGGGCAAACGATACCGTCTCTGCAAACGATGGCTTCTGTGATGCACATACCGCTAGTTTTACATCAGCATCCCGTATACCGTTAACAAATGCCTCAGTCTTAAAATGATCTAGCAATGGATGACTTTCACCTGGATAAGTAAGCTGCACCAAGCGCTCAATCTCCAGTGCGAAATCCTGTAGCGTCTCGCTTGCCTTTTGTACTCTACCCCGTAATTCCATTCTGAATATTTCTTTTCTGTGTTCACCACCATACTTGCGTTGCAGTGCTGCCATAATGTCATCATAATTGTTTCTGCAACTTACTGGTACACTTTCTAAAATTTCAGCTGCAGTTCCTTTTAAAGCCAGAATCAGCTCTATGGCTTTTTCTTCATTGTTCCAAGCATTTTTGTTGGCAACTGTGTCAAACTGGAACTTAAACACATTCAATGGTGAACTGCCGTCAAAACTTGGAGCTTTTATTCTATTCGAGACTTCTGGAAAAACTCGCACCGCTCCCTCTTGGTACTGAAGAGTATTTACTCTTTCTTCCAGATGATGTAGTTTTCCATCAAAAACCGTGACTTGTGTTTTTACATCCGTAACTTGAGTTTTTACATCAGTGACTTGTGTTTTTACATCAGACAATTCTATTTCCATATCGTCTACTCTTTCGTTTATAACAGTAGAAATCTCTTGAAGCTTCTCAAGTTTTTCATTAGTAGCCTGAAGTTTTTCGTTTGTCGCTCTAGAATTTTCTTGGATTTCGGCTACGATAGCTTTTGAATTTTCTTCTATTTTCTGCATCATAGCAGCAAACATTGTGTTAAGATCCATGTTGCTTGTTACTGCACGGGTAGCAACTTCTATTTCTTCTTTTTCATCAAATTCATAAGCTGCGATGTCAATATTGCGTCGCTTAAATTCATCGATTAATCTTTTCTGCAGCTCAGCTTTATTTCCTGCAGTAGGCAGATCCAACTTGCTCAACACATTCTTAAGCTGTTCAACTTTTAACTCATCGAATTTCATTGTTGTTTGTATAGTTTTTTTTTTTATCCTTTTTTTTATTTGTTTATTTATTTTATTTTTTTTTTATTGCAATTTCACTTCTGACACCAATTGTTACGTTTTTCCTTTAATAAACGCGTTTGAGTTCTTTTAATTGCAAATCCGAATAAAAACTCACACTTATTTAACTTAACAAACTTTATTAATTATTTTGTTCACAATTATTAGTTACGAACAGAACCGTTTCTCAAAACAAACTAAACTAACTATACATGAGTCACCCCTTTTTATATTTCCTAATTATTTCTAGATTTTCCTGAACCTTCCCGTAAAAACTATTTATTATGTTCTAAAACCATTTCTAGAAATGACTGGGAGACTCATATAGGAATTATATTAAAATAACAGTTGTGTTGAAAATTATACATGACAATTTTTAAGTAACTAATATGACATAAAACTATAACTTACAAGATAACTTATAACTATTACTATAAACAATTCTTGGATAATTTAACTTTCGTAACAATACATACTATTTATTGTATGTAGTTTGTATTTTAAATACATAAAAAAAATGGGAGAATTTTGTATTTTAAAAACATAGTTTACAAAATATATTCTGTCAGTTTATTGATGGTTGATTGCATTTTAATCTACCAAAATATAAAAAAATATGGTGTCACTTTTCATCTTTCGTGAAAAATGTTCCGCACCGAAAGCGTTGAAGTTTTGTTTTTATTTTTTATTTTCATCATTAAATCAGTGGCTCTTGTCTTAAATAAGTTCGTTTTTGTTTAAATTCATATATAATCTTCAACATTAAACCATTTTTCATAAGTCTAATGCAAAATCAAAAGGGTTTCAATTTCCAAAAATAAAATTTACACATAATATGGAGTTTTAGGAATCGCTTACGGTGCGGAAACTTTTTTCACCGAATCAGCTTAAAAAACAGTTTTTTATTATCAGAACAAAATTCCCCACATGTCGCTGGAGTGGTATTTTGCACTCAAAAAAAAGTTATAACCTTAATGTACATGACGTGGAAGTATTTTGTATTTGAAATACGTTCAATAAATGGAAGTATTTTGTATTTTAAATACATACAGGATGTGTAAGTATTTTGTATTTTAAATACATAACCTGAAAGTATTTTGTATTTTAAATACCGCAAACCATGTATTTTGCCCAACACTGGTTGTGAGACATTAGACGGTTCAGTTCGTAACTAACACTATTGGATAAATTTTGTGAACATTATAATTAATTTCAATAAAGTTTGTTAAGTTGAATAAGTGTGTTTATTTATTTTGATTTGCAATTAAAAGAACCCAAATGTTTATAACGGGAATAAACCGAAACGCGTTTATTTCAGGAAAAACGTAACACGTAAATCCATATTTGTTAATTTTGTCTATTCTATGAAAAACGTGATTATTAAAAGTTAACTTAGGAGCTTAACAGATACCTAAATGCCTAATATTACACAGTACAACACATGATTTCGGGACTCAATTCTGATAATTGGTTATGAAAGTAGACCCAAAAAGAGAACTTCTGCATCATTAGTTTGGTCATGGTACATCAAATAATAATTTAAAAATTAATTTGAAGTTAGTAAGTATTGTATAGGGGAATTTGTCACGTTTTAGGCACTAGTCCGAATAAGCTGAAACAAATTGAAAAAAATTAAGAATTACAATACCTTTAATCTGTTCATACAACGTTTCGCTATATAAGCAACAGTTTCGCAGTTATAAATAAATGTATGAAGAAAAAAAATATTTTTTGCCCAAAAAATTGAAATTTTTTATTTTTAATTCATAAAAAATCCATAAATCATGTAAATCGATAAACGCGTTTCGCTTTTATTCACAGTTAAGTATAGGTATGAATTTCAAAAATTTGCTAGAGATATCCACAAAATTCTTTGGAAAAAACATTGATGACTTTTTTTTATGATTGTCAGAATTAAAAAAAAAGTAATTGGGATTCACGATACACAGGAAATCAATATCAAGAACTCCTGAGCTCGAGAAACAATTAAAATTACGGAATCCACCTTTGATAAAGGATCTAGATGATATTTTGTTGCCATCGCTCCACATGAAATTAGGAATAGCAGGGAAATTCGTCGAAGTGGTAGTCAAAGATATTGATGACGCCTATGACTGTTTGAAATCCATCTTTCCAAAACTCAGTGAAGCTAAAATTAGAAAAGGTACGTATCGTTGTCAGTATTTTAATATTGTCATATCTAAATTTGTTCACTTCGATATATTCGCATTACCAATAATTTTTTCGCAAAAGTTTTTTTTTTATATTTCAAACAGGTATTCTCAATGGACCGGATATACGAAAATAAATGAAAAGCGAATCTTTCACAAATATGCTTTCGAACCATTATAACCACCTATGTGCATGGGACGCATTGAAACAAGTCATCGAAGGCGTTTTAGTAAAGAACCGTGTACATCGAGATGACATACAGACACGAGTGGACAACTTGCTGTATTATTTTGAAAAAATCAATGCATCCATGACGTTAAAATTACATTTCTTGCATTTCCACCTTGAAACCTTTTTGGCACAATTACCTCTGGAATCGGACGAACAAGGACATGGGTTCCACCAGGTGACCATGCCAATGGAAAAGCGATTCAAAGGCAAAAAATTGGATGCATTGCTTGCGGAGGTTTGTTGGTGGAGTTCTAAAATTATGCAGTTTGAAATTTGTGGACAGACTGAACAAAACATGCCCTTGAATATTACGTCTATCTCGGATGATGATGCAGACTCAGAACATGAATATGAACAACCTACGAAGAAAATAAGGTCATCAGAACCACAAGCGTCAACTTCAACGAGGATGGATAGTGACAATAATTGAAAATGTTCTAAATTTTGTTTCCATGCATAGATAAGATATAAAAATCGCATATTTTCTGTGTAAGAAAAGCTGTAATATGAATCGGAATGTATATTTTCATGCAAAATAAAGAATCAATAAAAAAGTCATCAATGTTTTTTCCAAAGGATTTTTTATGAATTAAAAAAAAATTTAAATTTTTTGGGCAAAAAATATTTTTTTTTTCACACATTTATTTATAACTGCGAAACTGTTGCTTATGTAGCGAAACCTTGTATGAACATGAATATGAATTAAAGGAATTGTAATTCTTAATTTTTCTCAATTTGTTTCAGCTTATTCGGACTAGTGGTTCTCGAGTTATGACAAACAAAAGAGCCTAAAACGTGACAAATTCCCCTATACAATACTTACTAACTTCAAATTAATTTCTAAATTATTATTTGATGTACCATGACCAAACTAATGATGCAGAAATTCTTCTTTTTGGGTCTACTTTCATAACCAATTATCAGAATTGAGTCCCGAATCAATCACCTGAAAAATGTTGTTCTGTGTTATTTAACCAGTTTATCTCATTGGCCTAAATAGTCTGTTTATATTTGGGTAAAAACCAGATTTTCACTTTCTTGTAAAAAAAGATGGCTTCTGTTTTACCCGGATTGATTTTTATTCTCCATTTGGAGTAAAAGTCTGTTAACCTATTTAGTGCACTTTGAATTTCAGTCAGAATATTCTGACTAATTTCATGTGTAAAATAAACAGCCAAGTCATCAACATATGCAGCAAGTTTGCATGGATTAATTATAGGAATATCAGCGCTAAAAACATTGAAAATATTGGTCCAAGAACCGATCCCTGCGGAATTCCCGCAGGAATTACATATAATGATTACTCAAAAATACGTTTTTTCTCTTTTTACATTTCCAATACATTTTAAGTGATTCACATTACGATCACAAAAAAATTTGTTGAAATTTCGACAGAACATCGCCTGTCGGGTCAGCTCGTCTTTAATATTAATCACGAATATTCTTAATTTTTTTTTTAAACTTGTGGCAACAACTAATCAGTACAAAATTTATAAAAAAAAAATTAATATTGCACCAGTATAAATGTATGGTACATATGTGTTTCGAGTACGAAGGAGTAATGTATGCCCAGCTTTAGAGAACAATATTTACTTAACCCTCCTCCAGATCCAGAATTGCTTTGTTTGTTTCGAAAAGACTTTATCTTAATGTGCTGCTTAAAGTCTGCCAACACCTTTAGAGTGGGTTTTTAACATGGAGATTAGAGATTTAGTCATCTTTAATCTGTGTTTGTAGTTTTTAAGATGAGGATTAAATACTTTTATTTGCCGGTTTAAGCGGCCAATGTTGGTGGTTTAAACTTAATCAACAAATGTCAACACAAACACATATGTAATAAAATCAGCTGTTAAAATATAAAAAAAATAAAAGAATAAAAACGAAAAAAATATTTTTTAGAAAACCAAAAAATGGATTATTCTAGTGAAGATGAAGACTTTAGTGATTCTGAAACATTTCAAAACTTCAAAAGAACAATTATGAGAAGAACAAAAACCATAAGAACGCGACCAAATCATTTTTATTTATACAATGACAGTGAATTCAGACAGAGGTTCCGGCTATCCAAACATTCAGCTTATAAGGTGTTAGAACTTATTGGTCCACATATAAAAAATTATACAAATTGGTAAGAAGTAAAGGAATTGCATATAGTCAATAAAACTAAATATTAAACATTTTAAGGCATAATGCTTTATCCGAAGACCAAATGCTGCTAATAACTTTACGAGTATATGCAACTGGTGGCAAGTTAATGACAATAGGAGACTTGAATGGAGTGTCAAAATCTACAATGTCAAAAGCCGTGGCGCGCGTAACTCATAACTTAGCACTGTTGAAAGATCATTTTATTAAGTTTCCGCAATCGTATGAAGAAGTTTCTAAGGCAAAACAAGAATTTTTTGAAATCGCTAAATTCCCTAAAGTTGTAGCTGCTATTGACTGCACCCATATAAAAATTGTTTCTCCAGGAGGTAATGGTGCTGAAACTTATCGAAATAGAAAGGGATTTCTATCGATTAATGTACAAACAACGTGCGACGCTAACTTGAAAATAACGAATATTGTTGCTCGTTGGCCAGGCTCTGCACATGATTCCAATATTCTTAAAAATTCAAAAATCTACTCTAAATTCGAGAGCGGTGAATATTGCAATGGACTAATATTGGGGGATAGTGGTTATCCTAATAAAAAATATATAATGACCCCATTATTAAACCCAAAAACTGCAGAGGAAACTTTGTACAATGAGTCACAGATCAGAACTCGCTCTTGTGTCGAACGTAGTTACGGTGTCTGGAAAAAACGATTCCCAATTCTTTCTTTAGGAATTCGATTAAACATAAAAAAAGTGCAGGGAATAATTGTAGCAACAGCAGTGCTTCACAACATTTGCTGCATTAATAGCGAAATTGAGTCCCCTACTTTGTCGGACGATGTGCAGGATGCTATTGATTTTGTTTCAGCTGTTCCTAATAATAGAGGGAGCACCCAAGAAAACAACAACATCATACGGAGAGTCTTAATAAAGGACTATTTCAAAAAATTGTTGTTAAATGCCTATTAAAAAACATTTAGTAAAAGTGCTATATTTGGCTATGCCGAATCTTATATGCCCTTCACCATAGTTGGGAAAGAACTGAAACTTATATCTGCGGCATTTTGACAAAAATTCTTAAGTCAAATTTAAAAAGTTGAAAAAAATGTTCTGAATTATACGAATTTTCATTCAAAAAACCTTTTTGTTTACGTTTTTAAAATTTTGTATTATTAACGACATTTTTCTTTAATTTTGCTTAATTTTATTTTTTGGTCAAAAAAGATTATTTCACCGTGGTTTTTTTAAAAACTTTTGCTTTCTTATCTCGACTTAAGATGTTTTGTCAAAATTCCACAGATATATCGAGCCCTAATAGCAAAAATTATGTAACCAACAAAAAGTTTTGCTATTAGGGCTCGATATATTTATATTTAAAGATACGTATTTATATCGCAATTAATCAACAAGAGGGTATTTACTTAAAATTTGTATATTTCCACTTTTTCGAAAAAATCGACACGTTATATTCATATTTACCCGTTCTAAAAATATCGTGTTATTTTATCTACTTTTTGGTAATCAAACGGTTGGCTTTAAAATTGTTTTTGCTATTTCAAATATCATTAAACAGTTTCTAAATAAGATTAATCAATTATCTTCTTTCAAACAAAGTTCAGTAAATCAATTGAAATTGTTAAAAAGCAATAATATCCCGTAAGCAAAACCGCGTCGAAAAGGCTCCAAAAATGTTTTTTCATGAATATGTTATTAATTATTATAAAAAGGAGTAATTTTTGGGATTTTATACGGATATTGTTAACCCAACATTTACGTATTTGTTATATAAAAAAACGCTAAAGTCTTAAGCAAATATTAAAAAAAGATTATACAAGGTATTACAAACGGAATGACAAAGTTATACATACCCTTTTACCTTCGGTGAAGGGTATACAAAATAAAATCAATCTTATTTAAACGTTAAATATTTTATTAATAAAAAACAAAAAATAACACAACAATTCATTTTAAATATGTTTACATTTAATTAAAGCTCAACCTGATGCAGGTCTGTATGTTTTTATGTAAAGGAAATCAATTGCGAGAATATTGCTTTATTAGACAGATTTTTATCACAAATAAATAAGTTAATACAAAATGTACTAAATAACTAGGAATTAAATATGCTTCGGTTTTAGTAAATCAATTTCCTTCACAAACATATATAATATAAAAAAAAAACTTAAAGCTATGAAAACAATTGTACTTTATATAAAATAGTAGATTACATTCTACCATAGTATTTAAAATTCTTTTGGGCACTTAAGCACCCCTCCACCATTATTTGAAAAACTTCCCAGCCTTTGTTTTAACTCATCTATTTCTAGTTCCAATTTTTTTTTTCTTAGTTTTGCCTCTTCTTCCAGAACTTTTATTTCTATTTCAATCTTTTTCGGTTTCATTCGAGCCACATCAGCCCACACGTCTTTTGTACTCTTCCTCTTTTCTGCACTAAGTGCTGGATTTTTTTGGGTTTTTAACATTTTTGGGGTGTATTTTTCCCATTTGCAAGATTCTGCTTTACAAATTATAAACAAATAATAAAAATAAAGCTAATTTTTATTTAAAAACAATCAAGGAACTTAAAATATCAATTTTATATTTCCTTATCAAGCTAATACGGCCTAAAATCTTTAATGTAATTAAAACACAATTTTAATACATTTTTTTTCCCGACGTTTCGTCGATTTTTTGTCGACTTCTTCTGGGGATACGTATTTTTTATATTATTACATCAAAATGACAAAAATTACATTTAACATATATAACGTAACAACATAAAACATTGAGTTATTTTTAAAAAACCTTTTTCACAACACAACTCATTTTATGGCGACTCGATAACTTGCACAAAAAATATCAAAATAGATTTGTTTTATCAGGAAGTGTCGTCAAAAACATAAAACCAATGTATAATAAACAAGGTATTGTGATTAGAAATAAGTAGTTGTCAATATTAACCTATGTACATAATATTAAACAGAAATAAAATTAATTATTTATATGGATTTTAAAACGTAGAACTTATTTTCTAAAGAACCTAACATCTACTTATAATACAATGCTACTTAAATACTAAAACCGACCTGAACTCCTTGGAGCAAATATAATCATTATAGGTAAAAATCAAAGTGTTAAAAATTAGGAAATTATTTTGACTATATTAAAGTCCATGATGGTTTCAACCTCGGCAACGTATGGTCATAACAGCTAGTATATTTGATTTTAAATAATTTTTTTAATCGCGTTTATAAAATAACGATGGCCTGATGGGCTCTTAGCCTAGAATTGCTTGTGCAGCTCTTTAGTAGGTATGTAGCTGTGTTTATGTCTTTGAATTTATGTATCAATGAAAATTAACATACCTAAGCAATCAAGGGCATGTTCATCTATGTCAGTTTGGGTGAGATCACATTTAAAATATTCATTTTCAATTTCTGAAAAAAGAAATTTAATTTTAGTGTATTCATGATAAGCAGGCATTAAACATAAATTAAAAAGGTACTTACTGTCGTCGTCATATATTGATGTTAGTCCTTCTACTTGCTCAATTTGCAGCATTTCGATAATTTCTTGATCCACTTCAGATACATTTGAGGGTGGTTTTGTTCCACCACCAGTTTTATAAAACTCTTTTTTGTCCAAGGCATAATTCTTTTTTGCGTTTTTTTTTAGGTTGTCGTACTTTATTTTTAAAGTTTTGTATGACCTAAAACAACTAAATTCGACGTTAAAATCGTCTTGGATTTCCATCCAACAACGAGCTTTATCTGCCGCGGTGGTCCGGTCGGTTTTTTTACATTCAATTGTACTTTTTTTTTGGTTAACTAATTTAACCAAGTACTCCACTTCTTCTGTTGTAAAATTTGCTGATCTTTTGGTTTCTGAACTAGACATTGTTATTTATTTGTATTAATTTTAATTTTTTCACTTTTACTATACAACTTTTCACTTTGGCACTTTAATATTTTGTTTTGATAGAATTTTTCTTCTTCTTCTACATAAAATACAAAGTGCATTGATAAAAAGTTGACATTTGCAAAAATGGTGTTGCCATTTCTGTTATTCAGTACGGCAATATTCTGAGGCTTAAGCTACCACTTAAAAACGGTAAACTAAATTAGTACTCAATTAGATTTATTCTCAGATTAATTAATTATAGTTCCCTGCTAAGATTAATCTCGATGTTAAAAACCCACTCTTAAACGTATTCATTGGAAAACGTTTTTATTTGTGAGTTAAAACATACATAAAACATATTCCATTCATTGATCTCGTGTGAAGGTAGACCTGCAGTATTTAAATCTTGCAATAATATTTGTCACAATTCTCTTGATTTACTTTTGGCATTTGAAGTCCTTTTGCCAAATCCGAATGCTAAATCTACAATTATCTCATATTGTCTTGAATTGGTGTACATATTTTTTGTTTGTTTCCCTTTTCAAACGTTTTACAAATTTAAATAAACTTCTTATTTAATTAAAATATAATTACAAACAATTATTACTACTAAAATAGAATTTGTACTAAACTCTAAACTTATTAATAATCAAAACTAGAATATTACCTAAAATTTTGAAAAATATAAGGACTATAATCTTTTCTTTCTTATCATGAGTTGCTTAAGGTACCCGTTCACGACATGGTTTTTACATCTGACTTGTCAAATTTTCCACTCCAACATACATACATACCTTCATAACATTGCTTCTGTAAAAGTCTGTATTTTCTTCTGACAAACCATCTGGTTTTGTTTAATTGCTTATACTTACATTTTTGTAAATTTAATACATGTGACCTTCTCCGAGAAAAGGGACCTAATGTGTGAAAATGAAGTTTTGAGAAAAACGCATTTAAAGTTTCATAACGCATTATCACTGTGAACACACCTTCAGTTGGGAGATGTTTTTATGGGGAAAATGAATTTTTACCAGAAATCTAACTCATTTCATCTTATTCTACACCCTTTTAGGTACCAAAATCCAAACCCGTTTTTTGACACACTAGGTGCCTTTTCTCGGAGAAGGTCACATATTGTAAAATAAAATTTGTTCTTAATCAAAATTTGAATTTGAATATGTTATGCACTTTGGAAACACTTTTGATGTTTGCTTTCGTACTACAAATTTCATTTTCGAAGGGGATTTTTTGTGTTTCGAAAGATGGTACAAAAATCCCACAAATTAAATTATTTACGAATGTTCGGAAATAATTTTCCGAAAATCGTACTTTGTAATACAAAATTAACGAAATCGTAATTTAGCGACTCGAATCGAATTACATAATAACCGCCCTAAGGTCTTCGGAAAACCTATTTCTACGTACACGCGGACAGACGCACAGACGGACATCGTTCGATCAACTTCACTACTCATAAGGGCCACGAATATATATACCTTATAGGGTCCAAGATTAATATTGCAGAAATTACAAACGGAATGACCAACCTATAAAAACGCCTTCCACCTGTCGTGAAGGATATAAAAATATATATGTGGAGCGCCTTTTTTCGTTTAAAATTCTTTATAAAAGCGGCAAATCAGGATTAGAGGCGATCGTTTTCTGCTTTTATCTCAGTTATTCATGGACCATGGACCAAAATATTTAACCTTTTTTTGAGGTTATTTATCACCTGACATTGAAAACTAAACGTACTGATTTGGTTTAAGTCACCGTTTTCGAAAGGTACATAAACACTTCTCATCATCTTTGTTTTTTAATTGTATAAAGTAAATAAAAAACAAGAAAATTTAGAACAATAAATATAGAAGCAAAAGAAGTCTGTAGTCGCTTTTACTCTTTTATCTTTTGTAAACATTCAATTGCGACTTAAATACAAAACAGTTAAGAGAATGTTTGGTTGTTAGTGGCAGCGTGTTTTCCTGACCGTCTGTCTGCTAAAGACAGGTTTATTTATGTTTTTATTTTTTTAAACCCGAACACTTTCAACTATTATTTCATTTTCATTTCATTTTGGTAGTTACAGGCCTGTTACATAATACATTTAAAAGGGATGTTTTAAAAACAAAATTATTTTGAAATGAAATACAAACAGGTTGTGTGACCCTTGTCAATAAATTTCTCTAATCTAAGTTATTTGAATCTATAGATAAAATGTGGTTACATGCTTCCACACGCAGACGCAAATAAAGGCATACATGTGTAACATATCTGTTTAAAAAAAAGTTAAATAAGTCATCATTTTAAAACGAGTAAGTATTAATTAGAAATGCCAATTGGGACTGGTTTTCAAAAATCCCGGGATTTTAAATTGCCGAATAAAATGGTTTCAATTCAAAACAAATAGGCTGTATAGAGGAAGAATCTTTGAGCAAAATTGAAAAGGTTCTAGTTGTTTTTTTACATTCATAGTCAAAAACCCTGATTGTAGGAAGTACATTAGCATGTGGACTAGGTCAAATAATGGGCCAATTTAATTAATTTTTCTTAAAAGTATCGCAGCCAATTATGAACAAATCTTGCTGAATTGCAATAGCAAAATGGCGCATCCTACTCGCTAGCTTATCTGGGATTTTTTCGACAACTCATTTCAACAATTAATAAGGATACGGAGTTAATACACAGTCACATTTGCGGAATCATTTCCAAATTCGGAACTAATAAAACAGAAACTAACAAATAGTTCTTAGATAGTTATTAGAGTATCCAATTACAGAATTCGTCGGATAATTACCTCGTCAAAAATGCCAATATTTTTGGGTAATTATGCGGGGTAAGCATTTAAACGAATACGCTTAACTACCTCGTTGAGGTCATTATAAGAATACGTTTAACTACCTCATTGAAGTAATTAAGCAAATACGTTTAAATACCTCAGTGAGGTAATTAAACATATTTATTTACAAGATATGTACCTTAATTTTGAAATATGAAAAAAAAGTTAAGACATACATACGAATTTTACATGTATCTGCTAAATCTAAAGAGATATCAATAAAAAACAGTGGGATTTGTTGTCTTAAATCTTATCTGTAATGCCTTTTGAGATGTCCTGTCATATCCTACTAACAAATGCGTACTCATACATACAAACTTAAGATCAGGGAAACCGTTAATATGCAATTGCATGGGTTTTCTTGTGCGGTCAATGAAGACAGAAACAATATATTTATCCGATCCGATATCGATTTGCTTGTAAATAATTTGCACATTTTAGCTTCTGCTGCATTTTTTTGAACACATTTTGAAGCATATTACAATACATGTTCAGCAAATAAAAAAATTGCTTAAAATTTTGGTTAACAGATGAATTTTTTGTTGCTTTAATTACGCCATCTACATTTAATTTTCACTCTACAATTGTAAGCCAAAGCATATTTTCGTTAAAGATAACTAATATTCCAAACTTTATATATGTGCAAAAAATTAAGAAAAAAGCAATTATATAAATTAGTGCTGATACATAGAAATCCAGACGCATCGTTTAGTAACCCGATCGAGTCATAAACACTTTTAAAAGTGATCTTTTCGTGTCCGTCCGTCCATCTGGCTGGTTGTCTGTCCATGTAAATCTTGTGCGGATACTAAAAGTAGCAGTTAATAGATAATTTGAATTGTCATAAGAACGAAACCTATGTAAGTTGTAAGAATCGGTCTATAATATCACATAGTCCCTATGCAAATTTCTTTCTTCATGTCCATAAACCATTTAATTATGTTCGTATTAAGATTTATTTGGCTCAGATTTAAACACACAGCTTCCATTCAAATATCAATCCATAAAATATTCAAGCTATTTTATACTTTTAAATGTTAATATGATTAAAAATTTAGCGACCATTCCTTTAATCCTTTTGAGACAACATATCTCATATATTTGGTGTATCTAGATAATATTCAGCACAAATATCTCTTATATGAATCTTAACCTCAAAACATAGCTTTAATCTCGTGAGTCCAGAATAAAGTTTATTTTAATGTAAATATTAAATTGTGGAATATTTTGCTTTCAAATAAGCAATATTTTGTTTTTTGGGTATTTTTCTTTAAAAAGTTTTAGTGCATATTTTCAAATTTTTAACATGTAAACATTAGGGTGACCGTTAAAATCAAAAGCTGGATTTATTTAGGTCTCACCCGCCAATTTGGTGGGTATTGATAAAAAAACAACGCAAAAAAAATTTTAGGACGATCGGCGAAGGCTAAGCCGTCCCTCAAGCCCACCAAAATTTGAGAAAAATTATATTTTACATGAAATCTGACTTTTATGTTTCATAACTTATTAAATATTAATTTTGTAGAATAGTTCTAAACAAGTTTTTCCTAATTCTGTTATTAAACAAAATAAACTGAAAAATATCGAATAGGCCAATATAAAAAATAAAATTTATAATATATTAAAGAAACGCATTTTCTATGAATCACATTTCTTTAATTTTGTTGAAAACCATTTTTACTATTTAAAAAAAAAACAGACCAGCCTAGCCGGGCACCTGATGTTTTAACCTAATTCGGGTACGCTGAATCCAGTGGTGGTATCAGGTTTTTAGGTTAGTTTTTGTTTTGGAGATAAACCGTTATTTCGAAAATGGAAGAGGTTGCACAACATATGTTCGCGTTACTCAAAAACGGTTTAGATTATTGAGTTAACTAAAAAAACCGAAATTCCGCAATAAAATTACCTTTAAAAAAAGCCTAAAGGTTTTTCTTATATGCGCAGTCATTTTAAAAACTTAATATTTTTAGCAAAAAATAAATAATTTTTTATCAAAATTATCATCCTAGACGCTGCAGGGTCCAAATTTAAGATTTTCATTAAACCGCCATATTTGTAAAGGAGCCCCCCAAAGGGTTGGAGATATATGGCAAGTATTTTTTAAGAAAATGTTAAGCACAAAAAAACTTAAGAAGGTCCGTCATACATTTTATATCCCTAGGGGCGATTCCTTGGCAGTTACGGGCCTTTTTCTTCAATATATTTCTAGTATGTATTGACAATTTTGTATGGCAGCCCCCTTAAGATATGGAGAAAGCGGGTAGGTATGGTATGCGTTTGACTTTTCTTTTTTTTTGTAAGCAAACGCACACAAACGCAAATATTGAAGTTGAATTGACGTGTGTAAGAAAAAATTGTTCTAAAAAAAAAATTTGCATTAATGCTGCTGTTGGCTCTTTTTTTGGTTACTTTTGGCTAAATATGAGATTTAGAGAAAACTTGTTCAGACAAAAGTTGTTGGAAACTTCACTAATAACATCTTCTTTGTAAATAATGTTTATGTAAAATTAATATTTTCCAAGTTATGAGGCATAAAAGTCGAACTTAACGATTTGTCTCAAACTTTGGCGGACGTGAGGGACGGTTAAGCCTTCGCCGATTGTCTTAAAACTTTTTTGAGTGTCGTTTCTTATCAATACCCACCGAATTGGGGGGTGAGACCATGGAAAAAAAAATAAAAATTTGCTTCATACAGTTAACGACCACCCTAGTAAACATGCATTACTTGCTGTGTTGTTGTCAAATAGTACTGAGGCTATTAAGCGAATAAAATTTAGGTGCAATTTTGTTTTGGGAGTTAAATTTTTAAGGCAATTTCCCGAATTGAGTAATTAAGCGTATGGCAATAAAACGTGGACTTTTGTTTGAAAAATAGAAGAAAAATAACGGGGATTTAAACCCCAAGGTAAATAAGCGTGAAAAGCATTTAAGCGTGGGGCAATTAACCGGGTTATACTGTATTCGACTTTTGGCTTTGTTCGAGTTAGGTACTAATCGATTTTTAAATTTAACTGCTCGTACTACTCGAATAATTCGAAAAATTTAAATAGATTTATCGAATTATTATAAAAAAACTTTTATTTTATTAATAAGCACAAAAAATAAAACAAACATGTAGTTCAACAATAAACTACCAATTCATATGTGCTACGTATATAGTTCTAACGACCTTATTTATAAAAAATAAAACAGGATTATAAAAGGTGTATTAAACAAATTATCATAGAAAATTCGTGTTACTTTTTATGAATTGTATTGTATTGTATACGTGAAGGCCATGTGCACCGCGACCCAAAGGATCTTTTGTGCAGCCCATATGTCTCACCACGTCAAGTTTAGGCTGCGTATAAAGCCCATTACCCCGCTCGGTGGGAGATCAAAGATATCAGTGGGGCCCACTGTTAGCCCCCCGAAAAATTTCCGCCTAGAAGTCCCCAAGGCGGGACAGCAGCAGAGCAGATGTTCCGACGTTTCATCATCCATCCCACAGAATCTGCACATTTTGGTAGATGAATTACCCAACTTAAACTGGTGGTACCTGAAACCACAGTGCCCCGTGAATAGGCCAACAAGCAGTCTAAGTTCCGCTTTATCAAGCAGCAGAAACCTTCCTGCCCTGTGCCGGGACAACGTCACAAATCTTTTGGACTGTCTCAATCCAGAAGTGGACGTCCATGCGTGAAGGAATTCACGCTCGGACCATTTTTGTAGCGTCCCCCTGATGTGACCCACCGGGACGCCGAAGAAAGGCTCAGGACCTATAAATGGACGACGAGCGCCCCTATTTGCCAAGCAATCAGCCCTTTCATTGCCCGCATGGCCCTCATGGCCGGGAACCCAACACAAATTCAAGTCATTGTGTTTCCCTAGCTCATTCAGAGACTCAAAACAGTCCAAGACCAGCCTTGACTTCAGCTCCAAAGAAGAGAGTGCCCCAAGAGCAGCCTGGCTATCCGACATTATATAAAGTCTCAGGTCCCTAGCCCTCCTCCTTAGACATTCCCTAGCGCATATAATGATGGCGTAGAGTTCCGCCTGGAATATAGACGGCTGTTTGCCCATTGGCAAGCCCCTTTGGAAACCCGGGCCCATGATGCCCGCACCAGTATCACCGTTTACCTGTTTCGAACCATCCGTGAACCAGACCTGGTCCGCGCATGCACGCCACCAGGATTGGTCCGCCCATTGGTCCCTGTCAGGTATAAGGACATTAAAATTCCTATATAATGCCAAAGTAGGCAGCATATGATCACTCACCATAATAGATGGATCATTCCTAATGATTTCCAGGATCCGCATGTGACCCACCAGGTCCCCTGCCCTATATACAGCAATGCGCGGCATCCTACTAGCACCCCTGCATGCTTCCTCCCTTATAGAAATGTGCAATGGAGGAATGTGCAGGATAGCTCCCAAAGCCAGAGTGGGACAGGTCCTCATGGCACCCGTGATCGATACACAGATCAGGCGGTAGACCTTATCAAGTATCACTCTAGCCCTGACCTGTTCGGTCTTAGTCCACCACACCAGGGCGGCATAGCACAATATTGGTCTAATAATAGCAACAAAAGACCAGTGGATCATCCTGGGTTTCAGCCCCCATGTCCTTCCGAAGAGTCTTTGACAGGCATATATTGCCCTTGACGCTCTTCTGGTGACATGGACCAACTGAGCGTTCCAGTTGAGGGATTTGTCCAAAATGATCCCCAGGTATTTCACCTCATCAGAGAATCCGATAACCGCTCCGTTAAGGGTCGGTTCTTTCAGTCTCAAGATTCTACGTTTGGTAAATGGTACCAGAGTAGTTTTTGCGGGATTAATATTCAGTCCCCTCTCCCTGCACCAGCCAAGTGTTAAGTTCAGGGCCCGCTGCATTGCCCCCGAAATCGTGGCATCATCAAAACCGGTCACAGTTATAACCAGATCGTCAGCATAGCCATAAGTACGCAAGCCCAGGTTATTAAGGTTTTCCAATAGTTCGTCGATAACCAAGGTCCACAATAGAGGCGATAGTACGCCACCCTGTGGGCAACCTTTGGTTGCCTCAATGGTCATCGACGAACCACCCAGGTCCAACTTAATCACCCTAGATGCTAGCATCTCCTTTATCCAATTCCTTATGAGAACTGGAATACCCTTCCTCGTTAGAGCAAAGTCAATTGCATCATAGGAAGTGTTGTCGAAGGCACCCTGAATGTCGACGAACGCACACAGAGCTATTTGTCTTGCCCCAAGTGCCTTCTCAATCGTACCCACAACATGATGAAGTGCGGTCACCGTAGACCTGCCCGATTGATAGGCAAACTGAAAGCGATGTATCGGGTTATCCGATAGATATTCATCCCTTATGAATCTATCCATTAGTTTTTCCATGGTCTTCAGGAAAAACGAACTGAGGCTTATTGGTCTGTAGGAATGAATAAGGCCGTTAAACATTTTAATAAAATAAATAATAAAAAAACTAAACATACAGTTTTAAATGCAATAAAAAGACCGAAACAAGATTATCCAACAGACCAAAAAAGAGCAAACTGCAAATGAGTTGTAGAATAAGCTTATCATAAGAGATTTCCTACAACATGACAACAAATATGATTGCAAATAACGTGCTCTTACAACAGTTTTGTAATTGTTGTTTAAAATAATGTCCCGTTATTTGACGTGTGCCTAAATTTTGTATTACAGTAGTTTTGACCTAACTTCCTTATGTTTATGTGCATTTTTGACTTAACTGCACAACATGAATAATTTTTGTCATTATTCTTAAAATTCCATACAAATTCCTTTTTTAGTGCACTTTCTATACCTGCACATTTAACACAAATGCCCAAAATTTTTGGCATTTTAAAATTATTTTCATGCAAAAAATCAAAGTTAGCTGTACTTTGACTTAACTGCCCAAATTGCATATTTTCTGTCATTATTCTCCAAAATCCTTGTTTACGCTTTAAAATATTTTCATATAAAACATCAAAGTTATAATAAAAAATATGTAGGGGAGACTGGGGCAGCTTCGGCACTTTTTTTGAAGCCCTGAATCTAAGAATGTATGCAACAGATTTAAAAATTGTATCGCTTGTTGTTGTCCTTGGATATTGAATAATAAAATTTTAGTACAAAATTTTATGAATACTGAGTATTTGTTATTTTCTTTGAAAATTGGTAAAAAACGTAATTTTCGCTGAATGTGCCCCACGCCGGGGTAGCTTCGGCATATGACGGGGCACATTCGTCGACTATATTCTTAAAGACAGTGGCTTATTAAAAACTCAATAAAAAATAAAATAAGATGACAGTTATAAACGGATTAAGCATTTTTTATTAGATGGATACAGTTAATGAAAAATAAACACATTTCTTGGAATTAGTAACTTAAGTTTTATTTCGGCCCATAGAACTAGCGAAATATTTTAATTTTCAGGCTTAACAAATAGAGATCAAAAAGATATCAAGCATCAAAGGAAGTTTATTATTGAGATGCATCCGTCAAGAGTTTAAGTTATCTCAGTAACTTGATAAATTCGACCAAGTTTGACTAGGCCGAATGTGCCCCAATTGAAAATCCCGAATCTAACCCGAAAGCACTATGTACACTTTTTTCTTTTTTTTTCTTTTGTTATTCAACAAAGATTTAGATTTAATTTATTTTTTAGGAAACTAGCAGAATTATTAATGTTGGTTTGTAATTTTTATTTTAAATATTGATAATTTTCAAATACAAAATACTTACGAAATAGAATCAAAATATTACAGAAACACTTGGAAAAACACTTAAACACGTGTAGTTTTTTCAGTTAGTAAGCGAGAGATGACAAACTTTGCGGGAGTTATTTATTTTGATTTTCGACACATTTAAATAAATAGTTAGTGATATAAAATAAGTGCATCATATCGAAAACGTCATTGACGAATGTACCCCAGTGCCGAAGCTGCCCCAGTCTCCCCTATCAGTTGTAAAATACAAGATACATCATAAAAAAAAAAAATTATTTGATATATTCAACTTTTACACTGAAACTCAACAACAAATTAAAATGCATTTTGAATTCCCCGTTACTTATGCTTCTATCAGTAGATTAATACGTTTAATAGGCTAACATCCCACCTATCGCATAAAAAATACCGATCCAGTCCAAACTTATGGAATTTTGACCGACTTTTCGTAAAATTTCCCACTGTGCGACGTCGACATCGAGTTTCGTAATAGAGGGGAATATGATTAATGCCCAATTATCCGGATAGTATTTAAATCTACATTAAGTAAATTTTCATATAAACTTAAATCGTTCTCAAATATTTTTTTTTTTTATTTTGCTTAAAACTAAAAATTTTTGGCGAACTATTTAAGTTATAATGCCAGGGTATCACACAATTTTTAGGAGCTTCAAACACAAAAACCTCGTTCGACCTAAACCTTCGTATAGGAAGGCGAGAGCTTCCAGAATCCGCTCCAGAGTATTTTGGTCTCCACCAGTAAACGTCTGAGTTATTTCCTTGGTACTCCACCAGTAAAACGTCTGAGTTAAATATGGTTCTCCACCAGTCACATTGAGTTAATTATGGTTCTCCACCAGACAACACATTAAAACATTGAGGTTAAAAACGAACGCATATAGTTAATGCAGAAACCGCAAAAACTGTAACTAGGTACAGTTATACGACGCCGAAACACTAACCAATGCGGGGTGACAACGCAAAACGCACGAAAAGCAGACAAACAAGAACGACCTGTTTGTCCTTAAAAAATAATGACAAAAAGCGCGAGCTGCTTCTCCACTCAGAGCAGTTTTACGAGTGCGTTCTCAAATACAAATTGATTTTTTGATTTTTATTCGAAAAATCTTATTTAATTAACATAAAAGTATGGTAGCACTATCAAATACAAAAAAAAAAAAAAAAAAAAAAAAAAAGTATCATAAAAAAGTGTATTTATTTACAAGGTGGGTTTAAAAACACAACTGTCTGTTATTGCTTTGGCTGTTGTTGTTGTGAAATTGAGGCCACCTTGCTAAGATATTACAATGGAAACAACGGAATTTTCTATGTATTTAAAACGATTTTATATAAATGTGGTACTAACTTGGTGGCCACACGATCAAGTTTTGCCTTTCAATTCCATTCAATTTACTCAACTCTCTCATTTTTTTTACTAACACACTCACACTTTTTAAATTGACCACGAGATGGCTTTCAATTTCACCTTTCCATTTGTTTGACAATTTACTTTCAATTTAACAGCTGAGTACATGTTTGTCTTTATAAATTGTTTTTTTTATGGCATCTTGAAAGTAAATTGAGTGCCACCTACGTCACACCTCTCAATTTTTGTAAATTTTGACAAGCAGTATATGTAAAAGACTATCAAGAACAACTTGATCGTGTGGCCGCAGGGTAAAGGACGCAACTGGTAGTTTCACCCAGCAATTAAATAGTAAAAAAAACTTGAAATCCAGGTAGGAATGGAAAGGTACATACATATGTTACAGTATTGAAACAGGGTCACAGTCAAAATTCATCAAAAGTTGCCTCAGTATCAAAATTACTTAAAGATGGAGAAGCTGAAAGGTTAAGTTCTCAAAATCTATTTGCAATTTTAGAGGATGAAATTTTCCAACAAACAGAAGTCACTTAATCCTCTAAATCACCCCCAATATATTTCAGAGCGCAAAATTCTAACGAACTAATAAAGAGACAGGCGAAAACTCTTTTCATGTAACTTTTATTAAGCGCGGCAATATCAACGAAAAAAAAATTCAAGTCAACCATGAAAATGATTTTCCAAAAATTTTGTCACCAAATTTTAAGCTATGTATTAGAAAAAGTTTTTATTCATACTTATCAACTGCAGATTAGTAAAGATGTTCAGGAATTAAATAAGGGCGTTGACTCATGAGTGGACCTAGATGAAATAAAATCCTTCTTAGAAGAGAAGGGCTTTAAAAAATAAATAAATAGATAAAAGATTCCCCAACCACTATTGTGCGTGGAGTGAGAACCCGGCGACGCACGGTGTTCGATTCTTTAATCTGGCTGGCCAAAAACGTTTTTGGGAGTTATTAAAAGGAACAAATTGAGCCACAATATTTCAATAAGAACATACCTACCAACTAAGATATTTCTCATGAATTTTTGCTGGAATTTAAATATGTACGACTATAACGGTACATACTACGAATATCATGTAAAATGAAGAAAAAAATGTTTGTGTATTTCGCTTAAAAAATTGCTTATGTTTGGAGGTCAATTACAAGTGGTCTGTGCAATTTAGTTAATTAGTGTGCGGTCGCAAACAGAAGCTGCGGTCGCTGCCGAATTGTACACTGTGTAACAATCTAATATATAAAATTGAATGTATATATCTTTGTTCCGTATAGGCGTCACAGTATGTACTGTCGACCAAGAAGGAAAAGTATGCTATATTAGGTCAAGATTGGACAAAGGGGCGTGGTACCTCCCATACAATTTTTTTTTTTATATACATTTTTTGTCAATTATTTTTTTTTTTTTATTTCAATATTTTTTTTTTAATAAAATTATTGGATCCCGTGCAACGCCGGGTAACCGGGCCAGCTAGTGTAAAATATTTATTTAAAAAAAAAAAACATCAGTTCCCAAGAAGTATAAACTTTGTTGCTCTGTGTGCTTTTGTGTTGATTACGAAAAAAAAAACAAAAACAATACCAAACAAGCGTGCGTGGTGTTGCTTTCACAAAGCTTGAGCAGAGACTGATGCAGCGTTGCCAGAATGAAGATTTTTTGACTTAAATAAGATTTGAAGATCTTTTTTCTTAAATTAAGATTTTTTATTTTTAGAAATAAAAATTCTTAACTTTAAGTTTGTACAACTTACATAATTTTTTGCAGTTTTTTAAACAGTCAGTTTTTAAAACAATGAGGTTTTGTATCAGCTTGTTGTCTATTGGATATGCATACTTTTGTACCCATTGTCTAGCATACACAAAAATTAGCGGTTGTTCATTTTGGGAATATTGATGAAAAAAAATTATTTGAAAAAAGAAAACTCGTATTTTTATAAAGTTTAATATATTAAAAAACAAAAAAGTTCATTTATTTAGTAGCAAAAAGTAAAACTAATGGAACTTAACCCTAGGATTACCGTCTTGGTCTGGCCAGACTAAATTTGTATTTTCCAATTATTGCAATTTTTAGAATATAACAAAAATAACAGGGTCGTCTATAAATGATGTGTGCTGAATCGAATAAACTAATTTGGATTTGATTGGAGCAAGAAATTCTATTTTTATGTAAAAGTCTATTAAATTACCCTCTGGGACGGACCAAATTTTGTTTTTGCAATATTTTTTATATAGAACAATATATCAAAAAAACAGAAAGGTAAATTCTATAAATGATATGTTGTGAATTGAATGAATCAAGTTCGAATTAAATCAGAAAACTATGGCCCGTTATGAGCTAGGTATAATTTAACTACAAAAACCAAGCGGAAAACTCGTTTCACTCAGTTGCTAAAAAGCAATGTGCAAAATAAGGGACTACATATTCGATGACTTGCATGTTAAATAAAATTATATACAGCCCAATTATGAATAAAAATTCCCCGGGAGTTTTTTCCCTTCTCCCATTTTTCCTATGTAAATTCAATTGTAAAAATGGGGAAAGAGAAAAAACTCCCGGGGAATTTGTATTCATAATTGGGCTGATAATAAATTCGTATACAGGGGTGTCCTTTAAATCAAAAAGGCAAACATTTTAAACGTCGTTTTTTAATAAGATTTCTGTGATAAATGAATTTTATGACAAATTATAAAAATTTGATTAAAAGTGTACTAAAACAACTTCCAAATTCTTGTGTTTTCGATTTCCAGAACACCCCTGCTTTTCTAAAATAATAATTTAATAAAAAATATATTTATTTACTTTTTATTTAAATGGGGTTTTTTTAGCTGTTCTAATTGGGGTCAGGCCTGACCAAGAGGAGACCTAAGTGGTAAAAAGTTACCTAGGGTTAAGAAGCTTTTGGTGTGAAAATTCTACATTCCATGTTTTTGATAATTATTAAATAAAGTGTATTTACATTAGTGCTTTACAATGTCTTTTCAAAGGTGTACATAATTTTAATAACAATTCCATTAGGAATATATTTAGGGAAATCTATATAATCCATATATTTTCAAATGCCTTCGATACAACAACGGTATCAAATATAATACTAAATTGAGAACCCTTAAAACTTCATATGATCTATGATCTTCTTGCCCAAAATTTAAATATCTCTAATTTTCGAATTTAATTACTTCCAAAAAAACTTCGTTATTTATATGAACTTCTTTACGTTCTTATTTATTAGAAAACAAATGGATTTAAAGTATATTTTTAGAAAGTATTTTATGGAATATATAACTAAAAACACAATTTAAGCCTACAATCTAATTTTGTATAAATACCGCAATTATGTTTTTCAATTTAAATAGTTTCCATAATAAGAAGAATTTCCTTTTAAAAAATTAATCATTTTTACTTCTTTGCCCTTGTTATTAAAAATTTTAAGATTTTCCTTTTCAAAATAAGATATTTTTTTGCCATATGAAGATTTTCCTTCCAAATCTTCTGGCAACGCTGGAATGATGTTTTGAAACGAACAAAATTGTTGCATACATGTGAATTGCCGACCGTGTCTGTGTGAAAAATACGATTATAGACTGGCTCGCGAGTCTATGGAGTGGTTATGACTGCATTAGAGTAAACTCGGTGTATTTTTCAGTTATCAGAATAAAGGTCGTATTTTTTATTAGAAATTATACCAGGAACGAAATAAAACTTTAAAGACAAATACTTTTTTCTTCTATATACTTCCATGATCTTATTACTTGTTTAGTAAAATTTGGACTTTGGGCTAATAGAAAATAAAATTTTTTTTGCCCAAAAGTGCCCATGCCGAACAAAATTTTTAAAAACGACATGGAGTCTACTACAATTTCTCATTCATTAACAACAATCGAATTTAGTAAACTGAAAAGTTTTTATCAAAGTTATTTACGGGAATACGAAATTTATCATTAATACGATTTCTGTATGACGTGCTAAATACCCAATTTTCCATATTTGATAAATACACTGAAATTTATTGTTGAGGGAAAGCTAGCTTCTATGCGCATTTCACTGGTTGCTTAGGCCAGCTCATCAGGAAACCTTTTCCTAAGATTTTAGAAAAGCTAGAAATATTATACGAATAAAACCCTAAAGCGAATAAGAATTTTAAACACTCAAAGTTTTACTCGTAAGTAACAATATCAAAGCTTAAACAAAACACCAACAATAAACAGTGAGTTTATCTTTTCTTACATCCCTCTACAATTGGTTGGGTTCTTTCCGACTCGAATTGTAGTTATAAGTGGGTAAAAAGAAAAAACAAAATTAAAAAACAAATTGTTTCATTCTATTGTCTTCGTAAGAAAACAACAAAAAAACCAATTTGCCAATTCAGTTTTCTGCACGGGCACATGCGAGAATATTATCAAAGTTATTTACGGGAATACAAAATTTATCATTAATACGATTTCTGTATGACGTGCTAAATTCCCAATTTTCCATATTTGATAAATACACTGAAATTTATTGTTGAGGGAAAGCTAGCTTCTATGCGCATTTCACTGGTTGCTTAGGCCAGCTCATCAGGAAACCTTTTCCTAAGATTTTAGAAAAGCTAGAAATATTATACGAATAAAACCCTAAAGCGAATAAGAATTTTAAACACTCAAAGTTTTACTCGTAAGTAACAATATCAAAGCTTAAACAAAACACCAACAATAAACAGTGAGTTTATCTTTTCTTACATCCCTCTACAATTGGTTGGGTTCTTTCCGACTCGAATTGTAGTTATAAGTGGGTAAAAAGAAAAAACAAAATTAAAAAACAAATTGTTTCATTCTATTGTCTTCGTAAGAAAACAACAAAAAAACCAATTTGCCAATTCAGTTTTCTGCACGGGCACATGCGAGAATATTATCAAAGTTATTTACGGGAATACAAAATTTATCATTAATACGATTTCTGTATGACGTGCTAAATTCCCAATTTTCCATATTTGATAAATACACTGAAATTTATTGTTGAGGGAAAGCTAGCTTCTATGCGCATTTCACTGGTTGCTTAGGCCAGCTCATCAGGAAACCTTTTCCTAAGATTTTAGAAAAGCTAGAAATATTATACGAATAAAACCCTAAAGCGAATAAGAATTTTAAACACTCAAAGTTTTACTCGTAAGTAACAATATCAAAGCTTAAACAAAACACCAACAATAAACAGTGAGTTTATCTTTTCTTACATCCCTCTACAATTGGTTGGGTTCTTTCCGACTCGAATTGTAGTTATAAGTGGGTAAAAAGAAAAAACAAAATTAAAAAACAAATTGTTTCATTCTATTGTCTTCGTAAGAAAACAACAAAAAAACCAATTTGCCAATTCAGTTTTCTGCACGGGCACATGCGAGAATATTATCAAAGTTATTTACGGGAATACAAAATTTATCATTAATACGATTTCTGTATGACGTGCTAAATTCCCAATTTTCCATATTTGATAAATACACTGAAATTTATTGTTGAGGGAAAGCTAGCTTCTATGCGCATTTCACTGGTTGCTTAGGGCAGCTCATCAGGAAACCTTTTCCTAAGATTTTAGAAAAGCTAGAAATATTATACGAATAAAACCCTAAAGCGAATAAGAATTTTAAACACTCAAAGTTTTACTCGTAAGTAACAATATCAAAGCTTAAACAAAACACCAACAATAAACAGTGAGTTTATCTTTTCTTACATCCCTCTACAATTGGTTGGGTTCTTTCCGACTCGAATTGTAGTTATAAGTGGGTAAAAAGAAAAAACAAAATTAAAAAACAAATTGTTTCATTCTATTGTCTTCGTAAGAAAACAACAAAAAAACCAATTTGCCAATTCAGTTTTCTGCACGGGCACATGCGAGAATATTATCAAAGTTATTTACGGGAATACAAAATTTATCATTAATACGATTTCTGTATGACGTGCTAAATTCCCAATTTTCCATATTTGATAAATACACTGAAATTTATTGTTGAGGGAAAGCTAGCTTCTATGCGCATTTCACTGGTTGCTTAGGCCAGCTCATCAGGAAACCTTTTCCTAAGATTTTAGAAAAGCTAGAAATATTATACGAATAAAACCCTAAAGCGAATAAGAATTTTAAACACTCAAAGTTTTACTCGTAAGTAACAATATCAAAGCTTAAACAAAACACCAACAATAAACAGTGAGTTTATCTTTTCTTACATCCCTCTACAATTGGTTGGGTTCTTTCCGACTCGAATTGTAGTTATAAGTGGGTAAAAAGAAAAAACAAAATTAAAAAACAAATTGTTTCATTCTATTGTCTTCGTAAGAAAACAACAAAAAAACCAATTTGCCAATTCAGTTTTCTGCACGGGCACATGCGAGAATATTATCAAAGTTATTTACGGGAATACAAAATTTATCATTAATACGATTTCTGTATGACGTGCTAAATTCCCAATTTTCCATATTTGATAAATACACTGAAATTTATTGTTGAGGGAAAGCTAGCTTCTATGCGCATTTCACTGGTTGCTTAGGCCAGCTCATCAGGAAACCTTTTCCTAAGATTTTAGAAAAGCTAGAAATATTATACGAATAAAACCCTAAAGCGAATAAGAATTTTAAACACTCAAAGTTTTACTCGTAAGTAACAATATCAAAGCTTAAACAAAACACCAACAATAAACAGTGAGTTTATCTTTTCTTACATCCCTCTACAATTGGTTGGGTTCTTTCCGACTCGAATTGTAGTTATAAGTGGGTAAAAAGAAAAAACAAAATTAAAAAACAAATTGTTTCATTCTCTTGTCTTCGTAAGAAAACAACAAAAAAACCAATTTGCCAATTCAGTTTTCTGCACGGGCACATGCGAGAATATTATCAAAGTTATTTACGGGAATACAAAATTTATCATTAATACGATTTCTGTATGACGTGCTAAATTCCCAATTTTCCATATTTGATAAATACACTGAAATTTATTGTTGAGGGAAAGTTTTTGTTTTACTATATGTAATTAATTTCGGGACAACTGGGAAAGGCTCGTAGAACAAAGTTGCGTTTTCTGCACGATAATAACGACTGGAAAAACTTCACGGATCTAAACACAAAAGGATTTAGTAAAAATACTGTTAAAACTTCAGATCCATATATTTGCAGTTTAAGAAAAACATCTAAATTTTTTTTTTTTTTTTTTTTCATTATTTATTTATTGAATCTTCATATATTAAATATGAACTAACAATAATTAATCAAATCTTATCCTAATAATTTATTTTATGTCCTGCCAGTGCCAGACAAAAATTTTCTTCATACGGGTTCTGTTCACATATGTAGGTGTCTATCGCTCATCTTAATGGGTAAGTGCTGCAGTGTCTCTTCTTCTTAAGCGAGTGTGGCCACTATCATTTAAAATATTTCGAGCTAGTGGATTAGGGTGCAACTCTAGCCTTTTTAAATATTTTACCGCATACTTCGTAATAATAGTCCTTACCAGTGGCACATTGAGATCCTTGTGGATATTTGAGTTTTTAACATACCAAGGGGCAGCTGTGATTATTCGAAGAAGTTTATTTTGGCGCCTTTGAATTTTTTCGATATTTGAAGCCGAGGCAGTGCCCCAAAGTTGAATACCGTAGCACCATATTGGCTTTAAAATAGAGTTGTAAAGTAGTAGTTTGCAATCGAGACTAAGAACAGAATTTCTTCCAATAAGCCAGTTAATTTGAATTGCTGTTAGTTTCATTTGGGTTAATTTTGCTTCTATATGGCATTTCCATGTTAAACGACGATCTAGATGAATACCGAGATATTTGACATGCGATTGCTGAGGCACTAGTTGATTATTGATTTTAATAGGGGGGCAAGTTTCCCGACGCAAGGTGAATGTTATATGTACGCATTTTTGCTCATTGACCTTTATTCTCCATTGTTTTAACCACAGTTCTAGTTGAAATATATGATCCTGCAGGTATCGAGATGCTTCTCGACTGTTCTCGTGTACGCTTAGAAAAGCTGTATCATCAGCAAAAGTTGAGGTTAGGGTGTAATTATTTGTTGGCATGTCCGAGGTATATATAAGGTAAAAAAGTGGGCCCAGGATGCTTCCCTGAGGCACTCCAGCTTCAATTGGCTGAGGAGAACTTAAAAAATCACCTTCTTTAACAATAAATTTTCGACCGACCAAGTAGCTTTCTAGCAGATTGTGTGTGTTAACCGGTAGGTTTAGCTTCAATTAATGTAACAAGCCTACATGCCAGACTTTATCAAAAGCTTGAGAAACATCGATGAAGAGAGCGGAGCAATATTTTCTTTCTTCAAAGGCTTTTCTTATGGCGTTTACTATTCGATGGGTTTGTTCAATTGTGCTATGTTCTCTTCTGAAGCCGAATTGATGGTTAGGTATACACCCATTATCATTTAGAATTGGGGTTAATTTTGACGCTAAGAGCTTCTCAAATAGCTTTGATATATTAGACAATAAGCTAATAGGCCTATATGACTCAACTTTTGTGTGATCTTTTGCTGGCTTTGGTATCATCTTTACTAAGGAGACCTTCCATTCTTGAGGGTAGTATTCAAGGCGTAAAATAGCATTAAAAATATAAAGAATAATTTTCTTTGCTATGCGAGGTAGCTCCAAAAGCATTTTGTTGCTTATCTTATCAAAACCAGGGGCTTTCTTGGGGTTTAAGTTACAAATAGCCTTTTCGATTTCTCTCATCTCAAATCTTAGGGGAACAGCTGCTCTAGCAGCAACAGGTGGTAACTCGTCCGCTATGTCGTCAGATATGTTTGGGGTAAATACGTTTTTCAAATGATTTACAAACAGGTTTCCTTTCTCATTATCATTTCTTGCCCAACTTCCATTCAGGTTTCTTAATGGTGGTTTCATGATAACTGGCCTTTTTAGATTTCTGGCTGCACGCCATAATGAGTATTCTGATTGTGGTGTTGCATCCAGGTCCTTAAGATATTTTTCCACGGAAGCCGTTTTCCGGGACTGCAGTAATTTTCTTAGCTTTTTTATGCACTCTTTTAATAAGTTCTTAAGTTGGGGGGATCTGTGCAATTGCCACTCCCTTCTCACTCTCCTTTTTTCATTCAAGAGGCGCTCGACATCTGTAGAATATATATTATTATTATAAGTTTTTTTGAGGGTATTGCAGGAATGTTGAACCGCTAGTTTAATATAACTGTCAAAATTGGCAATAGAAAGATCCACATTCTCCGGTGTGCTAAGCGGAATATTTTCTGTGCAATGAGTACTGAGATATTTTTTATATTTTAGCCAATTTATTTGTGTAGCTGACGTCGCTATGTAACTAGAGGGAGATACAATTCTATTGGTGTTTGTTATAGTAACAATTGTAGGTGTGTGATCAGAGGATAATTCTAATGAGGCTTCAACGTGAATCGTTTCTGTGGGGATGTTTTTAACCACGCCGAAATCGATGACATCTGGAATTTTTTGTGGATCAGCAGGCCAATATGTTGGTTGTCCGCTCGCGACAACATTTAAATTCATTTTAGAGATTGTATTAAACAAAACACGACCCTTTGGTGTTATAAGTCGTGACCCCCAGAAGGTATGTTTAGCGTTATAATCGCCAGCGGCCAGGAAACAGGGTCCTAGGGATTTATAATATTCACAATATTGGCTTTCTGATATTGAAAATCTAGGTGGAGAGTATAAAGATGAAATTACTATGTTTCGATTAAGCTCTTCAACACGAATATTTGTTGCTTGCAGATAATCCTCACGATGATCACAGATTAAGTAGTGTTTGACTCGGGTTTTTATCAAAATGGCAGAACCTCCACAAGCTCTATCTTGAGGGTCCTTGGTATCATATAGTATATAACCATTGATTTTAAACGTATTTCTTGAGTTTCAGAAACCATCATAACATCAATTTGATTATTTTTGAGAAAGTATTCTAGTTCATTTTTATGTTGGCGGATGCCGTTTGCGTTCCAAAAACAAATTTTTAAACAGTTCATGGCTTGTTAAGTACAGCTTGCAATAACATCGATTGCATTCTTAGAATTTCCTGTAACATATTACCCATTGTGTTTGTAAAATTATTTACTGTTTGCACTAATGTTTCCATTGTTTTTTCTAGCCGACTTAGATTAGAAACTGGAGTTTCGGCATTACTTGTCGAAGCGCCTTGCATTGGTACATTGTTTGATTTTAAGACGTTAGCATAAGAAATTCTGTTACTACTAGGCTGGGGGGCCTGAAGGTCATTACTGTTTACTTGATTTGTTACCTGAGGGGGATTAGTTTTCGGTCCAACCGACTGCTTGACGATAGTATATACAGGGCATCCTCTATAATTGGCAGTGTGATTGCCACCACAGTTGCTGCATTTTTTTACGTTGGAGTCGGTTTTAGACTTGTCGCAAAGAACTGTACCATGTAATTCGCCACATACTATGCAAACAGGGGGTAAGTAGCAGTATGCCTTAGTATGGCCAAATTCTTGGCAGTTCAGACATTGAACGGGACCACCTCTTTTGTGCGGCTCCTCTATAGTTACTTTTCTGTACAGAATGTATTTTAAGTTATAGATGGGATGCGTTTCATTTTTTTTAAGTTTAACGTCGCCGGGTTCAAACTCCACTCGAAAAAGTGGTTGGGGAATTTTTTCTCTATTTTTAATGTTTAATACATGTTTTACCTTGAAGCCTTTTTCTTCAAGGAATGTTTTTACCTCTTCTGGGTCCACACATGAGTCAATACCCTTAATCACTACCTGAAGGCCTTTACTGCTTTTCAGTTGGTATGTATAAAAATTTTTTTTGAGTGCCTCAAAGTTGCTTACAATTTTTCGAAAATCATTCTCATGATTGATTTGTATTTTTGTTTCGTTTATACTACCACGCTTGATAGCAGCTACGTAAAACGAATTTTCACCAATAACCGATATCAAACTCTTTATGAGCTCATTAGAATTTCGCTCCCTCAGATATATCGGGGGAGGCTTGGACGATTTTATGACGTTTTGTGCTTCAGAGGATTCATCCTCCAGAATTGCAAAACGATTTTGAGAATTTATTTTATCAAAAGATGGTACTTTTGAGGCCGAAGCAACTGCTGCAGAGGTAGGGCTGCGTCCCCGTTTAAGCACTGTTATGTACCTGTCCATACCAACTTGTACTGTAGGCTTTTGAGAAGTTTTTACTTGAGTTATTGAGCTGTCCATAGCGGCTGTTTTGGGGTTAACCGTTTCATCACTTATTAAAGTTTTTTTTTGCTCTGTGGCAACGCTTTTTGTTATTGTATTACGATCGACCGTATTTTTAAACAAAGAGGGTGAGAGGGAACGCGTTCGAGTAATAGGTTTAGCCGTTAAATAATTGCTATCATCGATTCTTTTTTCTACGTTTGTTTCGTCAACACTCAATGTAACATACGCATTTCTTTCGTTATGTTTTATTGTTTTTGCATTATATGCATTCATAAGAGTTTTTTTTTATATATTACTGTTTGTTTAATTGTGCTCTTCTTTTTATTTGTTGTTTAAAAACCCCGAGAATAAAAAAAAAAATAATAAAGAAAACAAGAAATGTTTTTGCTTAAAATGTATGTATGTATATGTATGTGTGTACATACATATATTTTTGTTAATTGTAATTTTTAATATTTGTATTAAAAATTTTATGTTCACTTATTAAAAATTATTTTAAAGCGTCTATTCATTCGCTGATCTTATATTATTAAAAAAAAATAATATTATTATATCATAAATATACACTTATTTATGTTAAAAAAAAAACCGTAAGCCGAGTTAAAAAAAACACGTCTGCATTCAACGAGCACGCACGCACAAAAAAAAAAAAAATTTAAACGCAGAGATTTAATCTTAGATATTTTGAATTTGTTGGAAAATACTGATACCAATACAGAAGACTCTGAAACCGAAAATTACGTAGGTATATAGTACTGATTCTGAATATGTTACATAATAAGTTTACAAGATAACATCATTTTACACAACAGTCCCCATTCAAGAAATTTGCGTTATATGTAGGGTTTTTTCCCGGGATTTCCCGTCCCGGGAATTCCCGGGAATTTCAATTATTTTATTTCCCGTTTTCCCGGGATTTTTCTTGCGGGATCCCGGGAAATAAAAAATTACTCATAAAAGCTATTTATACTTTGAAATTTAGTTTTCTATTCTCTAAAAATTAGCATCTGTGGATGGGTTGTGGATTAGATCAATTACAAGAAGTGAGTACATGTATTTAAATCAAT
This sequence comes from Pollenia griseotomentosa, assembly GCA_963931875.1. Taxonomy (NCBI): domain Eukaryota; kingdom Metazoa; phylum Arthropoda; class Insecta; order Diptera; family Polleniidae; genus Pollenia; species Pollenia griseotomentosa. The sequence continues at coordinate 65,051,268 of OZ007562.1, forward strand.
GTCTCCTGATGCAATAAATCTACTTAAAGCAGAATGGGCAGTGCAACAGTTGATAATTACTACATTTAGTGAAATGAAGAGTTAATAAAGTATATTAATTCATAATAAGATGCAGGCAGTAAAGTTTCATTGTCCATGAACAAGTCTTAAAAATAGGAGATACCTAAACATATCGCTCCTTTATTGCAACATAGTCATATCCACAAAAACAAACGATCTTGGCAAAATGCGATTAAAGTTTTCAAAATGTACCGATTTAAAGATATATTTTGCTATAACTTCGGTTCAGTTTGAGATATAATACGAGAAGATATGAAGGAAAACTTTGCTAAAGTAACTTAAAATTTTGAGATATGATTATAATGCAATGAAGGGGCGATATGTTTATTAGGTGATAAACACACATTTTCAAATTCAATTTGTGTTGGTTTGTATACCCGTGAAGTGCGGGGAAACCGAAATAAAATAACATTTTGGAAACTCGTGTAAGATACTACAACATACAACTTGAAAAACACATTGTCCTCAAGATTAAAAATGGGCCTATTGAAATGAAAAGGTTTGTAAGAAGCATTCCGGTTGATGCTATTTTTGCATCAACCTTGACATACATTTGACTGATATAGACGTTGCTTATAAAGAAGAAAAAATTGCTTCTGATTGTGAATCCGAAGCATGCTACAACTATTTAACTATTTGTCCAACCTCGGTAAAAAATGAACGAAATTTTTCGGAAACGGTATTAGTAAATAAAATCAAGAATATACTTTTTGACGACTTACAAAGCGCTTTGAGTGTGTCAGAAAGTTATTTTCTAAACCATTAAAAAATGTTATATATTTCTTTAAAGTATTTTATCTATTTTATTAATTAACTTTTTGATCTTATATCTTGAGTACCTCAATTTTTATTTTGTTTTTATTATTGTTTTATGAATTAAATTGTTATGTTTATGTTATATTTATATCTTGTATCCAGAGCCATAATAATACATACTGAATAAAAGCATAATAATAGGGAATAAAGGCGTGAGTTCCCTAACGTTTTTTTATAAAAGTTTTTTTCATTAATTAATAACAAAATTTACTTTGTATTATTTATATGGAGCGGGATCCCGGGATCCCGGGAAATTTGAAAAAATTTCCCGCTTTCCCGGGAATCGAAAAAGTCCGGGAAAAAAAAAACTCTAGTTATATGCCTCTTATATCCAAGAATACCAACAAAAAAGAAATGATTTAAAAGTCTCGTATTCTCACATAAGAAAAGTGGGCGTGCCTGTAGGCGGATTTATCCATTTTTTGCAGTTGTTTTAAATAGAGAATTTAAAGTTTTTGTGCAAAAAATCAATTTTCTACACGTTTTGTTACAAAAGTTATTAATTTTGGCCAGCTAGATTCAAAAATCGAACACTGTGCGACGTAAAGAGTAAATAAAAAAATAAATACATGTATTTATACAAACATATTTTACGATATAATATTTGTAATTTAAGATCTTTTGTAAGGACACACCCTTAAACCATGCCACTGTTTGTTTAATTATTTTGTCTTAAAATATGAAACAAATAGAATTGAAACATTTCTAATATTACAACAAAATTAATATATTTTTCGTCTAGCTGCAAAATCATACGATGTAACTTTTATATGTTGTTGTTGTAATAACAAAAAAGTGCAAGCACGATCATTTTTTAAAATTAAAGAAAGATGCAGCGTCTTGTCTTTGACTACTGCAGTCGTAATCGTGGATAAGTTCAAGTAAAAATAAATAAAAGTTGGATGGAAATGAAGAATTTTACTTCACCTCCTTAACTTAAAAACTACATAATTTTAATATATTAAATATAAATTTTATAATAAATAAAAATATAAATTTTTATAAAAATAAAAATTAACTGCCGTATTCATAAAAAATTAAAGTGGATTTGAAATTTATTTTAAGAAAAATTGATAAGAAAATTTTGCCTTAAAACACATTTCAAACTTATTTTATTTTTTATGAATACGGCAGTAAATGTTTTAATTATTTAGTTAACAAATAATTTAAACAAATTTAAAAAGCTCATGAGAAATTAAACACACCTTATTTATGATATAAATAAGAAGAACTACATTGTACAGTTCAATGTGATAAGTCTAAAAATGATCCCAACGTAAAGAAATGCAGCAACTGTGGTGGTACTCATATTCCATCGTTAAGCGATCAGCGGGACAGAAATAAAATCCCTCTCAAGTGCAGACAAGTATTACACCTTTATGCCAGTGCAAGCGGTTTTGCCAAATAATGCCTTAAATCCAATTTTGCCCTCTGAGCTTATGGATCAAACTCCTGTTATCAGCTTTAATCATATTGAATCAACTATCGAAACTTTAGCTTAAACGGTCAACTCTTTTACGTACACTATGGGTAATGTGAAGCAGGAATGTTAAGAATGCAATCGATGTAAATGCATGCTGTAATTAAAAAAAGCCATGAACTGTTTAAAAATTTGTTTTTGGAATGCAAACGGCATCTCCCATCCGTCATATACAGCAAAGGGTCGAGTTTAATTTAATACAATTTCCAAAATGTGATAGCGAGCGGACAACCTACCTACTGGCCTGTTGATCAGCAGAAAGTTCCAGATGTCATCGACTTGAAGCTTTCCTTGATTGTTACTATAATGAACCATAATAAAACTGCTTATTTATCTACAGCTGCCCCGTGGATGAATCGGCAAAAATACAAAAGATATATCAGTTCCCACTGTACAGAAAATATATTGCTACGTTCACCAGAACATATTGACTTTCTATTGCCAATGTTAATAGAAATCTCAAACAAGCATTTGCACATTCCTCCATATCCCCTAAATAAATCAGACATAACAAAATATATTTTGCAGATGTCGAGCGACTCTTGGTTGAAAAAAGGAGAGTTCGGAGAGAATGGGAACTCCACAGATCCCTTCAGCTTAAAAATCTACTAAAACAATGCTAAAAAAACTTAGAAAGTTACTGCGGTCCCAGAAACAGCATCCCTGGAAAATGTCTTAAGGCGACCGTACACGACATGTTTTTGTCATCTGACATGTCAAATTTTCCACTGCAAAACACATACATGTCGTGTGTTACCTTTTTAACTTTGCTTCTGTAAAAGTCAGACGCAAAGTCATCTGACAAAATTTCAATTAGAGCGTGCTCTATTTTCTTCTGACAAACCATCTGACATCAGAAAGCTATGCCGGCAAGAAACCGACAGCGGCGTCCACTATTGACGGAATCATTAGCCGGCTGAAGTTAATATTTTACAATACCGAGATATGTTTGATCATCTTAAGGCGCATATAGACGACATGTTTTTGTCATCTGACATGTCAAATTTTCAAGTCACATGTAATTGTGCATGTCTGTCAAAATCGCTGTTTTACATAAGCTTTATAATATTCGGTCACAAACGTACATGTAATTTGCTTCTGACATTGTCTCTGTTTTTTTCGCATTGTTATTGCAGAAACCAAAGTAGTGCTCGGTTTCAAAATAACTTGCTGCCGCCATGAAAAGTTTTATTTGCGCCGTAAAATAGTTCAGCCATCTTAACATTTTTTTCTTTTAATTCAAAGATACCAATTTAGGATTTTATAATAAAACGGTTTTTATATATATATTCACATAAATTCTATTCAATGGTAAAGGCGGCCGTACACGACATGTTTTTGTCATCTGACATGTCAAATTTTCCACTTCAAAACACATACATGTCGTGTGTTACCTTTTTAACTTTGCTTCTGTAAAAGTCAGACGCAAAGTCATCTGACAAAATTTCAATTAGAGCGTGCTCTATTTTCTTCTGACAAACCATCTGACATCAGAAAGCTATGCCGGCAAGAAACCGACAGCGGCGTCCACTATTGACGGAATCATTAGCCGGCTGAAGTTAATATTTTACAATACCGAGATATGTTTGATCATCTTAAGGCGCATATAGACGACATGTTTTTGTCATCTGACATGTCAAATTTTCAAGTCACATGTAATTGTGCATGTCTGTCAAAATCGCTGTTTTACATAAGCTTTATAATATTCGGTCACAAACGTACATGTAATTTGCTTCTGACATTGTCTCTGTTTTTTCGCATTGTTATTGCAGAAACCAAAGTAGTGCTCGGTTTCAAAATAACTTGCTGCCGCCATGAAAAGTTTTATTTGCGCCGTAAAATAGTTCAGCCATCTTAACATTTTTTTCTTTTAATTCAAAGATACCAATTTGGGATTTTATAATAAAACGGTTTTTATATATATATTCACATAAATTCTATTCAATGGTAAGATGATCAAACATATCTCGGTATTGTAAAAAATTAACTTCAGCCGGCTAATGATTCCGTCAATAGTGGACGCCGCTGTCGGTTTCTTGCCGGCATAGCTTTCTGATGTCAGATGGTTTGTCAGAAGAAAATAGAGCACGCTCTAATTGAAATTTTGTCAGATGACTTTGCGTCTGACTTTTACAGAAGCAAAGTTAAAAAGGTAACACACGACATGTATGTGTTTTGAAGTGGAAAATTTGACATGTCAGATGACAAAAACATGTCGTGTACGGCCGCCTTTACCATTGAATAGAATTTATGTGAATATATATATAAAAACCGTTTTATTATAAAATCCTAAATTGGTATCTTTGAATTAAAAGAAAAAAATGTTAAGATGGCTGAACTATTTTACGGCGCAAATAAAACTTTTCATGGCGGCAGCAAGTTATTTTGAAACCGAGCACTACTTTGGTTTCTGCAATAACAATGCGAAAAAAACAGAGACAATGTCAGAAGCAAATTACATGTACGTTTGTGACCGAATATTATAAAGCTTATGTAAAACAGCGATTTTGACAGACATGCACAATTACATGTGACTTGAAAATTTGACATGTCAGATGACAAAAACATGTCGTCTATATGCGCCTTTAAGGAACTTGATGCAACTCCAGAATCTAGCTAATCACTACTAAAATCTAAAAAGACCGGTAATTTCTAACCCCCCTTGTGTAACTCAAATTAAAGTTGGGAAGAAATAAACCTTGAAAAAGGAAACCTATCTGTTAAACATTTAAAAAATGTATTCACCCCCAATTTACAAAATACACCAGTCGAGTTGCCACCTGTCACAAGCGGAACAGCTATACTGCTGATTTAAGCTATAAAAAAATAAGTAAAAATAATCCTTTTAATTTTTAGTGCAATTTTACGAACTAAATACTACCCTTCAGGATGGAAGGTCTATCAATATACCATGATACCTAAGCCAGGGAAAAATCACACGAGAGTTGAGTCATATAGGCCTGTTAGGTTTTTATCTAACATATCAAAGCTAATTAAGAAACTTTTTTTTCTTAATTGATCCCGACATTGGAAGAAAATTAACGTTTACCAAATCATCAATTTGGATTTAAGGCCCAACTATAATATGCTTAAGTTGGCTTAAGCAAATGGGCGAATGCATGTAAATCATATATGTCAAACCATATTGAACTTAAGGAAACTTTTTGTTAAATTTTATGAATCTGTCATTTGCTTAAGCAAGGTGCGAAACAAATCGCACTTTCCGTACGGAATCAAATGTTTTTTGGTTTTGTTTTTGTGTTTTTAAATGCATTTGAAAAGATTTTTGTTATTTTTTGACAGGAGCTTAAGCATATTATAGTTGGGCCTTTAGAAAGAAACATAGCACAATCGAAGTGACACACACAGACTAGTAAACGTAATTAAAAAAATAGTTTAGGAAAAAAAATATTGTTCTCCATTCTTCATTGATGTTTCTAAAGCTTTCGAAAAAGTCTCGCATGAAGGCTTTATACATAAATTGAAGCTTAATTTAACCGTTAACACACAGAAACAGTCGGTCAAAAGTTTATTTTAAAAGAAGGAGATTTTTTTAATTCACCCCAACCGAGAACTGCTGGAGTCCCACAGGCAAGTAACTTAGGTCCTATATTGTATTTGATATATAGTTCAGACATCCCAACCAACAGCTGCACCCACACATCAAGTTTTATCGAAGATACAGCTTTTCTAAGCACCCACGAAAAACGTAAAAGGACCAAACACTTCCGAACATGTCGACTGCCGAAGTTCTTTGTTGTGTACAACTTTTCGTTTTTTGCTTTTGCCTGGACTACGACTGTTTTCATCTAATATAAATCGTAATTAAAAGCAACAGTTTATTTTTGTCCAATGAAAAATCAAAAAGTGGAAGAAAAAGCAATTGTTTTATTTTGACTGCAGTTTTTAAACCCTGGTTTTTATATATTTTCTCATTATACCATGTTCACACGGACAGCAATATTCGTGTTTCGCTCTCCCATTCCTGTTTCGCGCCCCAAACATGATTGAAACAACATGTTTTGCCATACAAAATTTTGAGAGCGAAACAGGTCGTCTCCTTTTGAAACATGCTGCGAAGCAGGAAAAACGTAGTATCATCTCCAATTTTGATAACAATTAACGTTAGTTTATCTGAACTAGCTCTCAAAAAAAATCAAAACAAAGAAAAAAACAAAATAAAAATTATAGTTGAATAAAATAAAGTGATAATTAAAAAAAAATAATAATATTAATAAAAGTATTAAAAATTATATTTTTTAGCTTTTAATTACTTTTTTGCTTATGCAGTTTAAAGTTTAGATATTTTATTTTGGTAGTTATTTGAATAAGTTTTTGGTACAAAATAGTTTGATAATTATTATTTACAATGAAATAAATAAATGCTGGGGGTGGATAGAAACTTTTCAAAAAAGATTTCTTAAAAACGTACATATTGAGCATTTGTTAAATTTAAATCAATTCATCAAATGCTTGAGTAATTTTCTGCTACGTTCGCACGGCATCTTGAATTACGTTGTTCGCTTTTTGAATCACGAATGCGAATTATCCAACAACTCTTCTTCTTACATTTATGAAACATTTTTTGTTCTGCAAATTAATACAGAAGCAAGCAACAATTTTAAATGTATCATTTTTTAAGCAATTCCTGCTTTGTTTTTTTTTAATTTTTTTTTTAAATTTTACAAAAAACTACTTTTTTACAATTTGATGTGTATTTCTTATTTGTTTTGTTTGCAGACTTCGATAAAAATTAGTGGTGACAATGATTTATTTTTAGTTGGCATGATAATTTAAAATCATTCGTACTGTTAAAATTTAATAAAAATATAGTTATTTTACGAATAATTTTATTTTTTAACATTTATGTTTGTTATTCAAAAAACAAACTACCAAAAAATAATGTTTTTCCGTATTTATTTTGTAGTGTAGTTTGATTTTTGTCGGTTAAAATATATTTAAACTATAGTAAAAACTATTCAATTTTAAGGAATGCAGTTTAATAAATAAAAAATTTAAAAATCAATGTAAAAATCATTTGTTTTAAATGAAATGTAAATGATCCGTTTTTTAAATGAATTTTAAGTTGTTTAAAATGAATTTTCGTTTGAATTTAACAACATAATATTATGAGTGTACGATTTTAGGGGAATTTAATTAATTTACCAGAGTGAGCTTTATATCGGGCCTATAGTAAAATATGGACCCATCATCACGAAATTTTTTAGTGCTATTTCAAGTCCTATAAAACTGTGAAGTATTCAATTTTATTCTGATACCATTATCAATTACAGTTTTAGGCATATTAAACTGTTTTCCGGTAGTAGGGTTTATATGGGTAAATTAAGGACCGATCTTCACGAAATTTTACAGAATTATTTCTAGTCCCATAAAACTGTTACGTGCCATCTTTTGTTAAAAAGCTGTTTTCAGGGAGAAGGGTTTATATGGGGCCTCGGGTAAATTTTGAACCGATCTATATGAAATTTCACAATGTCATTTCTAGTCCTAAAAAACTGTGAGGTGCCGAATTTTATGATAGCGTTATTAATTACGGTTTTAGGCGTACTAAACTGTTTTCCGGTAGTAGGGTAAATTATGGACCGATCTTCATAAAATTTTACAGTGTGATTTCCAGTCAAATAAAACGAAGATTTGCAAAAGTTCATATCATTCCGTACATTTTTCCACCATTTATATTAGTTTTTGTAACAAAATGAATAATTTTTTAAAGTGGTGGTTCCACATTTTGATTTATCAACCGATTTGGGTTGATTTCAATCCCAAACTGCTTAGGATAACTACAAGCAATTTGACACCCAGTTTTTTTTCTTTTGAGTTTTTCGAAAGTGAGCGTGTTTTCAACAGACAAACAGACGGACATGGCTAAATCGACTTAGAATTTCTCAAGGAGCCAGAATATATATACTTTATGGGATCAGAGGTGAATAATAAAAAAGTTTCACACGGAATGACAAACTTAGTATACCCTCTTCACAACTTATTGTGGTGGAGGGTATAAAAACAAGATGCCCTTTCCAACAAGGTATAACAATCCTACGAAATTATAAATATTAAAAATACTCCCTTGAATATGGTATAATTTTATCTCCCCAACCATTAAAGTCGAAATTATTGTGTTCTGTCGCCATTTGAATACTTCTGTTGACTTTATAATTATAATTTCTGCAAATAATTATTGCTTGACACCTTAACTTTACGATAGAAGAGATGCATACAACTTATATTGTCCACTGTGTACCAGGCCGTAGTCCAAACAATGCTATCTTCAAACCCGTACAACTATTCGTGATATTAAAATTCTGAATTTGGAAATTCGGGATTTTCAATTCGGGATTTAAGGCTTCTCAACCCCAGACAAATAGGTAAATAAGCAAGCCTAGTACAAGCTAAGTACATAATCCCTAACCATAAAAAATGTGTTCATTTGTATTGCCCCGGTAGACAAGTTGGCAGTGAGCCAGTGTGTCAGTGCGAAGGTTGCATGTTCGATGCCGGGCAGAGACTCTGGTGTGTTTCACTATAATGGGATGAAGATCAACGTTTCTATTGCTCATTTAGTTGTGATAGTTTATTGTTTGTAATTGTATATTTAACTTTAAATTCAGAAAAAAAAATATATAAATATGTATATATAAAATCACTGTGAAAAATAAAAAATAAGGTCCTTATTATCTTATTCAATTTTTGCAATTGAAGGAAACCCGTACATACGTATACATATATAAACATATTTAAAAAGCCTACATGTATATTTGTACATAAGAATTCCTACGGAGCATGTTAATGTGCATTAAGCATTTGTTACTGCATTTTTCTTTCAAATCCTGGTTAAAGTAAAATAAAACTCTTAAAGGCATATTATTCAAACATTGATTCAGAAATTGTGTTTTTAATCCTTTAATAGTGCTTGAAAGCAATTCAAAGTCTGCTTTACGGAAGAGATAAAAAACTCGTAAATTTTGTTCGTTCCCTTTTCTACTTTGAAAGGTTTTTAAATATTAAGCACAGTGTCGTACACTTGAGAGAGCTTTAATGTTTCTTAATCACTTTCTGCAGATGGGCAAACAAGCTGACGGATACTTGTACTTGACTAAAGAAAGAAGCGTCCAACATACAAATTTCCCAAATGCACACAAGTGCAAATGAGACAGAAAACAATTCAACTACATCAACAAACTCATCATTTAAGCAAAAAAAGAAAAATTTATATTTAAAAAATCCCCATTCCCCTTAAGCAACTTTAACTACAAAGTAAAACAAGTAAGTACATCTAATGGATACTGAATGGAAGTATAAAAAAGAAATACAAATTCTTGTATCTACAAGTACTCGTATCAAGAGAAGTGTATGTGTACGAGAGTTTGTTGGTAAGAATTTTTACTGTAAGTTATATGAGTGGGGTGTTGTCTGATTATGATATGGCGCTCATAAGGGGCGTTACTAGAAGGTACGAGTTTCTATTGAACATAAAAAACACAGCAACAAACAACTTTAAAAAATGCAAGAAAATAAATTTAAGAAAAACTATACAACTGCAGTGTCTTGTGTACGTGGGTTATGAATTTATTCGTTCGCGTGCTTTTTAGTCACTGTGTCAAATACGAGAAGACTTTGCCAGAACTCTAAATGATTATATTCCTTAGCTGGAACACAATTGTTTGTAAATAAACAAATTAATTAGATATGTAACTACTAGTGATGTTGCGAATACCAATTTTTAGTATTCGCGAATACGTATATTTGCGTCAATACTCGCCGAATACGAATATCCAATCCGAAATTTAGCGGCAATCGATATTTTTAATTTAATTGGAAACAAATTTAAATAAATGTATTTATCAAAAACCTAAGTCTGTGGCCAAAAAAGGAAAAAACAAGCGAAATTCTAAAAAAAAATTCCATGAAACTATGGGTCTGTGATCAAATACTATAATATATTGTTACGAAAGTAACTTTAGTCAAGATTTAGATAAATTTATTATTTATTTTGTATTGATTAGTTATTTAGTATTTGTTAGTAATATTATTAGTTTTAATTGTAATTGTATAAGTTATGCACACTTCTAGTGTAAAAATCAATGTACAGATGTAATGTTAAAATTGTTGTGCATAATTGTACTTCAAACCCACTGTAAATACTAGAATTTTCGTTATTAGTTATATAATTTATTGTAACGCCTAAAAGTATACATTAGTTTATGATGCCTAATAACTCAATTAATTCAGCCATATATAGTAACAATAATAAATAAGTGTAATTAACAAAATAGCCGTTAGAGGGCGAACTTTCTAGAGCCATCTAGACGTTACTAGTAACATCTACACGTCTGGGCTAGAGTATAAATAGAATCGCAAGAGCTGGCATGAGATCATTCTAAGTTCAAACTTTGAGAAAATAAGAGTGCATCACGCGGAGAAAATTATAGTGAGTTGTGAATAAAAGCTGTATATTAAGGTTGTTAAAGTGACTAAGTACTAAATATAGGTGTGTAAATAATATATAAGTGTTATAAAGTGTAAACAGTGTTTGAAGTGTTGTGATTATTTAGTTTTTCATAAGAGGGCTACAATTATTTGCGTTTAATTTGCGAACTATTCTCTTATTTTTGCTATTTGCATTCGCATTCACATTCGCTAAAATCTATGCGTATTGTTACGAAAGTAACTTTAGTTAAGAATTAGTTGTAATTATAAGCTAAGAATTAGTTGCATTTATTAGTTATCTAGTATTTATTAGTTGTCTTGTATTTTTAAGTTGTCTTGTATTCATAAGTAATTTTACTAGTTTACATGGTTATTAGAAATTGTTATAATTTAGTACACTTCAATCCCAATGTGCAGAAAGCCCTAGAAATGACCGTTAAAAAAGCTTCAGTATAAGAGGTAAAATTCTGTAAACATAAGTGCTGCCATATATCAAATTAAGTGAATAGTAAAGCCTCGAACCTTCGAAAAACATTTCGAATGTTCTAGACAACCAAATTGCCGTATAAATACTACCGGCGACTAGCGTAATGAGATCATTCTAAGTTCAGACTTTGTCAATAACGTATAACGCTGAGAAAATTATAGTTGGTTGTAAAGAAAGCTATAAATTACGGTTGTTAAAAAGACTTAGTTCTTAGTGTTTAAAGTGTTTGTGTTTTATTTATTTTATAAAAGTTGCAATAAAGAACTCGAAACGGTTTATTATAAAGGAAATAAACCAAAACGTTATTGAAAGGCAGAAACGTCACAACTGGTGTCAGAAGTGGGATTGCATAAATAAAATAAAAAAAAAATGAAAAGAATAATAAAATAAAAAAAAAAAAAATTAATAAATAAATTAATAATAATTAAAAAAAAAAAAATAGACAGCAATGAAATTTGAAGAGCTTAAAGAAGAACAGCTCAAGAAAGAATTGGGCAAGTTGGATCTGCCAACTGCAGGTTATAAATCAGAGCTGCAGAAGAGACTATTAGATGAATTCGAGCGACGCAATATGGACATTGTAAGCCACAAATTCGAGGATAAAGACGAAACTGAAGTATGTACTCGTGCAGTTGCTAGCAGTATGGATTTAAAAGGAATGTTTGCTGCCATGATGGCAAAAATGAAAAAAATGTCAGAAGAAAATTCTAGAAAAATTGACGAAAATTCCAGAGCGATGTTAGCTGAAACTTCTAGAAAAATGGACGATAATTCCAAAATCATAGTACAGATGATAAAAGAAAATTCGAGTGATATTCAAGCTGAAACTTCTAGAAAAAAATCCTGGCTGAAATTCAAGAGAATTCCAGAATCACAAATTTGAAACTTCAGGAGATTTCCAGTGAAATAAATGAAAGAGTAAATGAAATGGAAATAGAATTTAACCAGAAGCTATCTGATGTAAAAACTCAAGTCACAGATGTGAAAACGGTTTTTGATGAAAAACTACACAATCTGGAGCAAAAGTAAAAAGCCTACAATGCGAAGAGGGATCAGTACGGGTTATTCCAGAAGTTTCTAGTAGAATAAAGGCCCCTTGCTTTGACGGTAGTGTGCCATTAAATGTTTTTAAGTTCCAGTTCGATACAGTTGCCAACAGAAATGCATGGAACAGTGAGGAAAAAGTAATCGAGCTAATTCTTGCTTTAAAGGGGACTGCGGCTGAAGTGCTTGAAAGTGTACCAATTAGCTGTAGAAACAATTATGATGACATAATGGTTTCATTGCAGCGTAAATATGGTGGGGAACACAAGAAAGAGATATACCGAATGGAGTTGCGTAGCAGAGTGCAAAAGGCAAACGAAAACTTACAGAATTTTGCTCTCGAGATAGAGCGCTTGATGCAGCTTACATACCCTGGTGAGAATCATCCATTTTTGGATCATTTTAAAACCGAAGCATTTGTAAATGGTATTAGAGATGCTGATATAAACTTACGGTATGTGCATCACAAAAACCAACATTTGCAGAGACAGTTTCATTCGCCCTGGCCCAGGAAACCGTAAGAATTATTTCAAGACCTCAAGTAGGCAAGGTGCGAAGGCTCGATGTGACCAGCGATGGAGAAAGGGATATTGTGCAGTATTTAAAAGAGGCATTTATAGAAGCTTTAAGTGAGAAGCAAACTAAAACTAAAGTAAAATGCGAAAACTGCGGAAAGATTGGTCACATACAACGTAACTGCAAAGCACCAAGAAAACGTTCAAGACCTGCTTCGCCGCCGTGAAACAACCAACGGGCTAGTCATCAGTCATCACAGGAGTCGCCGTTAAGTATGGAGGGAGTGCTACCTTTCGCATCTGAGGACTCGATAATAAATTTAGTAGTGCCAAAGAGTAACAAAAGTATTACGACATTTGGCTATATCGATGGTAAAAAGCGCATTTTGACTATCGACACTGGTGCAGGATTCTCGATAATAAGGCCTGACTTGGTAAGGGAGCTGTCGAACCACTAAGCGGAGTGAGCTTGCGAACAGCTACAGGTGAGCCTGCTACTGTCTATGGGAAAACACGTGTGGTGTTAAGAATTGCCGATATTGTCACTTTTCATGAGTTTATTGTGGCCGACATTGTAGACGAAGAACTGATTGGCGCAGATTTTATGATAAGACTGAATATGGGAAAGCAAATTATGTATTTGTGTAATTATGAAATACCCCTGGATGTTGGTTATGGAAGTGAGGCTCGTGTGGGACAGCCTCTCGCATGAAAAGTTGAAAAGCGAGAAAAATTCGTTGCTCAGGTAAGACAGCTTAGTAGATTGGAAGCCAGGCACTGTACGGAGGCAGATAGAAGGGAATGCGTCAGTGAGGGTCGCTCGTTGCAGGTAAAGCCCAGTAAAGACTGGTTTACGGCGAAACAATTTGAACCCGTATTCGCCAAGGTTATGAGGGCCAATAGTATAGGTGGAAGTCAAAATTTTAAGGGAAACTGCCCAAAGCGTGTGCTAGCCAGGTGCACAGCAAACAGAGGTTGTGCGTAGCTTCCACAGTGCAATTGTAATGCACTACCTATACCAGAAAATAAGCAGGTATCTTCGCTTGTGTGCAGAAATACTTACGGTGTATTTCGAAGGATCTAAGGAGGGCCAGTTAGTTTTTCCAATGAATCAACAACCAAAGGAAGGATTAGTTGCCAAGCCACAAATACATTGGAATGGGCCGTAATAGGTGATATGGAAATTTAATGATGTTGTAAACCAAATACGGAAATATAAAAGGCCAAGGGCCAAAATGAAAGTTTTTCATTTGGAACGATTAGCCCTTTATGGAAGAGGTGATTTTGAGCCTATTCGGGGCGAACAGGCTTATGTGGGGGGCAGTGTTATGAAAGTAACTTCAGTTAAGAATTAGTTGTATTTATTAGTTATCTTGTATTTATTAGTTGTCTTGTATTTATTAGTTGTCTTGTATTCATAAGTAATTTAACTAGTTTACATTGTTATTAGAAATTGTTATAATTTAGTACACTTCAATCCCAATGTACAGAAAGCCCTAGAAATGACCATTAAAAAAGCTTCAGTATAAGAGGTAAAATTCGGTAAACATAAGTGCTGCCATATATCAAATTAAGTGAATAGTAAAGCCTCGAACCTTCGAAAAACATTTCGAATGTTCTAGACAACCAAATTGCCGTATAAATACTAGCGGCGACTAGCGTAATGAGATCATTCTAAGTTCAGACTTTGTCAATAACGTATAACGCTGAGAAAATTATAGTTGGTTGTAAATAAAAGCTATAAATTACGGTTGTTAAAAAGACTTAGTACTAAATAGAGTTGAGTAAATTGTAAATAGTGTTTAAAGTGTTTGTTTTTTTAAAGTTGCAATAAAGAACTCGAAACGGTTTACACTCAAGGAATTGCTACCTTACTGGATTTGATTATGTGAGTTTTTAAGTAGTTTTGGGATCTAAAAAAGTGCTAAAAATGCTAAATAGTTATAAAAATGTGATAAACCAGCACTTAGCACTTTTTTTGAAATTCTTAGTGCTAAATCATAAAAATGTGCTTAATCTAGCACTAAAAGTGCTAAGCTAGTAAGCCTGCTTAGCATCATGATGAAAAAAACAGGTGGCATTACTACGCCATACTACGCCAGATGACGATTTTTTGTTCTAGTAATGTTTGTCTAGATTTATTTTAAAGTTTTGTTTACAAAAAGTCCACATTGTTTGCTGTGATTATTGTATTGCATTAAAGTTTTTGGTTATTTAAATCAAAATTAAATTAAATAATAAACACAGTGAAATAAAACTTGGCTTTAAATGTAGTTTTTTTATCGCGTTCGGCGGCAAAATTTGATTTTAGCTTAAAAAAATTTTTGATGCATACGGAGACTTATTTTTTGTAATGTTGTATTTGTTGCCTTAATGCTGCCACTTGTATTTTTTCACCATGCTAAGCATGTTATTGTTACTTAATTAAGCTATTGAGTTCAATGCTCAATGTTTTTTTTAGCAGTTTCTGAGAAATCTTGCTCACCGTAACTTGATATTGATCACATACTTTTTTTTGCATTTTGCTGCATTTTTCATACATTTCTTGAATTTTCGATGTAAAATACAGCTGGAAATTATAGTATTATAATGTTTTGAAGAATAGCGATTTTTAATTAAAGGAATATTTTTTCTGAAGATTATTTTACTAACTTTTTCATAGTTTGGCAGCTATGGGCCAAATAAAATGCATCGGCAGTTTTAGCAAATTTTGTTTAACACTGTTTTCTTCTAGTCTGTAGCTTCAATTACGCCGAAGACAGGAAAACAAACCTCTAATTGGTAAGCGAGATATAGCCGTTAGAATAATGGTACAGCACTTTTCGCTTATATGAACATATTGTTACCTTACTGCCTTTCAATAACGTTTTGGTTTATTTCCTTTATAATAAACCGTTTCGAGTTCTTTATTGCAACTTTAATTAAATAAATAAAACACAAACACTATTAACACTGTTTACAATTAACACAACTTTATTTAGTACAAAGTCTTTTTAACAACCGTAATTTATAGCTTTTATTCACAACCAACTATAATTTTCTTAGCGTTATACGTTATTGACAAAGTCTGAACTAAGAATGATTTTATTACGCTAGTCGCCGCTAGTATTTATACAGCAATTTGGTTGTCTAGAACATTCGAAATGTTTTTCGTAGGTTCGAGGCTTTACTATTCACCACACTTTAATTTGATTTATGGCAGCGCTAATGTTTACATAATTTTACCTCTTATACTGAAGCTTTTTTAACGGTCATTTCTAGGTCTTTCTGCACATTGGGATTGAAGTGTACTAAATTATAACAATTTTTAATAACAATGTAAAATAGTAAAATTACTTATAAATACAAGACAACTAATAAATACAAGACAACTAATAAATACAAGATAACTGATAAATACAACTAATTCTTAACTAATAATTACAACTAATTCTTAACTAAAGTTACTTTCGTAACACTGCCCCCCACTTAAGCCTGTTCATCCCGAATAGGCTCAGAATCACCTCTTCCATAAGGGGCTAATCGTTCTAAAAAAAACTTTCATTTTGGCCCTTGGCCTTTTATATTTCCGTATTTGGTTTACAACATCATTTAATTTCCTTATCTCCTTATATGGCCCATTCCAATGTATTTGTGGCTTGGCAACTAATCCTTCCTTTGGTTGTTGATTCATTGACAAAACCAACTGGCCTTTCTTAGATCCTTCGGAATTCATCGGCCGATCATATCTGCACAACTTATTACGGCCACGCACGGACTTTCTATGGTCGTAAGTATTTCTACACACAAGCGAAGATACCTGCTTATCTTCTGGTATAGATGGCGCATTACAATTGCTCTGCGGAAGCGGCGCACAACCTCTGTTTATTGTGCCCCTGGCTGTCATACGCTTTGGACAGTTTCTTTTAAAAACTTGACTTCCACCTATACTCTTGGCCAATACCGGTTCAAATCTTTTCGCCGTAAGCCAGTCTTTACTGGGCTTTACCTGCAACGAGCGACCCTCACTGACGCATTCCCTTCTATCTGCCTCCGTACAGTGCCTGGCTTCTAATCTGGTAAGCTGTCTTACCTGAGCAACCACTTTTTCTCGCTTTTCAACTTTTCTGTGAGCTGACGATTCCTGACGAGTACATGCGAGAGGCTGTCCCACACGAGCCTCACTTTCATACCCAACATCCAGGGGTATTTCATAATCACACAAATACATAATTGGCTTTCCCATATTCAGACTTATATTATGACTTATCATAAAATCTGCGCCAATCAGTACTTCGTCTACAATGTCGGCCACAATAAACTCATGAAAAGTGACAATATCGGCAATTCTTAACACCACACGTGTTTTCCCATATACAGTAGCAGGCTCACCTGTAGCTGTTCGCAATCTCACTTCGCTTAGTGGTTCGACAGCTCCCTTAACCAAGTCAGGCCTTATTATCGAGAATCCTGCACCAGTGTCGATAGTCAAAATGCGCTGTTTACCATCGATATAGCCAAATGTCGTAATACTTTTGTTACTCTTTGGCACTACTAAATTTATTATCGAGTCCTCAGATGCAAAAGGTAGCACTCCCTCCATATTTAACGGTGACTCCTGTGATGACTGATGACTAGCCCCTTGGTTGTTTCTCGGCGGCGAAGCAGATCTTGAACTTTTTCTTCGTGCTTTACAGTCCCGCTGTATGTGACCAGTCTTGCCGCAGTTATAGCATTTGACTTTGTTTTTAGATTGCTTTTCACCTAAAGCCTTAAAAAGTGCCTCTTTCATGCCCCTCACTTCCTTTATTACCTCGCTTTCTTCCTCGCAAGCCATATCGAGTTTTTGCACCTTGTACGTCTGTGGTCTTGAAATTATTCTTGCGGTTTCCTGGGGCAGGGCAAATGAAACAGTCTCTGCAAATGTTGGTTTTTGTGATGCACATACCGCAAGTTTAACATCAGCATCACGAATACCGTTAACAAATGCTCAATCTCCAGTGCGAAGTTCTGTAAGGTTTCGTTTGCCTTTTGCACTCTGCCACGCAACTCCATTTTGTAGATTTCCTTTTTGTGTTCACCACCATACTTGCGTTGCAGTGCTACCATAATTTCATCATAATTGTTTCTGCTACTTACTGGTACACTTTCAAGCACTTCAGCCGCAGTCCCCTTTAAAGCAGGGGTGTCAGCGTCATACACAATTGTGTAAAACAATTCACACACATTCTTCACACGCATTCTTACGCTCTTTCATTTAGTCCACGAGAGTACACAATTATTCGTCGATTATCAAGCGACGGGTGCACATGCGGCGGATGCTTACGTATTTTTTAAGAATAATTGTCTCTTTATTCACTAATACTAATATAAAGTAATACAACCACAATTGACATCACTGCTTTAAAGCAAGAATTAGCTCGATGGCTTTTTCCTCACTGTTCCATGCATTTCTGTTGGCAACTGTATCGAACTGGAACTTAAAAACATTTAATGGCACACTACCGTCAAAGCAAGGGGCCTTTATTCTACTAGAAACTTCTGGAATAACTCGCACTGCTGCTTCCTGGCATTGAATGTTGTTAACTTTTGCCTCCAGATGGTGTAGTTTTTCATCAAAAACCGTGACTTGTGTTTTTCATCCGTAACTTGTGTTTTTACATCAGATAGCTTCTGGTTAAATTCTATTTCCATTTCATTTACTCTTTCATTTATTTCACTGGAAATCTCTTGAAGTTTCTCATTTGTGATTCTGGAATTCTCTTGAATTTCAGCCAGAATATCGCTCGAATTTTCTTTTATCATCTGTACCATGCTTTTGGAATTATCGTCCATTTTTCTAGAATTTTCATCAATTTTTCTAGAATTTTCTTCTGACATTTTTTCCATTTTTGCCATCATAGCAGCAAACATTGCGTTTAAATCCATACTGTTAGCAACTGCACGAGTACATACCTCTATTTCTTCTTTGTCCTTAAATTCGCAACTCACAATGTCCATATTGCGTCGCTCGAATTCATCTAATAGTCTCTTCTGCAGCTCTGCTTTATTACCTGCAGTTGGCAGATCCAACTTGCCCAATTCTTTCTTGAGCTGTTCTTCTTTGAGCTCTTCAAATTTCATTGCTGTCTTCTTGTTATTTTTTTTTTTTTTTTTATTTTATAATTTGTTTTTTTTCACTTTTATTAATCTATTTATTTTATTTATGCAATTTCACTTCTGACACCAATTGTTACGTTACTGCCTTTCAATAACGTTTTGGTTTATTTCCTTTATAATAAACCGTTTCGAGTTCTTTATTGCAACTTTAATAAAATAAATAAAACACAAACACTATTAACACTGTTTACAATTAACACAACTTTATTTAGTACATAGTCTTTTTAACAACCGTAATTTATAGCTTTTATTCACAACCAACTATAATTTGCTTAGCGTTATACGTTATTGACAAAGTCTGAACTTAGAATGATTTTATTACGCTAGTCGCCGCTAGTATTTATTCAGCAATTTGGTTGTCTAGAACATTCGAAATGTTTTTCGAAGGTTCGAGGCTTTACTATTCACCACACTTTAATTTGATTTATGGCAGCGCTAATGTTTACATAATTTTACCTCTTATACTGAAGGTTTTTTAACGGTCATTTCTAGGTCTTTCTGCACATTGGGATTGAAGTGTACTAAATTATAACAATTTTTAATAACAATGTAAACTAGTAAAATTACTTATGAATACAAGACAACTAATAAATACAAGACAACTAATAAATACAAGATAACTTATAAATACAACTAATTCTTAACTAATAATTACAACTAATTCTTAACTAAAGTTACTTTCGTAACAATATGAACTTCCTAGGAATGATTTTTTAGCACCGTTTAGGTAGCCGCAAAAGTGAAAAATTGGTCGAAAATTCAATGTTTGTACCTTTTTTCCCCTGTTCAGGTCCATAGGTAGCAAACCGTTAACAATTCAAGAAAACAATCAACTACAAAGATCAAGATCACAGTAAACAACTTTTTAGAACATATAAACTTCCTAGGAATGATTCTTAACACCGTTTAGGTAGCTTCCGGGGAAAAAGGTACAAAAAATCGAATTTTCGGGCAATTTTTTTTACTTTTGCGGCTACCTTAACGGTGCTAAGAATCATTCCTAGGAAGTTCATATGTTCTAAAAAGGTACATTTTAGTATTTGATTGTTTCCTTGAATTTTAAACGGTTTGCTAGCTATTGACCTGAACAGGGGAAAAAGGTAAAAAAAGATGGAATTTTTCAAAGTTTTTTGCGACTTTGATCTTGAAGATGAAGTTTTTTTGATTTTATATGTTCACAATTTTTGTTCTTTATGGCATGAGCTACAACTTTGTCTCAGACGAACGGTTTGCAAGATATGAGCCTGAGAAAATGATCACTTTTTTGCAAAAAATGACATCGAGGCCAAAAATCTTTGGGGGCCCATAAAAAAGTGCATGACTTTGGGCAAAACTGTTTTAAAAAATGAAAACTCCTCACCACAGGTGGTACAAACAAAATCTGATTATGTGTTGGTTAATGGTCGTTTACACCGTCATGAGAACGGTAAATCTCTTTTTGTGGTGCTAAAATCTTTACGCTGGCGTTTTATAAAATCATGTCATGATGATATGGGTCACTTTGGTTTGGAGAAAACGATTCAACGCGTAAAACAATATTTTGGTTTTCTGGAATAAGAAAATGCGTAAAAAGTATGGTGTATGGCTTGTATGGTGTGTTGTTACAATAAGTCAAAAGGAGGTAAAACCGAAGGATGTTTGTATACCAGCGATCCTGAACCCACTCCATTCTGTCAGATACACATTGACCATTTGGGTCCGTTTATTCACATTAAAAAAGGAAACTGCTACGTTTTAGCGATATCTAACGCTTTTGGCAAATATCTGATTGTTAAACCCGTCAGGACAACGAAAACTCTACCGGTAATAAGTGTATTAAACGAGGTCACGAGTTATTTTGGTTTGCCGAAGCTAATTATCAGCGATAGAGGAACCGCGTTTTCTTCTAAAATATTTGAGCAATATTGTCAACAAAATAGTATTCAACACGTAAGAACAGCAGTACGTACTCCCCGTACCAACGAACAAGTCGAAAGGGTGCACAAACCTATATTGAATTATTTACGAACATCAACACGAGAAGCTAAAGATTAGAATCTCACGCTTAGAGAGCTTTAATGATCTGTTAATTCGCAGAAAAATAATACTTCAGGTTTCACTCAAAACTAACTAGTTTTTGAATTTAAACCGAGTATAACGTAGGAGATTCAGTCGAGCTCGAAAGCAAGGCACCAGCCACTGGCGTGTCACGTAAGCTTGAGCCGAAGTATAGAGACCCCTACATCGTTACCAAAAGTCGAGGACATTCCTGTAGCCCGTTTCTGTATATCTCACATCGTAAAACTTTTCGCATGAAACGTGTGAATTGCAACAAAAATAGTGTGAAATGAAACAAAAAATGGTTTTTCTCACACAAGTGTTTCTGTATCTTTTTTTTGCGAGAATTATCTGTCATTTAAATAATTTTCCAGCAATTATTGGAAGGATGCGAGAAAAAGTGTTTCTATAATAATATTTTGCGAAAAGTTTCTTTCAAGAACTGTCAAAATAAGTCACATTTGAAATTGGTGGCGAGAAAAACAAAATGTAGATATTTTGAATTTAAAATATTTTTATATACTATTTTTTTTAAATAAATAAAAAAATAGAAAGAATATAAATGATAAATGCATAATTTATATGATGAAAATAAACAAAAAACAATTGTTATATTTTGTTAGTTTAAATTTTTGTTAGCCTTTTCTTGTTTTGGTTTTAATCAGTGCTGCCAGATAAATTTGTGTCAAAATCGTCAATTTCCTGAGAAAAAAATAAAAAAGATCGTCTTTTTTGTTTTAAAAATCGTGCAATTTAAAATCAATTTTAAACAAATTTGTTTCGACTTTTATTAAAAAATAATCAAACAAAAACATAGTTAAAGTTCATGGGTATTTAATAATTGAGATATAAATCTTTAATTTACCTATTCCTATAATCTTTTTCTTTTTTACCTGAAATAGACTTAGTAGAATACCTTGTAGTTAAAATTAAAAAAATCGGTTCATAAATAAACGGGTTAAAGACCCAGTAAAATCTTCGCCTACAAAATAATATGTTAAGTAATCAGAAACACATAAAAGCACTACATACAATTCTACTGAAAAACTAGTGAATTTTACAAGGGTTGTGCCAAAAAGAACAAATTCAAAAGTAAGTAATTTTTTTTATCTTAATACATCCAGAAAAAAGTAGTTATCGAAGTTCTTATGGAAGAAAGCTACTTAATAACGAGTGAAAGAAGCTATCCATTTTGAAAAATTTTTTACTAGGAGACAAACAAATTTCTTTCTTGCCGGAATAAGAATATCAAATATCAATCATATTTTGTATATGTATATAAGAAGTATTAAATGTTCAAAATAAGCCAAGTCGTTCCATTACTTTCCCTCGAAATTTTGATTTTGCCGATACATTTTTTAGGGAAGAAACAAACAATTTCGAGGACAATTTTCACAATAGGGATAAATATAAAAATTTATGCAGCCTTGTTTCTTAAGATATCTTTTTTTCTAATAAACAAACATATACAAATATTAACAATTATCTTATTTCGAAGACTAAGGGGTTTATAGTGTAAAACGCAACGCCAACAATTTCATTAAAAGCAAAAAAAAAAACACAAATCAAAAATATTTTATAAATTTGTTGTTGCTTTCTACAGACATTCATATTATTTTTTTTTCAATTTTCAACGCCACAAAATAGAAGTGTTTGAAATTTAAAAATTCAAGATGAATTTCTATAGAAAGTAACAACAAAATTATAAAATATTTTTGATTTTGTTTTTGCTTTCGTCACTTTTTTAGAAAAAATCATCAAAACGTCACTTTGTTAATATTGGAACAAAAAATCGTCAAGATGACGATAACTCGTCAAATCTGGCAGCCCTGTTTTTATTATATTTATTTCTTTTGTTGACGTTTCGCGAATATGCGAATTACCACACCAAAATTCTGTTCAGTCTACGCATCCGATAAAATGAAGTCTCCTATCCTTTATGAAGAAGAATGGATCGAGGACGAGCCATAGCCAGGAAGTGCCGAACTGTCACGCACAACCAATCCTGCCCCATAGTGTAGTTTTGTTTTGTGCTATCACTTTAGTATGATTAGTGAATGTATGTATAAGCTTTGTACAGACGATGGCCAGATCTTACAATATTGTCATTTTCTGACAATGGTGGCTGACAATGCCATTAATTTAACACATCTGCCAAATGAAGATCATTTGAATAAAACTAAATAAACTATTAATTAAATAAATAATTGGTTTTTTTATTGTTGTCTGTCTGTTGAAAAGGCCACTTGACATAAGGTAGTCAAAACTTTTACCGACGGTTATACCGGGTTTTCGGTAAAGCGAGATTCATTATATGTACCACAATTTGCCTTAAATTTAAAATTCTCAATATTTTGTAAAGGTTTAAAAGCGAACTTCGGACTTTATTGGTTTAAAAGATACATTTTCTTAGCATGCGTGTGTAATTCTTTATGCAAAAATTTTCGCTATGTTTTTTACTCAACTGGTAACACGTTTTTATTTACCTTTCTGGCAACTATTATGAATGCCAAATTTATATTTCATAACATGGTGTCTTCATCTGATAATTTTTTGTCATAACATAGCGTCTTCAACTGACAATTTTTTGTCATACCAAACGTCAAAGTCTATATAAAAAAAACTCGAAAATTTTTGTCTGCGTTTTTTTAATATGAAGTTTGACGTTTGGTATGACAAAAAGTTGTCAGGTAAAGACGCTATGTAATAAACGACAAACTTCCCACAAAAAAAAAAAAAAAAAAAAAACGCTGACAAAAATATTAGAGTTTTTTATATAGACTTTGACGTTTGGTATGTATAACAAAAAATTGTCAGGTGAAGACCCCATATAAAGAAGCAATGACATTGAGATTTATGTTGCGTTTAATTTCGTCATCCAAAGAATTAAAATTAATCTCATACTTCAGGCTTATGAAGCATTGAAATTTGTTTTGAATTAATTAATAAAAAAAAATTTTGTTTTAACTTTTTATTTAAATAAAATCAATATTTGGTTATGTTTTAAATAAACTTTTCTTTTGTTTAAAAGGAGTGGTTTTCTTGAAGAAAATATTTTTTGTGGATTATACAAGGTTTCAATTATTATTTATAAAATCGCGTATAAAAAATCGGTTATAGTCCAAATTTTCTTATACTCCACAAAAGTTGTGCAACTATAGAAGTGGACTTTAGCGAAGTACTGTATGTTCGTCGTTTTAGCCAAAACATACACGAGGCCATTAAATCCGATTAGCTGCTAAAACTAATAAAACTTTAAAAAAGGTCCTTGAAAGTAATGACAATCATAATCAATCGTTTTCTCATTTGTTATTTGTTTTTGCAAATAATGAATAAACCAGATGCTGCACATGTCGCATTAGTTGACATGATAGTTTTCTATGTTCATGTGTGCAAAATCACTGTTAAGATTAAATTTCAATTTATTCGACAGTGTATTCATATGTCGTTGTCAAATATGAATTTCCGACATGACATTAATTGACAATCGCAGGATGTGACACATGTCGATATGATGTATATATCAACATTTGCAGGCCTTTAATGGGTATGCCAAAGGAAGGTCGGGAACCAATAAGCCAATATTACACAGACAGCACAAACCCATAATACCCTCTCCACGTATGCTGGTTTAAGTATAATTAGCCCTTACTGGTTTCCAAAATGGTTGTATCATAAAGGTGTATGCCATATAAGCTTAAGATGTTGACTTCTGCTTTACACAGAGAGCAACGTCTAAGGAAAGGTACTTCTCAAGATGCATAAGAACAGCCCAAGATCACACTAAAGAACGCAAATGTGATTTGTTATTTTTTTAATGATAAGGAACCAGCGCACAGTGGAAAATCGAAGTATAAAAGCACTTCATAATAGGTTTTCAAATGGTAAGAATTTCCCCATTAAATTAATTTCATCAAAAAGCTTAGCAGTAAAACTTGATAATTTTTCAAACATTCTTTCTCTTTTTTATTATACAAATTTCTTATTTTTCAAAATAAATTCCTAAGTCAAACTTCCAACACTATCTTCTCTTCTGCAGATGACAGCAACCTCTGCCATTCGTACTCATTTGGTTTAACCCCAAGCGTATCCGATCTTGGTGCTATATGGCAGAACATGAATGATACGCTTGGCCAAAACCTTGATATTATCTTGGAATGGGGTCGATTTTAATGCCAGAAATACCCAATTTTGCATGCTGACGCATAAATACGCGACGGATCATGGTACCTCATCTGTACATAAAGGTGGTATATTTATTGATGTTCTGGGCATGAAAATATAATCATCCCAATTATGAATGAAAATTCCCCGGGAGTTTTCTCCCTTCTCTCATTTTTCCTATGTTAATTCAATTGTAAAAGTAGGAAAAGGGAAAAACCTCCCGGGGAATTTGTATTCGTGATTGGGCTGAATGTGATGTTCGATAAAAACGTATATTCAAGGTGTCGAAAGAAGCATCATAGTGCCTCGTGTTTTTTAAATATAATACAATTGTCATGTATGGGAGTCTATTTTGGAGCTTCTTGACCCCGTGCAGGAGAGGTCGAAGGTTCTCATTGGTGACAGTAGGGTATTCAATTATATTGACTCCCTTGAGCATCGTCGCAATGTATATTGCTAAAAATATTTTTTAAATCGGATGAGTTGCGGAGATAACCTGCTACAAACAAAGAAACCCAACATTACTTTTTTATAATATTAGTATAGATTTTTAAAAAACAAATAAATAATAATAAAAAATGTTTCGTTTCCATGTTCATGTACAATAAATAAAATTCAAATAATTTATATTTATTTGTTATTAAGGTTATCGAGCAGTAGTTTCACGCGTCGGCACAGTGAATATTTTTCAAACTCTGTTTGATGTTGAAAATCAGCTACATCGGACAATTAGTAAAGAAAATATAAAACAAATTTTTGTTTTGTTGTTGTTGTGGTGACAGGGTGTATTTATAAGTTTGGCATTCCGTGTGTAAAACCAAGCAATATTTATATGAGAGTAAACAACGGTTTCGCTACATCCGCTCATAGCAAACATTCTTAAGTCACAGCTTTATTATTTCAGAAAAATAATTTCTTTAATATTGGGGGGGGGGGGGGGGTTATTTAATTTGTACCATAATTTGTTGGCTTGAATTTGCTTATACTCAAGTAAATAATAGCAAATATATTTGAGATTATCCGTGCAAAATTTAACTTTAGGAATTGCTTAAAAATGTAAATTTAATTTAATTTTTTTTAAAAATTATAAATGAACACATTGTAAAAAAATTTAAAAACAATTATGCCTGTGTTCATAAAAATATTTCAAATTAAATAAAGGCTTGCAATACAAGTTTTGTATTTTTGTTAAATTTAAGAATCGTTTATGAATACGGGGGTAAGTTTTTCAATTGTTTATTGCTTATAAAATATTTTAAAATAATTTAGTTGAACTTTTACAAGTTTGTTGAATTCACACTTCGTATATGTGTGAAGAGGGTTCCATATATATATATATATATTTTAATGAAATAAGTAAGTGTTCTCCTCCGACCCTCCACCGACAGTTAGAATATTTCAGGCGTGGGCCCTACATGGAATCTATAAATTATTGGTTAATATTTTTAAAAGCGGACGTCAATATTAAAATTGGTTGAGGTTTAGTTATTTATTATCTTTATTTTTATTATCATTATTCATAACAGTTTTAGCCGAGCTCAGATTATTTTCGAGAGGGGAATACAAATTCGACCCATGGCAAGTTATGGACCAATCATCACAAACCTCTGTAGAGTGATTTCTAGTATTAAAAACCACAATTTGGTACAAATTTCGATATATTAGTGAAATTTGTTAAAGCGTTTTACAGTTTTAAATTGGTTTTCAGAAGGCTGCTTGATATGGGATCTAAGCAGAGTTTTGCCCCGGGATTTTCAATTGTTTTGAGTCCCGCTTTCCCGGGATATAATTGCGGCATTCCCGCGAAATTTTGAAGAACAGCTTAAGTAAAACTATGTCGAACTCGTGTCCTTAGTTGTGTTATCCAACTAAATTTCACCACGATATTTAAATTTGCTGCAGTTCAAGGCTTTTAAAGCTGCTTTTTAAGAATGAGCTTTATATAGGGCACATGGTAAATTATACCCCTATCTTCATGAAATTGTATGTCTTATCTTAGCAAATTGTAGTGGGCCTAATTTTTCAGCAGAATTATAAACTGTGTATCGAGATTGCATTTTTTATGGGGCATTTCAAGTGATTCCGAGTTTTATGAAAGTAGATAATGCTAAATTGCACCACAGAAGCATTCTTAGTTACGATTTAGCCATACTTACATTATTTCCGAAAGTGGTCTTAACATGGGGCTCAAGGTAAATATTGGACCCCCTTCACAAAATTTGGAGGCTTATAAAAGGAATTTGTTAAAATTTAATGACAATCGGTGCATTCCGCCACAAATTTAAAAGTTTATTTAGTTTTTGTCAAGTTTCCTACTGAAACGATACTGCTGAAATTCAATTCCAAACAGCCTAGAACAATTTGGCACCCAAATGGCAAAATCGACCTAAAACTACCGAAGGACCCAGAATATACATATATACGGGCATGTTCTGACAATCGCAAAACGCTTAATCTTACAATATTTTAAGCAGGCGTTGCCAACAGCAATATTTTTCTGACAATGGTGCGATTGTCAGATGCATTAATTTTGCACTTCTGCAAATACAAATGAGCTTACAATGTTCACAAAGTTGTAAGACATTTTAGCTAATTTTAATGCAATTTAAGCAACGCTGCTTACCAATATTGTAAGATCTGACCATCGTCTGTTCGAAGCTTGACAATCGCACCATTGTCAGAAAAATATTGCTGTTGGCAACGCCTGCTTACAATATTGTAAGATCTGACCATCGTCTGTACGAAGCTTAAGTTTCAATTTTATATGGATAATTGAGCTCAATAATGTCATTTATTGCGTAAAACTCAATTAAGGTGCATATCTGCACACAGTATAATACTCAATTTACAATTGATTGTAATGGAGAGATTATGAAGAAAGAGTGTAAACATAATATATTTTTTGCATGTAAAATAAGTAAATAAAAATGTCTTTAGAAGTAGAAAATATAAGAAAATATAAAATTTTCCAGTTTCCCGTGCAATTTCCTCAAGTAAAACAGCTGAGATATGCTATGAAACCATTGTTTTAAAACAACATAGACTTTTTTATAATAATAAAAAATAAAAGACGATGATTAGCAACATTTTTTTTTCATCCTGGTAGACCATTCTGGGGAAATGCCCATATACGTATATTCAAATGGGATGACAAACTTAGTATACCTTCATACAACACTGATTATTAAAGGTATAAAATAGTAAAGAATATGTTATTAAATATAGTAAATTTAAAATCTCCTTCATGCTTAATTGGTTAAACGGTGAAATTGTTTCCGAACTCCTACTTTGTAATGTTGAGCTTTCAGTTTCTAAACGCCCTTTCAGAAATTATATTCCCCTAAGACTTCATTCAATACTTTTATTCTAATTATGCAAATGAGCTCTGAATTTGACAATGTTTACACGAATATTGATTATATACTAATAATTAAAAATAACCTCTTAAGTGTCTTAAAATAACTTTAATCTGAATTTTTTCCTTTTTGGTTGTATAATAGATACAAACAAGATTTAATTATTTGAAGCATACTAGCCTGTAAGAAATATTAGCTTCATTAGTGAAATATGTACGTAAATAAATTAAATAAATAAATTGGACCGATCTTGACAAAATTTGACAGTGTGATTCAGGGATCGCAAATGGCTTTTTTAGTTCTGTACCAACTTTGACCATGACGGTACTTTTTTATTATATATCAAAAAAAAAAAAAAAAAAAAAAATAGCTTAGCAGAAGGATCCGGAAGACATATACTTGTATAGACCTTCAATGAAGGATAAAAAAAATTAGACATGATCGATTTGGATTTAGCACGCTAAAGTCAATTGAATTCACAAAACAAAGTTCTTGCTCCCGTAATGTTTTTGTATTTTGCCGCCGACCAGTAAAATTAGACAATTGCTTAAAATGATAGTATATCTAGGAACGCTTTATATCAACTTGATTATTTTTTTTATAAATTCTTTTTGTTGCGGCACAAATCTTCTAATTTTTTACTTCACTAAAAACAGATTTTATTTTGCTCTAAAGATACACCGCCGTATCATAAACGATTATTAAATTTAACAAACGCTTATTAGGGGAAATATTCACAGAGATTTGTTTCGTAAGCCTTTGTTAAATTAAAAATATTTCATGAATACATTCAAAAGGTTTTTTATACCCTTGACCGAAGGTGAAAGGGTTATTTAAGTTTGTCATTCCGTTTGTAACTTCCACAATATTGATTCTAGACTCTATAAAGTATATATATTTTGTTGACCGTCTGTCCATCTGTGTTAAAGTTTGCTATTGTAATTCAGCCAAATTGCTCCGAAAATTACCACGACTGCCTCTGATTTTATTCATAAATCCCTTGTTGTTTTTGTATATCTTTTTTCTGTACGTCTAGAGAACGGCAATTGCGATTAATAGCAACTGAGAATAACAATAGCTGGGACCAAAAAAAAAGAAAAATTTACTGTGATATCTTGACATATACATTTATTTTATTATTTCAAGTTTTGTGTTGTGTTGTCCATCTTTACAAAATACTGTGATATAATTTATAAATGATGTAAACTTACAAAAAAGAATATTAAATTAATAAAAACTCAATCCCTGAAGAAGTTGGAAAAATTGCCAACGAAACGTCAGATTTTATTGAGAACTAGCCGGACCCGGTCCGCTTTGCTGTCCCTTAGTAAAGATTTAAAATTTTATTAAATATGAACGTGTTTAATTGATTTTCAAAACAATAAAAAAAATAAAATAATAAATGTTTTACTTACCAGCAAATGCTATTAGATTCTTGATGTTTGTTTAAAATTATTGGATACCCTAACCGCGTATTATAAAAATATTTATGGAAGTGGAAATAGACTTTTGTAAAGTAAAATTAACATATATGTTTGGAATAAAACTGGCTATTAAACCATATAATTTTTTTTTTTCATTTTGGTGATTTTAGCGTATTTTAGTGAATTACCGCTGAATTGATAAATGTATATTGATAAAGATTTAGTGGCATACCATGCATCTAAATTTTAAAACATTATGTTTAGCGATTACGACGAAAATGACAAAAATATAAAAACGTGGAGCCATCTATCGGATAAATACGAAACTCCACAGAAACACTCCTCATACCTTATACATCAAACACACAAATTTTGGTCAAAGTCGGTGCAGTAGTTTTTGAGTTAACCGATTACAAACAAACACGTCTCTTTTATATATTGAGAATAAAATAATAATTCTTTTATTTACATTTAATTAATTACCTTGAAAGCCTGCATATAGGAAACTATATAAACTATTTAAAGTAATTAGAATAATTAGAGATTGGAGAGATTGGACAAGGCTCTTCCCATACAAAGACATTTAAGATTTCTGTATATATGGAGAACGGCAGGAGCCAAGGTTTCTAAATTTAGTACAACTATCTTGGTTATCAATTCACAACATCCGACAAAATGTGGGCGGGATGGAACATGTGGGCGTGGCACTTTCCATACAAATACATAATAGGTTTTTGTAAATCTGGAGAACACCAAGAGCTAAAATTTCGCAATTAGGTAGCATCTTGGTTATCAATACACAACATTCGACAAAATGTGGGACATGGTGCGATGGTAACTTCCTGTTATTATCGCACTCTTACTTGTTTTAATACAAATTATTAAAAATTTATATTTATTCACGATATTATTTGCTTGAATTTGGCGAATACGAATGTCCGTAAATAGGCAAATATGCAGCGATACGAATACGAATATTTGTAACATGACTTGTGCGAACATGCTAAAATACTAAACTCACTGATTAAATTTTATGAATGCCCATAAAATTTGGAAATGCAAACAGGTTCCAGAATTAAAGCAACAGCGTTTTACTCTTACAACAAGAATTTTTTTATATTTTGGACATGAAAGTAAAATATCTATTAGCGGAAGATTTACACCTTATGATTTTTGTTTTATGAAGACTTAAACGTTGATTCAGTATATTGTCCATTCTTAAATATTTTCATTCTATGACTTCTATTTTCTCCCTTTGATGGTTTCCTCTATTCACCATTCCATTGGAGTTTGCAACAGTTTTACTTGGAGGCTTTTATCACATGTCCAATGTAGGCGGTTTTTCGTTTTCCGATGATTGTCATTAGTTCTATGTCTCGATGCCTTCTATGTACACTATGTTGTTTGTTGTGTGTTGACTGCCTAACGGTATTTTTAATATTCTGAGGAGATCGAGTGGTTGCGATCGAAACATGCCATGGTAAACTGCCGGCCAGGGTTCGAGCCCCAGCCACGGTCAAGAATGAAAGATTATCAATAACAATTTTAATTAATTTTCATGTTGTAAAATTCCTTTCTTCATAAAACTAATTTAGTGAAAATTAAATTTGATGAACTTAAGCCTTATTAAAAACTATTAAAAATTTGGATTAAAAACCATAAATAGCTCAACAAAATACCCACAATACTAATTTTTCTGAGGTACTTCGATATTTCGCATGATTTTCGATGGTATTATCGCTTTTTTTATTTTTTGTCATTTTTTTTTTTTAATTTTAGAGTAATTCACGTCATAATTTTTAGTCTTGCAAAAATGCGAAGTTTTGCACTAGTTGACGTGAGCATACATTTTAGTAACAAGTGCATAAAAGCAGACGCAAAATAACAGACTTCACTCTTTATTAGTGTTAATTTTCGATTGTCTGCTAAAAAATCTATTATTTTTTAAATTTCGCAATCTGTTTTTTTTATATTTCTTCAATTTTGATTTGTTTTATATTTTTCAGCATTTTTTGCTTGTTGCACAAAAAAAAATATTACGGTTGATGATGACATTAAAATTTGCTCTTTTCGGTACTTTTTTAAATAAAAACGATATATTTTATTAAATTGGCAACGCCATTCAACTGACGTAGAACATATGTTTTTCGCACTTGCTCATGGGTAGTGCGAGGTGCAAGAGTCAGTGAGAAATTATTTTCTACATAGTTGTTGTTATGTTTCAAAAAAAAACTTCGCAAATTTGCAAGACTAAAAATGGTGACATGAATTACTCTATTGATTTCATTTTTGTATTTATTCTTTAAGGTTATTTTAAATCTTATCAAAAATATATATAAAAAAAAGCGAAAATACCATGAATGTAGCGAAAATCCGGATTTTTCCAACTTCAGGTTAAATTATCTCAGAGAAGGAACAAGATATTACAAAGGTATAATTTTTCGGGAAGAGAACTTGTAGGACTTTAAGACGATATATCAAGTTTTATAAATAAAGATGAACTCGCGCAGCTACAACGCCTCAAATATTGCGAACAAGTTTTTTTTTTATTTTAAGCTAAAATAGCCTTTTTACACTGATCGACATCTAACATCTACCATCAGTTTGCGAAGATGTAAACATCTTTCCATAAGAAATACATAGGACTTAAAACCAACATCTTTCAACATCTTTAAAAGATGTTCCTATCTCATTTTATTCCGTTTAACATCTTTTGATTATTTGCATCACTAGAAAAGTGGCAATAAGTTCTATTATTATTGTGGCATCACTGATAAAAAGAAGTTTGTTTTGAAAGCAGCGTTGCCATTTGTCAAGTTTTCTCTTTTACTGCAATGTTTTTTTGTTAAGTATTTTTTATATTTTTAAACAACTTGAACTTCAAATAGATTTTTGTGTTTCCTTTTTAAATTTTGGCACTTTTGTAGAAAAAAACATTTTTTGTATTAAAAACATTTTTTTTTTTTCATGGTAGATGTGAGCAATGTAAACGAGTGTTTGACATTTTCTACATCTTTGATAGTAGATGTAAGATGTTGATCAGTATAAAGAGCCTATAAGTTATCCCGAAAACCTGATGTCAAAGAGATGGAGATTCTGAGTACAGATTCGGATTCAGCGCCCCAATAAAAAATTTGCTTCGAGCGAAGCAGGTTTGTAAGGGAGAAATGTAAGAGTTGCGCTTACCATCTCGCTTACGGAAGACATGCATTTTATATGGCGAGTTCACACTTTGAAGCAATACATTTTTGACACATAAAGCGCATTATTCAGCGCATATAAAAATTGTTGGATGTAACGATCAGCTTTACACACTGAATGTTTTGATACCGTTATTTTTAAGTATTCTCCCTTACAAACCTGCTTCGTAGTAAGGGAATGCCGTAGCACTTGAAATGCTATTTTTTTTATATAAGAGTTGTTGAGAGTTCTTTCACTTACTTTACTGCATTTCTGTATGTCTTATTGCGTAGCGCATAATTGTGCGCTTATTTTTTTAAATGTACCTTTAGTGCTTCGCAAAATGATACAATTTTTTATTGGGGCAACTCAGAAAAATATAGTTACGTATAAAATGATGTAGTCTAAGCCCTTGTCCGGATGACTGAATCGTCCTGACTACAATTAAAAAAATTTTTTTAACTCAATTTTACAGGGGTGTTCTGGAAATCAAAAAACATCGCAAAACACACGAATTTTAAACGTCGGTTTTTTATAAGATTTCTGTAGTAAAAGAATGTAGTGACAAATATTTCTCTATTAAACAGAATTTTGCAACAAAAATTTTAAAAATTTGATTAAAAGTGTATTACAAACACTTTCCAAATTCTTGCGTTTTGCGTTTTCGATTCACAGAATACCCCTGATAGTTAAAATGATTTTTTATTACCGAAAATTTTATTTAAACAACCAAAGAAAAATCAATACTCCTAAGAATTTATTTACAATATTTTTCCTTTTCAGAAAACCTATAACACTTGTTCTAAAATTGATTAAACCTCAACCAATATTTACGTCAGTTTTCGTTAAGATCCCATATAGAGCCCACTCCTTAAATATTCGAGCTGTCTGTGGATCGCTTTTTAACAAAATTTTAATTTTTTTTTGCGAGCTTTTCTGACATTTGGGTGGTACATTAGGGTGGTAGAAACAGAGGCAAATACTAGAATGGGATACATGGTGTCAATGGCTTTCAGGAAAAAACATTGATCTTCTCGAAACAAAAACTTTGATTTATCATACTTTAAGATCCGTCTGTGAATGCGAGAGATATAGTACAAAGAAAAAATTTAAAAGGCGGCTCCTCCGATCTGAAATATTTTTCTTTCTAAGCCACCTTGCATAAAAACTTTATATTAGGGGGTGTACAGGGATTTTTTCCCTTAAGATACGGTCTAATGAACAAGTGTCATATTTTTCCAAACCCTCATATTTAATTATTTGTGAGTAAATGCACAAGGCCTTATAAAGATTTCATTTATTAAAGGCTCTGGTAATAGTTAGATATTGTGGTTGAAAATTAATGAATTATAAAATAGGCAAATAAACAGCTACAAGTGTTTTGGAATCCGATCGTGTTTGTGCGCTTCAAACTCCGTGTTCTTTCTTTCCTCATTTTTTCCAATGCGAGACATTCCTTCGGATTCGTTTAGTTAAATCTTACTCGTGGCACGTGCATGCGTTCTCAGTTGAGCAAAAAGCGAGTAATATTGCCTAACTCTCCGTAGATTTTCGAATTCACATATCTTTTACTGAAATAAACAAACACATTTCGACATTCATAATGTAAGAAATTGGGGCGGTGCCAGAATTAAAAATAATGCTTAAACAGACGTGTTAAAACCAATCAAAACCACCCTTGAAAGTATGAAAAGTAACTCGTAGCTCAAAGATAAACATTCATTTTTTGAGTAACATTGAGTAAATATTTCTATTTCTCAATGGTGGTGGTGGATGATAATTTGAAAATGGTTGGACTAACATTTAACATTTGTATCTGTGTGTGTCCTTTGTTTGTGTTTTATTTTGAATTGCCTTTTTATGTTGTTTGTTTTGAGAACAAATATCTCAATTTCCATTGCTCCGAATCTGAATAGATAACGGGAGAGCATGCACCAGTTTGTAGAGAATGTTTTAAGTGTATTAGTATAACTGTATCTGTGTGTGCATTGTTAAGTTTGTGATCGTTGGTTGGCTGGCTTGTTGGTTGGTTGATTGTCGGTAAGCCACACTCAAAACTTCACATAGATACAACAAACACACACACACATACATACTGCGTTTGTATTATTGTGTTTTACGTTATACCCATTGTTGTTTGAGTGCTTACGGTTTTTGTTAACTGAGTAAAATTGTGTTCTGGCCTTTTTCGTGGGACTGACTGACGGCTTACTGCTTTTTGTGTTCTCCATCAGCCATTTGGTTAGTTCAACGAGTGGTCTTGCGTTGTAACGACGTTTTGTACGTTGGTGGATTTATGTGGCGTGTTTCACTAGTTCAATTTCTCGGCTTGGCGTGTTTTTTATTTCAATTTATTTAAACTCTTACGAATTGGAATATATCGACGTAAATGAAGCCGTGTTCTATTATTCGCCTAATTACCAAGATAATTTTTACAAAAAATATTAAAAGGAAAAAAGTGTTAGTGGAAAATCATTTAAAAATTGTGCTGATGTGAAATGAAAATTAAAAAATGTACACAAAAAAGAATTGAAATAAAAGTAAAATGAGATAAAAATAATACTATTATTACACACATACATATGAACATGTATAAAAAAATTATAAATAATTAAAATCTTATCGAGTGTCAGGAAAGTGTTTCCACCATTCAATTCTGGAATACACGGAGTAAACAGAAATATTTAGAATTTCATTTTTAAAACTTGGATTACAAACCGCCAAAATTGTGGAGGCACTTAAAATGAAGGTATGTCGTTAAATTATTTTTTTTTTGTTTTCTTACCGTCGGTTTTAACAAAAACTATACTTTTGAAACATTATCAATAATTTAAACATAAGAATTTTATAATTGCGACGGAAAAACGTCTTGATAGTTTTGAAAATAGATACGTATGCTATAGAGAACATATCGCATCGGCTCCACTTAAGGTTGTCAATTCAAACTTTAAAAATGTTCAGTAGAGACGAGAGAGAGAAGAGAATATGACCACTGTATATCGTTTCTTGCAAAAAGTTAAAGTTGACTTTCTTTAGAGGAACCGGTTCCATATTTTGAAAATGGTCTATTTTATAACGTTAGATTTCGGTACGAGAAAAAATACTTTTTTCACTTTTCGCAACCGCATATGTCTTAAAATCAACTTTTTCAGGAGAAACGAGAAACTATTCTAGATAAGACTATGGGTTTGGCATTACTCTTTTTGAATTTTGTTATTACGTTAAAAAAATCGAAATTGGTACATCTTTTTTCAGATATTTTTAGAACCATGTAAAGAGCGTTTAACCAAAATGACATTAATATCGCTAAGTCTAAAAAATTAACATACGCGGTTACCCATGAAAACCACATAATTATAAGTTAAATGCGATGTTCATTTGTAATATAGAGCGTAAAGTCATCACAAACACAATAAAATAGGACAACTTTGAATTGTTAATCAATATCCTTTAGGTTTTCCTTTTTTTGTTCCTAAACGAAATGGGATTTTATGAAATTTTTATCTATGTATTAGATAAAAAAATATCGGCATAAAAAAGACGATATTTTAAAAATATATTTTTTAATACAATATCATCGAACATCTCAACTTCAAAACATTAATTAAAAGATATTAAAAATTTTGCATTGAAACACAAATCAAATGTTCAATGAAAAGACATATGGCTTAAAATTTGCATTTAATTGCAGGTCATGAGGTTTATTTTCTATTAATTTTATTTTCTGTTCAGTGTTCAGATAATATTGAAAATTTTGCTTAAATTTTTACCTACAAACTTTTTAACAAATGATTTTCTCAATCGAAAAAACAGTTCTAGTTTATATAAGAAGAGCCATACAGGACTTTTTTATGGGATTGCTACAATCGGGGCTAATGATTGCCATATTTATTTATCCAAAATTTGATTTCTTGCTAAACATTTTGATTGTAGTTCAAAAGATTTTGTTATTCGTGCTTAATTCCCAATTCTTATTCTTGATAAAAGCACTGAAATTTATTGTTGATGGGATAAGCTATTCCTATGCGCATTTCACTGGTTGCTTAGGCCAGATCGTCAAGAAACTTCATCCATAAAGATTTTAGAAAAACTAAAGATAAGCTAAATAAAACTGTTAAGCGTATAAGAATTATAAGCAACAGTTCTACTTGTAACAATATCAATACTACAATTAATGTTCTAAGAATTTTAATCAATTGTAGTGGGGAATGTAAGAAGAGATAAACTCACTGTTTATTGTTGATGTTTTTGTTTTAACTTTGATATTGTTACAAGTAGAGCTGTTGCTTATAATTCTTATACGCTTAACAGTTTTATTTGGTTTAATATCTTTAGTTTTTCTTAAATTTTTATGGATGAAGTTTCCTGATGATCTGGCCTCAACAACCAGTGAAATGCGCATAGGAATAGCTTATCCCATCAACAATAAATTTTAAGTGTTTTTATCAAGAATAAAAATTGGGAATTAAGCACGAATAACAAAATCTTTTGAATAACTAGTATTGTGGTTATTTTGTTGAACTATTTATGGTTTTTAATCCAAATTTTTAACATTTTTAATTAGGCTTAAGTTCATTAAGTTTAATTTTCATTAAATTATTTTTATGAAGAAAGGAATTCTACAACATGAAAATTAATTAAAATTGTTATTGATAATCTTTCATTCTTGACCGTGGCCGGGATTCGAAACGCGGCCGGCAGGTTACCATGACATGTTTCAATTGCAACCACTCGATCTTCTCAAATGGATTTGCCGTTTTACACTCGCAGCCATCGACGACTGCTGACGTCAATAGTCCAACATCAATCCTTAAACCAAATTGTATTTTAACCTTTGGTAGATCGAAGTTTTCTTTTTTGAATGATTATCCATTTTAATTGATTTTACATGTTCTTCCTTACTTCTGTTTTTTCTTGCGATCGAAACATGTCATGGTAACCTGCCGGCCGCGGTTCGAATCCCGGCCACGGTCAAGAATGAAAGAATATCAATAACAATTTTAATTAGTTTTCATGTTGTAAAATTCCTTTCTTCATAAAAATAATTTAATGAAAATTAAATCTAATGAATTTAAGCCAAATTAAAAATATTAAAAATCTTTTGAATTAAAATTTTGTATTCCCAAAAATTATTTTAGTTTTGATTATATTGTGGAATGAATGCAGTGTTGCCGGAATCCAAATTCAGTTTTACACAGAGCAAGCATTCAAATTATCAAACATTTTATAAATTACATAAACATAATTTTGTGTTTGTTCATAATTGAATCGTTTATTTCAGAAACCCGTCAACTCTCATTTAAAATAGGCACATTTGACGGGTTTCTAAAGTAAACGGCTCAATTAACTTTTTTATATACAGGGTGGCGCAGAAATTGTTTTTTTAATTGGTGAATTTTATTTTATTAGCTTCGAAAAATGATATCTGTGACATTTCGATAAAACATCTTAAGCCAAATTTAAGAAGTTGAAAAAAAATGTTGTTTATCATACGAATTTTTATCCAAAAAACATATTTATTAACGTTTTAAAAATGTTGTATTATAATCGGATGTTTTTTTGGCTTGTTAACATACACTCTTTCTATCAAATATCTCCAAAGAAAACTTTTAGGAGCTGTTAAATACGGTGAACGTAAATCGCTTGAAAAGCTTAAAAAGTTTAAATCGCTTAAAAAGTTATCGAGGCACAGTATGTGCTGTAAATCCACAAGGTCAGATAATTTTACACAGGTGGGCTGACAAAATGTTTCCACATCGTCCGATATGCACGACCGTTGACAGAGATTAAAATACCAAAATCATATTCAACAAATGATGGGCTGGCTAATTATTCTTTCGGACGATGCAACGCAAACTAAACACTTCATTCAATTGGAACACTAAACACTTCATTCCATAAATCACTATATATTTGATATTGTGACTTTTTGTTCCGCCAGAATTAGTTTTCAGCACAACTCGTTAGATTTTTTGTAGCTTGAAAAACAACAACTATTTACATGTTTAAGACTATATTTAACATGTTTTAACGACATTTTATTGTTAAATAAATTTATGACACTAAAAATCCTCTCAAGTTTAGCGTCTAAGTACGAATATATTAATTGTTTGTAGCAAAACTAGAAAGTTAAATCTTAACCGTACTGTACTTTCAATGTTTTTCGATTTGCACGTTTTTTTTAAATTTATAGGACAGTTTTCATAATTCAATATTTTTAGAAAAATAAAAAAAGTAATCATACCGAACTTAAAGTAAAAAACGGAATAGAAATAACAAAAAAGGCAACATTTACACGCTTATTAGTTTAGAGCGTTTAAGGTACTTTAAAAAGGGCTAAATCCAGCCCGAAGAGGGATAAGTTGGCATCAATGTGAAGGAACCTTCGTAGCTCAGATTCAGCAGTTTTGCTTGGTCGCTCAAATCAAATTGTGCAAGCAATGGACAAGGAAGAAATAATAAAACTGTGCTAGAATTTAACACTTTTCTTCTGACAAACGGGGCACCTGTCGGTTAACCTAATCCGGGTACGGGTGAATGCAGTGGTGCTAACCGTTTTTTAGGTTACTTTTTGTTTTCGCGATATACCGTTATTTCGAAAATGGAGGAGATTGCACAACATCCCGCACTTGTTCTAAATTTAACTCGAAATTATTATTTTTCACTTTTTGGAAAAAATCGACTCTTCATATTTATATCTAACCGCTGTAAAAATATCATGCTTTTTTGTCTACTTTTTGGTATTGAAAAGGTTGGTTAAAAAGGTTTTTTCATATGCCTTTAAGTAAAATTAAATATTGTTTTGCTTCTATTAATAATGTTTAAATTTTAAGTTAATACAGTACTGTTGAACAAGTGCGTTATATTCGCGTAACGCAAGAACAGCTTAGTTTATTGGTTAACATAACACTGAATAACAACGATAAGTATTAGATTTTTTATAATCTCTTTTAGTTTAAGAGATATGAGTTTACCGAATTTACCCTTTTTATCCCCTCAGATTTTAATAAAATAAATGTTCTGTAGGTAAAAACCTTTCAAATTGTATATTTGAATGTTCAAATCGGTTGACAAACAGAGAAGGAAAGTGTTCTTAGCTGTTTTGCCTTTGCCGATTTAAGTATATCATAACCTGTTTAAGTTTTGTATTAAAAATCTTCCAAGCTATTTTCAAAAAACCAAGAACTTTTTTTATTCCCTAATATATAAATGTCTCATATTCTTTTGAGATTTTATGTAACTTTTTGACAGAACGAACTTAAGAACTTAAATTCCTCAAGATAAATTACTTATATTTGTTACAAATTTGCTCAATCAGAAAAGTGCCAAAAACTTTTATTGTTCAGATGCATTTGCATTAACCTAAAATGCAAAGTAAAACACTTGAAACACCTCAACTAAATAACCGATGAGAGTTTTATTCAAAACAAAACGATTCAAACAACAAAAAGAATACTTCATAAAAAAAACAAGAAGAAATGAATAAAAGTAAGAAAGATCTTATTGACAGGCGGGACTTGGAGATCAAAGCTTTGAAAATCTCAGCTGGAGATTGGCATACAACAGCGCATTGATCCCACACATAAAAATACAGTTTATTATGAGGTTTGTTGAGTGTCGCAACGAATTGTTGTTTCGGTTAGGTTCGTTGTTCGGCGAGGTGGGGGAGGGACAGGTATTTTATTATACAACAAATCTGTTAGGTTTCGATGATATGCATACATACGCTGATATTGATGTGATTTTCAAAATCATCATCGTTGAAAAAACCAAAAATCAAACAAAAACATCTTCTTCATGTTGTCGATTATCTACCGATTTGTGTAAATTCAATTCCATACGTTTTGGAAGTGATGCAGCAAAAAAAAGTGTACAAAATAAGATGATGTTGTTTATTACACCCTGCCTCGTAAGCAAATTAAACGTAACTCTCTACATTGTATGTGAAATTCATTCACGATATTATAAACAAGGACCAGAGACATTAAAGAATTCGTTCAATGTCTTTGGAACAAATTTATGAATCCATTTCTTCAATTAAAAGCGTATTTTACTTTTTGGAAAATGTAATTTGTAAAGAATTTGTTCCCTTTTATTCGTTTAATAAATTATTGAAAGAATATATATTCGGTAGAAATATGAATTAAATAAGGTTAATAATTTTTTTAATTCCATAAGCTAAGATCTACGCTTGTATGCAGGAAAGCAACCAGAGTCTCTGGGAATCAAACTCGCAACCCCGGCGCTAATAGACTATCTCACTGCCAGCGAGCCTACCGGAACATAGTATGTTCCCAATGTAAAAACACGTTATTGACAGACTGTTCATATGTTAATGTAGTTTGTCTTTTACAAGTGTTTGAGGGCCATCAAAAGGTCGACATCTTAATTTCTTTAGGTTTTCAGGAATTTGCTTCATATTTAATCGAATAGTGCAAACTAGCGTTAATTTGTAAGGTTGTTAAACAAGCTTTTTAGTCAGGGGTACTGATGTTAACCTGAATACAATCGTTTTTAATAGTTACATAAAGCAAACGTCTCCATAACTCGGAAAATGTTAAAATTAGCTTTGTCTTGGTTCACACTTTGAAAGTTTTCTTTTAGAAAGTCTGGCTTAATTGGTGAGAGGAAAAATAAAAATAGCATGTTCACTCCCCCTGTTAACAATAAACTAAAGGCCCAACTATAATTTGCTTAAGCTCCTGTCAAAAAATAACAAAAATCTTTTCAAATGCATTTAAAAACACAAAAACAAAACCAAAACACATTTGATTCCGTACGGAAAGTGCGATTTGTTTCGCACCTTGCTTAAGCAAGTGACAGATTCATAAAATTTAACAAAAAGTTTCCTTAAGTTCAATATGGCTTGACATATATGATTTACATGCATTCGCCCATTTGCTTAAGCCAACTTAAGCATATTATAGTTGGGCATTAAGACTTTCTGAAAAAAAACTTTCATAGTGAGAACCCAAACTTAGCCTCATTCGCTCTTTCGGTTAGCTATTGACTAAAACACACGTTAAGTTCAATAAATCAGATGAACAGGATAAGGCTTTTAGGGTTAATATGTGCATAGAAAAGTTAATCAGTGCTTAGCAGAAAGCATAAGTATCCGAGGAATTCTATACTATTAAAAAACTTTTTAGTTTTTGTTTGATTTTAAGCAAAAAACTAAATCGAAGTAATAAAATGTTTTATTATCCAAATGGAATATCTTGTAAACTGTTAAAGAGTTATTTTTGAATTTAGCGTATAAGAATTTAAATTGCGTAGTCTGGGTTCACACTATGAAAGTTTTTCTTTCAGAAAGTTTTCGTTTATTAGTGGAGAAGGGAGAGAAGAATAGCATGTTTTCTCCAGTGTT
The DNA here is from genome assembly GCA_963931875.1 of Pollenia griseotomentosa. Classification (NCBI taxonomy): domain Eukaryota; kingdom Metazoa; phylum Arthropoda; class Insecta; order Diptera; family Polleniidae; genus Pollenia; species Pollenia griseotomentosa. The sequence continues at coordinate 65,093,784 of OZ007562.1, forward strand.
TTGTCAGAAGAACTTAACGTGTTTTTTGTCAATTAAGTAATCGATTAAAGTTCACCGATAGAACGCGTGGGGCTAAGTCTGGGTTCACACGTCTCTTTCAGAAAGTCTGCGTTTATTGGTGGAGAGGGGAGAGACCTCTGACCAATAACCTCAGACTCCCTGAAGAAAAACCTTCATAGTGTAAAACCAAACCGATATCCCTCGAATGAAAATCAAACAATTAATTATTTTGCAAGTGTGATTTTGTCAATATGTCATAAAATATATTTTCATTTGGTTTACAAATAAAATGTTTAAGTACATTTTTTGTCTTACAATGATTGAATTCCTGTCTGTATCACAAGAAAGAAATTGTTTTCTGTAATTTCTGTTAACTCATTTTATACAATATTTCAGTTTCGTTTCGATTCGATTAACATGACTGTAATTCGTATCTTGTAACGCTTATGTATCGTGCGTTTAATCGATTTTTTGTGCAATGAAAATGTTCAGAATTTTTTTGGCTTAAATATGCCGCCATCCCGCTGAGTATATTTGATAACTTTTAAATGCTTCAATTTGTTGTTAATTTCCTTCAACACATTCTTTTCGATTGAGGGTTCAGGCCTTTTTTTTAAGATTTTTCGTTAAATCATGGCCCATCTTTTGTTTCGTTTTGAATCTGTGAACATTTTCTTTATATCGCCGGACAATCTTTATATACACTATTTAACAGAAAGTAACTGAAATATTTATGATAAATACCACCCACCTACACAAATAATATTTTACGCATTTTTAAAAGTTTTTTTTTTAATTTGTGATCTTTTTGGTAACGTTTCCATTAAAAAAAAAAAACGAATTAAACCGCATAATTTTTTTAATTTATTTACTGGTTTTGCTTTAGCATGAAATTCATTAGCATTTATAGTCCAGCGTAAACTGTTGTTGATACTAATAATTTCCAAAATTGGCGTAAGAAGTTACATTTATAGCCAAAATTATATATAAACAATCTTACACATACTTGTTTAACATCCCAATAAACATGAAGGTTTGATTTAAAATTGAAAATGACTTAAACCAAACCCTTCCCTTAACGACAAACAATGGTTTGAAAATAATTTGAAAATTACAGCATTCATAAGAAAAGGGAAATCATATTGAGAAATTCATTTATTCTCAACTTCTCAAATGTGTATTGTAATACAATTAAATTTAATAATTTAATTACCAAATAAGTTAAACATTTGGCTCCTTCGCTGCGTCTGAAAGATGAAAATGCGTCCTTAAAGTTCCTCTCTTTTAAGTATTGTCTTGGCTCTGCGTAGCATCTCGATCATACGACAAACTTTAGTTTCTTCAATTTCCCGTTTTATCTTTTAACACCCATACCACAATTGTGGAGAGGATATTATGAGTTCATGCGGATGTTTGTAATACCTTAAAATATTGGTTCAGAACCCACTTCTTAGGAGAACTTAGAATCACTTTATACAGGTCGCAATTTTGGAGATAATTTGGTTCAAAGGTTCCATTTGTCACAAGGTAAGAATTGGTCCATAATTTCCCAAAGCCCCAATATTAGCTTCCATCTTATTGCCAATTTGTTTGCAATCTTAAACATCTTATCAAATTTTATTGGAATCGGTTCATATTCGACTATAGCTCCCATACAAATACTACTCCATAAAAAAGCTTTTAAAGTCATAATCTCCTTATAAATGCTGATTTTGAAATAACTTTTACGATGGCTACTATTTATGTCACGACAAAATGTTGTTTCGGTAAGTACATAGGTCTCATAAAAACTACATTCCTAAAATTAATTAAAGGCAAACAAATTTCATAAAGTTGAAAATATAAAAATACTATTTGGCACAAAGAACTTTTACATGAATCTTAACCTCATAGCATAATTTTTTTCTGGCTGGTCCATGATTGCCTGAGTGTCCCAAATAGGGTACTCTGTCGAAAATTTGGTTTTACAAATTGTGGTGTTGGATATTACACTGCAATATGTCGGGCTTGACCGATTTAGCTTTCTTACTTTTTCTTTTTTGATTTTTACCCAATAAGCACTCAACATTTAAAAATTCAAAAACCCGGCGTTTCCCGGGGTTTTATAATTTTATATATAACACTATGCAACAAGCAAAAATTCCTTGAATAACCACAATATTTGTTTGGTCCACCCTACTGCAAAAATCATCATTATTTAAAATTCTATGGTAAGGTTTTTTTTTAAATTTTTTTTTCTAAAAATTGAGATTTTTGAAAAGGCTGCTCCTTACATCTTATCGTAAGTTTGGAAGGACGTACCCGATTTTGTTTCTCTAATATCATTTTTTAATTTAGCCATTAGTTTTGTAGTTATTGAGGCACAAGTGGAAAAAAATTTAATTTTTTTTGTTAAATTATAAAATTTTTTAATAAATAGAAACTGGGAATTATTCATAGAATAAATTCGAAAAATAAAAAATGTTGAAAATTTTTTAATTTAAAAAATTCCCTATTTTAGTACTTAATCGTAAAGCTGCATCTTTTAGAAATAAAATAAATTTTATTTCATGAAAATCCATGTTTAAATTCTTGTTTTATTCCCGATAAACTGAAAGAACATCGTTTTGACATTTTGCATCGCAAATTTGTGTAGAGCAACATGTTTAAAATATGTTTGCAACATGTTTGAAATCGAATACCTTAATATAAGGACTTTAGACTGGAATGTCTCTGTAATTCAACGCTTGAATTTCACTGTATTTACATTGTTATGTTCGACTGGAATTTTAGTATCCATTTTGGTAAAGTATGTTACTGAATTCCCCTGTTGTTCTAGGCTTATAACTTAGCTGCACAATCTCCTTTGCACGATTTTTCGTGCAGATAAATCAAAAGTGCTGTTATCTTAAATGTATTTATCTGCCTTAAGGTGCAGGTACACAATTGTGGTTACCTAATTAAAAGTGCAGCTAAAGCAAAGTCTTTAAAAAGAGAATAAAAACTATATTAATAAATTGATATTTTATTCAAATTTTATAAAATTGGATATATGATGTTTTATATAAAAATGTTTTAAAGCTGCCCAAATATATGATAAATATGCAGGTATACAAAATGCAATTAAGCAATGATTTTGAAGAATAATTACGGAAAATATGTATTTTGGGCAGTTAACACGTTGGCGGACAAGCCGGCATATAGCGTCGAAAATTTTGCAAATTTGGGGACATGACGGGAAATGCCGTCGTTCAATGTTTCAGGTATGTGGACGAAACTACATATGCCGACGCAAAATGCTTTATAAAGTATTGAAATATAATTGAAGCGACCCTATAAAAAACATTTTATTTTCATATATTAGCAATTAGTAAGATTTCAATTGAAAAACAAACCGTTATCACATAAAGTTTCAAAAATTTTTCCCAGAAATGCATGACGGCATATGCTACTCTGTTTTCATACAATTTGCTTCAGAAGTAAAAGTAGTGTCAAGATAGAAGGTGTTTTTTTTTTGTGAAGAATAAAAATTAGTTTTTGTTGATTTATATTAAATATGTGCTAAATTTTTCCTATAATATTTATACAATTAATTGAATTAGGTAAAATAAAAGTTAATTTCAATAGTTTTAAGAATTTTATTCGAATAAATTTAATAATTTCTTTAGCAAGAAATGGATTGGTACAAACAAAACGAAACAAGAATTTTAAAAATGTTTTTGGAATGTACAGATGATGATGATTCCAATTCCGGCAGTTGTGAGGATGAATTCGGCAATGATCCTACATACAAACCATCGGCAAATGAACAGGATGAAGATTCAGGTGGTGAAATTATTGATGATTTCGAAGAATGCGCAGGAGATGATAGTGATGAAGAATTTGGAAGCGATGATGAGAATGATGACAATGAAATAGAATCGGATAATAATCAGCTCGAAAATAATGATTCTATGGACGAACTAGAAAGTGAATGGGTAGAGAATACAAAAGATATTCCGAACTTTAATTTTGATAAAGAGAATTGTGGTATTAAATTAGATGTAACGGCAACTTCAACTCCCAGAGAAGTCTTTGATTTTATATTTTGTAAAGAAATTATGGAGTTAATCATCAATAGTACTAATTAATATGGAAGAAAGCTTTGTACAAATCGTGGTATTAAGACCAGACATTCGAGATTCGCTACTTTTAAACCTACGACTATAAATGAAATGTATCAATTCTTAGGCCTATGTTTATTGCAAGGTCAAATTAAAGTACCCAGAATTCGTTATTTGTTTTCAAGAAATACATTATATTTTCATCCGGTTTTTCCAGCTACAATGTCAGGGAGACGCTTTGAGCAGCTTCTGCGTTGCTTTAGTTGTAATGATATTGATGGTGATGAGCATAAGCTGAAAAAGATTCAGCCTTTAGTTTAACTCCTAATAGAAAGTTTCCAAAGAGCTAATGTCCTTCAGGAAGAGCTCTCATTAGATGAATCACTTATTTTATTTAGAGGTCGGCTCAGTGTCCGCCAATATATAAAGGGGAAAAAGGCTAAATATGGCATAAAATTATACGAATTGACAAGTAGTGATGGCTATGTTCTAAATATAGAAATTTATCAGGGAAAAGATAGAACAAAAGATTCAAAATTGCAATCATTAGTCTTGCGATTAATGCAGCCGTATCTCAACAAAGGCCACCAATTATTTATGGATAATTTTTATAACAGTGTCGAACTATGTGAAACTCTTCTATCAAATAAAACCCATTGCACAGGCACTTTACGTGCTAATAGAAAACTAAATCCTAAATCCATAATTCAAAAAAAACTTTCCAAAACAGAACATATTTGGTGTCGCAAAGGGAAGATATATGTATCTAAATGGAAAGATAAACGTGATGTAATTTGCATTACAACTGCTAATCATCCAAAAATGGTTGAAGTGGCGAATAAATTTGGAAAAATCAAAATTAAACCTGAAGAGATTAGTAACTATAATAAATTTATGTCTGGAATAGACAGGAACGATCAAATGTGTGCTTATTATTCATCACCACGTAAAACAATTAGATGGTATAAAAAGTTGATGTTCCACTTTTTGGATCTTGCAGTTTGGAATTCATATTACATCTACATAAAAAAAACTGAAAAGAAAATTAAATATTTAGAATTTCGAGATATTCTTATCAATACTATGATACAGTTGCCAAATAATGTTCAAAATGGGCGAGATTGTGTAGCATTGTGTCCCACTGCTGAAGGTACACGAAATAAAAATATTGAAACTAAAATTATTTCTGAAAACAATCATTTTATTGAAAAAATTCCAATACCTGTGGGAAAAAAGAGAAAATCAACATACCAAAGATGTAGAGAATGCTCTAAATTAAAAATTCGCAAAGAAACTTCGTTCAGTTGCAAAAATTGTCCTGATAAAATTCCTCTTTGTCCAGGTGCATGCTTCGAAAATTATCATAAGGAAGCTTGAATTAATTATTGTTTTGTTTTTGAATTATATTAATTATTATTTTGTTTTTCAATTCACTTGAATTAGTTTTTTTTTAACTTAATATTTAGATTTCTATATGTACAATTTCTATCATTTTATTTAATTTTGCTATTTTTATATTATTGCTCACCAGTAATCTTATGTTATTATAGTAATAAAAATAAACTTTTGGTGTAAAAATTAATAAATGTATTTTTTATTATCATATAATTTATTATTTTAGAGTGATGGCATTTAACGTTCTGTCAACATATGTTTACTTTTTCCCTATTACTGGACAGAACGTATATTACCGACGAGACAGCTATAGCCGTCTTGTCCCAAAATATTTTTTTTAGTAATGTATAGGTTAAAACGGCATATGCCGTCAAAAAATTTAACAACGAAAACTAGTATCTTTGTATTAATTAATTAATTAAAATAATTTTGGTCCAAACCCCGACCTTTTATCTTTAGAAATGGCCGGTTTATAGCAACTGTCCCTTCACTTGCTAAACACTAATGTTTACTGTCCGCCAACGTGTTAAGTCAAAGTGCACCTAACTTTGATTTTTTGTATGAAAATAATTTTAAATTGCCAAAAATTTTGGAGATACAAATGTGCAGGTATAGAAAGTGCACTTAAAAAAGAAATTTGTATGGGATATAAAGAATAATGACAAAAATGATTAATTTGGTGCAGTTAAGTCAAAAGTGCAGTTAAACAAAAGGCAGTTGATTCAAAACTACTGTATAATTTTATTGTTTTATTTTACATGCAAGTCATCGAATATGTAGTCCCTTATTTTTCACATTGCTTTTTCGCAACTAAGTGAAACGAGTTTTCCGCTTGGTCTTCTGATTTGATTCAAACTTGATTTTTTCAATTCAGAAAATATCATTTATAGAATTTTCGTTTCTGTTTTTTTGATATATTGTCCTTTTTGAAAAAAAATTTGGTTCTAAATTTATGAACTTTTTTGTGCTTTAATATATTAAACTTTATAAAAATACGGTTTTTCTTTTACAAATAATTTTTTTTCATCAATATTCCCAAAATGAACAACCGCTTATCGAAGATGCATTTTTAAACTTTTGTATGCCCAGAAATAATGATGCATTTTTGTGTATACAAGTCAATGGGTACAAAAGTGTGCAAAACCAAGCTGATACAAAAACTCATTGTTTTAAAAATTGACTGTTTAAAAAACTGCAAGAAAGTTTGTTTGTTTGTTGTACAAATTTAAAGTTAATAGTTATTATTTCTAAAATAAAAAATATTAATTTGAGAAAAAAGATCTTCAAATCTTATTTGGTCTAAAAATCTTTTACAATAAGATAAAATCTTCATTCTGGCAACGCTGGAGATGAATAATATTGATAAAATAAATGAAGTTAATTATAAATAAGAGGTAATGCATATTTTTAAATGCCTATTTCCTTGCATATACACTGCCGCTCACCTGAATACGACATTTTATTTTTCTATAACGGTTTTTGTAGTTAATAATTGTTGTATTTCATAATTTATATTATATTAGTTCGTTTATAACCGAAATAAGATTTTTAAAACATACCATTACAAAGATAAGCAACTTTTTTCATTTTGTGTTAAAAATATTGTAATTTTTTTTTGTCTCATCTGACGACACTTTTTGAATTACTTATGTTTTTTAACAAAGTAGGCAGTGAAAAGTTTGTTTTGATGAATTTTAACCAAATTTAAACTTTGGTTATCAAAATTGTTCAAAATGGGAAGAAAAAAAGCTTTATCAAATGAGAAAATCGGAAAAATAAAAGCATATAAGAAATGCGGTCTTAATATTAGCCAAATAGCAAAATCGTCGAACTCGCTGTGTGGTCAATAATTATCTGCGCAACTCATCCAGTTACGGAAAAAATATGAAAAATAAGAAGTGCCTCAAACTCCCAGGATTCTGCAGCAAAAATCAAGGAAAAAACCGGTTAAAAAAGCTTATAATCTTAAACGATTGAAAATTAAAAAGAAACCACCTCTTAACCCAGCTAGAAAAGAAACTAGATTACTTTTTGGTCGGAATCATATGACATGGGCAAAACAGTGGCACCGAGTAGTCTTTTCCGATGAAAAAAAATTTAATTTAGAGGACCTGATTCTATTTTCATGATTTGCGTTAGGAGGAGATTTATTTGGACCGTCATCATAGTTGTGCTGGAAGCGTGATGGTTTGGGGAGCAATATCGTACTATGGAGCTGTGGAATTACAATTGTTGGGCTCACAAATGAATGCTAATTCGTACAAACCTGTTTTGGAAAAAACATTGAATATAATGGAAAATGTTTGGGGATGGTTAGCGCGAAAAGTTTATGAGTCCGGGAATGCAGCGTACGTCACAGCTTTCAATTTATGTAAATTTTGACAAGCAGTATATGTAAAAGACTATCAAGAACAACTTGATCGTGTGGCCGTAGGGTTAAGTTGAATATAAAATAGAAACTACATTGCCACAGTTCTTTGTTCGAAACATTTCCATTGCGAAATTTTTTTTTCGTATATGTCGTATTGAAGTGAGCGGCAGTGTACATACACACAAAACACTTTCAGTCCGCTGTTTCTGTTGTGAAAACAAAATCTTGCTGATGTCAAAAAAGTACAATGTAAACGCCCTAGATTTTGAGGAAGGTTTCAAATTAAATCTACTCGATTCCGTGTAATGTAAACAGACTTTAAATTGTGAAATCAAACCATTGAAAAATAAAGTCATTTATATCTTAATTTTTGCTTCTCGTTTGCTGGGGTGGAATTTAAAGTTGTAACCGTTTTTTACAATTTGAAAATAGATTTTCTTTTTTTGGAATTCCAGGATTTTTATTTAGTTTTAGCAATTCTTCAGTTTCTGGGCGAGAGAGGTGAGCAGATTGGGGAGGAGTACTCAGTTTCATGTATGTGTTTTATTTGTAAATCTCACACTTTTTACTTGAAATTGACTGTAGGTGTTTTTGTATTTTTATTTATATAAAATACAAAAAGGGCGACATAAAGCAAAAAATGTTAAAGATTTGGAAGTAATAAATACGTATACTGCATCACAACCTCTTCTTTTTTGCTTCTAAGAGATGAGATCATGTATTTTTTTAAATAAATAAATTATTGTAATTTTTAACCATGAAATGTTTGGAGGGGTGGGTTGGTGATAGTGGACATACGCATAATAATTTTTCATTAAAAATAGTTTTGTGGGGCTGATCATATCAAAAAAAGTTTCTTACCTGCTTCATTTGTTTATTTTTTTTTGTTCTAATTTTATTCACTTAAATCATGTCAGTTTTCAAGAAAAAAAGTACAATTCGGATCTCTAAACCTGAGCTTCTACGCAGGGAATTTTAAACCAAAATCATATCGCTGGTGTCATGCTGAAAGGCCGCAACTCACATTATTGAACTTTACAGAAGAAGAAGAAAATTATATAGAGACTGTATGTATCAAAATGTAAAATTGCTTGTACAATTGCTTCTAAAACGGTTATTTGTGATACTATTGGATTTAATTTTTTTTACAATGTGTATTTGGATGAATGTATTGGAGTCCCTAAAAAACTCAATTTCGAAAAAAACTCGTTTTAAGGTCTTTCTACATGAGACCAACGATATCTATTTATATCGTCCCTGCATCCGATGAGGCATAATTTTTTGGAGGGTACGGTCAAATATTAATAGCCTCTTTCATTTCTGATCATAAAAGATCCCACTGTATGTAAATACATATACATTAGACCGACTCAACTTGTATGGAGCTGAAAAAAGTGATTTTATTACCCCTCTGAAAATGAAGCTTGATATGTTTCATGATGATTCCCAAAACATTTTGGTTCTAGCGTTGACCATCCGTGAGCTGGACCATTGTTAAAAAAGGTATTTCTTTCAGTTTTTCGAATTTTTTTGTACTTTGCTCCAAGACGACATAAATAAAATTTGGTATCATCGAAAAGAGTTTTTGAAGCAGTATCCAACTTGACCCCTTGCGACCTATTACTTGAGATTTTTAACTAAATACATATTTTCGTTTCGGGCTTTCATACAAATTCTACGTGTGTGGAAATAATGTTCTGCTTCTCAAATTGAATTTGTTTTAAAATAATGTTAATTTATCTTAGTTTTTGCAATTATTCACATAAAACGCGAAAATCGCGATATATTTTTTCACATATAGGCAATATGGGTATCAAATTTTGTCGTCTTGGAGTAAAGTACAAAAAAATTGGAAAAACGGAAAAAGACCTTTTCTAAAAATGGTCCAGCTCACGGATGGTCCCAATATTTTGGGAATCATCATAAAACATATCAAGCTTCATTTTCAGAGGGGTAACAAAATCACTTTTTTTTGAGTCGCTCTAATATACATTTGTATGTTTATTAACTATACACAAACGTACATAAATGTACAATAAATATGCATTAATATTTCACTGAATATTCATGAGTTTTTTTTTTTTGTACTTTGTTTAAACAAAAGCGTTTGAAACGAAGAAAAATCCATTTTTATTTATGAACTCACATTTTATTAAAATTTTTTTAATAAAAAATCTGGTAGTTTTATGCTGACATGCTCTTTTTATTCCCAAGCAAAATATTGAATTGCTTTTCTCCTATAACTAAAAAAAAAAAAAAAAAATAAATTAATTATAATATAAACGTTTTTTCTAAATGTTTTGTATTTATGTTTTAAATGTTTGTTAAGGTTAAATACTGCTTGAGTTACGCCTCATCGTTTTCAAAATATTAATTCAAGCAATTAAAAACAAAAAAAATTAAACCACTTTTTTTTAATTTTGTAATTTGTGAACTTCCAATAAATAATGGCGTCATCTCAAACGACGCCATTATAAATTTGACTTATTGAAAATGTCATAAATTTCAATTTGTTGTTTCTCAAGTCCCTTTTAAATATTTAAATTAAAAAAAATGTATTTAAATTAAAAAACTACTAAATTAAACATATTAAAATTGAAATATTTCTAAACGAAATTTCCTAATATTCACATCGAAATCGTCTGATCAGCTGATCTTCCTCAATGGCGGCTTAACTTAGACAGTAACTTCTTAGAAATTTGGTTACGTTTGATGTAAAAATGAATCGTTTTAACTTTACTAGACTCTCTCAATACCAACTATTTCAGGGTTGGCAAAATTGGAACAATTATACTTCGAATTATCTATTCGATATTTAAAAGCAGAGTTGCGGATTTAACGCCTTAGGCGCTAGATTTAAAGCTTTTTAACAGTCATAAGGTCGCATATTTTTCACTTAGCGCTAAACTAGCGCTTTTCTATTAACATTTTTTGAAAAAACTTTTGATGTATACTTTATACCTTTTTATGTATAGAACATAATGTATACTTTGGTATGTATAATCGTCGTGGGACACTTTTATAAAAAATTAGTTGTTAATCAATTCTATATAATAATTGGGCTTACTGTTTAAGTCCTCAATCCATTTTTTTTATATCTCGAATATATTAAGAGATATCGAGCAAACAGACATAGACACATAGACAATTAGTCCGTACAAAAATTTGTCTATGTGGCTGTTATGTTTTGGCAATTTTACTTTTTCGCAAGAGTGCAATATTTGATGTGAATATAGGTTAGGTTAGGTTTACGAGAATACCTTTATCAAGTTTTTTATTAAAATTTTATTAAGCTCTTTTAGAAACAGTTCACAACTCTGTTTAAAAGTAGATCAATGACTAATTTTAAAGGTTTCCATTTGGAAAATATTTGTTTTTCAGCAAATTCTTTGGTTAAAATAAACAAAATTCCTGACTACTGGTGTTGAAAGGAGTTTTTCAGTTTTTGGTTTTTTATTAGACCACATTTGTTTATTCTTTTATTTTTATTTATTTACTGATTCTGCCTTGGGAAGGCCTAACTGCAAGTACTAAAAATTTCAAGACTAAAAATTAAAAATGTAAGTTATATTGTTAAACTGGAAAACCTTTCTCAGCTCAACTGCAAACGCAAACAAGGCTTCGAAGAGCCTCTTAAGACCACTTTTGAATCATGTATTTGTTTGAGAAAAAATGGTATAATTTAAATGTTCTCGGTCAAAATTAGCAAAAATAAATTATACCCAAAAAAAGATTATGGCAAGATTTATGGCTAACCAGTTCTCTAAGAGCATAATTAAATGCTTTTTTGCAGAGTACCGAAACGTTCACTCATTTTTCAGTCATGAGCGAGCGTGAAAAATTAAAAATTTTACTGCTTTTTCATCCTCATGAGGGTGAGGAAAAAAACTAATTTGAATTTCCTCATTCATGAAAAATGAGCAAACAAAAAAATTCATAAGTGAATTTGTCAGATATGAAAAATTTAAAAAAATTCACAATCAAATTCCTCATAATGAAAAAAACGCAACCATTAACAGCAGGAAAATGAAGCAGTAAAGAGGCCTTATAGAAGTGAATAAATTAATAATTAAACTTGGTACATATTCCATCATAACTACTAATAAAACGATTTCGATCTTAGAATAGAAAATTTAAATTTGTAAAATATTTTATAAGAACCCTTCTAAAAGAACTTTTAAAATAAGGCAGAGTGGAATAAGTAAAAGTTAATTAAAAATACAGCTGTAAACCTTCTTTAAGGCCTAAAAAGTGAAAGCGCTGGCAATTTTTCCCGCTGGACAACACGACAGCATGTGTGTGTATTTGTTTGTGTAAAATATTTTTGGTAAAGGCAACCAGCCAAAGTGTCTGTTGGATTTTTTGTAGGAAACAATTATTGAAAAAAAAATTAAAAGAACTGCACATATCGTCATCTTAAATGCAGAATAATGTAACATCACATTAATAAGTTTACATGCAAGGCATAAAACTTTGTAATATGTTAATTATTTGAAATTTAAAAGAATTTTAAATATTTCAGCTCAAAATGCGATAACCGATATATTTTTGAGGAAAAAATATTATATTTATTGTTATTTTTGAAGTTGTGTGTGTTACGTTAAATTAATTTGTAATTTTCAGAAATAAAAAGACGTATCATCAAAAAATGTATATAAGTATTAAAATAATTAAATATTTTTTGTTAAATTACCGGAAAAATAGAATATATATATGATAACCACACGAATATTTATATTATTATAGATATTATGATATACCTATTACGTATAATTTTTTATTGATTTTAATTACTAATAAGTAGTGGTTTAAACTAAAAATTGTACTTCATTAAATTTAGCTATGAATTAATTTAAAAAGCTATCTTTTTCATTCTAATTTAAAAGTATTTTGATCTCCTTAAAATGAATTTTTTTTTACAACGAACAAATTTAGCAAATAAATATTTGACCTATTTGTCTCTATATAACGAATTATTTTAAATGACCTCTGCATCGCATACTTACAAAGATCCACTTGGAAGAATGCAATCCTTACAAAAAAAAAAACAGATTTTTTTAAATAAACTAATTAAAAATATTTCTTTTGTATTACAGTAGTTTTGACTTAACTGCCTTTTATTTACGTGCACTTTTGACTTAACTGCACAAAATTGATAATTTTTGGCATTATTCTTTATAATCCCATACATCCTTTTTTAAGTGCACTTTCTTTACCTGCACATTTAAGATAAGTGGCCAAAATTTTTGGCATTTTAAAATTATTTTCATGCAAAAAATGTAAGTTAGCTGCACTTTGACTTAACTGCACAAAATACATATTTTCTGTAATTATTTCTCAAAATCCTTGTTTACGTGCATTTTGTATACCTGCACAATTTTCATATTTTTGGGCAGCTTTAAAATATTTTCATATAAAACATCAAAGTTAGCTGCACACATGAAAAAATATGGTGGCCACTTTTTTACATAAAAATCCAATTTTAGCTGTTTATAAAAACAAAATCGCAAACAATTCAAGTTGATATCATTATAATTCATTTATTTTGTTTTCATGTACCTACATTTATTCTTATGGGTGGTGGGTACAGCAACTTAACCACGATTATATGAAAGGAATAGCAAATCTTAGGTCTGAAACAGAATAAAGTAGTTGTAGTAGTATTTGAAGCTGACGAATGCTCTGTAGTGCAACAAAGTTCAAAATTATTGTTATCATTTTGGGTATCTCCTTCTTTACAAAAATGCATAACAAATTATAACAGGTTTTTTTAACGTCATTGTTATTATCAATTTATTAATGAAAACGTTGTTACTGTTCTTTCAAACTCTTAACTTTAGCTGCACTTTTATGCAGGTAACCACGATTGCGTACCTGCACATTAAGGCAGCTAAATACATTTAAGATAGCTGCATTTTTGATTTACCTGCACAAAAAATCGTGCAAAGGAGATTATGCAGCTAAGTCAAAATTACTGTATAAACTTTTTATATGATGAAGAAATTTTGTGGTCCAATGCAGATTCATTATAGGGAAGTGCGACTGCATTTAAATTTATTAAAAAGGACATACATACATATATTAACTCAAAAATCTAAGGACCTGCAGATGTTGCCATTTATTCTTGGAAATTCTTAGCGTTTGGGAGTGCAATGAGGTAGGCTGCAAAATTTCAAAATTACTAACGGTTCGGTTCTTTTAATTTTAAAGCACTTTTTTATTTTTTCTTATGCAATACTGAAAATTATTATTATAAATCATTATCTGTTCACTAATTTCACTAACACCGTAGTGACAGTTATAAAACAGATTACCCAGTTTTGATGTTTAAAAATATTAATGTGGTCTTATAAAAAGAATTAAAAACTCTGCTAGTATTTTTCTTGAGTGTGATTATACATTATTACATTGTTAAAAAAATTATATATGTATTTAATGATACCTCATTTTTAATTTTGTAAATAACTTGGTTATTTTTTAAGATAGAAGTTTAAAATGTTATAAAAATATGTAACGTGAATCGTAATCAACAAAAAAAGTCAACTTCAAATGTTCCAATAATATCTACATAGTTTTGCATTTACGCTAACGATATGTGTTTTGTTTGTAAAAAAAATTCGTTGATGCCTTTAAAAGGTCCCTGTTTCTTTCGTCAAAAAGACGTACCTAAAGGCAGCAATTATTAAGAGAAAAAAAATAGCCAAAAGAATTTGTTGGTATTTTGTGCTTGTAAAAATATTTTGGTTTCTGTACAAATCGCGCCGGTGGTTTTGTTTTTCTTTGAAAACACTTTAAGTAAGTAAAAATATTTGAAAAAAAAAAATTAAAAAGGTCTTATTTTGCTACAATTTATGTGTAAGTAACCAATATACATAAAAGCAAATGTGACAGTATTAAAAAATCTGTTTTGTTAACTGTAGTGTTTAACCTTATTGTTTTTTTATTTTTTTTGCAATCAGGGACATCATCACTATCATTTTCATTATCACTTTTGATGTCCTGCCGATGAACAAGTTTATAATGACTTTTTATGTTCGATTTTATCTTTCCACAAAGTTCTTTTTTGCATGATGTTATTAAACAAGTGCTTTTGTTTGAAGATGCTTTATACGACACAGATTTTTTTATGTTGACCTGTTTTTTGGCATTGTTAAACTTTTGAATTTAGACACACACTCCACGTCAATCACCTATTAAGAACTGCTTTCAGTAAAAACTATCTATATGAATATATGTAAATATTTTGCATTGCCAGTGCAAAATGTTTTGCAGTTATTACCTGTCACAATGATAAAAAGGTAACCACAATACTTAGAAAAATGTACAATAAGAAAAGGCAACAGGACAATTAATTCAAACATCCGTGCATACATTTTAATTCTACCTAATGGTATATCATAACTTTTTACAAAATACCAAATGCGCACCTGTGTTTGCCTGCAAAAATGTATAAACAGGTCAAATTTACGTTAAATAAATTACCATAAAATGGTAAGGTTAACTCTTTGGGCTCGGTTATATAATTGTAGCATAAAAAAAGTAAGAAATAAATTTAGTGCGAAACAATAAAGTTTCATTAATACATCAATAAAACACATCTTCTTTTGCAAAAATTCTACCTAGTGTCACATTTGCTTTTATGTAGATTGGTTACTTATACAAATTGTAGCAAAACAAGACCTTTTTAATTTTCAAAGAAAAAAAAAAAAACCACCGGCGCGATTTGTACAGAAACCAAAATATTTTTACAAGCACAAAATACCAACAAATTCTTGTGGCTATTTTTTTTTTTCTTAATAATTGCTGCCTTTAGGTACGTCTTTTTGACGAAAGAAACAGGGACCTTTTAAAGGCATCAACGAATTTTTTTTACAAACAAAACACATATCGTTAGCGTAAATGCAAAACTATGTAGATATTATTGGAACATTTGAAGTTGACTTTTTTTGTTGATTACGATTCACGTTACATATTTTTATAACATTTTAAACTTCTATCTTAAAAAATAACCAAGTTATTTACAAAATTAAAAATGAGGTATCATTAAATACATATATAATTTTTTTAACAATGTAATAATGTATAATCACACTCAAGAAAAATACTAGCAGAGTTTTTAATTCTTTTTATAAGACCACATTAATATTTTTAAACATCAAAACTGGGTAATCTGTTTTATAACTGTCACTACGGTGTTAGTGAAATTAGTGAACAGATAATGATTTATAATAATAATTTTCAGTATTGCATAAGAAAAAATAAAAAAGTGCTTTAAAATTAAAAGAACCGAACCGTTAGTAATTTTGAAATTTTGCAGCCTACCTCATTGCACTCCCAAACGCTAAGAATTTCCAAGAATAAATGGCAACATCTGCAGGTCCTTAGATTTTTGAGTTAATATATGTATGTATGTCCTTTTTAATAAATTTAAATGCAGTCGCACTTCCCTATAATGAATCTGCATTGGACCACAAAATTTCTTCATCATATAAAAAGTTTATAATACAAAAGAAATATTTTTAATTAGTTTATTTAAAAAAATCTGTTTTTTTTTTTTGTAAGGATTGCATTCTTCCAAGTGGATCTTTGTAAGTATGCGATGCAGAGGTCATTTAAAATAATTCGTTATATAGAGACAAATAGGTCAAATATTTATTTGCTAAATTTGTTCGTTGTAAAAAAAAATTCATTTTAAGGAGATCAAAATACTTTTAAATTAGAATGAAAAAGATAGCTTTTTAAATTAATTCATAGCTAAATTTAATGAAGTACAATTTTTAGTTTAAACCACTACTTATTAGTAATTAAAATCAATAAAAAATTATACGTAATAGGTATATCATAATATCTATAATAATATAAATATTCGTGTGGTTATCATATATATATTCTATTTTTCCGGTAATTTAACAAAAAATATTTAATTATTTTAATACTTATATACATTTTTTGATGATACGTCTTTTTATTTCTGAAAATTACAAATTAATTTAACGTAACACACACAACTTCAAAAATAACAATAAATATAATATTTTTTCCTCAAAAATATATCGGTTATCGCATTTTGAGCTGAAATATTTAAAATTCTTTTAAATTTCAAATAATTAACATATTACAAAGTTTTATGCCTTGCATGTAAACTTATTAATGTGATGTTACATTATTCTGCATTTAAGATGACGATATGTGCAGTTCTTTTAATTTTTTTTCAATAATTGTTTCCTACAAAAAATCTAACAGACACTTTGGCTGGTTGCCTTTACCAAAAATATTTTACACAAACAAATACACACACAGTAGAGTTTTTTTTTTCCCGGACTTTTTCGTTTCCCGGGAAAGCGGGAAATTTTTATAAATTTCCCGGGATCCCGGGATCCCGCTCCATATAAATAAGACAAAGTAAATTTTGTTATTAATAAATGAAAAAACTTTTATAAAATAACGTAAGGGAACTTGTTTGCAAAGAAACTAAAATAAATGGTTCAATACTAAAAATACAGAAAAAAATTCGCTTACTTTTTCAAAATGAATAGCTTCTTTAACTCATTATTTAGCAGCTTTCTTCTATAAATACATCTATAACAGCTTCTATAACTACTTTTTTCTGAATTTATTAAAATAAAAAAATAATGACTTGCTTTTGAATGCGTTCATTTGGGACATCCCTTGTAAAATTCAATGGTTCTTTCAGTAGAATTGTAAGTAGTGCTCTTATGTTTTTCTGATTACTCAACATATTATTTTGTAGGCGAAGTTTTTACTGGGAAATTAATTGAAGATTAAAATAGGAACTTGAATTATTATCTCACGCCTTTATTCCCTATTATTATGCTTTTATTCAGTATTATTATGCTCTGGATAGAAGATTAAAAAAAAAAAACTTAAGCATAACAATTTAATTTATAAAACAATAATAAAAACAAAATAAAAATTAAGGATTCAAGATATGAGATCAAAAAGTTAATTAATAAAATATATAAAATATTTTAAAAAAATATATAACATTTTTTAACGGTTTAGGAAATAACTTTCTGACACACTCAAAGCGCTTAGTAAGTCGTCAAAAAGTATATTCCTGATTTTATTTACTAATTATCATGTTTCCGAAAAATGGCGTTCATTTTTTACCGAGGTTGGACAAATATTTAAAAGTGCACCGTTGTAGCATCCATCGGATTAACAATCAGAAGCAATTTTTTCTTTATTATAAACAACGTCTATGTCAGTCAAATGTATGTCAAGGTTGATGCAAAAATAGCATCAAGCGGGCTGCTTCTTACAAACTTTTTCCATTCAATAGATCGATTTATAATCTTTGGGACAATGTGTTTTTCAAGTTGTATGTTGTAGTATCTCACAAGAGTTTCCAAAATGTTATTTTATTTCGGTTACCCCGCACTTCACGGGTATATAAACCAACACAAATTGAAATTGAAAATTTGTGTTTATCACCTAATAAACATATCGCTCCTTCATTGCATCTTAGTCATATCTCAAACTGAACCGAAGTTATAGCAAAATATATCTTTAAGTCGGTACATTTTGAAAACTTTAATCGCATTTTGCCAAAATCGTTTGTTTTTGTAGATATTACTATGTTGCAATAAAGGAGCGATATGTTTAGGTATCTCCTATTTTTAAGACTTGTTCATGGGCAATGAAACTTTACTGCATGCATCTTATTTTGAATTAATGTACTTTATTAACTCTTCACTTCACTAAATGTTATAATTATCAACTGTTGCACTGCCTATTCTACTTTTAGTAGACTTATTGCATCAGGAGACATTGATTTACGTATGTACTCACTTCTTGTAATTGATCTAATACACAACCCATCCACAGATGCTAATTTTTAGAGAATAGAAAACTAAATTTCACAGTATAAATAGCTATTTTCTGAAATTATGAGGAATTTTTTATTTCCCGGGATCCCGCAAGAAAAATCCCGGGAAAACGGGAAATAAAATAATTGAAATTCCCGGGAATTCCCGGGACGGGAAATCCCGGGAAAAAACCCTAACACACAGGCATTTCAAGCTGTGGTCATGCAAACTGTCGAGCAACAACAACATTACTAGTGAGGATCGTTTCTAAAAAATTTTTTTCCCTCATTCCTCATGACTGAAGAAAGGCAAAAATGTATTTTTCCTCAAAAACATAAATGAATTTGGTGAAATATTAACAATTCAGTTATGACTGTGAAAAAAGTTACATATTTTACATTTTTCATTTATGAAAAAAATTCAAGAATGGTTGAATATGAGTGCTCACATATGAATTTCTCTGAACTCTGCTTTTTTGTCTAACGGAAACGTTTTTAAAGCTTAAAAAATTTTAATGCCAAATATTTTATAACATTTACATTAGGGGTATAACTTATTTAAATTTTTTGCAAATATCAAAATGGCCCTAGCATAGTCTAATAGTCCATTGAAATCTATTTAAAAAAATTATATAAATTTTTTTATAAATTAAAGATGGAAAATTATTTTTTTTATTTTAATCTGTACTTATACATTAAGCCAAAAACTTTAGGAAAACAACACGCACATTAAATTTGAAATTCATGTCCTTTAATAATTAAGAAACTTTTTAAGTTTTTTTTCATTTATTATTAAAATACTTAAAATTTTTTTAATAAATTTGTTTCCTAAGGGATTTAAAAAAATCGCTTTTGTGGGTGAGGTTTTTATTTTCAAACGACCCAAACAAATTGTTTTCGTAAATAACACAATATTCGCTATCGCGAAGTGCTAAGGCCAAAATTTCGTTATACCCCTAATTTACATATGTACATATTAACATTTGTATATGCACATATATGTATAAGCTTGATTAGACTTACTCGTTGTTTGACAAACTTAAGGGATTTATGGTACATCTTATTTTTTTCCGGATCACGTTCGGATTTTAATTCTTGTCGGATTAATAAAAATAACTAGTAAAAAAGAAAGCGGGATCCATTTTGAATAATGTTTTACTTGAAAAATGATTTGTTTTGTTTAACAGTTTCCAAACATGTTTTTTGTTTATAATTTCTTTAAATTTTTTCAGTGTTCTTAAGCATTTAAATGAGTTTTCATAACACTGAAAAAATTTCGATTCGTTCATAATCGACTGACTGAAATTTTTTTATTTATTTAATTAAGTCTATGGATACAAGCCCCATATATAAAAAAATGTTTGATTTATAAAAGGTTTATTAAACAAATTTTCATTGAAAAATCGTTTCATAAACCTTTTATAAGCCTGAATTTTTTTTATGAATATGGGGGTAAATATTTAATTTAACAATTTTCATATTATTTTGGGGAGGTTTCCCCACAGTGACAGGTACCGCGACCAGGTCAGGACTATTGTACCCACTCCCCTTCGCTTCCCATAGGAACCCAACCAGGGCCTTTGCCGATATATTACCGATTCGGGACGCACACATTATACCATGCTCCAAGTGCCTCCTCCTGGCCCATTCCACGCCGGGCAGTCACACAGTACATGCTCCGTCGTCTCGTCCCCGTCTAGACATAGTCTGCATTCCTGATCCTCAGCCAGGCCCATCCGATAAAGGTGGTATTTGATCGTGTGGTGACCAGTCAAATAGGCCACCAGCAGTCGCAGATCATTCGTCCTCATTACATTCCCGGGAGAGATAAATCTCCTTGCCTGACGCATTCCCGGAAGCGATACCCAGTATCCCCTATGTTGGTCCAGAGCCCAGTCCTCCATGACGGACTGGACCCCTGCCCAACTTAGTCCACAGAAGGGCTCGGGACCTATCATCCGCGCGTTAGAACCAGCCCTGGCCAGCTCATCAGCCATTTTGTTACCCGGGATCCCTGAGTGCCCTGGCACCCAGCAGAGCGTCAATCTGCCCCTTGTTCCCAGCTCCTGTAGCTTTCCACGGCACTCCGCCACCAGCCTCGAGGAAATTCTCCAAGAAGAGAGTGCTTTAATGGCCGCTTGGCTATCAGTGAAAATCACATTACTGCCGCCAACCATTCCCCTATCCAGAATGTTGCCGCAACACACATCAATGGCGCAAATCTCGGCCTGAAAAACACTCGGCGATTCGCCCATTGCCATCGAGAGTCGTGTATTAGGTCCAAAAACCCCTGCTCCCACTCCGTGCTCCGATTTTGACCCGTCAGTATACCAGTGCAATTCATAGTTTCCCCGACATGGATTCCCATCACTCCAGGACCTTTCGTCCGGAGAGATTGCCCTGAACCTTCTGTTGAAGACCAGTTCCGTGGTCATTATGTCTGCCCTCGTACAGACAGATAGACCCGGAGCCATGTCCATCAAGCTAGCATGCCCCTGGACCTCAGCAAGTCCCGATGATAGCTTGATCCTAAGGAGACCGGACATAGCAGTCTTCCTTATATGGATGTGTAGTGGCAATATGCCCACTATAACCTCAAGTGCTGCCGTGGGACATGTGCGCATTACCCCCGTCAGGGCAAGACACACCATCCGCTGCAGCCTGTTGCACTTCCTCATTGCAATCTCCTGCCGAATCTTAGGCCACCATACCAATGATCCGTAAGTAATTATCGGTCTGACCATCATAGAGTATAGCCACCTTACCATACTTGGACTAAAACCCCAAGTTCTCCCAAAGAAGCCCTTGCATGCCCAGAAGGCCCTTACCGCCTTACCGAGGGTTTGATCCAAGTGCGAGTTCCAATTGAGCCGTCTGTCCAGAATAATTCCCGTCCACTACTAGCTTCTCCAGCCTGTAGTTGTACCTGCTCGTGAACGGTATCACGACCGCCTTGTTAGGGTTGATACTCAACCCCCTTTCATGGCACCACCCAAGAACCCTATTGAGAGCACCCTGCATCACCTCCGTGATGGTGCTCTCGAATTTTCCAGTCACCACTATTGCCAGGTCGTCCGCATAGCCAATGGCCCGAAGGCCATATCCCTCGAGCTTGACCAGCAGATCATCAATCACCAGGCACCATAATAAAGGTGATAGCACCCCCCCCTGTGGACAACCCTTAACAGCACTGATGCTGACACTAGTGACATTGCAGGAGGCAGTGATTTTCCTTCCCCTCAACATAGCCCCGATCCAGTTGACCGTGAGTTCGTCTATCCGCTTCCGCGCCAGAGCATCCGCGATAGAACCGTAGCTCGTGTTGTCAAAGGCACCCTCCACGTCAAGAAATGCACACACTGCGATCTCCCCATTACGTTGTGCCTTTTCTATCTGCGCAACCAAATGATGCAATGCCACCTCAGTCGACTTACCCTTTTGGAAGCCTGCAGTTTTTCCCTGATGTGCAGGTCCAGTAGCCGCTCAACTGTCTTGAGCAAAAATGAAGTAAGGCTGATAGGTCTATAGGATTTCGGCTTCTCCAGCGGCCTGTTGCCAGCTTTGGGAATAAATACAACCCTGACCGTACGCCAAGTGGTCGGAATGTATCCCCAGGTGAAGCTTGCTCTAAAAAGACCAATCAGAGGCCCTATTATCATATCAAGACTCTCCTGTAACAATACAGGGAAGATTCCGTCACCTCCTGGTGACTTGAATGGGCCGAACGAGCCAACTGCCCACCGCCCGGTGAGTCCCCGGGATTGCCGCCTCGACATTTGTGTGTCCAGTATCATCCACAACAGTCGAGCCCGGAAAGTGTACTCTTAGCAAGGTTTCCAAAGTCTCCCTGCGGTTTGTCGTGAAGGAACCATCTGTTCCCTCCACCAGACCCACTCCATTTGAGTGTCCCTTGGTCATTACCCTGTGAAGTCTTGCCGCGCTAGGAAGGCCCGCGACACTACTACAAAAGTTCCTCCATGAATCCCGTTTGGATTTACGTAAAGATTTGTTATATTTTGTTAGGGCACCTTTGTACTCCTGCCAGTTTTTGGTCCGTTTTGCCTTGTTGAATAACCTCCTGACATGCCTCCGCTTCTGCTCGAGCGTCTCATTCCACCATGGAGTCCTACGGCTGGAGCTTAAGGGTCGCAATGTCGTACTCCCTCGAAAGGAGGAGAGCAATGTTTCTTCAACAAGGTTGGCTGCTAGCTCAATCTCATCAACAGACCCGATAGGGAAAATCGGACAGATTTTTTATAAAATGTAGGTATTTTTTTCCATACTGCATTGTTATACGAAATAAATGCTAAAAAAATATTTTTAATGATTTAATATTAAAAGAAATGGAATTCTTAAGTCCAGAACATATTTTTGGTCAAAAAAAAAAATGATGAGTACAAATTTCAACTATTGTCTTAACAATTTAACTTAAGTCTCAATTAATTTAATTAATTTAATCGCATAAAATTATTTTCTGAAACTGTGAAAATAATTTGTTTTGAAACATGGATTTGGAACTCTTTTCGATAAAAATGGTAAAGGAAAAAGTATAATGACGAGGTTGTATTTCCAAATTTATAAGAACTAGTTCGGATTTTGCTTGCTTTACCCAATGTAAATGGTGATGCAGAGAGCTCACTAGAAAGCGAAACAAATTAAGCCACATAACTTTGAGCTTAATTTATATTATAAGATAATGTTTGCAAAACAATAGAAGAGACTGCATTAATTTCGAATATATTTAGTAATGGTCACTTTAGAAAATTCAGTTCAAAATAAATACATAATCATGGAATTCGAAATCACGTGAAATTGAAATCGACGAAGATTTTCAATTGAATTATTGTAAAAACCAACGCAGCAGTTCAAGTATAGATATAAAAGGAAATATTTTTTTTTTACATTATGTACGGGAGAGTTTTCAAAATTTGTTTGATTTAATTTTCACGTGACTTTGATTTTCATGACATGGCCGATGCTTTTGTACCTGAATTAAATTAAAATTATCATATAAAGATTACCTGCCATATTCAAAAAAATAATATTATTTTTAATAAAGGTTTACAAAATAAATGTTTTATGAAAATTTTACTTAAAAAACTTAAAAACTTACTAAGTGTTTATGGATACGGGGGCATATTATTTTTTTAAAAACCTCTTGTTTTCATTGAATTAAATTAAAAGTACATAATTTTTTTTTAGTTTTATAACTTATTTTTGTTGTTAGAGCTTCTATCTGCGCAACCAAATGATGCAATGCCACCTCAGTCGACTTACCCTTTTGGAAGCCTGCAGTTTTTCCCTGATGTGCAGGTCCAGTAGCCGCTCAACTGTCTTGAGCAAAAATGAAGTAAGGCTGATAGGTCTATAGGATTTCGGCTTCTCCAGCGGCCTGTTGCCAGCTTTGGGAATAAATACAACCCTGACCGTACGCCAAGTGGTCGGAATGTATCCCCAGGTGAAGCTTGCTCTAAAAAGACCAATCAGAGGCCCTATTATCATATCAAGACTCTCCTGTAACAATACAGGGAAGATTCCGTCACCTCCTGGTGACTTGAATGGGCCGAACGAGCCAACTGCCCACCGCCCGGTGAGTCCCCGGGATTGCCGCCTCGACATTTGTGTGTCCAGTATCATCCACAACAGTCGAGCCCGGAAAGTGTACTCTTAGCAAGGTTTCCAAAGTCTCCCTGCGGTTTGTCGTGAAGGAACCATCTGTTCCCTCCACCAGACCCACTCCATTTGAGTGTCCCTTGGTCATTACCCTGTGAAGTCTTGCCGCGCTAGGAAGGCCCGCGACACTACTACAAAAGTTCCTCCATGAATCCCGTTTGGATTTACGTAAAGATTTGTTATATTTTGTTAGGGCACCTTTGTACTCCTGCCAGTTTTTGGTCCGTTTTGCCTTGTTGAATAACCTCCTGACATGCCTCCGCTTCTGCTCGAGCGTCTCATTCCACCATGGAGTCCTACGGCTGGAGCTTAAGGGTCGCAATGTCGTACTCCCTCGAAAGGAGGAGAGCAATGTTTCTTCAACAAGGTTGGCTGCTAGCTCAATCTCATCAACAGACCCGATAGGGAAAATCGGACAGATTTTTTATAAAATGTAGGTATTTTTTTCCATACTGCATTGTTATACGAAATAAATGCTAAAAAAATATTTTTAATGATTTAATATTAAAAGAAATGGAATTCTTAAGTCCAGAACATATTTTTGGTCAAAAAAAAAAATGATGAGTACAAATTTCAACTATTGTCTTAACAATTTAACTTAAGTCTCAATTAATTTAATTAATTTAATCGCATAAAATTATTTTCTGAAACTGTGAAAATAATTTGTTTTGAAACATGGATTTGGAACTCTTTTCGATAAAAATGGTAAAGGAAAAAGTATAATGACGAGGTTGTATTTCCAAATTTATAAGAACTAGTTCGGATTTTGCTTGCTTTACCCAATGTAAATGGTGATGCAGAGAGCTCACTAGAAAGCGAAACAAATTAAGCCACATAACTTTGAGCTTAATTTATATTATAAGATAATGTTTGCAAAACAATAGAAGAGACTGCATTAATTTCGAATATATTTAGTAATGGTCACTTTAGAAAATTCAGTTCAAAATAAATACATAATCATGGAATTCGAAATCACGTGAAATTGAAATCGACGAAGATTTTCAATTGAATTATTGTAAAAACCAACGCAGCAGTTCAAGTATAGATATAAAAGGAAATATTTTTTTTTTACATTATGTACGGGAGAGTTTTCAAAATTTGTTTGATTTAATTTTCACGTGACTTTGATTTTCATGACATGGCCGATGCTTTTGTACCTGAATTAAATTAAAATTATCATATAAAGATTACCTGCCATATTCAAAAAAATAATATTATTTTTAATAAAGGTTTACAAAATAAATGTTTTATGAAAATTTTACTTAAAAAACTTAAAAACTTACTAAGTGTTTATGGATACGGGGGCATAATTTTTTTTAAAAACCTCTTGTTTTCATTGAATTAAATTAAAAGTACATAATTTTTTTTTAGTTTTATAACTTATTTTTGTTGTTAGAGCTTTATGAAACATATGCGAATTAAATTCGTTTTTTATAACTTTTGTTTTTTCTTAAACTTTAATGACTAAAAGCGTAGGGATTTTTGTAGGGAAAAATCGGATGTTTTTTAGTATGCGTAGGTATTTTTCCAAAAAAATGGCAACACTGCGCATAATTCTTCGGCTTTTTAATGTTAGCAGTCGAATCGAAGCAAGTCGTGATGAATATGATGGAAGCGCAGCAAAAACTGTTTTTGAACAGATTCGATAAGATTAATGAGAACGTTATAAAAGGGGTCCCATACAATTGAGCCGTACTCCATTGTTTTCGATTTGAAAATAGTTTCGATCACTACTACCAAAATAAGCACCCTGTGCTTTTGACTGAAAGTTATGAAGTACACAAAGAGCGACGAATTCTAATATGTACAACAAATCTACCTCACCAGTGTCAAAAATTTTTGGTGGACTGTTGACCGTGAACATTTTTGGCCCCACTATCGAACAAGTGAAATTTTGAGCAAAATTGTTTACTCATGATCGTTAGTGTATACCTCGCTTAACAAATGAGTTGGATATGGATTTAAGACTCTTAGATATGATGTCAAACACGGGAATCAGTTTATGCTTTAGTTTTAAGAACCTCATCTTAACATCGATGAATATTCAAACTTATTATGAGTTTGCCATGCAAAGATTCCTGCATTATTGTTCAAAATATTTTAAGTACAATTAAATGAAGTTTTCGCCATTTATTAAGGAATTCGGTGCTAAAATTCTATTTCATATTCATGACTGCGAGTCTGTTCACTTAGTATAAAAAAAAAATAAAGTATAATGCTATGTTCATACGACGATATAAACCACTCGTTTCGCTCTCTGAAACTAGTTTGCCAAACATGCTGTTCATACGATTCATTCTGGTTTCATTTTGACAATTTTTTTGTGTTGTTAGTGTGATTTTTTTTTAAAGTAGATAAAAAAGTAAAAAAAACTTGAAAATATAATATTTAATACTTTTATTAATATTATTAGGTTATGATTATCACTTTATTTTATTAAACATCAATTTTTTTCTTTGTTTTGATTTTTTTTGAGAGCTAGTTCAGATAAACTAACGATAAATGTTATCAAAATTGGAGATGATAGTACATTTTTCCTGTTTCGCAGCCTGTTTCAAAATGAAACGACCTGTTTCGCTCTCAAAATTTTGTATGGGGAAACAAGTCGTTTCAATCATGTTTGGGGCGCGAAATAGGAATAAGAGAGCCAAAGACGAATATTGCTGTCCGTGTGAACATGGTATAAATTTTAAAATATTTTGCAATTCGTCCAGCTGAATCTTAAATATTAAAGTAAGTATTTGTTTTTTTTTCACCGTGCTGCGAAAGTTTCTCTTAGCGGGGGGTTTAACAGATTTTTGGGTTTTTAGCTAACATATTGAAAAAATGCGCGTGTGCCAAAACGTCCA
The DNA here is from genome assembly GCA_963931875.1 of Pollenia griseotomentosa. NCBI lineage: Eukaryota > Metazoa > Arthropoda > Insecta > Diptera > Polleniidae > Pollenia > Pollenia griseotomentosa. The sequence continues at coordinate 65,120,982 of OZ007562.1, forward strand.
TATGAAAATTAATGAAAAACAAAAAAAAAAAAAACACCTTTTGAATAAAGAGTACAAGTACGTCTGTAGATCCGAGTAAAATACTAATACAAGAAGGGACACTTTTTACAGATGTCCAGTTTAACAAATATTTCTTATCGTTTCTAATGATTAGCTATCAGGCCCATACCAATTTATTATTAATAAACCGATTTTGAGAACAAAGGACAACAAGAGCATTTCGTAATTGACTTACAAACCTCTGGTAGACCATAATCTTCTTTGTATTTTATTTTTTTGTCTTCTTTGTGCGTGTATGGTTTTTTTCTTTTGATTTTGAAAAAAAAAACAAAACAATGAGATTGAACAATAAATATTGAAGAGGAAAAAAGAAAGAAAAAATAAACAACATCTTGACTTGCGACAATTGATGTTCGGATACAAACATCGGGGTGACCAAGAAGATTTTAAATTTGTTGAGGAATTAAAGGCTGTTAAAACTCACACCTTTCGTTTGTTTTTATGGTCAGTTACGCATGCGCCTGGTCGCAAATCTGTTAGTCGTCTGTTTGAGCATTAAGCAAATACATAAATTCAACAATCCATAGCTAAATACTACAATAACAAAAATAGCACCAAGATGAGAACTTCCTAGGGAATATTTTTTTTAAATCGTTCAAGAGTCAGCATGATTTTTTTAGCAGGTAATTGTGATTTCACAAAAAAAAAAAAAAAAAAAAAATATAAAGAAACACTTTTGTTTTATTTCATTTGATTTTAGAAACGAAAGAATTTATATAAAATGAAATTGAAACTGCAATAAAAACAGTTGTTGTTGTAGCTGTTGCTATTTTAAATTACTTTCTACTCGCATTTGTATGTTCCGCATTACGACACCTTGTAACCATTTCGAAAACGTATAGAATTTTTAAAAAGAAAAGATTTCAAGTGTGTATTGTTTGTTCAAGCATCAAAAATCCACAAAATAGCCTCTAAGGACTCTTAGATAGAAAACAAATAAGCGAAGAATATCAGGCCATCATCCACCCAACTCAACTCAACCAACCATCATGTTTAAGCAACAGCCAGCAGCAGCCAACTGCAACCACCAAGAAGTCAGTCATCATCATAAGACAATGTGTTAAATGTTTGTTGCAACAGTATTTTAAGGATACTTATGACTTTTTCTCTTTTTTTTTGTGTGTGTGACACTATTGTTGTAAGTACTCGTACAATGAGCATAAGTATTTTATAGATAAAATAACTGTTTATTGTTTTGCTTTGTTTGGTTAAGCCCTAGTGGAGTGTTGCTACTTCCTAAAACTCACTCCATGTAGAAATTGCGGCACCAAAAATATGTTTTGAGACCGCAAATACGTACCATTGAATGTATTTTTTTTATATATGTATGTGCGCGATTAAATGCTATTGAATATTTTCTTCCGTTTGAAAATAAGAGCCTGACATTATTTTCCTTTTCGACAATATTGATATTCATTCCTTTGTAATTTTTAAAGTGGTACAAATAGGATGGGCGCAAACAAATTTCAGTATTTTTTACATTGAATTCATACACAACTCGTGCTTAACAATCCGTAACGAAAATTTGACATTTCATACTCACTCGCACACACTCGTACAGCGAATTTATGTATGTGGGAATCGCAATTCCTTTCAAGCACAGAACAGAAAAAGGGATTAGAAACCCATCTGTATTATTGGTGATTTGTTTTCTTTTATTTTTAGGTTTTCATAGGATTGTGATAAAAGATTTGTGAAAATTAGCTGCATATATGTATCTTAAACTGTATGTCTTTGCTTTGGAATTTATTACATACAAACTAATATTTCTAAATACTTTAGCAGTTTGATTTGCAAATTCATGAAAAAGTAAGAATCTTAAGGTATGTGTTCGGATTAGTTTTGAATAATATTTTGCATTAATGTCATAATTGATTTAATCAACTTCGAGGACTTTTTATAGTCTAATCGACTCCATGGGACATACATAAGTGTTCATGCTTCGCCAAATTAACTAGATAACACCTTATCCCTGACCTTGTACGATTTTTATTTAACTTTAATGGTCAAAAATACAGGATCTTTTACAAAAAAGCGTTTTGGAATCACTGTGTGACATATTTTAAGTTTGTATTCTAGCCAGTGTTGCCAAAACTTGGTGACCAAAAATGGCTAAATTTACGGAAAAAAATGGCTAAAAAATGGCTAAAAATGGGCTAAAAAATGGCTAAAAGCTTTTTTAAATAAAACACATTAAAATTCAATAACAAAACAGAAATAATTCATTTAAAGTTGTTTACGATGAAATTGTAAGTTAAGATCAACTTGATAAATAAGAATAAACGTAAATTAATATTTTGATAGATATTTCAAAAATTAAATCATCGATAAATTCGTTAGTGTTCATCTCATAGGAATTAAATAATTTAAACGTAAGAAAGTATAGTCGGTCAACCCCAACTATAAGTAGGGTATCATATTCAAATTAGAACCTTTGTACCAAATTTTATCAAATAATCTCCAAAATTGCGACCTGTACTTTTTGCACAAGGTTTACATGGACAGCCAGCCAGCCAGCTGGACAAACATCGTTAATTCGACTCAGAAAGTGATTCTGAGTCAATCGGTATACGAAAAGGTGGGCTTAGGACCAATATTTTAAGGTGTTGCAAACATCAACACAAGCGCATAGTACCATCTCTACTATTGTGGTGTTGCTATAAATATTTTATTGTTATGGTAAAAATATTTACCTAATTGATAAAATCGAATTAACGGTTGCTAAATGTAACCTATTTTTCAAATTACTTTTAACAATATTTACTTGGCTAAATACCCTTTCTACTTAAGCATTAGACCATGGAAATGAGAGCAACTTGATAGTCAATTCTGAAATTTCTAAAAAAAATTTGTTGCCGCCTGCATCTCTTTATTGAAATCCTTGCAACCAGAAAGAAACACCGACGTTTGTGTTGATCCATTTTATAAATTCAATATTGGAATAGTTTTCCTTTTTTTTTTTTTTTGAAAGATTTTTCATAATCATATTTTATAGCGATTTTCAACATTGTTAAAGTTGTGATTTAATTTAAAGGCGTTTTAATTGTTAAAAATGTTTATTTTACTTGTATAAGTTTTTATAATTAAATAAAAAATATTCTTTTAAAAGAAAAACGGCAAAAAATAATTTTATGGCTAAACAAGTTGAAAAATGGCTAAAAAAATGGCTAATGGCTAAACTCATTTTTTAATGGCTAAACAGGGTGAAAAATGGCTAAATCTAGCCACTAAATGGCTAAATTGGCAACACTGATTCTAGCGTATCTTTTCCGTGATATTGTTTTTTTAGATTAGTAAATGAATGTAATAGAAACGCGAATAAAGTCATACAAACCACCCAGTAAATTTACAGAAGACAATATAAACAAAATTAATTTTAAAATAGAATATGCTAAAATTAGAAGCTAAAGTTCGAGTAAAATGGAATAAAAGCAATTTTGAACAAAAACAATGAAACGTGTTGATTAGTTCGAAACTCTGACTCTTTAAAAAAAGACATCTTAATTTTAATTTAAAAATTCAAAATTTTTTATTTTTCGAATTTATTCTATGAGTAACATTTCAGTTATGTATTTTATAAAGCTTTTTTGTAATAGTTCTATTGCTTAAATTTTTAGGAATGACTTTTATACGCTACCAGACTATTATATTGTATTTTCTTGTTACATTTTACCTTAGCTATCCTTTGGATAGTAATGAAGTATATTGTATGTACAGAAAAATTTACAATTGTTAGACACCAGCAGAATGTAATTCATTTTCTGGCCCGCTACGGCCTTCGTCAAAAAAAGCTTTATAAAATGCATAACTGAAATTTAGCTCATAGAATAAATTCGAAAAAAAAAAAATGTTGAATATAATATAAAGTAACCTACGAAAGGAGATAATTCCCAGTTTCTATTTGTTAAAAAATTGAGTTTAATACATTCAATTTATAAAGTATCACTATCCAGTGTGACACAAAAAATGCTGACGAAGGCCGTAGCGGGCCAGAAAATGCATTACATTCTGCTGGTGTCTAATAATTGTAAATTTTTCTGTACATACAATATACTTCATTGCTATCCAAAGGATAGCTAAGGTAAAATGTAACAAGAAAATACAATATATTATATCTAGTAGTATATAAAAGTCATTCCTAAAAATTTAAGGAATAGAACTATTACAAAAAAGCTTTATAAAATACATAACTGAAATGTAACTCATAGAATAAATTCGAAAAATAAAAAATGTTGAATATAATGTAAAGTAACCTACGAAAGGAGATAATTCCCAGTTTCTATTTAATTTAAAAACATAAAAGGTTGCTCAATTCGGTTCAATAGATTCGTTGAATCTTGGAGTATCTGCTATATCTATTAAAATATTCTGTTCTTCCGGCTCCAAAAGGTTCTAAAGTTTCCCTTAAGAATGGTTGGCTTTTGCTATGTTTGCGTTTTTTCGCATGATCTTTTTGGGGCTTAGAGCGGTTCTCAGCAGCTTCCAATGAAATCTGGTCTTATCCTCAATTTTTCTTGATGTGCTATCTTTGAAAATCATGTTTAAAGTTTTTCGTGGCTAAATAGAATAGCCTGATATTTTTCCTGGGGAAGGAAGATGATTTCAATCATTTTTTGCTGATAAGATTTAAATTTCGAAAATGCTTCTTGAATAACAATTGCAGATTGAAGTATTTATTATAAATACTATTGATGATATTGCTAACGTACAATGAAAAAACACATGAATCCATTCGTACTTAAATCAAGCCAAAGCGGTGTCAATAGTACGGTAAGTAGGGATTTCTTTAAATCAAGTACAGAATGCAAGAACAGATATTCAAGTGCGAAATACTTAACTTATACATATGTTATAACGAATTCATACTTGAAATAATCCGACAGTGAGATTATTTTGATTCTAACCTAATATTATTATTTTACTTGCCCGTTACACGTTTTGTTGCATTCCGGCCTTTGTTTACAGAAGAGTTTCCAATTAAAAGTCACCAGCAGCATGTCCGATATGGTTTTTTTCTAATCATTTCTACTTTGAAAATTTTTGGTATTTAGCTAAATAATTTAAAAAAATAGAATATGGGAATTATTGCTCCTTATTTTACTTTTTAAACATGGAAATATTTTATATTTTTCTTCTTGTAGTGTTGTTATCCCTTTTTGGATTGTGTTGAGTACTAAAGTAATAAGAAAAACTAAAATTTAGAACGAGTTTTTTCTTTCTGTGTAGGTGACAATTTTTTTATGGTATTATTTCGTGAATGAAATAAGCGCTTCATACTGATTCGTTTTCACACGCAGAGAAAAAATATGATTAATGAGTGGTCACTACGACCATTATTGTTTATATTTGCTTAATATGTTTACCCTTTAAGTTTATTTTAGTCCTTATATAACTTGAAAAAATATTTTTTGTCCTTAACATTTTTAAAATCACTACAATAATATTATATGGTGTTTTACACCTTAAAAGTAACTTTGATCTAGCAAAACATATTAAGTTATGTGAAATGTTTTCAACTATAAGATTATAATAATAATATTAGTTGCCCACAAAAGGTATGTTTAATACCATAATGTTTGTTTGCTTAAAAACACATTCTCTAAAGGAGCAAACATGTATTGTCAAAGTATACAGTGTGTGTTTATACGTCATTTTCCGTCCGCGAGCGTCAGTTAATCGCGAAACATGAATTACAAAATAATTAAAACGTTGCCTTGCAAAACTAAGGAAAGAAATTATTTATTACACGTTCATTTAGACAGGTAAGTTATTGATATATACACAACTATAAAAATATATAAACACTCAATTGCGGTGTCTGTCTTGCAGCCCAAAAAACCAACAACATCGAAACCGGCATAGAAATTTTGACACAAAATTTTGTCGTTAGCCCCGAACTTTGATACAGGTAAAGGAATGTTTGTATGTTTGTACTTTCTTTTATTTTACCTTTCTTAAATGTCTCTTAAATGTATTTATTTAATTTTATTTTTAAATATACACATGCTACATTTTATTTATTAATATTAGCATATATTTATTATATTTTAATAAAAAATAAATTTTTGGAATTAAATGTTTTTGTTTTATTCTGAGAACCATATAACATGTTGAAATAGACATGTTGCATGATGTTGGGAAAAAGAGAAACATGGTTCGAATAATCGTTTGGGTATTTCTTCTGAACATAATAATATGTTTAAGACAATAATTAGCTATAAACATTATTTTTGAACATATATTGTTATTAAAGACGCGTTTGACACAATCATTACCGCAAACATTAATGATAGTTTGCGTTTGTGATTGTATCAACCATGTTTTTTCTTTGCGTGCATTACATAGCGTTACAGTTTTACCTTAGATTTACAATATCCTTTTAATGGATCTTATTTATTTAAAAAAAAATAAATACATTTGTTCTTTTTGTTACTATATTTTGCACGGAAAAATTTTCCGGGTGTTCCTGTCGAAAAAGAAATTTTAGTTTTAAAAAAATGGTACAAAAACCAGGGTAAATGAAGGAAAACGTATAATTTTGGAAAAAATTGACAATTATCTTAACTTTGGCTTTGGAGCAAGGACATAATTTTCGACTTATTTTTCAGCAGAGTTTTTATAAAACCTCAAACATAATGAAACAGGAATGTTAAATCTTCTGATTTAAGCAAATGCTGGAAGATTAATTTTTATCACGATTTTTTGTCTTAAATCTTTTGTGACGCGATGAGGAGATTTAACGAAGATGCCAAGCATTTTGGACCCAAAGGCAAGCAGAGTGGCTTTTTTCAGACTCCAGCGTCTAAAATACATCCAAACAATGCAAGCGATTCGGTTTTCAAAGAATAAGCATAAGCGGAGCCAACCCACTCGGTACTACTGACATCCGTGGTACTAGATTGGATCTCAGGTCAACCGCAATCTAGAGATTTGAATTTTTGCCGAATCGCAGCTATTAACTGCACTTGATTTCTCCGGAGGATGTAACACCAGAAGGTGAAAGCATTACGAAGATCCCTACAAACCGCTGGGGGATCTGTTTCAGACAGTAGAGTCCAAGAATAGTTACGCGCACTCGTCTTATTTCTTAAATCTTGTCATTACCACTTAATCTTAATTGAAGTGCACACCTTTCTTCCGTCACCTGATCAAATGATTTTAGACCTTTTCTAAACTTATTTGTATAAATATTAATTTCTTTCTCTTACAAACGCACTAAAAGGAACAAATCCTTTTTTATAAAAATATCAATACAAAAATAATATTAAATAATCTTGAATTGAAATTAAATGTTTGGGCAAAAGAAATTTTGGTGGTCTTTACGCTATTTTTCGCGACAATATGCTACATTTATCCCAATATTAAAGATGTGCTAAAGTTTCCGAGATTTTTCGTATATTAAAGCAAAAGTATTCTACAAATATATTTTCTTTAAAATTAATTTTAATCGTGAATATATTGAAACTATGAATTCTACTAACACGCAATATAAAAAAAATTTAAATTTAACAAGTTTTGAATTTATTATTTACAAAGTGATTTTTATCTAGAATATCATTAAAATATGCATAAACATTTGTGTATGTACCCACACAGGTATATAAATAATGTACATATATATGCATAAAAAACAGTGAAACAAGGAGAAAACTATTCAATTATTGAACACAAAATTAATGGTCCTTTAACAAAACTATTTATGTAAAGGCAGACATAAGAATGCCATACAGTTTCTGTTGCAGTTGGTCTTGCTGTGGATGTGCCACAAGGATAAATTTCACTTGATATAATTTAATTAGGTTAGTCAACGAATCTTTTACAATATTCGTTGTGCATTTACTTCACTGTAGATTTAACCATCCAACCAACCAAGTTATTACAGTTGTAAGTAAACAAATACATAAACACACATACGTACTATAAAAACATAAATAAATATGATTGTATTTTGCTTAATAAAAAATGCAGCTTAGAGAACCTTAAAAAGGCATTTAAACTGAAACGGCTGGATAAGGGAACAGGGGAGAGTCAACGAGTCAAAGAATAAGAAACTTGATGTAAACGAAATGTTGAGGAAAAATGTATAAAAAAACTTCATTAACACTTAATGTCAATTCATGCAACATGTTTTCACAAAATTTATTTGCAATATTAATTTTTAAAGTTGTGGTTAACTGCGTTCTGTATGAAAATATATGTACATATGTATGTGTAAAGTATTTGTTGTGGCGTGTGTGTGTTGTGGATTTAACTGCATTAAAAAGCGCACAAGACTCAAGCTCAATGAGTGGCTAAAATCAGAATTAACCAACTGAATGACTCTGACTGACAAAGTCTCATGCCTTCAAATTGAAAAAAAGGCAAAGAAAATATTAATAAGAACATCATTAACTTGAACTAACTACAACAACACTATGAACGGGAAGACTGCAACAACAACAACTACTACATGAATTTTTATTTTACGAGAAAACTTTTGCACAAATAACATGGAAAAGTAAAAAATACAAATGCAAATATTATGATTGTGAATAAAATAAATAAAATACTCGTAGCAACATTTTGCACAGCACCACATAAAAATTGTACTGCAGCTTTTGTTTTATGCATTCGTGTTTCTGTTTCTGTTTCTGTTTCAGTTTTTGTTTCCTTTTTTATTCGTTTTATTGGCAACAACATTAGGAAAAGGAAATTAAACAAATACACACTCACACATTTACCCGTAAACAGTTAAAATGTTCCCAGAAATCATAAAAATATTTTACACTTTATATTTCAATTGATCGTCTTTGACAGTTTTGTAACGATTGTTGTTGCCGTTGGTCCTACTGACTGCTGTCTGACTATCTCCGGCTGCCATACGATTTCCCTCGCCAGCAAGTGAGTAAGAGACTCTATTGCAGAGTTTGCATATGTTGCAACACTAGGGCAAATTATTTGATGGGTTTCGACAAGTGCTTTATTTAAAGAAATGTATGCCTTGTCCGTTAATAAATGTCATATAGGCAATAATAATAAAGAAACGTACCTGCAGACAAAGAGTTGGCATCAACTAGAGACCAGTGGCATTTGACATTTAACATCCCGTCATTGTGGAGAATTAAATCTACTTTTTATCAATTTAATTACATTTAATAAAATGCCTTTTAGCTTCCTTAAAAAGTTTAGTTATTTTTTTTCTTGTTAATAAAATTTTTCAAAATTTTAGAAACTCCGAACGGGCTACCATAGATAAAGATTAATAGTAGATAACAAACTTAATATACAAAAACTAAATCTGAAAACCAACCAGTTTCAAATTTCTTATAAAAGGTGACGTAAATGTCATCACCCTATCGGCAGATACTTTAATTTTTGCAAATGGCGGTAAATGTCAGTTCTTCTTTGACAGTTGTAAAGTGAACACTACACTGCTCCAGACGACGAGAAGGAGAAAGAGGCCTATTTAAATCTCCGTGGATACGTAAATAAGCAGAATTATCGCTTGTAGTAGACCGAAAATCCGCGTATAACACATGAAAAGCCATAACATACGTTCGACGTATCATCGTACTTTTTTTCTTCGAAAACGCCGCTGGCAAAACGACTTCTGTAAACGACGAGATGTAGTTCCAATAGGAGGGCTGCATTTCTAAGTCACCTAATATCTCGTTTAAGTCACTTGCACTGGCTGGCAAGACCGGCCGGCTTAGCCGTTCTAGACATTTTGTGGAGTTTCTGGAAATCACGAGTCTACATAAACAAGTCTCAGCCTCTTAAAGTTCTTAGAGGGGATTTAAGTCTGGAATGTGGGAAGCTGTGGCCAGTAGTTCTGCCCCGTATGGCGGCCACTTGGTCGATATAATTTTTCTACCTAATTAAAAAATAAATTAAGACATCAAATAAAGCCAATCTAAAAGCAAAAGTAAAGTTTTTCAATTATTAAAATTACAGTCAAAGAACATCGCAACCTTGTATTTTCGAATAAGCCGAAAGACGGGATTTTTGAGTCGGTTAACCTGTTTTTATATTTTTCACCTTTGAAATAAAACATTAGAAAAGAAAACTTTAATAAATTTATGTAACAATTTACAAAAAATTTTCAATTAAAAATGCACAAAAAATTTGTGGTCGTTAGACCGATAAAACTTTTTAAAATTGATTCCGAATAATAAATTGCCTTAACATAATTGTCAGATTAAGAACTTTTGAGATGTTCCACTGAAGCAAATTTTAAAAATTTTTAGTAAGAATACAACCGGTTTAGCCTGTAAAGTTTGACAATAAAAAAGGGGCATTTATACGATGATTCTAAAAAGAGATGTCTTTAAGACATGTTTTTTTCTTTGTAGACGAGTTCGGTAGAGTAGAAAGAAGGTTAGAAAATAAAGACAAGATTTCTGCTCTTTGTGTTTTTTTCTAATTTTCTTTTTTAGGATTGTAATTTGACTTAGAATACACATTGGAATAATATGAAAATTTATATAAAAATGGTTGCATAATATAATTTTATTTTTATTTGACATGAAAAACTAATTTAAACATAGATTGATATTTAAATAAATTAGTGAATTTGGCCATTAATGTTTTCGTAGCCCGCCGGTAGTTTTTACAAAAACTATTTTTCGAATTATACATAAATCGATTTTTTTAGGATGACGAATGACGTTGGTACTTTTTTGCAGTATTCTATTTCGATAAAAAATTCCTTCGCATTTTTATTAAAAATGACGTTCTGTTGAATCGAAATACTCAATAGTACCACAGTTAATCTTCAAAATACATATCGGTTTAAATGTCTGACATCATCCACTTTTATTTTATTAACTTTTCCCCTCTCATTGCAATCAAATTTCGTTCTAGTACATATTTATGTACTTAAGTGTTTTTGAAAATCGAACATTCAAAAAAAATCAAATGTGTGTACAAAAAGTTTGTGAACAACCACAATGACAAATGCAAATGAAGGTACAAGAATTCAAAGAAATGCTTTCCAGGCCATACTTATTTCTTCAAAACCTTTCAAAACAGTAAACATGAAGTCTGGCAGTATGAATAATCATTCCTAAAGCTACGGTTAGACTTATCAAATATTTGACGAAAAAAACGGAACCAACAACCAAACTAAAAAATCATTTCGCTTAATATCAATATTTATTTTGATTAAAATACCACATCTTACAAAAAACAGTTTTTTGCTATGTCTAGTAGTATAATTAGTTTATTTTGTAATATTAAGACCATTTTAAATCTCACTAACTATTAACAAAAGTAGGGGTTATGCTTATTTGATCAAATATTTAATAAGTGTGACCGTAGCTTTAGTATATCTACATACCTATAGCTTCAATGTTTACCAAAATTTGCCTGAAGCAAAAAGTATGTCATATAATGAGGATTCATTGAACGCATTCAGAATAAAAATGGTCAATATAATATAAATAACTTATTCAAAGAAATAATTCCCGCATACTATTCAATTAACATATGTATGCATTAGGGATGCCAAACGGGATCGATTTTAACAAATCCCGGGATTCGGGATTTTGGAAATCCCGATCCCGAAATCCCGGGATCTTCGGTATTTCGAGATTTTCGGGATCCCGGGATTTTCCGGGATTTCGGGATTTTTCGGGATCAATTTGTTTCCTTAATATACAATTTTTTTTTAAAAAACAACAACAATTTATTTATTTATGTCTCAATTTTTAAAAAAGAAAACTTAACAAAACAATTAAAATAAAATTTTTTTAAATTAACTAAATTTTATTTATTTTTGAATTTTTAAAAAAGAAAAATTAACAGAACAATTCTTTTACAACTTTTTCTTATAAACGAAAGTTAAAATATATATATTTTTTTATTTATAAAAAAGAAAACTTAACAAAAAAATTTATTTTATATACAAATTTTTATGTCGTTATTTCTTACTTACTACGTTTAAAACAAAATATTATTTAAGATACATGTTAAAAAAAAATTTAATTTTTTTTATTGCATTACTGGAGCGAATTAAAAATGTGAATTTGGAAAAAATTAAAAAATCACATTTTTTTCAACTTTAAATTCCTGTAGCTCAGTAAATCTTTATCCGGCTCACACGGGGAGAGATATCTATTCAAAATGTTAAATCTTGTACAATTCAGTTAAACTGTTCTCGAGATATTTCGAAATACCTTAAACAACTGCTGAAAAACACGATTTTCGCGTATATCTCGAAAACGGTTCATGGGAAAAATAAATAAATGCCATATTCGTGTTCAGCAGCACCAATTTAGCTTAGACAATATCTCATTTCTGAGGGTCATTTTTTTGTGGCATAGTGTAACTGGCAGATGAGTGCTGGTTAGCTTTGCGACAGAATAGAAAACAAATGAGACATTGAGAAAACCAAATTTCTTTAATGTGCAGTTTTTCGTTGGGAAAAGGATAATCGCGTAATGAGAAAACGACCATAAAACAATGAATAATTAGAAAGTATAAAAATTCAATTAAACGAATATTTTTATATTACATATAAAAACTTTTGATACACAAAAGTTGTTAAATTGAAAAATCCCGGGATTCATAAAAATAAATCCCGGGATTCGGGATTAGTCAGTCCCGAAAAATCCCGGGATTTCGGGATTCGGGATTTCCCGTTTGGCATCTCTAGTATGCATATTTAAAAAAATGGAAAGATTTTGTTCAAACACAAGTAGCTGAGATTAAATCTGATATATACAAAATTAAGAGCATTTTATTTGCATGCTGTACAATCATTTTATTTCTAATAGTTTAGGAAAAGTTGAAGTTTTAAAATGATTAGTTTTTTGGCAGTTTAGAGCAGTTTTTTAAATTTACACTATAGAATTTTGATTATATACAAAGTGAAATTGCTTTTTGCATACTGCTAAATCAGTAAATTAATATAAAAAATATTTCGTACAGCCTAAACTCACATTAAAAAAAAAAAAATTTGTGTGTGACTTTTATTTCCACTCTCTTTTTGGGTGTATTTTTCATTCCCTTGTTAATTTTAAGGAGTATTTTTTATATCCTCTTCTCATTTGACTTTCACTAAAGTGATTTTTTTTTCTTGTTTTTACACGTTCTTACAGTATTTGTTGGTAGCAGCAATACTACAATACAAAGTTTGGAAAATGTCAATGACTTGAATGTGTGTTCAAATCCACATACATATTTATGTATGTACGTATGCGCGTATTACCACACCCTTAATTTTACCATTTAAGGATTTCTTATTTAAGGAACGATATCTTAGTAATTAATAGCATATTAGAATTACATTAAAAACTGACGAAATTTTGAAACAAAAATAAAATTTTGAATACAATAGAATTCAATTGGCAGACAAATAACAACGAGCTTACTAACTTTATTTAATTTACAACAACAGCCAATTTGAAAAAAAGTCCAAAGGTTTACCAAAAAATCTATTCATAAAATTAAAAAAAAACCAAGAAATTTCGGTGAAATCACAAAGAAAAAAATATTTTATCTAGATATTTTTTCATATTGATTTATTAACGGATTAAATAAAAAAAAAAAAAAATAAATAAATAAATAAAATTTTTAATAACAATAATAATAAAAGAACAGACTTCAGCAGATGAACGAAAAAATAAATGACCAACGAGCACGATAACAATTAATTTTGTTGTTAAAAACATCTTCAAATTCGAATAAAACAAAAGAAATCAAAGAAAATAAATCAAATGACAACAAATTACTTTGAAAAGAAATATGAAATATTCGAATTTTAGTTTAAGTATTGAATTTTAAATAATAATTAGTTTTTTAAACGATAAAAAAATATCAAATAAATCCAAACTTTACAGCGATATTGTATCGAACTTTATCGAGAGTCATAAATAATTTAATGGAAATCATAAAAAACTTGATGTATCTTGAATTTTTATTGGAAATTTCATCTCTTGAACAAGTGTACGGGGGGTTTTTTTTAAAGAAGTTGCTCGTAAAACTAGCCGTTTCAAATTTCATAAGTATCTATTTAAAACTATAGAAATTTTGCAATTTGCTTTTATATGATTCATACGCTGCCTTCAAATATTATATAATATAATTATTAATGAGATTTATTGCACGTACGAACAATTAGATACATATAATAATTTAAATAATCGATTAAAACTTAGCTAAGTACAAAAGGATAAATTAAACTAGTTTTATATTACTTTAAGATATAATAGTAAATTTTTACTTAAACGAATGAGCATTAGACAGCAAAAAACATTGCAAAAGTACGTTTAGAACAAATTTTTTGGGTGAAAACTTTTAATTGAAATGTCATTAATTCATGGTTCGCGCTTTCAAATGTGGATACTAAAATAGTGCAAATAATTATAAAGATAAGTCTGAAGTTGTTAGTCTTTTATTGCATTTAATCACTACTCCACGCCCGTATTATTTAATTTAGAGTTAAAAAATGATTTTTGCTTAAGGGTAATTTACACTATCACACAAGTCTTATGAAAATACCACTCTGTCATGATAAACTGTTATTGTTTTTTGAAAATGTTCAAACAATAATAAGATCAGGTAAGCATTTTCATCAAAATATTTGAGACTTGTGTAATAGTGTAAAATAGTATTTTCAAGACGTAATCCAAGTAAAACAATAAAAAAACGGTAAATTTTATTGCTGCTTTTGTTGGTCGATACGTCAAAATCACAAGCAACTTAGGAAGAAACAAAGTAGCTCAGCTTTGTTGTTAAACGCCACTTGAAAAGCGAGTTCGCCTTGCACAAATCCTAAAAATTTTGAATTTTTGAATTTTGTTTTTGCCAAATGAGCTACGTGCGTATGTGAATTACTTTGTGTATTACGACAAAATAGTTTACAAATTGGTCGTACTGAAGTAAATAACTAATACACGTTATCGGAAGCTTAAGAGTTCAATTATTTTTAAGTATTTATATATTATATTTTACAAATTTATTACAACTTATTTTCCATAACAATAGTGACGTTGGCCTTCAGAGCGTTGTAGCGACCATAGTCTCTGCCGCGAGCCGGACATGCAACGCAACCCTCACACTTATAAACAATCTTACTACTAACTTGCCTACCGGTGCGCCCTATTTTTTTAAGTAATGCATATTTTGAGATTTTGGAGTGCTTTTTTTTAGTTTCCATATTATAAAAAAAATTCTTAAAAAAATTTTTAAATACACAAAAAAACTTTTTTTTAAATTAATAAATAAATTCTTTTAGAGCTATTTTAAAACAATGCAGCACCATTCATGTTAATTTTTGACTTTTGTCATCATCTCTTACAGAAGGTATGTTTACTACAAATTACTACAAAATTATGCAGCTGCTCTGCTTAAAAAATCATTCAATTGTTCGAAGCAAGTGGGAACAAGTTTTTTCGTTTTTTTTTTTAAATAAATCTTGGTCTTTAAAAAAATTTAAAATTCTGGAAATTTTTACTACTCTTTTTTACTAGTTCGAAATTTCAGAGCATTAAACATTAATTAAATTAATCTATATCTTGACATAACTCATTTATAATTAAATATACTTATTTATTATTAAAATTATATCCAGGGAATTTCCGCACAAATTTCCCGTTTGATAAGAACTTTCTTATAATGTTGAAAGTCCAAAACATTTAAAAAAATCACACTTGTCTAAAATAGCGAAAATTTAAAAAAAAAAAAAAATATAAAAAATATTCGGTAAAATTGCTAAATAAGCGGAAATTCGCAAAAACTTGCTAACAGCGGCTTGAAAGCAAAGTCTATTTGCCATTTTCTCAATGTACCGACAAACTGTCTGTTACTTATGGCGATTTCTATTCTGAGAAAAAAATGCTACAGTATATGCATGTAACACTTTTTCATGTTACCTATAATCACTCGAAGTGTTACATGTTGTACAACTTCAATCGAACAGAATTAGCTGCCTTTATTTACAACTATTACACTTTTATTATTAATGTAGTTCATTAGCGATTTTTAAAACTATTCGACTATTTGCTACACACTTACTTTACGGTTTGGAAACAGACATTGACATCACTTATTGCTTGAACAAATTTTAATCGATAATAAATACATAGAATTTTCCACCAAAATAAAAAACGATTTAATTCAAAATGGAGTATGCCGTCGAAGAATATTTAGATGTAGAATTCTTTTGACAAAACTTTTAAAATATTATGACAAAAAAAATAAAATATTGGTTGTACAAACAAAGTAGTAACTACCAAAGTTGTAAAACATGGCAGTATGAACCCTTAAGTAAAAGTAAGGGTAAAATATGTAACATGTTTTGCATGTTTTTCATCAACATTTTCACAAAAGAACTTGAAAATTTTTCCCACAGTTGTATTTTTTGTACAAACGAACACAAAATGTAGAACATGTAACATTAATGCAACATTTTTCTCAGAAAAGAAATCGCCATTAATGTCAACATAAATTTATTAGACCGATAAACTGTCTGTTAACAATTTTGGGTTTCTAAATATACCGACAAAAAACATTGTTTTCAGTTGGCAACACCTCTTAAAATACATGTAAAAGTTGGGAGTCAGCTGATTGAATTTATCCGTACGTCAAATAGAAGGAAAATAAATATTTGGCAGATGAGCGCCGGTTAGCATTGCGACAAAATAGAAGCAAATGAGACATTGAGAAAACCCAATTTTTTGAATGTGCAGTTTTTCGTTGGGAAAAAAAATAATCATGTAATGAGAAAACGGCTATAATACTGATTAAAAATTTCTAAAGCTGTAAAGAATCAGAAAACTTACATAAAAAAGTGGTTTCCATTGCGAACATGAACAAACACTAAAATTATTAGAAATTGGTTAAAAAACAAAATATCAAAAATACCATAAACAGCGTTAAAAAATGAGCTGAGGTAAATAAAGACTGAGATGGTTTTTCTGGCATAGAAAAAGTCTTTGTGTTCAAACAAAATTTCCGATAGAAAGCTTGAGAATACAGCAAAACATTATGAAAACAATGAACCACAATGAAGATGTTGACAACATTAGCGATTGTTATAGAACCGCAATATAATTAATTATGTGATAATAAGTTTAAGTTGTGCTTTACTGTTTTTGCTAAATGTATTTGTGCAATTAAAAATTTTATTAAAAACCTGTCGATGTTTTTAATGTAAAATAATATATATTTTTTTTTGTTGTTTTTGCTTGTTGTAAAAAATATTTTGTATTAATGTTGTCCTTTTATTATTTTTATTTAAATAGACTACACTTGAAAAAGTCAAGACTTACAGCAGACTTTAATTCTTACCCCCTTATTCATAAAAATAAAACAGGTTTACAAAAGGTTTATTAATTAAATTTGTATAGTAAATTCTTTTCATAAACCTGTTTTACTTTTTATGAATAAGGTATGAATGTTTTTACTCATAATTAAACTACCGTATTCTAAAGAATATACTAAGACTTGAAGCAAAAAGTCTATGTTAATCTTTAGACAAATTTAAGTATCGGGCCGACAACTTATTGCAGATATATAAAATATACTCAACTTCAACCGGGCTGTGTTTTAAAATTTTTATAAAACCTCTTTATTATTATTTATATATTATTATAATTTGTTTTTGTAAAACTTTATATTTTATTACACATTAAATTAAAAATGAAAAAGTTAAATAAAATTTTTTATATATTGCATAAATTGTTGACAAAATATACAAAATTTTTTAATAAAAGTTTAATTTAAACTATAAACTATAAACAAAATATTGAGAGTTTTAGGTTTTTATATATTTTTTAATTCCATTTTGCTTCTATTTTCTTTTCTTGCTGTTGTTGTTGATGATGCTGACTGGAGTGGATGTTGGTTATTGTTGTTGTATTTTACTTTTGTTGGCGGCAAATATTGTGTGTTATTCAAATCCAAAACTGCTGTAGGAAAATTAATGTCAACTTAAGATAATTTATAAATTTTATTATATTGACCAAAAACAAAAGATTAAAACTAGTTTGGTAAACTAGAGAATAATAAAAAAGAAAAAAAAAACACAAACTAGATAAAAAAAAACCCAAAATACGTTAAAACAGTTTAAACCAAATATAAACAGTAGTAAAAAAATATTGTATTTAAATAAACATCGATAAGTATATACGAATTTGAATTGCACAGGGTGTTGCAGAATGAGCTTTATGGTTAAAATGGTTTATAATGTTCATTTACTGCTTCGCACCTGCGTGCTCTTTTTAATATATTTTCCATAACTATTCGCAAAATTACGGGTGTTAATATTTTTGTTCGATTTTATAGTTAATCATAATTAATTTCCTACACTGAACCAAATATCATCGGTAATATTGACTAAAAAATTAAGTAAACCCTCAACTTAAAAAATTGTTAAATCAGCTGAACTTTTCCTTAAATCAACACAAATCAACACAATAGTTTTCGTTAAATAATTTTGTAATTGAAATCTGTGTATATTAATTAAGTTTTGTTAAAAGAATAGGTAAAATTCTGTTATAAACACAAAAATTTTGTTAAAATAGTAGTAAACCAGTAGTAACACAATGTTTTGGGAACAAAACACAAAAATATTTGAATTAGCATCCTTAAAGGAAGTTATTTAACTAAATTTTGTTAATTCAATTACTCAAGAGTGTTATTTGAATATAAATTCGTTAAAGTAAGAAGAAGATTTTTTTTAGTAACATTAAGTAATAAATATTAGTTTATATAAAGAATTTTCTTGAAAGTGTAAATTTTATTTATTTTTACTTAATAGATGCATAGCTGAAGAAATTTCGTAAAGATTAAGTTATTTGTTTAAGTGAAATCGAATAGAACTCTTCAAAATGACTAACGGAATCTAAAATTGAATAGTGAGTCGAAATTAAATGAAAATACAAATGACTCTTATGATTCTAAACATAAATGTATGAATATGTCCTTTATTTATCTAAAGCTGATATAAATAATAAAATGCAAAATAAAATATTTTAATAAAATGTTCACGGAGAACATAGGGCGTTAACGAATTGCCTCGATCTATTTGTATCTCTGGTAATCTCGTTCCATTCAAGACGAGCCGTTTCATGTTATTTTCTGATGGACCGGATCAAGGAATTATGCGGCCGACCAGGCTGACGTTGACCTTAATGATTTCAGTCTACGGCAATATATCTTGCAATATCAGTTGATGGACGTCGTATGCCAGTTTCAATGGGGCAGTAATGTGCCTGAATCTAAAGGGTTTTATTGGATATTTTATTGGATATTCATATAAACTAAATTTATTAGTTAATTTGAATAATGATTCGTTAATTTAAATAAAAAATATGTTCAAAATAACTACATTTATTAGCTAAAATGAATAAAAATTCTTCAAACTTAAATAATATTCAACTACCCTAATTATTAAATTTGTCTAATTTTGTAATCAATTTAACTAAAAAGGTTAAAGTTAAATCGAAGAAATTTCTTCTTTATAACTATTTACAAAATTTTTCTGTATTCACGAAAAGCGTCTGTAGACTTGAATATAAAATTTGTAAAAAAATTTGGAGTATTTAGGTAAATTTGTGGTTCAGTGTAGTCTTTTTCACAAAATGCGGAAAAAACAAAGGCAAAATAATAATTTAGAAAGTTATAAAGAATTCAAACAAATAGCTCATTATGCGCCACCCTGTATTCTTTTCTATAGATTTCGTTGTCTTCTTCTTAAGTTATTCTTGCTGGAAAATACTTGTTTGAGGGCGCCTGACTAAGCGATCTTGCGGGCATAAATTAGAATGAAACTAAAACTTTTTCTGTAGTTTATAGATACAACATTGAAATCGAATTGGCTTATAGAGTTGTAGTTCGTTCGTGTGCATCCAACAAAAGCGGTTAGATTTCAACTTATTGTTTCTTTTGTTACCTGTTGCTGCAACTTCTCGATTTATTTCAAGTGTATGCGCCACTTTGAAGTTTAATATTTTAACATTTCCCGATGTAAATTAAGTATTGCCACCTGTTTTATGTGCTTTGTCTTGGTTCTTTTTGAAAAAACGCATTTCTAAAAAATTAAAAGTTTGAATAAAAAAACAAAATTAAAAAAGCTAGACGCCTGCTTCAGCAATTAACATTTTGTTGAATGCTTAAATTTTATTTTCTAACTTCAAAGTTGTTTTCGATTTTAATCTTTGTGGGAAAATATTTAGAACAACAGTAAACTAAAATGTAAAAAAAAAACAATCCGCTTCACATTAGGGTTCCTATTCGGATAAAAATTTCCGGGAAAATATTTTTAAAATTCTTTGAAAATTTAAGTTCTTGCGTTTTAAATGGTTGACAAAAAATGAAGCAATGAAATCGCATTTTAAGAACCTAAAAATTATATACGAGTTTGTCTGGGAAACAGGACTTTTCATTTACGACTTGTTTCCAGTGCGATAAGGGCGTTTGAAGTCGATGGACGAGTTGGGCGACTTTGTTTGGCCTCGTATGTATGAAACCGATACAAACAATTCAGTTTAACTGATTAATCAGTTTTATCTCATAAAATTACATTTTTTTCATAATTTACAATAAAAAAATTCCAGAAAAATTTCATTCGCTCCCGGGAAGTTAGGAACCCTGCATCACATCAACAACAACTACACCAAATACAAAAAGATCAACACGCTCATATGAAATGGTGTAGATGTTGAAGTGAACAACCAAAATATGTAAATTTTGTTTCATTTCAGTTTTTGTGTGTTTGTTTGTCCGAGTCTAGAAAGTCATAAAAAATAAGAATTTCGATTTACAAAAAACTCAGTTTATCAGCAACTTTAAAAATTTTAATTTTTAAAATCAAACAGAAAAAATCTATAAACTCTTTTTAGCCATCCCAACATCCCAATGTTAGTTGTTGTAATCCTTAAAAGTTCCAACAGAAACAAAATAATAAGTGTTGTCAACACGAACAGCTTATGTGGCCAATAAAATGTACAATCTTACCTTCTGTTTATGCCTTAACAAAAAAAAAAAAAAAAAAACAATAAAGTACTCGTATAGAGCAAGACAAAAACAAAAAGAAATAAATTTTTAGAATATTTATCAGATACATTCATAACACACAGAGAACCTGGTAAACGACAACGAAAAATTACTACCCATAATAAAATAAAAAATTTACTATTTAAACAAAAAACATAAACTTGGCATGAACAAAGATGTAAATAGATTTTACAGAAATTAAATAAAAACAAGAACAAGAAAAATAATAATATCCATTTTTTTCTGTTCTTCATCTGAAATGTTAAATGATAAATGAGTAGAAGTGAATGCTTTTCCCGCGAAATCAGCTGTTTTCTTTTTCCTCTTACCTGTGAAAGTAAAATTCTAAAATAACTAAAAAAAAAAAATCGTATGACTTCTCTCTGAGCAGCTTACCGTCCTTGTTTGTCTGCTTCGCGCGTTTTAATATTTCGCCAGCATAACTGTAACGCAGTACAGTTTTTCACGGACCGACATAAGCCCGTTATAAATGAGTTATTGTTGGTACTGCACCAGCACGGTGCAAAATTATAGATTACATAGCGTCTTTACCTGACAATTTTTTGTCATACCAAACGTCAAAGTCTATATAAAAAAAACTCAAACATTTTTGTCAGCGTTTTTTTTAATATGAAGTTTGACGTTTGGTATGACAAAAAATTGTCAGGTAAAGACGCTATGTAATCTATAATTTTGCACCGTGCTGGTGCAGTACCAACAATAACTCATTTATAAGGGGCTGGCTGAAAACCAATATTTTATATTATTATAAAAAAAATTTTATTTTTGTAAATTTTATTAGAATTAAATGATGATTTCTAGCAAACTATTTTCAATAATCGGTTAATTTTTTTTTGGTTTTGTTATATTAGTGGAATAGCAGTCTTTAAGAAATGGTTCATTGTATCATTTTTACCTGATGTGTTATTAAATGTTTCCCAGGCTCTATACTTTAGTTAAATCCGAATTTCAGAGGAATAGAACTTGTCGAGGTCAAAAAGATTTTAGTACCATCAGAAAGCTTAAAGTGTCCTATTTAACCCCACATATACTTTTCAATCACAATTTCAGTTTATTTATAAAAGACTTTGAACTTACAAATCGCTTATATTAAATTTAATAAATTAGTTTTAAGCTTTTCTTTATATTTTAATCCAGCTTTTTGGATACCTTAATTCTCATATGTTTGCTGTCGACTGTCATTAAAATTTTTTAAATCGGCGGTAGCAAAAAATTGGATGAAATTACATTTTAGCCACAGTGCGTCGTTCGCTAGCTTATCAGTCGTAAACCTGTAATTTAGAGCAAAACTAAAGAGTCCACAAAAATACGCCAATCGGCTGCGTTGTACTTTATGCTCATTTCATTCATTTAGCCTACAAAGCACAGTGGGGAGGTGGGCATACGCATATTTTTTGGCCTCCTCTACCAAAATCCATTGCAAGGACCCCGTAATTTTTTTTTGTGTTGTATAGTGCAACTTGTGAAAAGTGTGCTCGAAAAGGAACAGATTTCTGCTAGAAAATTACAAAATAACTGCTAACAAACCTGCTGATAAAGTGCATCGTATTTTGTTTGTGGAGTTTCCGGTTTGGAGGACTACTTTCTGCTGACAATAAGCGATTTTTTAACCTAATGAAACATAAATTTTATTAATTTAGTTAATTACTTGCGCGCTTGCAAAAAAAACATAATTACCGAGAATGGCTCCTTGATATTCGTCTTTTAATTGATTTTCGTTGTCATCTACGTCTGTAGAAGTTTTGTAAATTTTCTGTTATCGGCACTAAGAAAGCAACTTTTTGTATAATTTAATTCAAAATCATTTACTGCTCTATAATAGCTCTTTTATTAGAGCGAATAATTTTGTTTAACATTTTCTTATTTTATTTTATTGAATAAATTCGTAATTATTTGGTTTTTTGCTTTTAAAATTTTCCTGTTACAGTTTGAACGCTATTTAATACATCTTTTTCTTACAAATTGAATGATTCAATAAAAAAATATGTATGTATATTAATTATAAACTTTTGAGCTTAAAACAGGCAAAAAATCGAGGTATTTTGTAATATTTAATAGTTTAAAAAGCGAATTTAGGATTTAGTTCTGTCAAACTATTACTTTCGGCTTACAACAAGTATCCGCTGGTAATGCGGTTCAGGCATCAGCCTGATTGCAGCTAAAGTGAGAAGGCGGACAGTTGAGTAGTCTGAATGGTAGACTGAAACCAGTGCGCATCAGAGAATAAAGTGACAATTAACGTGGAACAATCACTGAAACTCAGCTGTACTCTTGCCGTTTTACGGTTAGCCTGCCTAAAAGCTGTTGGCAGCACTAACACTAGGATCGGATAAGGTCGCCTAATAAGTCTCTGATGCCAGTTTTAAATTTCTTAGTCGGAGAAGTAATAATTTTTCTTCGCATTATTGAAAATCAAAAAAGTCCAGTTCTTGTACATACACACGTACATATGTATGTCAAGATATAAATAATTAGGACGAGATGCTTTCTTAAGTTTCAGTTAGTATTGCTCTAGTTTCATAAACAATTTCTCCAAATAGGGAAACCTTTTAGTGATTTATTACATAGAGAAGTGGCTTGCAAGTTCGATTACTGCAAACCTACTTCAATTCTATAAGCGTAAGCGACAATTTTGTTTTTTCTTGAACATAGATTATAAGTACTTGTTACGATGCCAACCAAATTCAATTCAAATTCAAATAAGTGCTGTTGTGGAGGAAAAGCCCATCTAAATGCAAATAAAGTATTGCACTGCTTAAGAAAAAATAATAAAAATTCTTCTAAGTACACAGAAAAAATTATTTTTCCAATTCAAACAAAAAATTTGTAGAATCAAACAATTTTTTGTCTGAAATCGGTCCTACAAACAAATTTGCATATTCAAACAATTTATTTGCATTTTGTTTACTGAAAAAAAAAACACTAATTTTTTCAAACAAATAATTTAACTGAATCAAACAAAAAGTTTACTGAAATTCAAAATCAAAAAAAAAAAAAAGTTTTTGCACAAGCAATGACGCGCACACAAGTAAGCACTGTATGAGAAGGTGACGGCAAAGCAGAGCCGCCGACTGGCTTTGAAACACATTTTTTTGTTGGAATAATTTTTGAACG
This sequence comes from Pollenia griseotomentosa, assembly GCA_963931875.1. Lineage (NCBI taxonomy): Eukaryota > Metazoa > Arthropoda > Insecta > Diptera > Polleniidae > Pollenia > Pollenia griseotomentosa. Next base: position 65,145,156 of record OZ007562.1, read on the forward strand.
AAGTCTTATTTATACACACACACAACACAATGTTTTTCTTTATCACTCTCTGTTGCTGTATCCTTTCCTTTGCTAAAGAAGAAATGTAACCAAAAACGGCAGCAGACCGACTCGATATGTTTTTCGTCATCATTCTATTTTTGTATTTGATGTATTTAACCAAACAGTTTTAAAAAATTGAATACGGGATTTTGTTTCTTATAATGTCGTGTCTGCTATTGTTTTTCTTATAGTTGCACTTTTTTAAAGCGTCCAAAAATAGACTGTGTGTGTTTTTTGTTGTTGTTCTTATATTTCACATAAAGAAGTGTTGCTTACGATCAAATAAAAAAATGCAAAAAGACGACAACATTAAAGAGCGTTAAATATTTCATACAAAATTATGAAAACTTGACACCAATAACGCGTTTATTTTATTTTTGAAGAGTTGTCCACATTTTTGTTGGTTAAATAAAAATCAAACAAAAATATTGATTGAATCAGTAAAAATATTTATAGAAATTAAAAAAATTTTCAAACAAGCGGTTGTTTGAAAATAATTCGGCAATAATTTTTTCTGTGTAGTGTAAAATTTGCCTTTTGTTGCTTATGGCATAATCGCAAATAACATTGAATTATATAATTTTTTTTAATTTGCCAAGAGCATCTACGACAAATTTTGTTTAATACCATTTCCAAAAAAATATCTAAATCTTTTGCAAAAATATTTAAAAGTTTACATGCTGAGAATATTCAGACCCTTTTTGGCATTTAGTACAGGGTATTCAAAAATTAACTCAAGATTTGAATTCAAAAGAAAGTACCGTTTTAATCCACTTATTTATAAAAAATAAACAAGGTTTATTAAACATATTTTCATACAAAATTCATTTTATAAACCTTTTGTTAACGTGTTTTATTTTTAATAAATGAGGCCTCAAGTCTTTAACTTTTTCTTTATTCCATTTTGATATTTAGTTCATTGGATAAGGTTATTTATGTACATACAGATCGGGAAAATAGCTCTCACGTCTACACTGGCAAAGAAATCCATTTAACGAACCCTTAACTGTCAGCAGTCGAATTAAAGTTTTTTTAGGGCTACCAGCCCTTAAATGCAAAAATGGCGGTCTATATAAATTTTGCGTTAATTTTTTTAATTAATGTGAAAAGTGACTCTTATTTAAATTTGCTGTAGCGGATATTACAGGAAAATAATAGTCCGTTTAAAATAATAAAAGTATGATTATTTTATTTGTACTTTTTAAAGGCAAACAACTTCTTAAATCTTTAAAGTTTTCCTTAAATCACTTAAAATAAAACTCTTTAGTCAACCTTGATTTTCATTGTATATATTTATGTAATACACACACGCTTGTGAAAGTATGAGTTTTTTGCAATTTGAATTGTGTCTATTTGAAGTTTAACTACAATGAATGTCACGTAATAGTGAATATGGATTTTTAAAGGTATCAAGTAATAAATATAACGGCCCTAAATAATTCTTCCAGCATATCGTACCGATATTAAAGGCGAACATACAGGCAAAAATTACCCTTTTTATTTCGAATTCAATTTCTCTTTTATATAAGTACGTGGACTAAAAAAAAATATTGAAAAAAGTTAAATGAAACAGACAGCGCGCAATCTCGTTACAGTCAAATATGTAGAATGTTTAAAATACATACGTTCCATTTACATGTACAAACATATAGCAGATATGTAGTCACTACATTGTAGTGCAAAATGGGGGGAATAAAATTGTATGTATTACAAATAAAAACATTTAAAAAATATTGAATGTTTGAGGGTGTCAAGGCTGTCTGTCTCTTATATGTACATATTGTATTTTTTATTTACGATTCCATAATTTCTGTTATCCAACTAAAATTTCGTGTATTTGTGTGTATGAGTTTGAATATAAGAGTATTCTTAGTTTGTATTCGTTTAGACATATAGCTAGACCAAAACCGTGGTTAACTTACAACTAAAAGGACAATATGAAAACTTAAATATGCACAAGCGTTCTTTTATGCATAGTATATGCATGTATATGTATTCGTATGTACACATGTGGAGTTTGTATGTGTCTGTTTGTTTAACGGACAAATGTTTGAATAATATTTGCCACAATTCAAATGTACTTAAAAAAGTGTGCGTGTATGTGTGTGTTTATATTTGACAAGCACACACTCACATAAATCTAAGTTAACCATTTTAGTTTTTGACGGTTTCCATATTGTGTAAAAAACATTGTTGTCCATATCTGCATACGAATACTTCTGTCCTCTATTTGCAGGATGTTTTTTTTCATGTTACCACAGTCAGTTTTTGATGTTCATAAAAGTCAGACATCACATGAATGTATACATATACTAATAAGTACATACATATATGTTCATTTTGGTGTGTTTTCCAACTTATAACTGAAATGTTTCTGACGGGAAATTCGTACTTTTCGTTTTAGAATCCATAAATTTCTTGTAATCGTTACACGTATTATAATAAAAATTGTTTACAACAGTTAAGTGCAATGTTCGCTAGAAAAAATTGGCCACTTTATTTTTCTCAGGTAATCTAATGGTGGATTCGTTTAAAATATTTTATATTTTCATACCTACACAGATTTAAGCACTAGTCAGAATTCATAACTAAAATTGGAACAAATGAAACGGAAATTAAAAAATAGTTCACAGATAAGTTGCGTTCGAGTACTTTTACAGTAAAATGCAGTGAATGAGAAAATTGTAAAATTTGCTCTCACAAAAACCTGTTGTCCAAAAAGTACGCGAACGCAAAATTTGTAAAAATTGGTAAAAAAGGCAACAGCTGATGGCAAATAATTGAAGTGTTGAAAAATGTTAACACTTTTGACTACTTCACTCGCACGAACATTTTTGCAAAAAACAAGCAAATTATTTTATGTAATCTTTCATATTTGTTTGTTTTTTATTTAATTTAATGTTACTAATTTGTGGCGGGTTAATTTATTCAAAAGAACATGAATAATTTTTTGCTATTGATGACTTAAGTACCCGAGTACTTCACACTTTTACAACTCTGAAAAATTAACATTCTTAGCGAATTTTTATTAAAAAATTCGTCGTGTAGGGCGAAATTCGTCGTTCGTCCCAGTTGTGTTCCTAGCGTTATGTGATTTGCGAAGTCTTCTACTATTTTGTTGACATTTTTTTATTAAACAATGTTGTTTGTCAACGAAGATGATCAGAAGTTATTGCAGCTTAAAACAGAAAAGAAATTTGGGGAAATACAAAACTCAAAATTAGAGCTAAGCGTTGCCACTATAAATTTTTTAAAAATGTCCAAACTGCTTATTTAGTGAACCAAAAAATTCATACGATCCCAAAAGTTAACTGAGAGCGGCATATGGACGCGAGATTAACTTTAACGCGAGTTGACTTTTTCGATATTCTACTTAAAATCCATTACTGTTACGTTTAAATTAAATCTTATATTTCCCATCGTTTGTAAAACTAATTTTGTACACAATATCGACATATTGATTAATTTGAAACATGTCAACGAATATGGATACCTCTAACAAATTTCGAACATTGCAAAAAAGTACAATATTTTTTTTCCATTTCGCACCAATTTCTGATCTCTCACTCCCTTCTTCTTTGGCTATTTTTGTTAAATGTTTTAAGCCGACATTTTGTACTTTTAACAGTAGTAACATGCTTTTCAATGCGCCCTAGTAAATGTGTGTAATTTACACACGTCTGCCTTAATGTGTTCGAATAGAATTGCATTCAATGTTCGTTCTGACAAAGAAAGGTACCCATTTCAAAAAAAATATTTTTAATTGTATTTATTACTACGAATCGTATATGTATTTAGGGGTACATTTAATTTCTGTTTTTTCCTTTTTTATTCCTTATATTAAAAATTTTGTGATATACTGACACTAGTAGTGGTTTTGTGGTATTTGTAGATACTAAACTCCGATTACAATGATACACATACATACAAACATAGATAACTACACAAATGTGCAAGGACGAGTAAAATACGTGTGTTAAGTAGAATGTATAATACATATGTATGTATTATGTGTGTTTTTGTTTAATGTCATAAATAATTTTGACATTTTTCACATGCTGTTTATGACACCGTAAACATTCTCAATTCTTTTTGATCATAAATGTACATACATATGTACATAATACATAAATAAAAGAAATATAACTTGCATACAGTGTAATAAATAAAATTCTATTTGAAGTTGTAAATGTGTAAATAAATATAACTATATTTTTTTGTACAAATTAAAGGTGGACTATGAAGAGTATAAATGAAACAGACATGCACATTCTTGCAAACAACCATATTTGTGTAATGTCTAATTGATAAGTCAATTGTTGTACATATTTATTCTTTCTACTCATAAACACAGAGGTAGACATACAAAATACACAATTATGTACTTGCATCATGATATCAAAAAAAAAAAAAATTTGTATGAAAATGATACTATGTATATGCATATTAGTGTGAACCAAAAAAATTTTTTTGGCATAATTTGGGATTTTTTTTTAAATTTTTCGGAAGAGGTTTAGAGGTCGCTCAAGTCGAATTTTTGCCAAAAATCGGGACTGCCGGCATTTTTTAAGTTTTCTTCATAACTTTGTCGAAAACCACGATTTTCTTTACTTTTAAGGAAATTTGTTTAAAGAAAAATGTCTAAGCTTTATTTCGGTATACAAAGACTATAAGTTTTTGCAATGCATTTGCTCATTTATGCACCCTACATTAAAATTTTTCGTATTTTTTCCATAAATTTTGTAAACAACGCTCTATAACTTTTAAAATTCTTATGAAAATAAAACTAACCAACAATGCAGTTTGAAATATCAATTTATTCTAAATAACTTAGAAACAAATATTTTTGAATTGGCTCTTACCGTTCCTGAGTTATACCGGTTTTCAGATTTGTATCCAGTTTATGATATTATTACTCAAACCCAACAAACAAATTAAAATCAAACGTTTTATTTTACTTTGTTTTAAAATCATTTATTGGGGTCCTGAAAACCTGTTTCAGAAGTTGTGATATTGAAGTAAGTGTTAGCCGAAGCCACACCTCGTTCTGCCACATCATTTAAAACTTGTTAATTTTGAACTTTGTTTTTTGCATCATGAAATGACTTGTTGGCTTCCGAATTTTCTGGATCTGTTTTTAAAAGATCAATTGAAATATCGCAAGCTTCAAAAACAAATAAGACATGGTTTGGAAATTAATCCTTGAATTTCTTCTGTTAAAATTTACAACTTCGTTCTCGCTACTTGGCGTATGTAGATTTTTTGCCATTCAAATTTCAAATATCGGTATGTTTCAAATTTCTGGTATCGGTATGTTTATCAAAAAACGCTAAGGTAGCCAATTTTGGGATAAAGTACCACTGGTGACGTAAAAAATTTTTTAACGTGGCGGGTTCAACAGCTTCATTATTAATTTTGTAGTTATCCAACTGCTTTATAAGACTAAGACAATTGAGAGGAGCGTATCGAGGGCACTGACAGAGGTACCAGTTTTTGATATTTTTTCTTAAAATAAAAGGCATCGAATTTTGAATTGTCCTTGCAAGATTGCAGCTATTTCAAAAAGTGCATAAGTTTAAAAAATATATAATTTTCTTCAACCAGCGGGCTCGCCTTTAATAAAATCCTCAACGCGTCATGTATTGGTAAGGGATAAAACTTTCATCAATGTCACTACTTCTGAAACTGATTTTAAGAACTTATTACAGGGCATAGAACTACATTGTAAGTAGGTCAGGAAGGGTAAGAGCGAACTTAAAAATATTTGTTTTTAAATTATTTAGAATAAATTGATATTTTAACTGCATTGTGGGTTTGTTTCATTTTCATAAAAATTGTAAAAGTTATAAAGCGTTATTTACAAAATTTATGTAAAAATTACGAATATTTTAATGTAGGGTGCATAAATGAGCAAATGAACTGCAAAAACTTATAGGCTTTGTACACCAAAATAAAACTTGGACATTTTTCTTTTAAATTATTTCCTAAAAAGTGCAGAAAATCGTGGTTTTTGACAAAGTTATGAAGAAAACTCAAAAAAGGCCGGCAGAGACACGATTTTTGGCAAAAATTCGACTTGAGCGACCTTTAAACCTCTTCCGAAAAATCTGAAAAAAACTCTAAAATACTTTACCCTATAAGGTTTTAAATTATGCTTGAGCCCCAAAAAAAATTTTTTTGGGACACACTAATGCATATACAGTGTCGGAAAAAATAATAGGGACGAAATCTTCCTTACAAATAACATGTAGAAAATTTTGTTCAAGAAGCTTGGTATTTATTCACTTTCCCGGATACCTGCGTCAAACTTGTGAATGCAATTAAGCGGAGATGCGAAGAAGTAATTAAAATGATAGGAGCTTCTACCAAATACTAAAAAAATATTTGGGTTTGATAGAAAAAAGTAGCATAATTTAAAAGTCCATATTAATTTCTCCAGACATAGTTTTCAAATAACAGATATTTTTCGAAAACAGATTTTTTAACTATATTGATGAAAAACTAAATAAAAGTCTAAGAAACTATTTTTTTTTTCAAAACTGTTTGTATGTATAAAATTTTGTAAGAATTACTCTTACAGATACAACCTACTGATATACAGTAAGTGCTATGTAAATATGTAATTTTACATATCTAAATTACACACATACATATTGTATGTATAAAACGTAATTTATACATACATACATACTTAGTTATCTAATATTACTCAAGGGATACATGTATTACGACATGGCAAAAAATGATGTAGAATAAAAAAATCTTATCATGTAAAAGCAAAATGTATTGAGAAGGAGAGAATGGCGGTGCCAAAGGAAATATGGCTCCAAAAAGAAAATAAAGAATGGCCACAAAACTTTACATTGGACACAGAAAAACGAAATTTTGGGAAATTTTGTTTTTAAGGATTTTTTTTCTATTTTTTCTTTGGGGTGTTTTTGCATTTTATGTGAAATGAAAAATTGCTCCAACATTTGGGAATCACAAATGACCCCAATTAAAATTAAAATTTTTACGTTTACTATTTTCATTTCATTTCAATAAAAAATTACCCCAAACAATTTCATATACCAATTTCTAAGTAAAGTTTTAAAATTCTGAATTCTTATACCAACGAGGAAAAAAATCCTTTCCGGCTATGCAGACATGCTTTAGGTAAGGCTAGTTTACACGGTTACACAATGTATTGCTACATGTCAAAAAGTTATGTAGAATGAAAAAAATCTTATCACATAAAAACAAAATGTATTAAGTAGTACAGAATACGGATACAAAATTTGACATGCGATCGATCGGTCAATGCTTATTTTCTAATCCATTTTAGAAACTGATGTATTCTCATCACTAGGGTTGAGATTTTCACGCACTAACAAATCGAAAATATGCGCTTAAAATATGCACTTAAAAGTCAAAAATATGCACTAAAAAATAAAAAAATATGTAGGTACTAAAAACTTGAAAAGATTTCATAAAAATAGTTTTTTAATTTTATTAAAAACAAAAATATATAAAATTCAGACAAATATCTTTATAAACTTAAATAACTTATTTAAATTTGTGTTTCCTTAGATAAATAAGTAATCTTTTACTAAACGTTAAACTTTGTCTTGTACTTAAAGAGTGCCAATGCATTTTGAAAAATTTCCAGATCAGATCACAAATATTTAGTTAAAATTTATTTAATAGTTTTTTTTTTTTTTTTTTGTAATATGTCGGGCTCTTCTTCCTTCCACTTTGTTAATTTTATTTATACAATATCAATTAATTTGACTTGAGTATTAAGTGAACTAAATCCCTCCTAATTAGTTATTGTTTCACCAATATATCCGTAATTGGAAAATACAAATGCTAATTGACTTCTGATTTTATTTAATTTAAATTTAAATCGAAGCTCCAAAAGAATTTATTTATTGATTTTAAGATTTTTCTGAAGGTTTTTTGTGTATTTAAAATTTTTTTGAAGATCTTTTTTTATAAATAGGGAATTAAAAAAAATCTCTCAAAAATGTCAAGATATGCATTTTAAACCTTGATATGCAAAAAAAAAAGTTTTCACAAAAATATGCAAAAACAAATTGATGCCATTTTAACGCAAATTTAATGATTAAGAAAGATAATTGGTCGACATCGTTTTAGACTATCCACAAAAAACATGCATTTGCATGGAAATCGCTTCCCTAATCACCAGTATCGGTATTGGTATTAAGCCATGTTTTCTATTTCGGTTTCGGTAAAATTATTTTAAGTAATTTGGTATTGGCTTACCGGTACAGAAACGTTTATACTAAATCAAACAAAAAGCTTAAAAAAAATCTTGAAGAGGATAAAATTAGGGAATGGTAAATCGATTTTGATTCCAATCGAAAATCGATTTTGGTAAAAAAAATTTATTTTTTGCAATCGAATTTAATTATGCGATTTAATACTGAAATCGATTATTGGTCTTTTAAAATCGATTTTTTTATTTTTATTAACATTTTGGCAATTCTTAACTTTAATCTCTTTTTAACCGATGAAATATGTGCGTTCACAATACAACTTAAATTTTTTTTTTTAGGGTTCATACGTGTGTATGAACCAGTTGTAGTTTTACATATTTACCTATTAGTACCTTAAGTATACTTTCAACAGAAATTAAAGTCATTAATGGACAGCGAACAAAAGAGTCCTAAGCGTTTCGTGCCGGAATAAACACTGAAAGTTAGCTTTGTGAAAAAAACATAATATTATAGAGACACAACAAGTGAATCAAACCATGGCATTCCTGGGGAATTGGTTTAACATTTAATCAGACCAGTGTGTGAGCGATATTTAAATCTGTTTTTTAGCAGAATGAAAAAACAGAGTAATTTATCCTAACAAATACTAAATTACAAGGGAATATCTCTGCATCCTTCCGACATAAATGAAATGCAATACTTTGTTTTCTAAAGCTAACTTAATATAGGGTTGCCATCCGTCCTCTTTTCCCCGGACACCGTCCTCTTTTTTTGGGTATCCGGGGCAGTCCTACTTCTTTTTCATCAAGTGTCCGGGGTTGTCCGGCTTTTTACACCTTCATTGTAAATTTGTTCCTGGATTTAAATCACAGTTCACAAAATTCAAAAAAAAAAGATTTAGGTGCTCGGGTTTTTTTTAAGATAGGTATGATTTAATTTTTGGGGACGTAACGTGACAAAAAGAGTACTTTTCTTTGAATGTGCCCAAAATGAAGCTCCCAAAAAAATGCAACAAATAAGCAAAAGCAACCTTATCAATGTCGCTACTTTTGTTCAAATAAATACTTATTGCTCAAATGATTATATTAAAATTTTATTTTAAGATTCTTTTTGGAAAGAAAAAAAATCATATCTTAAAAAAAGCACATCCCTCAAAGTTTTAGGATTTTTAAAAAACAGTTTGAAGTATTATATATAAAAAAAAATCAGCAAAAAAATAGGGTTTTGACTTAGTCCATTTTTAAAATTTGATATTTTGCATATACATTTTTTTCAAACACATTCTGCTTATTCGGCGATATTATGACAATTTGAATATGACATAACTTTTGAAAAAAAAAAAATAAAAAAATTGTTTTTCGTTGATATGTGTTCTTTATGGGATTAAATAAACCCTCTCGCCAAATGGCATTCAAATGAAAAGGGGTCGAGTCCCACTCTTGGTCGGCTTGACATGGAATTACCGAAATTAAGTTTTTGTGTGCCGTCGTTAATTTTATTAATATTAAGTTGTTAAGAAAGTGTCCTCTTTTTTCGAACAAATGTCCTACATTTTTTATGCTGGCGTCCTCTTTTTCTCATAATAGAAATGGCAAGCCTAACTTAATAGCAACTTAAAGAAACAATTGTCATGTCCCTTCGAAAAACTATCCGTACATTGGCTAATTTGCAATATTTTGAAATGTAAGTATTTAATTTATTATAAAAAAATATGTGAAATATACATACAAATCGCACTGGTTCCTCTAAACAGAGTCAACTCAAAATTTACATATTTTCTCTTTTTGCAGGAAAACGACAAACTGTTCAAACATTTAGTAAAATGGCATCTCTGTATTTGGTAAAAAAAAAACAAGTTGTGATATAAGTTTGAAAAATTTCTTAAACGATTTTGAGGTGCGATTAATCGGTTTTAAAAATCGAAATAAAAAAAGTCGATCGAAAAATCGAATATCGATTTTTAAATCTATTTACCATTCCCTAGTTAAAATGACTAAAATAATTAATTTTTTATTTTTTGGAATTTTTTGTCTAATATATTGCCAAAATATAATATATTATATTCAAAATCATATATTTACGGACTAGTTAAAGATATGGCCCTCTTATTTTTTTGTAAGTGATTAAAATAATGGTTTCCATTTTATTTTCCTTGTTGGTAGTTAGAAAAGTGCAAAGACATCTAAAACTAAAAATTAATTTTTTCCACCTTTTTACTTTAAAGTATACATACTGAAAACGAACATCGATTTGAATTTTCAGAATGTGACTGATAATTATATAAAATCTCTTAAGAAGAAATTGCAAACGTATGAGATTAAAATTATTAGTCACGTACAACTCGCAAACTATGAGAGATAAGTATATTTAGCATATTTATGGATCGCAGTGAGGATTAAAACGACTCCAAAAAATGGCGGGCTTTTAATAATTTTACATGTCCGAGGTGTCCTCCTTTGAAACTCTATAGTGCGGCCCTAGAAATGTAAATACTTTTCTGCTATCCATACGTTTATTTTCATGCCAATCGGTCCAGCTGTTTAGAAATGTCAGAGTTACTTCTCATAAATTTTGACTCAGCCTTACTGTCTTGCAGTCGTAGTTGCCACACCAATTGTAAAAATGAAAATTTTTAGCTTGTTGCGAAATTTACATTATTTATTAAAACTGGTATTTAACGAAAAAAAAAACAAATAAATAATTTTGGTATCGGTATCAGTATCGTTAGCAGTATTTACGTAGTAACGGTATTAACAACTCCATCATTGGCCAACCTTGGTAATAAATCCTTCAAAAAACCGAGGGTTTTCCACCGAGCAGTCTTTCTCCCGTATTAAAATTAATTTTTAAATATTTACGTTATATTTTTCATTTAATCAAAGATCACATTTTTATTTAAACAGTTGCTTCAATGCTTGTTTATTTTTTTCGTAAAAAATGTGTCTTATTATTATTTTGTTATTAAAGTTGTATTTAGCATTTTATTTAAGACAAGCAAATATATTTTATTAAACTAAATTAGTCGGCAATTTTTAATTTTTTTTGTTACTTAAAATGAATTTTTCTTTTTGTACACTTGAAAATAACAAAAAATTAAAATTTCTTTCTTTTGTTCTGTTTAAAAGTCGTTTTAACTTTTGCCGACAGAATTTGCATAAAATTTTTATTTACTTTTCGTTATTTATTTAGTTGAAACTGCCATTTTAAATGGTGCCGGTGTTTTTATGCATAGAATATCCTTAAAGCTGTTTTATAGTGAAACTGCCGACGGTAAATTTATTGGAATGTTTTAGGACCTGCTTTACTGTAAGTGTTACATAATTGTCTTATTATTGTTAGCTTATGTAACAAATTTTTTTTATACTAATATTTTAAATAAAACTTATTTTCATAGTTATTTTGCCAGGGTATCACACAATTTTGGAGCCTCATCCACAAGTCATCGGTCGACCCTAACCTTCGTTTAGGAAGGCGGGAGATTTCAGAATCCGCTCCGGAGTAGTTTTATATGGTTCTCCACCAAGTCACATTGAGTTATTTATGAATAACAATAAAAAGCCAGACAGACTCGTTAAAATTGTGAGGTTTAAAGCGATTGCATAAGTTTAATGTTAAAAACCACAAAAATTGTAACTTGGTACAGTTACGCTTACAACGCCAAGCCATTAGCTAATGTGAGATGAAACGCAAAATGCCTTTAAACAATTCCGAGTTGATTCCGTGCCAAGAGCAGTTTTACGAATTTTTTAAAAAATTACTGGAAAATAATCTGACTCTCAAAAGATTTGTCAGATCTATTTCCACCTTCATCGCTGAGTTATTTAACAAAATCGCCAAACGATAACTTTTTTGAAACGAGAAAAGTTTGCCGCAAATTCAAATAGGAGCTTTACACAAAAATTTTTTGTTACAGCTATTTTGAAGTATTCTACCATACAATTCACCTTCGTAGTTATTTTTTTATAAAATTTACTGCATCTCTGTATGTCTTATTGCGTAGCGAATATGTGCTTATTTTTTAATATGAACCATTTGTGCTTCGCAAAATGATAACCAGGGAAAACATTTATATGCAATTGCATGCTTTTCTTGTGCGACCAATGAAGGCAGAAACAATTTATTTATCCGTTTTAGAGCTTATTTGAAATTTTTGCATCGATTTGTTAGTGCATATTTTTGCATATTTAACCGTTTGCAGCATTTTTTGCATAATTTAGTCAAATCAACCTCTAAGCAGCTTTTTTTAAGTTTATAGCGCATATTTTGTCTTTTTGAGGCATAGTTTGATACATGTTAAACATTTTTGGATACCTAAAAGAGCTTTTGCAGCAAATTAAAAAAAAAAATTTTTGCGAAGTTTTGGCTTTTCTGTTTTAAATATCTATCTGTATACCCAACGTGTTGCTTAAATTTCGCCATCTACATTTTATTTTTATTCAAAAACTGTAAGACAAAGCTGATTGTCATTAAAGATAAATGATATTTTAATATTTCTAATTTTATATATGAATAAGAAACAATAAAGGAAAAAGCAATTGTGTAAATACGTTTTTGGCGATGTGTTATTAATCTTTTAGTATACCGATCGACTCAGAACCACTTTAAAAGCGATCTAACGATACAAGCTTCCTTCCGCAATAGGGTCTTTGTGCTTATAAACCATCTTTTTATGTTGGTATTTAGATAAAATTTGGTCCTAGCTTATTTTAATGGAACCAAAATCATCTTACAAAATTTTATTTTGAATCGGTCGATATTCGAACATAGCTCCCATACAAATATTACTCCTGCTAATAACTTTTTATGCCATAACTTCCTTATAAATGTTGAAACATACTTACATAAAAATTGGCGATAATAACTTTTACGATAGCGACTATGTTATGAGAAAATATTGTCCAGGTAGGTCCATATAAACCCCCATCCTAAAATCTTATATAGATGAAGATATCTAATAATGTTCGGCACAAAGAATTTTTACATGAATTTTAGCCTTATAACACAATTTTAATTAGGCGGGTCCATGATTGCGCATGGGTCCCAAATAGGGTACTCTAGCAAAAATTTTTTTTATATTCTGTGGTGAAGGGTATCATATGGTCGGGCTTGACCGACTATACTTTCTTACTTGTAATGTTTTTTCTTTGTTTCAGTTTTCTTTTGAGAGCTGTGTACATCTCTGTAACTCTCGCGTCGAGAAACTTTTCGATTGAAATGTGTGAAATGAAACAAAAATGCCACATATTAAAAAAACAGCTGTTTTTTCACTAATCTGTGTCTGTAACTTTTTTGGCGAGTACTAGCTGTCACGTAAGAAAATTACTTGCCACTTTACAAAAAAAAGTATGTCTGTAACATTTTTGTGAGAAACTGTCAAACTGTAAAATAAACTTACGAATAAAAATGGGGCGAGAAAAAATGTTCACACTAAAAGCAATTAAAAATGCAAAATACAAAAAATAATACTAATAATTTTTTATTCTTGGCACATTTTTTTTATTGTTTAATTATTTTGCTTTTAACATTTTTATAAAATATACGAATGTTTTCAAAGCTCGTTTGCAAAAACAAGCATTAAAGTCGCACTTTACATTATTTGGTATAGCCGACGGTAGTATTTTCGGCGCCGTCGTTGAAAAATTTTCAATCTTAGTAAATTTTGGTCGGCGTCAACGATATGTGTTACTGGCGTTGTCAACGTCTGCAATGCCATATCGGAATCGAGTGCAATATTATGACATTTGTAACGTAACGACGTAATCTCTTTTGATAGTTTTCGACATGAGTTACAGACACACTTTTTTCGATTTCGTTTCACATCTTTTCGATTCGATGTTACAGAACATGGGTACACTGGTTCAGATAAATAAGCATAATTTGTTATCAAAATTAGAGATGATAGTAAATTTGTCCTGGTTCGCTCTTAATATGTTGTTTGGCGAAGCATTTCGTTTTAAGCATGATTTCCAAATATGAATAAATGAATAATTATGAATAAAAATTCCCCGGGAGTTTTCTTCCTTCTGCCATTTTCAATTATAAAAATGGATAAAGGGAAAAAAACTCCCGGAGAATTGGTGTTCATAATTGGGCTGATAGCATAACAGCCGTACTTAAACAGGCGCGGCACGCATTTTCTAGTTGTCAAAAATTGCCATGCCCATACAATTTGGTTTTAGGTATGTCATATCAGCGTAAAAGCTGAAAGGTAGAAACGTTCCGCCTTCAATACTATTGTAATACTTTTAGTACTCTTTCATCTGAAAAATACCACAGCACCCCCACGTCAGTTTAAGTATACCAAAACTTCACTTTGCGTCGTGGTTACGTTACAAAAAAACGCGACGCAAATTGAACCAACGCAAAGTGAATAACAATTTTCTATAGCAAACGATGTAAAGATCGAATGTAGGTTCCAGGATTACAAAAATACTTCTTTTTATTACATACTTACAAAAAACAAAAAAACAAATTCAATTAAAACAAAATAAAATATTCAATTAATTTATAAAAACAAAATAAAAATTAATCACTGTCTGATGAGTCCATAGTGGCTGTTGCCGCAAGTCGGCTTTCTTTCTCAAAAATTTGGTTCATGGCGCAATTATGTAGAAACACAAGTCATCCATCCATCTTTGAGAAAAAAATTAAAGACTCAAGCCCAAACAACGCAACTTCGAAAATCTAATGACACACAGTGAAAATTAGTGATAATTCAGCAGCGACGTACCTTTGGAAAAACGCAAAACGAAACGACGCAAAGCGAGTTATTTTCTTTATATGCTTCCCTGCTTAAAAAATGTTTCTTTTATTATTTTTTGAGAGGAATTTGATTTTACTCATAGTTGACTGAACTTTATCCAAAAATGATTATTTTTAAAAACTACTTGAAAAAACTTTAGAAATCCTTTTTTGAGGAATAAAAATTGGAGATTTTTTTCATAAAGTTTTTAGATATATGCTCTCATATTTAACTTTAAAACATTATGAAACTTAAAAGATACACTAAAAAAGGAGTTGAAAAGAATTTTTTCCTTTAATTGAATTTTGCACCTTGCACAACATTTTTACAGTTTTTGTGTTTTTTATTTTAGACGTTGATGCAACAATAAACACCATTGATGTTCGGATCAATAAATATGTACTCGTACTTGTATATGAATTCACAATCTAATAAAACTTACAACGATGCAGTAAACATTAACTATTGCTGGCCCACAGATATACGATCTAATAAATAGATACCCTGCAGCTGAAATTGTACTATTAAATTTTTGGACTAGTTTTTTCGTCTTATTTCCGCTACAAAAATATTTCTCAATATTTTAATTTACAGATTTTATACATTTTCTTATTTACGATTTCTGGTTAATATCTACTTGTTTATGTTCACGGCTTATACCATGTTCACACGGACAGTAATATTCGTGTTTGGCTCTCTTATTCCTGTTTCGCGCCCCAAACATGATTGAAACGACTTGTTTCCCCATACAAAATTTTGAGAGCGAAACAGGTCGTTTCATTTTGAAACAGGCTGCGAAACAGGAAAAATGTACTATCATCTCCAATTTTGATAACAATTATCGTTAGTTTATTTGAACTAGCTCTCAAAAAAAATCAAAACAAAGAAAAAAACAAAATAAAAATTTATGTTTAATAAAATAAAGTGATAATTATAACATAATAATATTAATAAAAGTATTAAATAATATATTTTTAAGTTTTATTTAATTTTTTTATCTATTTAAAAACAATCACACTAACAACAGAAAAAAAAATGTCAAAATGAAACAAGAATGAATCGTATGAACAGCATATTTGGCAAACTAGTTTCAGAGAGCGAAACGAGTGGTTTATATCGTCGTATGAACATAGCATTAACTTACTTTTGTAGTTTTAGTTAACTGAGGATTGTATGTGACACTTTTTTCGATTTTCAGTTAGTATTTTGTTAGGGCACAACTTTCACAACTTTAAGCTTGCTAAACAAGAGGTAAGGTATTAATCTGAATTGTCTCGATAGATCCCAAGCAATATAATTCACTAACTTTCATGTAACTTATTTTATCTAGTTGCTAAAAACGGCAAATAATTGCCAAAAATAGCGTAAATGTTATAAACTTTTTTGCGGTTTTATAAACCACAACTAGTTGTGATGAGGGTATACTAAGTTTGTCATTACGAGTGAAACTATTTTATATATTCATCTAAAGCCTTGTACTCTGTTCAATTTTGTGAAAATGTTGAGAAACATTGATCACACGAAAATATTGAAATGTATCCATGTTAACTATCTTGAGAGTTTGCACAATTTGACGTTTTTGTTCCTTCAAAGTATGCGACATTGTTTTGCGTAAGTAAACAAACCGCACATGTATTTTACAAATATTTTTTTTTTAATAAAAAAGAAAGTAAATATTGATTAAAAACTGTTACCGGTTGTGTTATTTTAATTTTTTATTTCGTATTTAATATCAAGTTTATACTTTTTTGCATTTGCTTAAAATTTCACGTGAAATAAGTGCAGCTTACATTATTTCGCAGTTGTAAGAAAATGTGCCAGAAACATTTAGGAACTTTTTCACAAAATGAACAGAGTACAACTCTATCAACTTTGTTTCGTAGATATTCCGCACAAGTTTTTTCATATGCGTTTTGAGAGCATTTCACGTGAAATGTTGATTAGAGTACCAGGCTTAAAAATATATATTTTCTTGGTCATTGAGTAATTCTAAGTAGATTTAGCGATGTCCGTCTGTTGAAATCACGCTCACTTTTAAACGACGCAAGAGAAAAGATAAATATTGGTATCAAATTGTTTCTAGTTCTCACACCAACAACAACGCTAGAAGAAAAAAATGAAAATTTTTGGGTGGTTTTAGAGTTGGCAAATTATTTTCGTGTTTAAAAAAAATAAAGAGAAGGAAAATTCCCATATTCAAATTTACAATGTAAAATGATGACGAAACCCTAATCAGGGCATAACAGAAAATAAATTATAATCTTCTTTCTCTCTGTCTCTCTCTCTCTAATTTTAGGGGTAAGTGCTTTGAATTATTCTAAAATAAATACATACACTAAAAACAGTAATTAAGTATGAAAAAAATATTGAGGGAAATTGTCAAAATTAGTTTTGCTCTTATAAGTACTCTAACTGTAAATAAAGCAACTAGTTTTTAACGGTTTTAAAAATGCATTAAAATAGACTAGTTTGGCTTCTATGAAAACCCAACGTTAAATACGATAGTTTGATATATGAAAAAAATCAAAAGAGCAACTAGTCTAGAGTCATAACTAACTAGTATATTTCTAGCTAGATACTAGTTACTTTCTCTGCAACGTATGTATGAGGTACATTGAAATCATAAGATTTATTACATTCAATATATGTATGTACCTATAAATGTATCCGTAAGTTTTTTTTAACATCTGATAGATATATTCTTGGAAATATATTTTAGTCGGTAGTGAGCTAGTCTATGAGTGCGAGGGTTGTCGGTTCAATTCCCGCCAGTTACTCTGGTCTGTTTAACTACAACGGACTAAAGGTCTTTGTTGCGATTGCTCGGTTTATTATTTAAGAATACAATCTGTAATCCATATAATTTAAAGTTTTGAACGTAATGTTTGTTAAAAAATTTCTTTCGTTTGATGACTATTTGCATTATAATTCATAAAATGTTATAAAATATCTGCCTACCAGAAATTTGGCAATGACTTTAGTTTTTTCTTTGTAAGATGCTACTGAATTTTTTTTATTTTTTATGGTTTTTTGTTTTTCAGTATATTGAAACTGACTTGACAAAGATACATAGCGTCACCTAAAATTCAAAAGGCTGTAAGCGACAAAAATATAATATCGACTTTTTGATTGATTATGATGTTTTTTGGTTAATAATTAAAAAAACCGATTTTGAATTTTTTGGCGCTTACGGCCTTTTGTATTTTAGGTTAATATATATAGCAAAGACTGTGGGCAAACAATGAATTGAATTCTAAAAATATACAAATTCACCGTAAAAACAAAAGCAAATAACAAAATATACGACATCATATTTTATCATTCATGGATGGTGTCTGAATGTCATTTTTGGTTACACAGAAGATCAATTGATCGATGATTTTTATACGACTACAAGTTGAGGCAGTGTTTTGTTTATAATCTTTGACTGTTTGTGCAAATTGAGAGATCCCATCAATAATGACTGGGCCACATCTTGTAGCACAAATAAAAATCTTATCAAAAAGAAAAATAAAAACAAAAAATAAACGTTGACGCGACAACTGTTAAAAATGCGTATACAAAAACAGGTATGTATAAGTATTCAAATGATTGTGAAGCGAATGAAGCAGAAGAAAACATAAAGAAATGAACTGAATTGTAAATGTGGAAGGTTTTTATGATTTGTCATGAAGTGTTTGTTACAAAAGGTAAAAAAGAAATAATAAAAAATTTCTATCAAAATTTTAAATCTTAAAGAATAATAAAGATATTTTACAATTATATGACCATCATATAAGAAAAATATCATAAATACCGTGAGAATACCATTGGCTTTTTTTCATCTAAAAAGATATTTAAAAGTTTTAAGTTTATAACACTGGAAGCGTATAAAATACTACTCGTATTAAGAAGCAGTCAACTTTAAAAATAATAATAAAATTGTTGTTATTGGTATCTTTCATTTATTCGCAGAAAATGGCTAAATGAAATAAATAAGAGTTTTCACGATATCGCTTAAGGCCGTTACACACTATCCCACAAAGTCTTATGGCGTTTTCTTTTCCAAATTAAATTCTGCATTTATTCTGCCTTTTACATTTGTTTATGTTCTTTTCTGAAAAACATGTGTTCTTTTAAAAGTATAATACGTTCTTTTCTGATGATGTTCCCTTTAAAATTAAAAAAATGCTACATGCTCAACACTCATTTTAATTTAATGTAATTGAATTTACCTTGAGCTAATTGTACTTTATGGTTTAATGCCGAAATTTGTGTTCTTTTGTAAACGTAACATATGAAAAACTTCTTAAAAATAAGGGGTACATTTAAAAATGTTGCCAAGTCACATGTAACACTTATGCAACACTTTTTTTAGAAAAGAAAACGCCATTAAGTATATTTCAAAAATGCTTCACTGATCTTTTTATTCTTTGAGCATTTTAAAAAAAACAATAACAAGTTATCATGACAGGGTTGCATTTTCGCAAATTACTAAAGACTTTGTAGGATAGTGTATAACGGCCCTTTATCAAAACACAACATTCGACAAAATGTAGGCGGGATTGGAAAAGTGGGCGTGGTACTTCCCATACAAATACATTATAGATTTCTGTAGATCTGGAGCCAGAGTTTCCAAATTAGGTACAAGCATATTGGTTAAGGCTAGATTACACTATCTCACAAGTCTTACGTATTCCATAATACTTTGTGAGATAGAAATCTTATGAGTTTTGTTGCGACTGTCAAAAAATCTAATGACAGTTTGTGTTTACACCATCACACAAAGTATAAACACTCACACATGAAATAAAATTCAACCCTGATCCAATGAAAAGTATTATTGTTTAGAAATTTTTCAAAAAACGATGAAGTCGTATGGTATGTCAAACTTTTTTCATAATACTTGTCATTTTCGTAACACATTGCATTCACACTATCACACTTTGTCATATTACTTGAGTTTTTGACATGTATTAATACAAAGTATCAATTTGTGTGGCACAAAGTAAAATTATTTATAACTAAGGAACGGTATTTTATAACTTCCTGTTATGTTTCGGCATAGCCGGCTATAGCACTCTTTCTTGTTTTTACTTTACTTAATTGTTTTTTTTATTTGTTCCTTATTTTGTGTTCGTTATTTATTTATGAAAGTTTGTTTATTTGCTGCTTCTTTATTTCTTTGTTTGTTTGGTTTTTCCGAAAATACCATTTTCTTTTTTAAAAAGTTGAAAAATATTTTTGAAAAATTAAAAGTGTGTTTTAAAACATAATGTATGAAAATTCTGAAAAAACGGGCCATTTCTGACCCAAGGCATTAAAAGGGTTAATTATTTCAGACAGAAAACTATCTGAGTTCAACATCTGAATTTATTAAGTATTTTTTTCTGTTAAATTCGAAAAATACAGATTTTGTAGTACATTTTCACAAATTTGACGTTTTGACCTCTGTGAGGCGCGGCTTAGAATTGTCCGATTTGGCTCAAACTTTAACCTATAATATTTAAGACATGTGTAGAAAGTTAAAGTGCGCAGTTCTCGAAATCCGAAATTTTGCATTATTAATATTAATTTCATTGCAAGTTTTCCCTAAGCTTATCCCGCGAAGCTTTAAATTTAAAACTAAACTAATTTTTGTTTTTATTTTTTGTATATTTTATGCACAATTTATTAAATGAAATTATAGACAACATGAAAATTAAATATTGTCATTGGTCAAATATTTCGAGTAAAATTAATTAAATCAAATAAAAAAAATTATTTAATTTTATTTGCCTTATTTTAATTATTTACATTTTTTTATTGGTCGCAAATTAAATAGGGAAGTGCAAAATGCTGGACAAATTTTGTCAATTGGAGAGGTATTTTGTGAAAAATAACCAACATTCTAATAACCATAATCAGTAAACAAATACAAAAGAATAAATAAATGTAAAAAATAATTTGTTTGCGCATATTAGAAATGTTTTAAATTACACAAACATGCATACATAGTGTCGGGAAAAATAATAGGGATGATACCTTCCTTCCAAATAACATGTCGTTAAAATTTTGCATTGAACTTTTATTGTAAAATTATTTCATAGAGCACCTTCATGAAATTGGGACGTTTAAATCGACAAATAAGCAGGTAATGTGGCAGAAGGTTTCAGAAGCTTGGTAATCAATGTCCCCGGATACCTGTGCCAAACTCGTGAATACAATGAAACGGAGATGAAAGGATAGAAAAAGTAACTAAATTCAAATGTCTATTTTATTTTTTCCAGATATATTTTTTTGGTTACATCAATTTTTCGAATACAGCTGGAGTGTAACTTTTTTTAAATCAACAAATTGTATAGCTTTAGTTTAATATATATTTATATTTCATCTTATGTATGAAAAACTTAATATAAATTTAAGAAACTATTAAAATGTTATATTTGCCTATAAACTTTAAGACACTGTATATTCATAATTTTTATACCCACCACAATTATTTGGTGGGTACTTTTTTGATTTTCATCCAAAATACCATAAAGAATATAAATTCTGGGTCACTGAGTAATGTTAAGTTGATTTAGCGATGCCCATCTGCTGAAAACAAGCTCAACAGGCTTGGTGTTAAATTTTTTCCAGCTATTCTATGATATTTGGGGTTGAAATCCACCACAATTAGTTTAGTAGGAAAAGAGTTAAAGACTGAAACTTGGAGTTACCACTCTAAATAATTAAAATTTCTGTTACAAAAAATACTTAAATAAATTAAACTTTGGACAGATTCGTTTTTTAAAACAAGAAATCATATGTACAACGTAATTTTATTCATAATTTACCATAGGCTGCATACAAGGTCCACTTTTAGAAAGAACTTTAGGCCGTAGCAAATAATGTGATAGTAAAATTTGGTTTGTAATAGTCTCATATGACTAGAAACAACAACACCAAGAAGATCGGCACACAATTTACCATGTGACACATATAATAGTATGTTCACATTTGGCTTCTTAAACGCGTTTAAGCAGTTCGAACGTGATTAAGCTCTAATCACTTCAAAATCGAGATGATTACCCATACATTGAAGTGATTTGTTAATCACTTCAAATTGACATGATTACAACCAAATCACTTCATAAATCACATAGAATACACTGAACATACCTCAAATGTAGAATCGCCAACATGATCGTGTACAACCGGCCAAGATTTCTGCTTAATGTTTTTATTCTTTTCCTTAAATAATTCATAAATTTTTTACAATTTCATCATTAAAATTATTAAAATAATCTTCTGATATCTTTATAAAAGTGTTTTTATTCATTTTTAATACTTTAAAGAAATATAAATTTGTTTGTTGTTTTTTTGTGTGTTTGTTGTGTGTTTTTTTTTCTTAATCATCTGTCATCTTAATCATCTCAAATGTAATGTGAACGGCTTTGATTAGCTAAATCAACATTTTGCTTAAACGCGTTTAAAAACCTAAGTGTGAACTTAGCATAAAGCTAATTCACGAAAACGTACTTTTTAAAAATGAGGTAAGTTTTTATACCCTTTACCACAATTAGTTGTGAAGAGGGTATACTTAGTTTGTCATTTCGTATGAAACTTTTTTGTTATTCATCTCAGACCCCATAAAGTATATATATTCTGGCTCCTTGAGTAATTCTAAGTCTGTCTGTTTGTCCGTCTGTTGAAAACATGCTCACTTATAGTTATTCTAAGCAGTTTGGGATTGAAATCTAGCAAAAAAAAATTCACCAAATGCAATAAATTCTGCTTGCGTGCTCGTTGAATGCAGACGTGTTTTTTTTTTTAACTCGGCTTACGGTTTTTTTTTTTTAACATAAATAAGTGTATATTTATGATATAATAATATTATTATCTTTTTTAAATAATATAAGATCAGCGAATGAACAGACGCTTTAAAATAATTTTTAATAAGTGAACATAAAATTTTTAATACAAATATTAAAAATTACAATTAACAAAAATATATGTATGTACACACATACATATACATACATACATTCTAAGCAAAAACATTTCTTGTTTTCTTTATTCTTTTTTTTTTATTCTCAGGGTTTTTTAAACAACAAATAAAAAGAAGAGCACATTTAAACAAACAGTAATATATAAAAAAAAAACTCTTATGAATGCATATAATGCAAAAACAATAAAACATAACGAAAGAAATGCGTATGTTACATTGAGTGTTGACGAAACAAACGTAGAAAAAAGAATCGATGATAGCAATTATTTAACGGCTAAACCTATTACTCGAACGCGTTCTCTCTCACCCTCTTTGTTTAAAAATACGGTCGATCGTAATACAATAACAAATTTATTAACTACAAGCGTTGCCACAGAGCAAAAAAAAACTTTAATAAGTGATGAAACAGTTAACCCCAAAACAGCCGCTATGGACAACTCAATAACTCAAGTAAAAACTTCTCAAAAGCCTACAGTACAAGTTGGTATGGACAGGTACATAACAGTGCTTAAACGGGGACGCAGCCCTACCTCTGCAGCAGTTGCTTCGGCCTCAAAAGTACCATCTTTTAATAAAATAAATTCTCAAAATCGTTTTGCAATTCTGGAGGATGAATCCTCTGAAGCACAAAACGTCATAAAATCGTCCAAGCCTCCCCCGATATATCTGAGGGAGCAAAATTCTAATGAGCTCATAAAGAGTTTAATATCGGTTATAGGTGAAAATTCGTTTTACGTAGCTGCTATCAAGCGTGGTAGTATAAACGAAACAAAAATACAAATCAATCATGAGAATGATTTTCGAAAAATTGTAAGCAACTTTGAGGCACTCAAAAAAAATTTTTATACATACCAACTGAAAAGCAGTAAAGGTCTTCAGGTAGTGATTAAGGGTATTGACTCATGTGTGGACCCAGAAGAGGTAAAAACATTTCTTGAAGAAAGAGGCTTCAAGGTAAAACATGTATTAAACATTAAAAATAGAGAAAAAATTCCCCAACCACTTTTTCGAGTGGAGTTTGAACCCGGCGACGTTAAACTTAAAAAAAATGAAACGCATCCAATCTATAACTTAAAATATATTCTGTACAGAAAAGTAACTATAGAGGAGCCGCACAAAAGAGGTGGTCCCGTTCAATGTCTGAACTGCCAAGAATTTGGCCATACTAAGGCATACTGCCACTTACCCCCTGTTTGCGTAGTATGTGGCGAATTACATGGTACAGTTCTTTGCGACAAGTCTAAAACCGACCCCAACGTAAAAAAATGCAGCAACTGTGGTGGCAATCACACTGCCAATTATAGAGGATGCCCTGTATATACTTTCGTCAAGCAGTCGGTTGGACCGAAAACTAATCCCCCTCAGGTAACAAATCAAGTAAACAGTAATGACCTTCAGGCCCCCCAGCCTAGTAGTAACAGAATCTCTTATGCCAACGTCTTAAAATCAAACAATGTACCAATGCAAGGCGCTTCGACAAGTAATGCCGAAACTCCAGTTTCTAATCTAAGTCGGCTAGAAAAAACAATGGAAACATTAGTGCAAACAGTAAATAATTTTACAAACACAATGGGTAATATGATGCAGGAAATTCTTAGAATGCAATCGATGTTATTGCAAGCTGTACTTAACAAGCCATGAACTGTTTAAAAATTTGTTTTTGGAACGCAAACGGCATCCGCCAACATAAAAATGAATTAGAATACTTTCTTAAAAATAAACAAATTGATGTCATGATGGTTTCTGAAACTCATTTGACCTCAAGAAATACGTTCAAAATCAATGGTTATACTCTATATGATACCAAGGACCCTCGAGATAGAGCTTGTGGAGGTTCTGCCATTTTAATAAAAAACAGAATTAAACACTACCCAATGTGTGATCATCGTGAAGATTATCTCCAAGCAACGAACATTTGTGTTGAAGAGATAAATCGAAACATAGTAATTTCATCTTTATATTCACCACCTAGGTTTTCAATATCGGAAAGCCAATATTATAAATATTATAAGTCATTGGGGCCCTGTTTCCTGGCTGCTGGCGATTATAACGCTAAACATACCTTCTGGGGGTCACGACTAATAACACCAAAGGGTCGTGTTTTGTTTAATACAATCTCTAAAATGAATTTAAATGTTGTCGCGAGTGGCCAACCAACATATTGGCCTGCTGATGCGCAAAAAATTCCAGATGTCATCGATTTTGGCGTTGTTAAAAACATCCCCACAAAAACGATTCACGTTGAAGCCTCCTTAGAATTATCCTCTGATCACACACCTACAATAGTTACTATAATAAACACCAATAGAATTGAATCTCCCTCTGGATACATAGCGACGTCAGCTACACATATAAATTGGTTAAAATATAAAAAATATCTTAGTACCCATTGCACAGAAAATATTCCGCTTAACACACCGGAGTATATAGATCGCTCTATTGTCAATTTTGACAGTTTTCTAAAACTAGCTGTACAACATTCCAGTATTGCCCCCAAAAAAACTAAAAATAATAAAATATATTCCTCAGATGTCGAGCGTCTTTTGTCTGAAAAAAGGAGAGCTCGTAGAGAGTGGCAATTGCACAGATCCCCTCAACTTAAGAAATTACTAAAAGACTGTACAAAAAGGCTGAGAATGTTACTGCAGACTCAGAAAACGGCTTCACTGGAAAAATATCTCAAGGAACTTGATGCAACTCCACAATCAGACTACTCATTGTGGCGTGCAGCTAGAAATCTCAAAAGGCCAGTTGTCTCTAAGCCACCATTAAGAAACTTAAATGGAAGTTGGGCAAGAAATGATGCTGAAAAAGGAAACCTGTTTGTCGATCATTTAAAAAACGTATTTACACCAAATATATCTCACAATATTGCGGTCGAGTTACCACCTGTTGCTGCTAGAGCAGCTATACCCTTCAGATTTGAGATGGGAGAAATCGAAAAGGCTATTTGTGACTTAAACACTAAGAAGGCACCTGGTATTGATAAGATCAGTAATAAAATGCTTTTAGAGCTACCTCGCATAGCAAAGAAAATTATTCTCTTTATTTTTAATGCTATTTTACGCCTCGAATACTATCCTCAAAAATGGAAGGTTTCCTTAGTTACCATGATACCAAAGCCAGGTAAAGATCATACAAAAGTTGAGTCTTATAGGCCTATTAGCTTATTATCAAATATGTCAAAGCTGTTTGAGAAATTATTAGTTTCAAAATTAACACCGATTTTAAGTGAAAATAGATGTATTCCAAACCATCAGTTTGGATTTAGAAGAAAACACAGCACAATCGAACAGACTCATCGAATAGTAAATGTCATAAGAAAAGCATTTGAAGAAAAGAAATATTGCTCAGCACTCTTCATCGATGTTTCGCAAGCTTTTGATAAAGTCTGGCATGAAGGCTTATTACATAAATTGAAGCAAAATTTACCAGCAAACACACACAAGCTGCTAGAAAGCTACTTAGTCGGTCGTCAATTTATTATTAAAGAAGGAAATTTCTTAAGTTCACCTCAGCCCATAGACGCTGGAGTCCCACAAGGCAGCATCCTGGGCCCCCTATTATACTTAATTTATACTTCGGACATGCCAACAAGCAACTATACACAAACTTCAACATTTGCAGACGATACAGCTTTTCTAAGCGTCCACGAAAACCGTTATGAAGCATCTCGTTACTTACAGGATCATATATTTCAACTCGAACTGTGGCTAAAGCAATGGAGGATAAAGGTCAATGAGCAAAAATGCGTACATGTAACATTTACCTTGCGTCGGGAAACATGCCCCCCTATTAAAATCAATAATCATTTAGTGCCTCAAAATTCGCATGTAAAATACCTTGGTATTCATCTAGATCGCCGTTTAACGTGGAAAAGCCATATAGAGGCAAAATTATCTCAAATGAAACTAAAAGCCATCCAAATTCATTGGCTTATTGGAAGAAACTCTGTCCTAAGTCTCGACTGCAAACTTTTACTTTACAACTCCATCTTAAAGCCAATCTGGTGCTACGGTATTCAACTATGGGGCACTGCCTCGGCCTCTAATATCGAAAAAATTCAAAGGCGCCAAAATAAACTTCTTCGAATAATCACAGCTGCCCCTTGGTATGTTAAAAACTCAAATATTCACAAGGATCTCAATGTTCCATTAGTAAAAACTATGATTACAAAATATGCAGTAAAATATTTAAAAAGGCTTGAACAACACCCAAATCCACTAGCTCGAAATATTTTAAACCATGGCGGCCACACTCGCTTAAGAAGAAGAGACACTGCAGCACTTACCCAATTAGATGAGCAATAAACACCTATATAAGTGAACACAACCCGTGATGAAGAAAATTTTTGTCTGGCACTGGCAGGACATAAAATAACGTTTTAGGTTAAGATTTGATTAATTATTGTTAGTTCATATTTAATATATGAAGATTCAATAAAAAATAATGAGAAAAAAAAAAAAAAATGCAATAAATATTTCCAAAAAAGTATAATTTTTTCAGATTTCCTGATCACCAAATTTTCAAGTGAAAAACCGGAAGCTCGATTTTGATTTTAGAACCATGGTTTCTTCGTTGATTACGATTTTGCTATACGCTTGGTGGGCAAACAAATTGACCCACCCTAATGTATATATTCATAAAAAACGATTATCTAAGCGCTATCGCTGTTATAGATACAAATTATTCTTCGGCTACGAATGCTTTTACTGAAGAAGCGATAAATTAAAATTTATTGAGTATATGAGTTTGTTTCTTTATTTGAGCGGCATATAATATCGAGCCCTAACCGCGAAAATAACGTAAGCGACATGATTTTCAATTTTCGATTTTTTTAATAAATGAATTTATTAGCAACACTTGCATCATCTCCTAAAATGTCATGGTCACATAACCCCGGGTCTTCACGTAGCAATATTTATTGCGGCAAACGTCAAATTTCATTGCTCCATAAAATTTGCGACGTATAGACCGCGTATTGCCATAAGTGGCAATCCATTGCGCAATGATTGCTCTTCTTATTGCTTGAGCAATTATTGCTTAGCAATATGCTGTCAAATCAGTTGTAATTTATCTGACATTTCATATCTCTGTACGGTTGTTTTTTGTTTGTGTGTTTATTTATTAAAAAAGCAATCAATAAATATATTATTATGTATTATAATCAAAAAGTAATTTAAATTTTTGGGAATACAAAATTTTAATTTCAAAAGATTTTGTTATTCGTGCTTAATTCCCAGTTTTTATTATTGATAAAAACACTTGAAATTTATTGTTGATGGGATAAGCTATTCCTATGTGCATTTCACTGGTTGCTTAGGCCAGATCATCAGGAAACTTCATCCATAAAGATTTTAGAAAAACTAAAGATATTAAACCAAATAAAACTGTTAAGCGTATAAGACTTATAGCAACAGTTCTACTTGTAATAATATCAAAGTTTAAACAAAACACATCAACAATAAACAGTGGGTTTATCTCATCTTACATTCCCCACTACAATCAGTTGAAATTCTCTCAACAATAATTGTAGTTGTAAGTAGGTTAAGAAAAACAAAATAAAAACAACAACAGATTTACAAAAGATGTTGACAATTAAGTGTTTTTTAGGCCGTGCACTTGCCTGTTTATTATCAAAAAGTAATTTCAATTTTTGGGAATACAAAATTCTAATTTCAAAAGATTTTGTTATTCGTGCTTAATTCCCAGTTTTTATTATTGATAAAAACACTTGAAATTTATTGTTGATGGGATAAGCTATTCCTATGCGCATTTCACTGGTTGCCTGTGCCTAAATCCAAAAAAATCAAAATACCTTATCATTTCCAAGAGGAGCATGAAAATCGTTGATGACGTAGGTATATATCTTGGTGGAAAGAAAATTGAGTTGGTCAACTCTGCTAGAAATCTGGGTGTCGTTTTCAATAGAACACTTACATGGTCTGACCACATTAACCAAACGTGCGGCGGAGTATATGGTATGCTCAGAAGTCTATGGTATAGTCAACCGTTCACACCACCGAAAATAAGAATGATGATAGCTAGGACATACCTAATACCAAAACTTACTTATTCTTCTGAAGTTTTCGCCGGGTGCAATGCTAATGACAAAAGAAAACTGAACACCACGTTTAATAATATTATACGTTACATTTTTGCTATACCCAGGTTTGCGAGTGTAACAACATACTCCAGACGAATCCTTGGAATGACTTTTGATAATTATCTGAAGTTTAAGAATTTACTTTTTCTGCACAAAATTATTATTACTAAGGAACCCAGCTACCTATACAAAAAGCTAACATTTACAGCATCTGCAAGAAATAATAGCATTATCACCTTTACATATAGAAACAGCGCATCTTTTAACCAATTTTTCGTTTACACAATATATCTCTGGAACCATCTTCCTACTAATATTCAACTCACCAGCAACGCAATGAAATTCAAAAAATTGTTAATAACGTACTATGCATAAAGTTTTTAAATTATAAATGTATAATCTTCTTATTTTATTATTTTTTTACTACATTGTACTTCAAATTTAAAATGTTATTAATGTTCATTTATGTTTATGTTATATTTCACTAGATTAGTATATTTAGTTTCAACAAATATGTATATCTGATAACTCATCTGATTCTAAAGCTGTTATTCATAAGATTTTATATCTTGTTGCTTTAGAAAGGCAATTGTTAATAATAAAATACAAATACAAATACAAATACAATTAAGCACGAATAACAAAATCTTTTGAAATTAAAATTTTGTATTCCCAAAAATTTAAATTACTTTTTGATAATAAACAGGCAAGTGCACGGCCTAGAAAACACTTAATTGACAACATCTTTTGCAAGTTGTTGTTGTTATTATTTTGTTTTTCTTAACCTACTTACAACTACAATTAATGTTGAGGGAATTTCAACTAATTGTAGTGGGGAATGTAAGATGAGATAAACCCACTGTTTATTGTTGATGTGTTTTGTTTAAACTTTGATATTATTACAAGTAGAACTGTTGCTATAAGTCTTATACGCTTAACAGTTTTATTTGGTTTAATATCTTTAGTTTTTCTAAAATCTTTATGGATGAAGTTTCCTGATGATCTGGCCTAAGCAACCAGTTAAATGCGCATAGGAATAGCTTATCCCATCAACAATAAATTTCAAGTGTTTTTATCAATAATAAAAACTGGGAATTAAGCACGAATAACAAAATCTTTTGAAATTATGTATTATATTTTTTAATAAACGTCAAGATCAACAAAAGCAAACGAAGAATTTATTTTTTTGTATATTTTTATTTTTTCAATAGAACAATTCAACTATTTTTTAACGCAAATAAACAAAAAAGTAATACAAAACACAGCTACGACAATTACAATTAATTATTTTATTAATTTAAAAAATAAAATTTCACAACCACTTCAAAACACAACATAAAACATTTGTTATAAATATGTACAGCCACAAAACTTTATACGACTACTCGCGGTGAAAATTTCAAATTTATGGCAAAGCAATTTCAAGTGTTCCCCAGCAATAAATTCAGCAATTATTGCTCCATTGTTCTGTCATTGTTCTGCCGACGTTTTTGCTTGTACTTAGCAATAAATATTGCAACGTGGAGACCAAGCGTAAGGTACCGTTACGATTTTATAGCAAGAACAATTTTATTGTAAGCAACAAATTTCATACAAAATGTTTATGAAATTAAACTATAAAGATCTCTCCTCTAAAATTTGATTTTTGGCGCTTACGTTATTTTCGCGGTTATGGGTCGATATACATGCATTAATGTGTATGTGGATGCGTAAAATTAAACACATTACAAATAAAATCCACCACTTGTAGTGAAGGGTATGAAAAAAACAACAAAAAACCACATTACCAACACTATATTACTATAGCCACTGTATGACCGTAGAAATCAAAATTGAATTGGTTTGTATGGAATGTTTATGTCGTTTTGGTAAAACAGTCTTGGTATGGTAATGTCACGTCTAATTGGACCTTTAAAGGAAAAAATTTGAGGCAGTCGTGGTTTTTTACTCATATCTCAGCCATTTGTGGAACGATCTTGCTGAATTTCAATAGCAAACAATTCCGGACCATATGTGACATAAATGTATAATAAACTGGCCCCCATCATATAGGGGGTCTTCGGAAAATCTATTTCAACAGACAGACGGACAGACGGTCATCGTTAAATCAACTACGCTCCTCATAAGGACCAAAAATGTATATACTTTATAGGGGTAACATCAATATTATAGAAATTACAAACGGAATGACAAACTTGTATAAATATAAATAGCTAACTGTAGAAAGGACACTACTTCAAAATATTCATTTTAAGATAATCAGTTAAAACAGTGTTGTTAATTATGGATAAAAAACAAATTCAAATTTTGGTAGACGTAGATCTCGTCAACAGACTTTTATTTGAAGTTGTCTAAGATTACACTTTTTACACTAGTTAGTTTCTAAGCAATAATAAAATAAGGTACATTTCTGAACTTAATATCAATAAACTCCAAAGAACACGCTATATAAATACTAGATTTGTTTATAACATTAACGAAATGGTATTTTCGTATAACAATTTTGTATAACAATCGTAAAATATTGTGTTTTTGAATAGAATTGGCTTAAATATTAAACTATTCATAAGAATCATCCCCTTCTGCTTCTGTCATAGGCCTTATAAAAGTATTCTTGTTCATAGGGAATATGTTGTTTAACTTGGTTTACACGGAAAGACGTTTATTTCCTTTAGTAATCAATTTCGTTTCTTAAAACGAGAAAATCCTTAATAATTTCTTGATTTTAAGTTATTTCGTGCGTAAGTAATTTTCACATCCTTTTCTTAGTGCACTCATTAAATAGAGCGCACACAGAAAGAAAACCACTTGGGATAAATCAAGTTTTTTATGATTACTTTAAGTACGAGCCGTACTCAAAAATTCTTCGGGCGGGTACATCATTGCCCATGGGCCAAAGTTAGGGCTTGACTGATTATACTTTGTTACTTGTTCTTTGCTGCTGGATTGCGAAACAAAACTATAATATTTCGCATTTGCATTTTTACAAAACGATTTGCACCAGTTATGGAATACTGATAACAGCTTTGAAGACCAAAATTCTCTAAAAGATTTTCATTGCATTATGAAAAAAAAATTAGGATAGAAATTTTAAACACTATCAAAATATGTGTATGTTGTTTTATGAAATTTCACATTAGCCCTATTCAAATTCCTGTCCTTTTGTAATTGCAAATTTCTGCAATTGTAGAAATTGTCTATTAACTGTACTGACCTCTTTTATTTAGTTTGCCATGATTATTGCAAAACACGAAATTCACAGCTGATTGATAATTGATTCACTGAGTGTAAACTGTTGGTTTACATACGTCGAGTAAATATAAAATCTTGGTTTAAAGTGTTGCATATTAAAAGAAGAGTTGCAAGTGCATTTCGGTACATTTTGTTCGTGTAGAACTAAAATATACTAGCCCAATTCCAATCTTGTGCATTTGAGATAGAAAATTTATGCAATTGTAAATATTTTCTTCCAATTGTGAATGAGCTCTTTGGCTTCGTTTGCAACGCTTGTTGCAAAACACGAAGATCACAGCTGCTTGACAAATATAATTATTTTCTACTAAGAAAATCTTTTAAGAACAATTATCTTTTGTCCACTTTTTATTGGGCTTATCCCGTTCATTCGTTTTTTATTTTGTTCATTGTCCACAAGCTTGACATCAATGTGCGCCAAATAAAACTTGACTTTGTTCCAAGTAATTCTTAAGAGACGGCAAACAAATACGCTGCCAAAAATGATATATTGGGTAAAATATTAGCCCGTTGTGTTGGCGAGGACGGAATGGTCGTTAAGGCGCTTAAAACTATTAAGTAGTTCTAACATATTTTCTTGCTAAAAACTACAACATTCCGGCGTAATCAACGATATGGGCAACATTCACCAGTCTTATTAAATAAAACATAAATTCTTAGTGGTTTATTAAATCGTATGTATTAAAATAAGAAATCAAACAATGTCAAGGAAGGTTTTAAATTATTGTCAATGAAAACATGTTCATATTACTACCTGCTTCTATAATGCTTAAGAAATCATTTAAAATATATAATCCTGGTTAAGAGGTTTTGCTTGTAACTTTACAAAAAAATGTTTGAAGTCTACTGATTAATATAGACATGCTTAACCACCGCCAAATTAAAACTTATTTAAAATAAATTTGGGAGAATATTTCAAATACTTAATAAATTTATTAAGTTCCGATAATTTTTTAAAACCAAACTTTTTTAAATAAGTATTTTGTTGGTTCCTTACCCTTGCGAATTGTTTTGTTTTATTCAAATTAACTTTTTATTTCAAAAACTAATTTGATTTTTGTGTTTTTATTTATTCGAAATAAAACCGGTTAACTGGTTATTTTTTAAATTCTTAACCTCAAACCCGTTTTCACGCCTTAACGATAGATAAATATAAGAAGTTATCGAACAGATGAGTTTTTAATTATCACAAGTTCCCTTTAATCTAAAAGTGAAGGATAAGCTAAAGCGAGGAACGTTCTACCTTTAACTTTTGTCGTAAGGTTTAGATTTGAGATTGCCATATTATATTCACATATTTTTTATATATGGCAACTCCAATTAAACGTATATTTTTTTTTAAATTAATAACAAACTCGTATTATGAAAATAAAATTAACAAAATGTTAAATTCGCGTGCACGCGGTTTTTAATTAATATTTGCCATTATTAAAAAATATTTGTGCACACAAAAATTTAAAATGAGAAACGTAAAAAAAGTACGTAGTTGCCAGTTCGTATTTTTATTTTGGCAAAAATAATCGGTATTTACTTTAGTATTGCCACATTTTAAAAAATGTTAAGTTATTTTTATACAGAAGTTGTGAAAACGAAAAATAGTTGAAGGTAACTTTATTCCTCACAAGTGGTAAAGGTACCATTAACTATTTCGAACTTTATAGGTAAGTCGTGAAAACGGGCCTAAGTTCTTTTTAGTTTTTGAAGCCACAATCCACTCAACTCTCCACTCTAAAAAATTAGTTTTTGCCAGGGATTAAATTTCTTATTATAATTTTAACAATTTTTTATACAGAAGGCAACTCTGTTCCAAAATCTGCTGTC
The DNA here is from genome assembly GCA_963931875.1 of Pollenia griseotomentosa. NCBI lineage: Eukaryota > Metazoa > Arthropoda > Insecta > Diptera > Polleniidae > Pollenia > Pollenia griseotomentosa. Next base: position 65,179,289 of record OZ007562.1, read on the forward strand.
GGTGTAAAATATATGATTTTTTTTCTGTACGAACATAAATTGATTATATTCGGTTATAGGCCTCATAGCGGCATATATGTTAGGCCTATAGTCACATTAGCGATATAATCCACGATTTGTCCGCAACTAAGGGATGTGACTATAAGCGAAAAGTACGAACAATGAATATGTACGTACTACTAGCATACTCAACCGTTCTCATTTTATGAATTACAATACATTTTTTACACCATTTTTATATACGTGTAAATTCGGTAATCCGGACTCCACTAATCCGGAATATTCGGTAATCCGGACAGAATTTTGCAGCTCATTGCGTATTCTATAATCCGGATTGATTGCAACTCTATAATCCGGATTGAATAACACCCGTTTTTATTTAATTTTTTATTCAAATGCTTTGTAAAATGCAGTTAGATTAGTGTGATATGAGTATGTTTGCACACGCGTTTTTTTTGCTATGAATTATTATAATTTTTAATAAATACATACATGCGGTAATCCGGATAATTCGCTACTCCGGATTGGGGTCTGCAATCAATTATCCAGATTATCGAATTTTTATTGTATATAGATATAAAATGTAATGTAATATATTATACAATATGTATTATACACATGCATATTTACTCTCTTTGTTTGTTTGAGTTTTTGTAATATTAATTTATGTATACACGACGTCATTGTACGTACTCGTGTTGAAATTATGGCACAGCCAAAGTTTGTTACTTTATTTAAATTTATTTAGAAATCTGCTCTAATTTTGTTTTTTCTATTTTTCTTTGCAGACTGAGCTGCGTTCCTGCGCAGCGTGTGGGGAGTCAATCTCGGATAGATTCTATCTTGAGGTTGGTGGCTGTTCGTGGCATGCCAACTGTTTACGGTGTTGCATGTGTATGTGTTCCTTGGATCGTCAACAGTCATGTTTTATACGTGAAAGACAAGTTTATTGTAAGGCTGATTACAGCAAGTGAGTAGTAATTTTTTTGATGTTTTGAACCTGACCGACCTTATAACTAAACAATTTAAGAAACTTTCTTTTGTATTTTGACTATGTATAAGCAGTATTTTGCCATTTCAGCCATTTTTTTAAATGTTTAGCCATGAAAAATTTATTAAAGTCATTAGCAATTTTTACTTACGAGACTTGGAAAAAAAACTAGTTGTTACTAGATTTCCCATACAAAACTAAAGCTTCGTACAGATGATGGTCAGATCTTACAATGTTGGTAAGCAGCGTTGCTTAAATTGCATTAAAATTGGCTAAAATGTCTTACAACTTTGTAAGCTCATTTGTATTTGCAGAAGTGCAAAATTAATGCATCTGACAATCGCACCATTGTCAGAAAAATATTGCTGTTGGCAACGCCTGCTTACAATATTGTAAGATCTGACCATCGTCTGTACGAAGCTTAAGCCTACATCGTGTCTAGATTTAGATTAAATCTGTTCAGATATATACTTAGAGTTGCAACTCTGTTTTTTTATATAGTACTAGAAAACGCTTCCCTGAAAAAATCAAATTAATAATTTTGATAAAATAAACATCAAGGTAATGCAAATTCATGAAGAGTTTTTTTCTTTAATTTTAAAAGGAAATTAATTTATAATTTAATATGAAAGACAAATGGAAAAGAATTTTGAAACAAACAGATTTATTACTAACATGTAGACAAAATAGCATGATATATTAGCTAGGGATGTAACGATACGCCTTTTTGCCGATGCGATACCGATACTCAAACTAAAATATCGTCGATATCGATACCGATACAAACATTGAATTCAAGTTATAAATAACAAAACTCAAGTAGAGTAAATTGTTTATTATACAAAATTATAGTGTATGAGGTCATTAATATTACAAATGTAATAAGATTTCAAAAACGAAGAATAAAATTTTAATTCATTTTGCAAAAATAACAGAATTTAATAACACTACCCCACAAAAAAATAACCTTAAAACTGAGATATTTTTGAGCTAAATTGGGGTGATTGAACACGACTATGGTAGTCATTTATTTTTCTCACAAAGCGTTTTCCAGATATTCGCAAAAATCGTGTTTTTTTATAGTTGTTTTAACTATTTCGAATAATCTCAAGAACTGTTCATCTGAATTGTACAAAATTTAAGCTATTGAATAAATATGTTTTCCTCTTTTAGCACATATTTATACTGTGTTTATCGGATAAAAATTCACTGACTTACTGGCCTTTGGATTTGAAAAAAATTGTCTTAATGGAGGGACTGAAAATGTTAAATTTTTTTTATTTTTCAAATCTAAAGAAATATTAGAAGATCTATCTTTCGACTTATTTTATAGCACAATCACAGCATAGGATGCAAAGAGGCTCATCCTCCTCGGATTCTTTTATAAATTTTTCAAACGCTCTAAAGGCCAGTTCTTTTAAACTTATCAGAACTTGTAGCACATGTAGGGGTGACCGTGTTTCTCAACACTTTCGGAATAAAGAGACTTGTTTAGTAGCTCAATAAGAAATTTTTTCGAAATATGAAGTCGATTGTCTTTGATTCGAGCATTCTATCAAGGGTCAATAACTGTAGATAAACAATAGGTTTCATTATTTTCTTAACCCTCAAAACTCTTTTTTATGTCTAATGCTAAGTCAGCCGCTAAATTTTTGGACTATTCTCCGTCTCCGTTAATTTATATGTTATATGAAACAATTTCATTATTCTGTTTTGATTTTATTCTCTGCTTTTTAATGTGTTATTTCTCTCAGTTGCTTTTCAAAAAACAAGCATAGAAAAAAATACCAAAAAAAAAATAGTTTTATATATATATATATATATATATTAAAAGTATCGTCGTATCGACAGCAAAGTATCGCCGATACCTATATATCGGAAAATCTGAAGTATCGCCAATATTTCGGTATCGGTATTCGTGGAGTCCCTAATTTTAACGATATTTTTACAGCGGGTAGATATGATTATTACCTGTTGATATTTCCAAAAAGTTAATAAATAAAAATTTGGAGTTATTACCCTCTTTATGATCACGTGCGATATGTATATTAGTGTATCCACGATGAAACCACAATTTTCTTCACTTCTGACAAATCAATTGAAAAGAAAAATGCTCAAGCTTTATTTTTGGTGCAAAAACTAAATCGCTTTTCTAAAATAGAATAGTTGTGAAAATGGCATTTATTACATTTCATACCAGCAATTAAACTTTTGAAATTTTTATAAAAAAATTAATGTTTTTTTTCGATATTTTCACTCATAATAAAAAGTACTTCAGCTACGATATTTCATCGTGTATATCTACTTTAGACCAGCATGTATATTCAGGTGTCAGGAGAAACATTTTCCCACAGATACAAAACGAACAAATATAAAAAAAAACGGTTAAGATGCTTCATGCATCACTTTGGGTGTGTGTAAATGTAACTACAAAAAACCTTATTCTATTTTCTCAACTTTTTTTAAACACTTGGTTTATTAATCCCAAAGGCAAATAAAATTGTACAATCGAATCAAAAATCGAATATTAAATTGAATTGTACCTACATATATTTTTATATTACTCTATGAATGCGTAAATCGATGATGACGATGGTGATTAAATTGATAAACTAAAAAAAAGAGAAAATTTTTAAAGTCAAAGAGTTATTGCTTCTCTTTAATTTATTTCTCCTGCTATTTTCATTAAGTTGTCATTTAGTTTTGATCTTAGAAGATGACTCTCCATTGATACGTTGTTTTCAAATTGAATTCAGACATGACTTGTCAACATCGGATGTATGCATCATGTCCCGAATGTGTTTATTTTATCAACCCAGTCAACAAACAAACAAACAAACATACCAAGAACTAGACGAATATTCATTTGATCGTACGTACGTGTACGGAGACATAAAACTAAAGATAAATATTACAACAACTACTTTGTATACAGTGTATCCAATGACGTTTGTCTTCTGGACAAATAATTTTTGATGAAAAGAACATAAACTATAAAATGTTTTTACGAGATGCTGTAAAAATATTTACTTTTCAACTTAAGAATTTAAAGTTAAAAGTATTAAGTTTTCTTCCAAATAAACTTTTTGAAGTTTCAACACAACGGCACACGAAACTGCAACTCATTTGAAAAAACTTTGATATTTGTCACACGTATTTCAACACTTAAAAGGCCGATTGAAGAAAACAGTGGCTGATTGAAGAGCAGATGATAAATTATACTTCCTGTGTTTGACAAGTGTCTACATAAACAAAGTAAAAAAAAACTCAACTCTCGTTTAAATTTCTTTAAAAACAAAGTGAAGAACTGAAGAGATATTTTACGAAAGAAACTTTAGAATTATATGCGATCACAAAAATTACAAACATTTTTAAAACTTTTAAAGGGCCGATGTTGATTTTAAATAAAACACAAATTATCTTGGAAATTATTGGGATTTCTTTTAATTTAATAATATTGGTATGGTTCAATTATGTTTGGCACAAAATATCGGCCAAATGGAGGCACACCTCCATCCGATGGTCCAAACTTTCGATGACGCTGAGGCATAATTGAGATTCTATGCCGTTAATGTGCCGATTTATCTCATCCATTAGCTCTTGAATTGTTGCTGGCTTATCGACGTACACCCCAAAGAAAGAAGTCCAACGGTGTCAAATCACATGATCTTGGCGTCCAATTGGCATTGCCACCTAGTGAGCTAACACGACCATTGAACTTGTCGCGCAAAAGAGCCATAGTTTAGTTAGCTGTGTGGCAAGTGGCACCGTCCTGTTGAAACCACATATCGTCCACATCCATATCTTCCAATTCGGGCCATAAAAAGCTCGTTATCATCTCACGATAGCGAACACCATTCACAGTAACTGCCTGACCGGCCTCATTTTGAAAAAAATACGGCCCGATGATGCCGCCAGCCCATTAACTGCACCAAACAATCACTCTTTGTGGGTGCATTGGTTTTTCAACAATCACTCTTGGATTATTATTCGCCCAAATGCGGCAATTCTGCTTATTGAGGCACATATGCATTTTGATTTGAACGCCCATTTTAATATTAAGCCTGAATAACTTAAATGCGTTGCTCGATTGTGTATCATTCCATGGTTCAAATTGAGTTAGTCTGAAATTAAGGAATGTCAAATGAAATGCAGAAAAAGACTTGACGTTTAGGTGTGGTTTACATTTAACATCGGCCCTTAGAACTTCATTAAATACAATATTTACTATTCTTTGTTTTTTTAATACAAAATATTTATTTTCTGGTTTTTTTTTTGTAATTTTTTCAGAAACTTTGGTGCAAAATGTTCAAAATGTTGTCGAGGTATTTCAGCCTCCGATTGGGTGCGGCGAGCCCGCGACTTGGTGTTTCACTTAGCCTGCTTTGCATGCGATCAATGTGGTCGGCAACTCTCAACAGGTGAACAGTTTGCTCTCATGGACGACCGAGTGTTGTGTAAAGCCCATTATTTAGAAACAGTAGAGGGTGGCACAACATCGAGTGATGGTAAGTAGAACAGAATACTTTTTTAAAATGGTTCTTCCTGAGCTCTTGCTATTTGCGAACTTATCTTTCAACCAAATACATGAATATGCACATGAATATCGCACTTGATCAACAAGGTGGTATCAACTCAAAATTTTTATGTTTTCATCGATACGTAATATTGAAAACTACCTGCTGCAGAATTGTCTACTTTTTGATAATGAAGCGGTTGGTTTTTTAAATTAAAAATGGGTTTTTTTCTTCTAAAAATGTTTAAATTTCGAGTTAATACCCTCTTGCTGATCGAGTGTGACATATATTCAATACTTACGGTAGCTGTAGGCTTACCTTGTCGAATGACGAATTATGTGTGAATGACAGGCGCTTATTTTGGCCAAGATTTTTTTTTACTTATATAAGTATGTATTTCAGCCACGTACAAATACATAAATGTCGGAATCTGACAAAAACCATGTCATTCATAACTAAAGCGAAACCAAGACCAACTCAAAAAACATAAAACGTAAGAACGACAAGAACAATAAAAAGTTGACGCCATCCATTCAACCAACCAGTCAAGCAGCCAGTCAGTCATTTAGTCAGTTAGTTTGTCATCCGTTTCTCCATTTACTTAACAAATGCTACTACAGTTTTCCTCTCAGCCAGCCAGTCAGTCAGTCATTTAGTCAGCTATTTAGCTAACAAGTTGACAAAAAACGTGCTTCACTTGTAAACCAAGTAAACCGCAACGACAGTAGTACACAAAATATAAAATTTACTCTTTGTTAACGGTGAAACAATCCAATATGAATGCTTGAGATGAAAGAAGGCAAATCATACACTGTAAAAATTAAAGAAAGTAGTTTTTGCATTTAATAAGATTCATTTTCCTCTTACTCTGATCATTTCGCCCAATCAAAATAATTTTGAAAATATGGCTTTCGAACCACTCATTTATTTTTAAATTTTAGTTTTTTTAAGTGCATTTAATCCACAATAATGCATATAAGATTGTTTTGAGATACTCAAAGTCTTTATTATTGTTCAAAAGGAAACACATTGATTTGATTTACAATTTGTACTCCATGACATATTTATCGACTGCCACATCTTGACATTAAATACAGTTGACTTGAATTTATTTTCTTAAACTGTTTTGCATAAATCCATCCGATTTGTACATACGAATATGAAATATTTGTTATTAAAATAATTGCAATTCCGATGTGGTTTTAATGATTAAGGGCCTGGCGAATTTATGTGTTAAGCGAATGCGAATAATAAAATTAAATTTTAGCGAATGTAAATAGAAATGAATATCGCTCCTTTATTGCAGCATACTCCTATCTCAAAAACTCAAAAATTCTTTATATGTAAAAAAACTCAGAATTATATCTAAAACTGAACCAGGGCTGCCAGAAATTTTCAGCAAAAAATCTTAATTTCTCCAAAAAAAAATCTTTTTTTGGAAAAAAAATCTTATTTTTGGAAAAAAGTGGCTTTTTTATTAAAATTAACTTTAAAACATATCAATATATATTTCCACTGTTGCCAACTTTTTTTTTGAAGATTTCCGCCAAATCGACCTTCAAAACCGCTAGAAACCGCTAAATATTCAATTTAGCGGGATTTTTTTAAAAATATCTCTAAAATCTAAACATTTTTAAAAGTTTACTTATATAAATCTAGATATACAGGGGTGGCATGGAAATCGAAAACGTAAAACGAAAGAATTTAAGAGTCGTTTTTCAATAAGATTTCTGTAATAAAAAAATTTTATGACAATTATTTTACAAAAAATGCTCTATTAAACAGAATTTTTTAACAAAAATTGTAAAAATTAGATTAAAAGTTTAATAAAAAGAACTGCCAAATTCTTTGGTTTTACGTTTTCGATTTCCATGACACCCCTGATAAGCTGCTTTTTCAAAGGTATTTCGATACACTTAAAATTACCTTTTCGAATTAAACATTTTTCCATTAAATGTTTTTGCTATTATTTAATTTTTGCGAACCTTAGTCTGACTTGCAATATTTTCTGTTTTTCAAAATAAAAAGCGCGCAAAACTTACACCTGATTAATCATCCTTGAACGCCAAACAGAGGTTGCTTTTTTAAGGCCCAACCATAATATGCATAGGATTGCTTAACCTCCTGTCAAAAATTTACAAAAAGTCTCTCAAATGTATTAAAAAAACAAAAATAAAATCAACAAACATTTGATTCCGTACGGAATGTGCGATCAGTTTCGCACCTTGCTTAAGCCAATGACAGTTTCATACATGTATTCGTATATTTGCTTAAGCCAACTTAAGCACATTATGGTTGGGCCTTTTTTTTGTCCAGTAAACCGCAAGGTTGCATTATTAAGTTTAAAAATTTTCAAATTAGAACAAAGAAGGTTTTTTTAATTGAACCTAACCTTCGTCTAGACAAAACCAAAAATCTGGTTTTTGGGGAAAAAATCTTAAAATCTTTTTTCGGATAAAAAATCTTAAAAAATAAGGTAAAATCTTACTTCTGGCAGCGCTGAACTGAACCAAAGTTATAGCAAAATATTGTTTATTAAATCTGTATGTAAATTTACATTTTGAAAACTTTAATCGCATTTGGCCAAGTTTGTTTTTTTTTTTGAGATATCGACCCCTTTGCGCGAAATTATCGTATATGCCAATTTTTTTGAAATTGAGTTTTTAATGCAATCTTGTTCTACATTCAAAGAGACGTCACCTGACAAAATATTGTAGGCGAATTTCACTTCGTTGCTCCAAAAATTTATTGTATGTTTTCATTTAGATATTGCATTCGCTTGCAGAGAAAAGTAGAAATATGGCTGTCCTGTAAAATTTGGTTTTGTAACATACTATAATTTCGCGCAAAGGGGTCGATATGACTTTGTTGCAATAAAGAAGCGATATGTACTGAATATATACAACGAACATCCGTTCTGTATTAAACAGAACAGTACTGTATGTTAAATCTTACTTTTCTTACTCCAAGTTCATTGGTTTTTTTTCTCTTTTTGTTGAAATCCAAAATTTTTAAGATCAAAATTGTTGCCAATTTAGCCGTTTAGTGGCTAGATATAGCCATTTTTCACCCTGTTTAGCCATTAAAAAATGAGTTTAGTCATTAGCCTATTTTCAACATGTTTAGCCATACAATTTTTTGCCGTTTTTCTTTTAAAAAAATTATTTTTGTTTTATTATATAAATTTATAAAAGTAAAATAAACATTTTTAACAATTAAAACGCCTTTAATTTAAATCACAACTTTTACAAATGTTGAATATCGCTAATAATTATGATGATGAAACATCTTTCAAAATAAAGATTCAATTTATAAAATGGATCAACTCAGACATCGGTGTTTCTTTCTGGTTGCAAGTATTTTAATAACGAGATGCAGGCGGCAACAAATTTTTGTTAGAAATTTCAGAATTAACTATAGAGTTGCTCTAACTTCCATGGTCTTATGCTGAATTAGAGAGGGTATTTAGCCAAGTAAACATCGTTTAACGTAATTTGAGAAATAGGTTACTTTAAGCAACCGTTAAATTGATTTTATCAATTAGGTAAATTTTTTTACCATAACAATAAATTATTTATATCACCACCACAATAGTGGAGAGGGTACAATGCGTTTGTGCTGATCTTTGTAAACCTTAAAATATTGGTCCTAAGCCCTTTACGTATACCGATACACACAGAATCACTTTCTGAGTCGAATTAACGATGTTTGTCCGGCTGGCTGGCTGTCTATTATTATACGATCTGTATACGTAAGTGCCGGTTCCAGACTTGGAGTTTTTGTTGCTGCAACTTTTGAAAATTCTTCTTTGAAATTGCATTAGTTTCCAGATTATAAAATCATAGTATGTATTGCAATTTTTGTATTTTTATCTTGCTTTCCTTTTCTTCTTTTTATATTTAATATATAAATACAAATACACGTACAGCCAACTTTAAATTAAAAAGTGTAAGAATAACAAAAAATAAAAAAGCAGAGTTGCAGAGTACATGAAACTGAGAACCCCTCCCGAACTTTCTAACCCCTATCACCAATAAACTCAAGAATTGCTGCAACAAAAATTGCAAGTCTGGACGATTACTGTGCTTCAATAATTTGTTGCACAACCAAATCAAAATAGTTGTCAAAACTATAAATAAAATTAGTGCGGTTGAAGGCAAAATTAGTGATAAAATTCGGAGCAATCTAGATACCGTTATAAAAAATATTGGATATGTATGCAGCTAGCTGGTGTTTTTGCGTCAATACCTTGTGATGATTGAGATAATGATGATGATTGAGATTAAAGAACTCGAATTATTTAAGTATGCGCCGATTACATCTGCAGGCCTTGAAAGTTCTTTTTCAATATACTATAGCTTTCTAAGACCAAATTCATTCAGCTTTGCATTTGAATATACATATCGCACTTAATCAACAAGAGGCTATTAACGCAAACTTTTTATTTGTTCACTTTTTGGAAGAAATCGACAAGTTGTATTCATAACTACTCGCTGTAAAATTATCATGCTATTTTGCCTACTTTTTGGTAATGAAAATGTTGGCTAATAAAATTCTTTTTCATATGCCTTTAATGTAAAATTGAAAATTGTTTTGCTTTACTGAAAATGTTTAAATTTTGAGTTAATACGCTCTTGTTGATTAAATGCGATGTGAATAAAGCAAGCGTTATTTTTACATGTGCATAAATAAGAATTCTTTGAAGTTAGGCAAAAAGCGGTTCAGTCAGAAAATTATCATTTTCGTAATGCTAAATTAAAAATCATTTAATTGCTATATTTAATAGATTTATTTTCTAAAGAGCAAATGATACCGACTAGAAGCAGTTATGCTATATTTTAGTTATTTATACTAAACGAAAGAGTAAAAAAACTAAGTTTAACCTAATCAAAAACTTAATATGCAGTTTTTTGCCTCACGTGAAAGAATTTTAAGTTTCTACAAATTTATACATTCTGTACCTTCATATTTTTATTTTGCTAATGATACTGAATTAAAATGTAATGTTGTTGCTAAACAGTTTTATAATTTTTGGTGCATATTTTTATGGGTTTCAGAAAAGATGATCTACTACAAATGATCTCCTTCATCTTACAACTGTCATATATCGAGGATTTATGCAACAACTGCAAACTGGTGTGATATACACCGATTTTACCAAGGCCTTTGATAAAGTTAACCATAGACTTTTGAAAGTTAAGGTTAATTTAATCGGTTTTACTGATATAAGTATAAAATGGATATATTCATGCCTAAGCTGCAGAACACAAGCGATTTGCTTCAATAACACAATTTTTAGAAGCATAGAAGTTCTGTCTGGTGTACCTCAGGGAAGCCACCTTGGGTCACTTCTTTTTAAACATTGTTTATTAATGACCTACCTGCGGTGATTCATTCGTCCAATATTCTGATGTATGCGGACGACCTGAAAGTTTTTCTTAGCTATCGTGAAATATCTGAGCAACAACTTCTTCAAAGCGACTTAAATTCTTTTTACACGTGGTGCAATGTAAATCTTATGCAACTTAATCTAAAAAATGTGTTTTGTTAGAAAGAGTCCAATACCTGAATGCTAATTTTTTGAAAGGTATCAGTTGTAGTCGGTGGATAATTTCTTAGATTTTGGAATTCTGCTTAACTCGAAACTAAATTTCATCGAATATATATCAATGACAGCTAATAAAGGCAGAGGTATGATCGGTCTTGTAAAACGATGGGCTAAAGAGTTCAAGGATCCATATGTTAAGAAATGTCTGTATACTTTCCTTGTAAGACCTGTATTGGAGTATGGATCTGTAATATGGGACCCTATATATAATAAATATTCCGACCAAATTGAATCAATCCAAACAGTTTCTGACTTTTTGTCTGCGTGGTTTGAACTTTAACCAATGGAATATGCCGTCTTATTTTGCAACACTAGCCCTCATCAAGCTGCCTACTCTAAAGAGCCGTAGAACTGAGCTGAACATCTCGTTTATTTTTAACATAATTGTTGGCGACGTATGCTCTAGATGCCTAATCAACAATATAACATTTAGGCCCGTTTTTACGACTTACCTATAAAGTTCGAAATAGTTAACGGTACCTTTAGCACTAGTGAGGAATGAAGTAACCTTCAACTATTTTTCGTTTTCACAACTTCTGTATAAAATAAACTTAACATTTTTAAAAATGTGGCAATACTAAAGTAAATACCGATTATTTTTGCGAAAATAAAAGTTCGAACTGGCAACTACGTACTTTCTTTAACGTTTCTCATTTTGAATTTTTGTGTGCACAAATATTTTTTAATAATGGCAAATATTAATGAAATACCGGGTACAAGCGAATTTAACATTTTGTAAATTTTATTTGTCAAAATACGAGTTTGTTATTAATTAAAAAAAAATATACGTTTAATTGGAGTTGCCATATATAAAAAATATGTGAATATAATATGGCAATCTCAAATATAAACCTTACGACAAAAGTTAAAGGTAGAACTTTCCTCTCTTTAGCTTATCCTTCACTTTTAGATTAAAGGGAACTTGTGATAATTCAATAACTACCTATATTTAGCTATCGTTGAATCGTGAAAACGGGCCTTAATGTTCCTCAATTTTTAAAAGCTAATTATGCTATAAGTGACCCGTTAAGAAGGATGTGTATTGAGTTCAACAAGTTTTATAAATTGATTGACTATTCTTCTAGTCCCACTGATATTGAAACCAAATGTTAATATTTTTAAACACATAATTTTTGTAATTTTTTGTGTCACACTTGTACATATATATTTTGTAAAATATATTTGTATTTAATTTAGAAGTCTGTAAGGATTATATTCCATAGACAAATAAATAAAATAATAATACATAATAAAATTAAATATTTTAGGTGCCCTAAGTACATTTTTTGAGTGCATGAAGTCCTTGTCCCTGATAATTAATTTTTGAATTAAAAAAAAGGTCTGAGATTTTGAGTTTCCAAGAAAGTTTCTAACATAATTTCTAAATAATACCCATTAAACATTCACGCCTATCGTGAATAACAAGTGGCATTTTTGTTCCCATGAAGTTTTCATTCCCCTCAAAAGGAAAAAAGCAATCGTGAATCTCGTGTGAAAAATTTTTCACGCTATCAGTTCCAGCGAATGTAAAAAAAAGAAGAAAGACTAGAAAAAATTAAAAATACATTTAAAAGAAAAGTTAAAACAATAAAGCAAAATATTTAGTATTGGAGAGATAGTTTGATGACAAAGTTAGTTTTGTGCACTTTTTAAATTTTATGTAGTAAAATATTTTCCAAAATTCTGCCGCCACGTCTCTGGAAAGCTTCACAAATCCGCGGACAATCGACCTGTTGTTCAGCATTTTGTTGACCATTATATCGGTCTGTGCCTTATTAACGGATCTAGCCCTTTCGATTTAGCAAAAATAAAAATAAAGTGAGAAACTCTAAGGGAAACTAAACAAATACCGAGAAAAAAACTTTTCACGATAAGGGGAATTTTTTCCCGTGATTATTTTTTCACGTTATTGTTCTCCCTTGATTATTTTTTTTTCATGGGAGTTTTTCCTGATCGCAAATATGTAAAAAGAGGAAAAATTACGAGGGAAAAATTATTCATGATAGGGGTGATTATGTAAACTTATCTTAGAATCTAAGAATATTAGTATTCTTTTTCGACTTTTTTACTTGAAATCCGACACTTATAAAAACAGGAAATTGCCATGTACGAAAGTTTTCAGCAATAATTTTGGTTATACAACACGCTTATGGCAATTTTCTCAATGTATCGAAAAATTGTCTGCCACTTCATGACAACATAAATTTATTAGACCGATAAACTGTCCGTTAACGATTTTGGGTTTCTTTGGGTTTCAGCTTGTTTTGGGAAAAAAGATAATAGCGATATGAGAAAACGGCCGTTAGTTTTAAAAATAAACTTGTTGTTAACTAATCACGGCAAAGACAAAGTAGGAGAAAATGGTCATTACAGTTTCCGGAGCTAAGCCCTTTTCGAAAGTTATTTTTGAATTTTCGTGGTCTTAGTAACAAAATGGTATCTTTTGTGAATGTAATTTATTAAAACACACAAATAATCAAACAATCTATAACGTTTAAATATATATTTGCATTCTTAGATAAGATTTAAAGATTTATTTAAACAACTTAAAATGTTAATGAAATAACGCAACATTTTCAACGAAAACGTTTTATTATAAAGGAACAATAAGAACATTTCGGTAAATTTTAATCTGTTTATTAAAATTACAAATTAGAAAACACATCCATTCATTCATAGAACAAAAACGAAAATATTTTATGAAGATAAACAATGAATTAGAAATCTTTTTCATTCTATATGTGCCTGTGAATACCTGTCGGTTGGTCATTGCAGAATGTCTTCATTAAAATTTTGGAAATCGGCAATTTGGATATCATTATTCTCCGAGCAGCTGCATTCACACGTTGTTAAAATGAAGATAAGCAAAAATTGGGCTATAATTTTACATTATATTCCTGTAACAGCCCTAGAGGGAAGCAAACTGACACCAAAGTAGTCCCGTGATAGGTCTCTGGTGGTAGAGACCGGTTCTAGTTTTAACACTTTCTATGAATAAGACCTATCACTTTTACATGGGGTTGTCATTGGAGGGGGTCAATTGACACCATATGACCAGTCACACATCTATTCTCAATGGACGTGTTTAGTGTCAGTTACTACAATAAAATGTAGTATTTTTTCAATAAAACAAGTCCTAGAATTAAATTCAAGAACAAAATTTAAGAAAGTCCCAAAAAATGTGTCACACCACCGGTAAAGACTGTACTGTATTTCATTACTTTTTCTACCTTTTTGTTCTTCATAAACCAGTTACATAATTGATTCTCCTTTCACTGGTCATGAGTTCTTTCTTTTTGTACCTGTTCTATTTTCACAACTCCTGGGACCAGTCTGTTGGACCAATTGACACAAATTTCCCGCAGGGAGTTTTCACTATCCAGATTTTTAAAAATGGCAAACTCAAAAATTGTTTGTTATAATTAATTGACCACATATACAAAACATACCTCTCACTGTAAAAATTTCGAATGCAAGTTTTTTTCAATTGTCCCTTGAGTCCCTTTCGAACTTCGAAATTCACTGTTTTTCACCGCAATGGAAGGGGTAAAATATACTTTGATATAAATATCATCATATATATACTAAGAATATATGGCCTTTCATTCTCACAGTATTTCGGTCAATATGTGTACCTCCAAAAACAGCGAAAAACTTCCAAAAATGTGTAACTAAGTCCTCTTCGAAATAAAATATTCAATTGTTCTATATTGTAACAAATTTTTAAATAATATTCTTGAAGCAACAACTGATTTTCACATCCATAGCAGGCGTTTTCACCTATTATGAATTTGCCTTATAAAAATCTATTTGCATATTATTATATTTTTGTGTTCTGTATTTTGGTTTTAAAAATATGGTCACCAAAGCCATACAATACTTAACCCTAGAACGTCATACTTCGTTTTCCCTTTTTTTCTTTTTCTATATTTGTGTTATTTTTAAGCTTAGTTTTCATATGGCGGCAGCCGTTGATATACTTTTGATGTGTGCACATGTATAGCCGTCTACGAATTGGCTAAATAGGTTTTTTTCTGCATATGTTATATTTTGAAAAACAAGCGAAACAAAGTAGTACCCTGAAGCTTTCTGTTTTATTTATATAATATTAAATAATTAATCTATATATATAAAAAGAAGTGCACACTTTGATGTCACCACTAACTGCGAAAACGGGTCAACCGATTTAAACGAAAACTAACACGGTACTTTGGGGATAGTCTGTAGATGGTTTATGTGAAGTTTGGACGAAATCAACCCAGTGGTTCCGGAGATATTGCATTTAGATTTTCCTATATATTATTCCCATATATATATGAACAAAATGGGTTTCATTATCCATATTATGATTTTTTATTGATACTTAAAAAGTTACCAAACCATGCCTAATGTGTACAATGACATTCAGAATAGATCTTAGTGTATATTTCATATCGCTAGAAGGCGTATCATAGGGCAAAACGGGTAAAAGCTCCCCCTTTCAATATTTTCTTAACTAATCAACCAATTTTCTTGAAATTTTGCAGGCAAATAGTATAACATCTGGAAGGAACTATAGCCTATAATTTTTATTATTCTGGGCATGAAATTGGGTAAGAGGGCAAACACTCCCCCACCCTATATCTTATTAACTGATCAACCTGTATTCTTTAAATTTGGCATGTAGATACTGTAGTATCTAAAGGAACTTTAAGATATACATGTTTTTGAAATTCCAACAATTAAGGCGTAAAATAGGGCAAAAGGGGTAAAAGCTCCATCTCCCCATGTCTTCTTAATTAATTATCCGATGAAAGTTTCAAGTCTTGAAGGAACTAAGGGCTATTAATTTTAACATTTACGGCGTAAAATAAAGGTAAACGGGTAAAAGCACCCACATCCAATACCTTCATAATTAATTTGAAAAGTTTATGTATTTTTTTTTTAACATTTTTTTCTCCGGTTATTTTACTTCGGCTTTGCAATGGTACACGATTGGTCGTTAAAAAATTGATGCAAAACGTTATAGGAGCTACCATTTTGAATGGTAAATTCCGAGATGAAAATGTTTTGCTGCCACGAACTCCGATGATTGCCACAGACGTCCCAATTGAATTCAAACGCGTTTAATTTCCAATTAGATTGGAATTTGCAATAACAATCCATATGTCGCAAGGCCAAACGATGTATGTTTGCGGCTTAGATTTAGGCACACCATGTTTTTCACACGGACAATTATACGTGGCATGTTCTCGCGTCGGCAAGCCATCGTATTGGCTAAAGACGGAATGACAAAAAAAATCGTACACGCAATTGCCCTTCGTCAATTTGACTATATCTGTTTGATTTTTATACTTCAGGATAACAAATACATTACTTTTTTATGTTTAACTTTTGAATATGTAAAGAAAAGAAATAAATAACTATGTTTTTTTTCATCGCCGATCATGGTATAAGGTGCTTTATTCCTCTTTCTTTCACTAGAAACATGTTATATGGCAAAACGACGTTTGCCGGGACAGCTAGTTAATATTATAAACAAATGTGCGACCTTTGGTTAGAAATTTGTTGTTGCTGACTTTTTAACGGGATTGAAAAGCGAAAACCAAATCGTAAAGAATTGAAATTTGGTAAGAGATAAAGACACTCACGGTTCAACAAAGCTTATAGTTAATAAAACTCGGTGTGGTTCAGGCGCGGATCCAGCTTGAGCCTCAGGGGGAGGGGGGGAGGATTTTTTATGATACAAAAAGTAAAAAATCTCGTTATTCAAAACAATATGTGTATATTATATTAAAAAAAAACTAAACAATTAGGTTTAATAATATAAATCAATATAAATTAAAATAAATTAATCTTTTAAAATAAGCAATTTATGATTTCCTTGTGAGCCAATTTGGATAGTACAGTCTATCTTTTGTCATTGTTGATCTGAGCCATGTCTTATTCGACGAAGGGTAGAAAATTACCTCCCGCTCGTAGCATTACTGACGAGCATTAAAACAAAAATTTTAAAAATATTTTTCCTAGATTTGGTGGTATTAAAGCATCTACAACGTTATCTGATAGATTTTCAGATATTTTCCATGTTTGTTGTTAATGCAACAGATCAGGCTCAAGTTTAGATGTTAGCAGGTGCTTATCTCTTTTATCATACATAATCAGCTCATTAGCTAGTTGTAGTTTTAAAAGTTTCGTATCTGTATATGACTTTATTACACTCTGAGGTAGTAGTTAAGGTATGTTCAATACATTTAGGATATCTATTGGGAAAGGTGTTTTGAGATCTTCTAAGCGGCTGTGTTGCAATAAGTATCACACTTGATATGTATATTCCGCAAATAAATTCAAAAGTACTAAATGAGTTCCTTTATATAAGGCATTTGATGAAGTATCTCTACCTTTCCACTCAGATATTTTTTCCAAAGCTTCTACTATATGATGTACACTTATTGCAAAGTGTAAAATTGAGTCGTGACGGTCCACCCATCTGGTCTCGCATAATGTAGAGAATTTTGCTCCAAAATACTTTGCTAAAACTGCGTTTCGCTTGGGATGATTATATATAAAAAATTTTGTCGTTTCTTTAACAAATTATACAACTTATTTAATTTTCATTAAATTATTTTTATGAAGAAAGGAATTTTACAACAATAAAATTAATTAAAATTGTTATTGATAATCTTTCATTCTTGACCGTGGCCGTGGATTTGCAGCAGTCGTCGATGGCTGCGAGTGTAAAACGGCAAATCCATCTGAGGAGATCGAGTGGTTGCGATCGAAACATGTCATGGTAACCTGCCGGCCGCGGTTCGAATCCCGGCCACGGTCAAGAATGAAAGATTATCAATAACAATTTTAATTAATTTTCATGTTGTAAAATTCCTTTCTTCATAAAAATAATTTAATGAAAATTAAATTTAATGAACTTAAGCCTTATTAAAAAATATTAAAAATTTGGATTTAAAACCATAAATAGTTCAACAAAATAACCACAATTCAAATTATACAACTTTTTGTAGTAATGGTACTGTATTTTTTTTTTTTTTTTATTGAAACAAATAATTGAATGTAATTTTTACAATTCTTTTTCTTTGTTTACTAAAACTACAACTAGTTCAAACTAAGAACTATCTAGTAGTATTATTCTATTGATACAAGATTTGATAATGCTGATCTAAGGCAAGTTTACCCCAAGCAAATCAATGGGTCTTGTACGAACCAATCTTCGTTCGTTACATGGGTTAAAGAAAAGCCGAGATGCTTCCTCATTGATGTGGCGTTGTAATTTTGTATGATGATTAACTGCATACTTTTTAATAGTGGTATTTATACTATCAACTCCCAAGTCTCGATGAAGGTCTGTAATCCTTATGTACCATGGAGCGTTCACCATTTTACGTAAGACTTTATTTTGAAAGCGTTGTATTATATTTATGTTGGATTTCTGCGCACAGCCCCACAGTTGGATACCGTAAGTCCAGATGGGAGCTAGTACTTGTTTGTAAATTATCAGCTTATTGTGCAAAGATAAATCTGATTTAAAATCAAGAAGATAGCTTAGTTCTCTGTATTTCACCTCAAGTTGGGAGTGTTTTTTTTATGTGTTCCTTCCACTTTAGTTTAGCGTCGAGGTTAATGCCAAGATATTTCGCAGTGTTTGCATATGGAACTTCAACATTCAAAATGTTAAGTTTTAGATGACTAAATTTCTTATATGAAAAGTCTACGTGTATGGATTTGGTATTGTTCAATTTTATTCGCCACTTTGTTGTCCATGCTGTTATTTGGTTAATGGCATTTTGGGTTCTTCAGCTGATTCTTGAATGGTGTTACCAGTAGAAAGAATGGCCGTATCATCAGCAAACGTTGCTATTACGGTGTTTTGAGGATGTGGTATATCACTTGTGTATATTAGATACAATATGGGACCAAGTATGCTTCTTTGGGGTACTCCTGCTTGTATAGGTTGAAGTTTTGAGTAGCATCCTTCGTATTTTATTCGAAAATATCTCTGAGATAAATATGATTCTATAAGTTGGCATAGTTCGATTGAGAAACATTTTCTTATTTTGTAAAGTAAGCCTTGATGCCAGAGTTTATCAAACGCCTGTGAGACATCCAAGAATACTGCAGTACATATTTCGTATTCGATCATTACATTTTGGATCCTTCTGAGTACAGTAATTTTGACTTAGCTGCACAATCTCCTTTGCACGATTTTTTGTGCAGGTAAATCAAAAATGCAGCTATCTTAAATGTATTTAGCTGCTTTAATGTGCAGGTACGCAATTGTGGTTACCTGCATAAAAGTGCAGCTAAAGTAAAGTGTTTGAAAGAGAAGTAACAACGTTTTTATTAATAACAATGACGTTCAAACAACTTGTAGTCATTTGTTACGCATTTTTATAATAAACGAGCTAGCCAAATTGGTAACAAAAAAGTGTGGAACAGTCGCTGTAGTACAACGTCAAGAATAGCGCTGCTAGCTCTCAAAAGTTAAAAACGGCAGTTGCAAAGTAGTGTCAACAGAAAACGTAGTTGTAGTAGTCGTTGCAGTTGAAGCGCAAAATTCGAAATTTTGAACTTTGTTGCGCTACAGATCATTCGTCAGCTTCAAATACTACTACAACTACTTTATTCTGTTCCAGACCAAAGACTTGCTATTCCTTTCATATAATCGTGGTAAAGTTGCTGTTACCACAGCCCATATGCATAAATGTAAATACATGCAAACAAAATAAATGAATTATAATGATACCAACTTGACTTGTTTGCGATTTTTGATTTTATAAACTGCTAAAACTGGATATTTATGTAAAAAAAGTGGCCACCATATTTTTTCATGTGTGCAGCTAACTTTGATGTTTTATATGAAAATATTTTAAAGCTGCCCAAAAATACGAAAAATGTGCAGGTATGCAAAATGCACGTAAACAAGGATTTTGAAGAATAATTACAGAAAATATGTATTTTGGGCAGTTAAGTCAAAGTGCAGCTAACTTGAATTTTTTGTATGAAAATAATTTTAAAATGCCAAAAGTTTTGGGCACTTATCTTAAATGTGCAGGTAAAGAAAGTGCACTTAAAAAAGGAATTTGTATGGGATTATAAAGAATAATGCCAAAAATTATCAATTTTGTGCAGCTAAGTCAAAAGTGCACGTAAATAAAAGGCAGTTAAGTCAAAACTACTGTATTATTTTTTCGAAAAGTTTTGACAACAGTGGTAGCAGTGAAATTGGCCGGTATGATGTGGTTTCATTAGCAGGTTTACCTGGTTTGCGAATCATTATGACTTCTGCTGTTTTCCAATAAATTGGGAAATAGTTTAGTCTAAGTGAAGTATTTATTATACAGGTTAGTTTCTCAATGGCCTTATGACGAAATTCTTTTAGCACCTCGCCTGTGATCAAATCAAATCCTGGGGATTTTTTGTTTTTAGCGATTGAATTACAGTTTTTAATTCAAATGGTGTTGTTGGTGTAATATTAACGTTTGGTTGTTCGATGACTTCAAATGAGGTGTTTTGATCGCTGCTGTTAGCACTTTAGTGATTTTAAAAATTGAGTTGTTTGATTTATGGGAATAGCAAGGCGTTTGTTTCGCATTTGTCGCAGTTTCCAGAATTTTTTAATAGGTCCATTTTCTGCTGACATCAGAGGACACCCATCTGTTCCAACTCCTACACAATTTTTTAGTTCAAGACCAAAATTTGTCAAAGCTTTAACCTTAGAAAGATAACGTTATTTTTTTGTACTGAAAAGATAACGACACGTCTGAAAGACGTATGCTTGCTTCTATCCTTTAAGTGATATCACCGAAAATAATATTGAACAATTTTATTGTTGAAAACATTTATTTATTCAATTTCTTTCAAAAAAATATAATTTTTAAACAGAAAATTATAATAAGAATTAAATTAAAAATAAAATTCCGTTAGCATTATCAAATATTAAAGAGTTTTTATAAAGGACTTCAGTTCGGTTCTAAAAACTTAAATAAATATTTTCTTTGTACTTTGTGTAGATAATGTTATCTGTATTAACTTATATAAACAAAAAAAAATAAATAATTTGATTAACATTATGTGCAAGATTTACAAATTTAAGTTTTGTGGTAGCTACATACAGGTATACCGCATTTGACACATACCATTTTGGACAAAAGTTTAATTTCTGACATGCAGAAGCCACCGTATTATCTCTTTTTTGATTTACGCTGTTCTCCACTACAACACCAATCATAAAAAACGTTAATAATTTAATTGTTTTATTATAGATTTACGACAAAAAAATTTGTATTTAAGCATACATATATTGTATTGTGGTGTATGCACCAAACAAGGTTTTGATACCATTTAAAGCCTCTTATTTGTTTCATGATAAAACTCTGTTTTATACAGATCGAGACCTTCCGTCAACGTGACATTTAAATTCAGTAAGCATTTACATTGTTCGGCTAACTCTGCCTTAAGGCTTATTAATAATTCAACCGCATGCATTTTCAAGTCAAACGTTTAGTCTATGGATATAGATGGCACCTGCTAGGATTTAATGTAGAATAATAAGTATTTGAATACAGTAAACTAGATGTTTCATGGGAAATATCTAATAAACAACTTTTAGGATTAAGATTTGGATACTTTTGAAAATTTTGTTATTTCCTTATTCCCCCCCCCCCCCCCCCCTGAATCCGAGCCTGGTGTGGTTAAACTTTATAAGCCTTTATTTATTTAGGAAGATAGAGCTAGTGCACTGGTATGTAATTTTTACAAAACTGTAATAGCGCTTAGAAAACCTTGACCGCACTTAAGGTGAATTCCCTCTGTCATAACTCTCTTAGTGGCATTCACGATAGCAAAACCTACGATATTCTAGGGTTAACACGGAAATGTCGCTACAATCCTTTTTGAAATCTTAAACAATTCCATTGTCTAAAAAATTTCATTTAATATTTATTTTAAGATGGCTGTGATGGTGATGGTTATCACAAGAGCAAAACGAAACGAGTTCGTACCACATTTACCGAAGAGCAACTACAAGTCCTACAAGCCAACTTTCAAATTGACAGCAATCCCGATGGTCAGGACTTGGAGAGGATTGCGTCTGTGACGGGTCTGAGTAAACGCGTGACGCAAGTTTGGTTTCAAAATTCACGAGCTCGACAGAAAAAACACATACATGCTGGTAAGAATAAAAGTAAGTAGTGTTGTGGTAGTGGTAGTTTAGAATTCATTTACCTCATCTTTTTAGAACATTTCTACTAATATTTTTTTTATGCTCATCAACTATTTCTTTCTTGAAAAGTTATAGCATTTCTAATTGCTTGTAATTTGAGTGCCTTGCATGTTATTTTGGTTACGAATATAATTGTGGTCTAGTTTGTTTAAGCTGAAAATTAATAAAAAGCTAATAGTGATACTTATAGAAATATTTTCTCCAACATATTTTTGATTTTAGTGCGAGAGCCTGAAGGTAACTCATTTGCCCGCCATATTAACCTGCAGCTGACATATTCGTTTCAGAATAACGCTCAAAATCCCATGCAAATGAACGGCAACAAAACAGGATTGTATCAGCCACATGGTAAGTTCCTCTTTTGAATCCAGTTCTTAAAAATTATTCCAAATTTTCCATGTAGGTGTAAATATTCATCACAATTTTGAATTTTTTTTTCGAAGTTTTATATATCTACTTAAATTTCAGAACTCTTCAATTGTATTTCTAAAAATTATAATGGCCGATTTCACCAATTAATTTAAATATCAATTTATGTTTAAAATTCGTTTTTCATGCCAAATAAAAATTAAATTATATGAAAAACTATATTTATATATGAATTGTTATTTAAATAGAATTGGTGAAGTTGGTCAAGAATCTTGTTAAATTTCTTACTTGTAAAGGCAGAATTAAAAACCTGTGAAATTGATTAGTTTTTCTGTTCTGTTGCGGTCCAATTTGTTAAAATCAAATAAAATGTTGCAGGTGACAGCAAAATAAATAATAAAAATTCATAGTTATATTGAAATAAACTGTTTTTTGATTTTAAGAATTCATAAAATTTAATTTCTTCAAATTTATGTGCATTAAAGTTATTGAAATAAAACAATGGACGGTGCAGAACTAATAAATTTGTCATAAATGGCTGATTAGGTGCTACAGAAAAAGTAACTATTACAATTTCGTAACAGGACGGCACGGAACAGAACAGAAACAGAAAGTAAAGACTAACTGAGCATTAACTCAAAAATTTTCCAAAATAAGTTGGGGAAATTAATTATTATAAATTTTAAATTTCAGAAATTTTTACATTGACATATAATTGAATTTTTTTTTTTTCATTTAATTGTTTAAAAGGAATTGTTTTTAATTATTTTACTTGATCATAAAGAAAAAATATCTTACAGGCAATCTCATTAAATTTAAATACATAATACGGCCTAATTTATAAAAAATAAAACCGGTTAATAAAGGCTTTATGAAACGGATTTTCATACAAAATCCGTTTAATAAACCCTTTATTAACATGTTTTATTTTTTATAAATAAGGCAGATATTGTGTATATAAACTCTTATTATCAAACACATAGTTTACGATCAAGACATTAAAAAATAAAACAAAACTGCAAAACTATGTCGGAATAAAATAAAGCTCAATCAGAACAAAGACGAAACTGAAAATTTAGACCTAAATAGAACATTCGAAACATGTTTTAATGTTTTATGTGTGTGTTCTATTGTACTCAATGCTTTTGCTATGATGAAAACACTAGCACTTCAGAAAAACTTGAGAATGATGTTTGATATATTTTAGTGAGTGCCCAGTAAAAACTTAGCTTAATTTTTCAAAATTAATAGCTTCTTTCACTCATTATTAGTAGCTTTCTTCTATAACATCATCTAAAACAACTTCTACATCTACTTTTTTCTGGATGTATGCAGGTAAAAAATAATAACTTACTTTTGATTGCGTTCATTTTGGGACATCCCATGTAAAGTTCATTGGTTATTTCAGTAGAATTGTAAGTAGAGCTTTTATGTTTTTCTGATTACTCAACACATTATTTTGTAGGCAAAGTTTTTACTGGGTGTCGACCTACATGCAAAAAAAAAAAGTTGTGCAAGTCACCCCCAAGAATGAAGGATATATTAGTGAAGTTTCTAAAACAGGAAAAAATGTTTTTTGCCACGCCCTAAAATCCAGGCCTTTTGGTTTTTATATGTAGCGCTGCCATTTAAAGTCCGGTATCATCATATCGCTGTTCATGGATTGACAAATGTCCGATTTGTTTAAAGTGCCAAGAAAGTCCTTCTCAAATTTAGTATGTTAAGCTTTTAATATGCTCACTTTAAGCGCCTTTTTTCCTTTTCACATACATCTTACATTAATCCAGGTAGAAGCTAATACAAACCCAAAAATTTATCGTCAATCACACCCAAGAATAAAAGGTACACAGAAAAAAATATAATTAAAAATAAAATTTTAGGTCAACAAATGATTTATTTAATTAAAAATTAATACAAATTACACTTTGCAAAATAGCACTCAATAAAACATATTTAATAATTAAATACATATTTCTTTATGTTTCAGCAAAAACATTTTGTTGAAAAAAATTATTTTGGGCAATAACTTTTTTATTGACTCAATAAACTAGGTTGTTACCTAAAACTTCAACAATTATACCTACAAACTTTTTTATCAATACAGCAAAAATAGTCATCGCAGAAAATTCCAAAATTTTTTAATTAAATATGGGCATTTCCCCAGAATGGTCTACCAGGATGAAAAAATAAAATGTTGATAATCATCGTCTTTTATTGTTTATTATTATAAAAAAATCTATGTTGTTATAAAAGAATGGTTTCATAGCATATCTAAGCTGTTTTACTTGAGGAAATTGCGCTGGAAACTGGAAAATTTTATATTTTCTACTTCTAAAGACATTTTTATGTACTTATTTTACATGCAAAAAATATGTTATGTTTACACTCTTTCTTCATAATCTCTCCATTACAATCAATTGTAAATTGAGTATTAAGTTGCTTGTTAAGGAAATTTGAAGATATTTATGGGAATCTGCATGGTGATAATAATAAAAAAACATATGGAAAAATCGTACGTTCGCGACCAGTACGTTCGTGACCGGTACATAAGCCAATTAAACAAAAACCAAAAGAATATATTTTATTTTGTAAATACTGTATGGAAGCCTTCATTAATACACTTTTAAAATAAACTTTTGAATATTCCGTTCCATTACGTAGATTTTTACATTTCACTACGTCAGCCAAAGTTGACTTCTATTTTGCGTACGTTCGTGACCACATGTTTATAACTATTATTATGAAAACTTAAACTCGATGAAATCCATCTTTTGCACTAAACATACATCTACCCAAATGCTATCGAATCGCAAAAAAAATGCTAGGAAAAGTTTTGTTTTCTATATTATTTGTACATCAAAAGCGTACGAACGTACGTTCGCGACCCCAGGAAATGCCCATATGCGATTTTCGTATTCAAATATAAAAATTATTTTTTTCTGTGTATATTAATTAAGTTCGAAAATCTTTAAAAAAAAATTATTTTTGCTACGCCCTAAACTACACCGCTTTTTGTTTTATATAGCATCGCCATTTAAAGTTCAATTTCATCGAATCTTATATCACTGTTAATGGCGAGAATATGGCTTAATTTTTTATAGAAGATTAAAAAAGCATTAAATATATTTAAATATATTTAATGCTTTTTTAACCTAAGCTAAAATTCTAGATGCCATTTTTGATATCTGGATCCTTCCCCTCTGATGTCTAATTTTTTCACGTGCCAAAAAAGTCCTTCTAAAACTTAGTATATCCAGCTTTTAATATACTCGCCGCTCCCCAATTTAATTTATAGAATTTTCGTGCCATTACAATAAAACCTAGCCACCTTGAAACTTGCCAAGATTTATATTTATTCGCATTTATGTTTTTAAGCATTCATTTGTATGCATTTAAATTATGTTGTATTTTTTAATTTTTAGAATTTTGAGATTTTTTAGTTCTGGTTTTAACTCTCTACCATGCATGGTTACATATTGTTGCAGGGTGTAATATATAAAAGTAATACACATAATAATTCTGTAATAGCAGTATAAAATTCAAAATTGAATTAAATTTTTTTATAATAAAAACAGACTATTAAATATGAAATTCAACTTTTAAGCGTAATTTTTGGGAATACAAAATTTTTAAATAATAAGATTTTGTTTGTCCTGATTAATTCCCAATCTTTATTCTTGATAAAAGCACTGAAATTTATTGTTGGTAAAAAGCTAGTTTCTATACGTATTTCACTGGTTGCTTAGGCCAGATCATCAGGAAACATTCTCCCAAAAAGTCGTAGATAAGCCAAAGCAAATAAAACTGCAGAGTGAATGAGAATTACAGACTCTCAAAAGGTCTTATAAGCAACAATACCAAAGCTTAAACAAAATACCAACAATAAACAGTGAGTTTATCTTTTCTTACATTCCCCACTACAATTGGTTGGAATTCTCCCAACATTGATTGCAAGTGAGTTAAGAAAAAACAAAAACAAATTGCAGGAAAATTAAAATAAAGCAGTTTACCTGTTCAGTTTGTTATGCCGTGCACTTGCAATTTTATTATTAACGTATTTTTGGGGAATACAAAAATCTTAATTCTCATTCACTCTGCAGTTTTGTTTGCTTAAATCTTTGGCTTTTGTAAAAAATTTTTTTGAAGAATGTTTCCTGATGATCTGGCCTAAGCAACCAGTGAAATGCACATGGAAACTAGCTTATTCGCCAACAATAAATTTTAGTGTTTTTATCAAGAATAAAGATTAGGAATAAGCAGGACAAACAAAATCTTATTAATTAAAAGTACTTTTAAGCTTCAAAACTACAATTCAGAAAATATTTGTATACTAAAAGTTCTACACATAAGTAAAATTATTAATAATAATACAATATCTTTTTTTTCAGAATCTTCATTGGATGAATTATCACAGGATTCCAGCGTGCATTGCATGCAAAGTGAAGTGTGACTTATTGATTCCTTTAAACCCCATTAGCGCAATTATTTCTTTTCTTTTGTTTATGAAAATAAAAATTAAATATTCAAAATATTTTATGGATACAAAATGAAAAAATAACGTCCTATACCTAGTCAAAATTGCAAAAATCGTCCAATTCTTAAGAATACTAGAAATCAATATATCGCACGAAAATCTTAAAGTTTTCATACAAAAAAAATATTCAACATTTTGCTCAAAATTATATTATATTTATTTTATTTTGTTTTTATTAAATTACGCAGATAAGTGCAAAAGAAAAACACATGAAATTTTCTATGGAACTGAAATTTGCAAGAAAAAAGTAAAATATAAAAAACAAATTAGCAAAATTTTTGATAAAAATTATTTTTATATAAAATTCAGTTAAGTTTTTACTCCCATTATTAACAATGTACATATACTAACACATATACACTTTATTATATACATATGGCTGCATATTTTACACATGTACAAGTTTATATACACAAACCTATATATTGACATAGAATCGAAATTAAAGTTTTCTCTAGGAATTTTCAATAGTGTTTTCAAATTTTTGCATGAAAATAAAACCGATTTTTGAAAAATTATATTTTTCTTGGATCGGCCTAATTTTGGTTTTTTGAAACTGGAACTCCCTTGTGTAAAACGTTAAGAAAATTTGATAACAGGAATTCGGGTGACAAAAATCGATTGAGAGCTTCAAAATCGTTTTTCTTTCTAGCTTTGTTGCCAATTTAGGTATTTAATGGCTAAATTTAGCTGTTTATACCCACACCGAAATAGTGGAGAGGGTAGTGTGGAAGAGTGGGTCATAGACCCACCTTTTAGTATACCAATCGACTCAATATCACTTTCTAAGTTGATTTAGGGATGCCCTCAGTGCGGGTGGCTGAAAAACTGTCTGGTTGTCTTTAAATCTAACCTTGTGCGCAAAGTACAGGCCGCAATTTTAAAGGTAATTTGATGAAATTTGCTTACATTGGTTTCAATTCATAACGACGAAGAGTACTGAAAGTGGTGAGAATCGGTTCAATATTTCACAAACTTCTTTCCGGAATATTGTTTGTGCCTATAAAGCATATAATTATGCTGGTATTAAGATTAAATTTGGGAATCGGCCCACATTTCACGATATCGATATACAAATACTATTCCCGTAAATAGCTTTCAATGCCATACCTTCCATATAACTATTGGTATTAACATAAACATCGGCTACAATAACTTTTACGATAGCTCCTATGCCCCATATAAGTGCACTTTCCAAAATCACTTAAGGGCAAACAAATGTCATATAGATGAAGATATCTACAGAAAACAAAGAACTTTCACAAGAATCTTAACTCCATAGGTCGATGATTGTCCATAGGGTACACTTTCCTAAATAGGGTGCACTTTCGAAAATTTGTCTTTATAGACTGAGGTGCAGAGTATCAAATGGTTGGCTTGAATAAAAAAGTGTTATGAATTACTATGTATGCTTTTTTATTTTATAGGGAAATTTTGGTACAATTTATGTCAATTTGGTACAATTTTGCCATTGAGAAGGTACAATTTAAAAATTGTCAGACAAGCAAACACAACAAAAATACAGACACGAACTCTCTTAATCTCTTTCTCTTTCTTTTACTGCATATATTGTAAATCAATTTAGATAATTAAAATTCATATAATTTACCGAAGTACATTTCATATATAATTTAAAGGAGAAGAATCTAACAAAAAAAAAAAAAATTTATTTATATATATATATATATGTATATATATATTGTTATTGTTTAAATCTTGTTTTTTTATTATTTTTATTTTCTTTTATTTAAGAGTTGACTTTAGTATAATTATTAATCATAAATTATAAAATACATTTTGTAAAATATTTAAATTATTAAAACAATTTAACTTTAAGTTAAATTATTGATAAATATTGTTTTGTAAATAGTAATTGCCAAAATATTTAAGTATTTATAACAAATATAAATAAATTTAAAAAAAATATAGATTATTTAAAGAAAAAATAATAAAAATAAATATGAAAAATAAAAGAATTTTCCAAAATGAACTCAGTTAGTTTTTACTGTTTTATTTTAGAGCACTACACACTTTGATTTTTTTTTAGTTTTCTGATCGATTTCGATTTTTGTTTTGTTTTTACGAATCGATCAGCTGGTGCGTCGACAGCTCATGTTAACTTGGGCATAAAGATGTATTTATAAATCTTATACAATTAGGCGTACAAACATTTTTGAAACTAAAACGAAACTTGAATGTAATAAGAAGTCTGTAAATGATTGAAATTTGATACAGGTAAAATTAATGGTGTCCGGCCGAACTGACTTTTTCAAATCAAACCCGAACTTTGGTGAATTTTTATGACTGAACCGCAACCGGATGATGCAGTTGCGCCGATGTTTGTAGCACCTTAAAATATTGGTCCTAGAAGTACACTGAACCAAAAATTTACCAAAGTACTGGAAAGTGGGGTGTAAAAGTGAAGAAATGTAGGTTGTTTGACAACTTACAAAATAATTATTCAAGTCGACGGACGTTTTTCGTAAAAACCGAAAATTTTTTAAATAGTTGTAAAGAAGAAATTTCTTCGATTAAACTTTGGCTTTTTTTTTTTAGTTATATATTATAAATTTTGAAAATTTTTTATTCATATTAGCTGCGTTCGTTTACCCCAAAATTTGTACAAATTTGTACTGGATTTTACTGAAATGCGTTCGCGTACACATAAATTTGCAAAATTTTCATATTACTCACCTACTGGATTTTACTGGAAAAGTAAACGAACGCACATAATAACTAACCAATGTAGTTTTTCTGAATATTTTTCTTTAAATTGGCGAATCATCCTTCAAATTAACTAACATATTTAGTACATATGAATAACTTTCTTATTTATATTTAAAAATTAGTACTTACGAAGACGGAAAATACCTCTAAGAGTAGTTTGCCTCTTTGGTTTGTCCGAAGACAGCCCCACTCTATAGCATATGCATTACAATCACAAGCTATCAACACAGGATTTCTAGTGATTGCATCGGAAGCAATGTCGTCAAATATGACCTGGAATTCTTCTATTGAACACCTTGGTAGGATATAACAGCTGTTTAACGTAAAGCCAGAAACTGTGGCCCGAGCATATCCGCACTGTTGTGACGTTGCATCCCGCACCGTTAAACCAATGACCGACCGGAATGCCGATGTGCTTCACCCAATAGACACCAAGTTCGAGGATTCCACACATTGATATGGTTCACTAAGTAACGAAATATCCACATTTAGTTCACGAACATCTTGCACGTTTTGATCTTATGTCCGACTTAACCACATTGTTAACATTTGACAGAATGATTATGCTGACTTAATGCATTTAAGCGCATTGTGGCCAAAGTCAATGCATTTATAACATCTTTTCGGCGTGCGTTTCTTGCGTATTGTGTGCACTACCCCTTCTATGAGGATCTTACCAATTTCCAGACCAACAACGGTAGTTTGTGTGCCCTCAAGGCCTTTCTCATCGATTTTATAGTGGACTTCTGCAGAGT
This sequence comes from Pollenia griseotomentosa, assembly GCA_963931875.1. Taxonomy (NCBI): domain Eukaryota; kingdom Metazoa; phylum Arthropoda; class Insecta; order Diptera; family Polleniidae; genus Pollenia; species Pollenia griseotomentosa. The sequence continues at coordinate 65,210,008 of OZ007562.1, forward strand.
TTTAAGTTGTCCAACAAGTAATCCCAGCACTTCATCTATTGTCTACATAAATTCACCCGTGTTCTGATAAGCAGGATAATTTACCTCCACGAGTAATTCGCCTTATGCAGTTTTCTTAATAATCCTTACGCTTCGGCCAAGGATATCCAATTTTGGATCACTTTTCACCTTTCTAAGAATGTCCGCATAAGAAGTCTCTCCACACATTTGAATGACCGGAGCATCAGGGTTAATCTTTCCTTGTACTCTAATTGACACGGTATCAATTGGAATATCAGCCACCCTTTTGTGGATTCCGCTCACTTTTCTTGGATTGCTAGGCTTCTTCTTTTTCGGTATACACCCCATGTTGGACTAATAGCAAAGTTGTAGTTTTTCTCTTTGGAGTTACAAATTTTTGTTGTCTCGATAAATCCACTTCTTCAATTTGCATTCCTGTACCGGTTCTCCTGGTTTAGGGCAACTATCACCTGTACTATCAGACATCTGTAAAAATGTCGCATGTATCTGATTTGCCATCAAAACAAGGTCCTTGTGTACATCAGACCGGGTGTTCAGAAAAGCTACCAACTCACTTATCAACATTTTTCCTTTTTTCCTTTGCGGCTTTACACTATTAACTGACGGTGTACCAGCCACACAAAAAAAAAATTTTAATTAAAAATGTAATCAAGTGAATTGAACGTTTAATCAAGTGAATTAACAGTTTAATCAAGCGAATTAAACGTTTAATTGATATTATTAAGTTGTTTACTGGTGCAAATTAATATTGTCAATTAAACGGTTAATACACTTGATTAAAAGTTTGATTTACTTGATTAAACGTTTAATTACTTGATTAAATTTTTAATTAAAACTGATTTTATTTTTGATTAATGCTTTTACTCGTGCAAAATTTTTTTCTGTGCACGGTTGTAGGTGGTGATCTCAAAATCGCCGATTTCCTAATGAATAGGTTCTTTGAAATTGCGCTGTATATATCTTCAATCATTTCTTCGTGGTCGCTGTCTTCGATCGATGTGCAATCACGGTTAACCCCATGGTTATCGATGCATGTAGGGAGGTCATGCGACAGGTAGACATGATATCCTCATGAGATTACCATATCAGTGGCAGGTCCGTGTTAGTCGGGAAACCGCATCAGAGAATGACAACAAGTACCCATAAGAAAAATATACAGAGGTATTTACCCACGCTTTTCGTTATTGTGTATACATACACATATTTATGACACAAATAATAACAACAGCTATGGTTGTGCGTTGCAAAATGTATGATTATTACTTATACTTATGCACGGCAATATCTTCACGCACCCATATTTAGTAAACAAAAATACATGAATATTATGCAGATATTATTCAATACCCATGAATGTGTTTTGGTTATCTGCCATACATATGAAATATCCATGTTTAAAAAAATACCTTCAGTATTTTTGGCACTTCTGTAAAATTTTTTTTAGCAAAAATGTGCTTTGATCACTAGGCAAGTAAGGGACTATGTAAATATTTTTAATGATACATAAAATAAATTTATCTGTAACATCAGCAGTACCTATGTAAAAGTACCCATAAGATATACATTTTTCTAAAAAAAAAATAGGACCACGGGGGGTGGGAAGGGGCAATTTTTGCTCTTCGAAGCTATCTAACAGATCCTAATGAAATTTAAAACATGCATCGTTCCATATTTATATGGACACATAAGCTATGTATGTATTTTTTAGAAAATAGGACTAGGAGGGGGATAGGGGGCAATTTCTGACACTCCAAAACTATCCAACAGATTTTAGTGAAATTTAAAACATGGTTAGATGTTCATTTATTTGGACACAGTAGCTATGTATTTTTTTCAAACTATGACTATGGATCGAATATACAAAGCTAATGTGTCTATATAAATATGGATCCATCTATGTTTTAAAAAGCATTAGGATCTGTTAGATGGTTTCGGAGAAGCAGAAATTTCCCCCGACCACCCCTCGTAGTCCTAACTTTTTAATATTGTTTTGCACTATCAGTGAAAGTAACCCATTTTCAATGCATATATTGATTTGTAAATAGGTTGTGTAGTTTTCGAGTTATAAAACAGCTTTGAAAAATAAGCTTACCGCCTTAGTCAAATCTTAAAAAGCTTTTAAATTATCTTGATATTTTTCTGACTACCAACACAAAAAAATTTTGCCTAGTTCCAAAATTTTTAAAATTGCATTTGCCATCCCTGCTTTCTCTCTCGCTCTGTATATTTACGTTATACATACGTTAATACACATACTTATATGGGCATTGCAGATAGCTAACAGAAATTTTATTTATATCTGCATGTACCCAGCGGGAAAAAGGAGGAGCAGGGAGGCCTTCTAGAAGGCCTCTGTACCCCTTCTTTTGGATGTACAAGGCCTTCTTGCTCCATTCCATACTCATATCTTTTTTACACACGTTGTCATTGCGGAGAAGGCTTTCCGCTCTCGCTTCTTCAGCAGGTACATAAGAAGGGTAACGGGAACAAAAAAAATTGATTTTGCTTTTGCTTGTGCAAAAAAACAATACAAAAAATGTTACTCCTTCTCTACTCCCTTCTCAAAGAAGCGAGTGTGGAAGGTGTATCTTATCTTTTACACCAAAGAGCCGAGGCCTTCTATGAGGCCTTCTTTAGCAGTTAGATAAGAATAGTAATTGAATCAAAAAGTTCGAGCTTATTTGTTTTGATTTCTTAGTGTTTTGCTAAGAATGGTTCAAATTTATTAATAATTTTACGAAAATCATTCTCATGATTAACTTGTATTTTTGTATCGTTTATACTAGTCTTGGGCTTAATCGTTCATTTAGGTGACTTGTCATTAGAGTTCATTTTAAAAAAGTGAACTAGTTCGTTCTCCTAGTTCAGTAGTTCACTTTAAGTCACTTAGTCTTTTGCGTCAGTCAGTCTTCTGAGTCAACTGTTTTTTTCGTACTTTCGAGTCAGTTCATTTAGTTCAAGGCTTCATTTATTTCAGTTGCTTGTTCACTTGATTTTTATTCTTTACCGAACTGATTGAAAAGAAACAACAATATGATGAGTGTCTATATGTTTTAACATAATATACTTGTTTCTTTTACTCATTGCCACATTGCCTTGAACATTTTCATAATATAATCAGGGCTGCCACTGCGATTTTTTTCGGCGATTTATAAAATATATGGCGATTTTTTATTATTAATAAGATTTCCGTATGACGTGATAAATTCCCAATTTTTATTTTTGATAAATACACTGAAATTTATTGTTGAGGCGATTTTATTGGCAATTAGATAAGCCAATAATTTGTTTTGAGACTCTTAAGCGGCCCGTACACTTGCAATATTATTGTATATGATATTCGCCGTATTATTTCCATTTTGTCCTATATTATGTAATAATTCGCAAAATGGTTTCATTTATTCAATAAAAAGGTGAACATAACCTATAGGAATAACATAAACAGCATTGTACAACGGTGCCAACACATTTCAATTTCTTTTCGTTGTGCAAAAAAAATCAAGTCTTTTGATTGTGGCCAATATATTGTGCCACCGTCAAATATCACATACACTTTGGCGATATAATTGTACAGTACGTAAAATTGAACAATTTTATTGCAAGTGTATGAGCCGCTTCACAAGTATAAATAATTATTGAACTCAAAAACGTACAATGTTAACCCTGTCGCTACATTGTATCCATATGGATACACTCAACTTTGGAGGCATCTGACAATCTACAGGTCAAATAATTGGCTTAGATATCGCTATGTTATTGTTTTTTAAGATCTTATGAATCATTTTTAATGAAAATCTCTTGGATTTTTAAAAAATTGAGAAAAATATGGCATTATTAAAAAAACGTTTTTTTATACTATGTAATTTTTTGCAAAAAAAAGGTTTTTTTTATCTTTCAAAAAACATATATATATTTATATGACCATGTTTAAAAAAAACACATCCCACATAAAGAAAAAGGTTTATTTTACCTTTTTGCATCAATAGTTTTTTGTTTTAAGCCGGACAAAAGCTTTGCAGATTTTTAAAACATTGTATGTATCCATATGGATACAAACGCAAGATAAGGTGTTGAATAATATACACACAATACATATAAAATAATTTTACGTTTGATGCTGCTGAGTGGTTTTTATATGGGGGCTATTGCAAATTATGGACCGATCATCACGAAATTTACTAGTGTGATTTCTAGTTTTATAAAACTGGGAAGTATTAAATTTTATTCTGATAGCATTATTTATTACGGTTTTAGGCGTAATAAGCTGTTTTCCGGGAGTATGGCTTATATGGGTCTAAAAGTAAATTATGGTCCGATCTTCACAAAATTTTACAGTGTGATTTCCGCTCGAATAGAATGAATTTTTGCAAAATCTTATAGCATTCCATGCATTATTCCACTATTTATGTTAGTTTTTATAACAAAATTTTTTTATCATAACCGAAAAATGTATCCATATGGATACAGTCCAAAAAACACATTTAAGGTACATTTTTTCAAAAGTGAGTATTAATTGTTGTTGTTAGGGCCAATTATAATAAAAATCTATGAAATAGTTGTCAATAATCTAATTTGCGGTTAGTATTAAACAAATATTGGATATATGTACCTATTTTTAAAACGCTATACACTTCCTCGGCAGGGCAATTCTTACTGTTTTTTTTTTTTTTTTTTTTTTTTTTTTTTTTTTTTGAAAAAATTGTATGGGATTTAATTTATTCAACATATCTTGTTAAGGTACAAATGTGCTTTTTAAATTCATATTCAGCCCAATTATGAATAAAAATTCCCGGCAATTTTCTCCCTTCTCCCATTTTTCCTATGTAAATTCAATTGTTAAAATGGGAAAAGAGAAAAAACTCCCGGGGAAATTGTCATAATTGGGCTGATAATTTATAACTCGTAATATTGCACTCTACTTTAATGGCCAGTATTAGTGGAGTTCATTATTAAAGAAACTCTTAACACATACATTACAAGTTGGTATTACCAGCATATAAAGCTACCAAATTCTTCCTTATATCCTTATAGCTTTAAACTTTTGCAAAACCGATAACAAACTGTAAATTTGTCTAAGTCTCAAAACAAATTAATGGTTTATCTAATTGCCAACAAAACGGCCTCAACAAAAATATAAATCGCAATGTAGTCAAAATCTTTGAAAATCGCCACGTGTGGCCAAAACTTTTAGAGGTAAAATCAGCAAAAACCCATAATTTTTCATCAAAAAATCTGCGCCAAGATTTGAAAAATCTTCAAAATACATTTAATTCCTTTTATTTAAAAAAGTTATAACAATTCATTTCAAAATATAAGGCCAATGTTCTGCAATTTGAAATCGATGGTTGTGGTCCTCGAAGTACGAAGTACAAGAAAGGAAATATTTTTTAGAACTTTCAACACAGAAAAGTTTTAAAAATTTGTTCGATTTTAATTTCACTCGAATGCGGTTTTCAAAACATGGCTGATAATTTTTAAATTTAAAATATGTATCTAAATTTAATTACTCAGGCTGAGTAAAGCGGCTCATACACTTGCAATAAAATTGTTCAATTTAACGTCTTGTACAATTATATCGCCAATGTGTATGTGATATTCGAAGGTGGCACAATATATTGGCAACAAGCAAGACTTTTGATTTTTATTGCACAACGAAAAGAAAGTGAAGTGTGTTGGCAACATTGTACAATGCCGTTTATGTTATTCCTATAGGTTATGTTCACCTTTTTATTGAATGAATGAAATCATTGTGCGACTTATTGCATAATATAGGACAAAATGGAAATAATACGGCGAATATCATATACAATAATATTGCAAGTGTATGGGCCGCTTAAGGATTAATCACATTTTTGTTATTTTAAACAACAAATTAAAAGTTAATTGCTTGGCATGTTATTTAAACTATCAAGGATCTTATTGGAAATTTACAAGAGAATAAATATTGAAACTATTAAAGATATTTATACATAAGTGCATATGAATATTTACGTATAACGTATATTAACATATAACTTATATTTACATATAAGTACATATATTTACATATTATTTAAAATCAGATGACATAAGTTCGGCGATATTAATGTGTCAAGAATGTGTGAATAAAATTCCAACTAATGAATCTATTTCCACACGGCTCTTCCATGCATGGTTGATTTATTTCGTTTATCAATGCAAGAAGGGGAAATAATGCAAGCATAAGTGACAATGTAAAGAAATTTCCACCGAGCTTAAAAATCTGCAATTTTTAACCAAAAATCTTCAAATCTGTATTTTGGCAATCTTCAAAATGCATCACTGCGTGTGACGAGACATCTCTTATGCTATGTTCATACGACGATAAAAACCACTAGTTTCGCTCTCTGAAACTAGCTTGCCAAACATGCAGTTCATACGATTCATTCTTGTTTCATTTTGACACTTTTTTTGTGTGGTTAGTGTGATTTTTTTTTTTAAATATATAAAGAAAGTAAATAAAACTTAAAAATATATTATTTAATACTTTTATTAATATTATTATATTATAATTATCACTTTATTTTATTAAACATCAATTTTTACTTTGTTTTTTTCTTTGTTTTGATTTTTTTTGAGAGCTAGTTCAGATAAACTAACGATAATTGTTATCAAAATTGGAGATGATAGTACATTTTTCCTGTTTCGCAGCCTGTTTCAAAATGAAACGACCCGTTTCGCTCACAAAATTTTGTATTGGGAAACAAGTCGTTTCAATCATGTTTGGGGCGCGAAACAGGAATAAGAGAGCGAAACTCGAATATTGCTGTCCGTGTGAACATGGTATTAGTATGGCAGCCCTGATTATATTATAAAAATGTTAAAGGTAATCTGGGAATGAGTAAAAGAAACAAGTATATTATGTTATAATGCTGGGTTGGTGTTAAGAAAGCGACTACTCGCTCATTAATTACTTGTAGGTTATAGACAAGAATAATTTTGTTGTTGCTTTTCAATCAGTTCGGTAAAGAACAAGGCGAATTCAACTACAGGTGGTGTTGAAACGCCATCTGATTTTGACCGTTCGAGCAAATTTGTTTTGATTTTTTAGTGTTTTGTAAGGAATGGTTGACATTTCGAGCTGCAAACGCTAACAATGCAATGCAAAAATCTCTATGTTGTTTCTGTTGTTTTGGGATTGTTGTAGTTCCGACACAACCTGTAGTTGAATTAGCTTTGGTAAAGAATAAAAATCAAGTGAACAAGCAACTGAAGTAAATTAACCCTTGAACTAAATGAATTGAGCTAAATGAACTGAACTAAATGAACTGACTGAAAAGTACGAAATAAACAGCTGACTCAAAAGACTGACAGACGCAAAAGACCCAAGTGACTAAAAACGAACTGTTGAACTAAAATGAACTGTCAGACTGAAAGACAGTTCAACGTTCATCTGACTGACTAGTTCGTTCATGAACTACCCAACTCTAGTTTGATTGCAGCTGCGTGAAACGAATTTTCACCTATCACCGAGATCAAACTATTTATTAGATCATTTGAGTTTTGCTCCCTAAGATATATCGGGGGAGGCTTGGGCAACTTCATCACGTTTGGTGCTTCAGAGGATTCACTCTCCAGCATTGCAAACCGATTTTGTGAATGCATTCTATCAAAAGATGGTACTTTTGAGCAGAAGCAACAGCTATAGAGGGAGGGCTGTGACCCCGCTTAAGCACTGTTGTATACCTGTTCATACCAACTTGTACTTGAGCCTTTTGATAACTTTTTACTAGTGGGTTTTCCATTGAGTCTGTGTTTGAGTTCATTGTATCATTTCTTACTAAGATTGTTTTTGTCGTGGCGGCAACACTTGCAGGTGCGGCAGTACTTGCAGGCACGGCAATACTTGTCATGTATCACTATCCACCGTTTTTGTAAAGAACGAGGGTGAAAGGGAACGTGTTCGAAAAATTGGCTTAGCCGTTAGGTAGTTATTAATGATTTCTCTTGTTTTATTTATTTCAGCATTGCATTCTTTAGCATTAACTGTTTCATATGCATTTCTTTCATTAAGTTTTATTGTTGTTTCATTGATTTTACTCATACAACAAGTTGTTTTTGTTTTTCACTTTTTTTGCTGTGCTTTAAATACTTTTTTTATTATATTTACAACAATACTTAAAATATAATTTTAAACTCAAAACGCATTTATTATTTTTTATAATTAAGTAATTTAGATTAAAAGCTATAAATATTTTTCTGTACGATAATATTATCCTATTTTCTTTTTACTGTTTTAAAAAATTAAGGTTCTAAAGAAATTAACTTCAAGAATATCTCTAGCGTTATTAGACATTATTATATAACCGTAGAAATATGCAGGTTGTTTTTGCATTAAATCGTCAATATTTACTTTAAATTTAAAAAAAACTGAGTGCGCCGTTTTTTCAGATTTTAAAGAATATATGCTCCGTTGCCCTTACTATTGATGTAAAGAAAAAAAATTTACCACATTTGGATCAACATTCCAGTATTGCCCCAAAAAAAAAAGCAAAAAATATTAAAATATATTCCACAGATGTCAAGCGTCTCTTGTCTGAAAAAAGGAGTGCTCGAAGAGAGTGGCAATTGCATAGATCCCCGTTACTTAAGAACTAACTAAAAGAGTGTACAAAAAAGCTTAGAAAGTTACTGCAGACTCAGAAAACGGCTTCTCTGGAAGAATATCTTAAGGAACTTGATGCAACTCCACAATCAGACTACTCATTATGGCGTGCAGCTAGAAATCTCAAAAGGCCAGTTGTCTCTAATCCGCCATTAAGAAACTTGAATGGAAGTTGGGCAAGAAATGATGTTGAAAAAGGAAATCGGTTTGTTAATCATTTAAAAAACGTATTTACCCCAAACATATCTCACGATATGGCGGTCGAGTTACCACCTGTTGCTGCTAGAGCAGCTGTTCCCCTAAGATTTGAGATAAGAGAAATCGAAAAAGCTATTTGTGATTTAAACTCCAAGAAGGCTCCTGGTTTTGATAAGATCAGCAACAAAATGCTTTTGGAGCTACCCAGCATAGCAAAGAAAATTATTCTTTTTATTTTTAATGCTATTTTACGCCTTGAATATATCCTCAAGAATGGAAGGTCTCCTTAGTTACGATGACACCAAACCCAGGAAAAGATCACACCAAAGTTGAGTCATATAGGCCTATTAGTTTATTATCTAATATATCAAAGCTGTTTGAGAAGCTCTTAGCGTCAAAATTAACCCCAATTATAAATGACAATGGGTGTATACCTAACCATCAATTCGGTTTCAGAAGAGAACATAGCACAATTGAACAAACCCATCGGATAGTAAACGCCATAAGAAAAGCCTTTAAAGAAAAAAAATATTGCTCCGCTCTCTTCATCGATGTCTCTCAAGCTTTTGATAAAGTCTGGCATGTAGGCTTGTTACATAAATTGAAGCTGAACCTACCGGTTAACACACACAAGCTGTTAGAAAGCTACTTGGTCGGTCGAAAATTTATTATTAAAGAAGGTGATTTTTTAAGTTCTCCTCAGACAATTGAAGCTGGAGTCCCTCAGGGAAGTATCCTGGGCCCCCTTTTTTATCTTATATATACCTCGGACATGTCAACAAACAATTACAACCTAACCTCAACTTTTGCTGATGATACAGCTTTCCTAAGCGTACACGAGAATAGTCGTGAAGCATCTCGATACCTGCAGGATCATATATTTCAACTAGAACTGTGGTTAAAACAGTGGAGAATAAAGGTCAATGAGCAAAAATGCGTACATATTACATTTACCTTGCGTCGGGAAACATGCCCCCCTATTAAAATCAATAATCAACTAGTGCCTCAACAATCGCATGTCAAATATCTCGGATATTCATCTAGATCGGCGTTTAACATTGAAATGCCATATAAAAGAAAAATTAACCCAAATGAAACTAAAAGCAATTCAAATTAACTGGCTTATTGGAAGAAATTCTGTTCTTAGTCTCGATTGCAAACTACTACTTAACAACTCTGTTTTAAAGCCAATATGGTGCTACGGTATTCAACTATGGGACACTGCCTCGGCCTCAAATATCGAAAAAATTCAAAGGCGCCAAAATAAACTTCTTCGAATAATCACAGCTGCCCCTTGGTATGTTAAAAACTCAAATATCCACAAGGATCTCAATGTGCCACTGGTAAGGACTATTATTACGAAGTATGCGGTAAAATATTTAAAAAGGCTAGAGTTGCACCCAAATCCACTAGCTCGAAATATTTTAATGATAGCGGCCACACTCGCTTAAGGAGAAGAGACACTGCAGCACTTACCCATTAAGATGAGCGATAAACACATATATAAATGTGAACAGAACCCGTGATGAAGAAAATGTTTGTCTTGCACTGGCAGGACATAAAATTAAGAATTAGGATAAGATTTGATTAGTTATTGTTAGTTCATATTTAATATATGAAGATTCAATAAAAAAATAATGAAAAAAAATTGAGTTTAAGTGTCATTTGTTGTGCTTTTTACGGAACACCAAATTGTACCTGTTTAGGATTTTCTACCCAAACTAGTTATTAAAAAAACATTGACTGCAAACCCTACAAAAGTTTTAAGTCTCCAAAATAAAATATTTTTCTTTTCTGCTTTAATTTGTTATTTGTTTACTAAAACGTTTAAAATACCTAACGGTTAATTTTTTATAAACGTATCAACATTAATAAGTATACATGCACTTGTTTGTACGAATCAATGTACTTACATGTTCATGCATACAAACATACATATGTATTAACAAATGTAGCAACAGAACAATGATGCTTTAATAAATTTGTAACAAATAAAAAAGGTCACTTACTTTTTATCAACCGCAAGAAGCGGACTTCTTATTTTAAAATTAAATTAAAGAGTTTAAATAAATTAAATGTAATAAATATAATAAATGAATTAAAAATAAATTATATATTTAAATTAATGTGTTAACTAAAAAATAAAACCTTCAAGTGTTTTTTTGTACTGATCATGAGGATCAGAAAATAAGACATATAATTCTTCTACAGTACTTGTTTTTTATATGTTTGTATGAAATAATTTAATTGTGAAATATTTAAATTGTTTGTATCATTGAAAAATCCTTGCTAGAATTAATAAAAAATTAAGTACATCAATTTTAACATTATATTTAGATAGATTTGGTAATTTTCAGCAATTCAGCATTAAAAGTGTTGCCGAATTGAATTTAAAAAAAAGGATATATGGGAGGTACATGAATCCTTTGACTGAAGTTTTTCAAAACTTTAAATTTGGTTTATTATTATCATATATACCATCATGCATAATATAATTAGTCTCGGTCAACTCCTTCTATTTTTGCACAATTTTGTTCTACATCAAAGTATTGTGGGGCCTGGCCAGGCCCAGGTGGATATAATATGCACAAAAGTTTCATTTAAAAAAAGAAAAAATCTTAATAATTATATAAAAATAAATTGGAAAAAAGTAAAAAATGTTTGGCCAGGTCCAGGTATACACTTAAGGGCTAATAAAAGTACCTGAATTGAAACAAATAAAAAAATTGTATTACATACAAAAAAAATTATTTGTCTATGTATGAATTTAGCTTTGATATTTTCAAAACCGAAAACCGAACCGAAACCGACCTGTTTTAATCATTTTAAAAGCGAAACCGCGGTTTTACATTTTTACAGTTTTTAGCAAACATACATATCGTTACTTTAATATAGAAAAGCCCTAACTAACATTCTCCTTACTTTACAGGAGAAGGAAAAAACTTCATAAAAATTATAGTCTTGTAGTCGCGATTTTTTTTAAACGCTGTTTTTTATTAAACTCTCTAAACAATTTAATAAAAAACTGCGTTTAAAAAAAATCGCAACTACGATACTACAATTTTTATTAAGTCTTTTCCTTCTCCTGTAAAGTAAGGAGAATGTTAGTTAGGGCTTTTCTATATTAAAGTAACGATATGTATGTACATTCATACATACATACATATATAAATTTTTTTTTTTCCTTATATAATTTTTTCGTTTTTGATAATTACTTTTATGTTAAATAATTTATTTTTAAACCATTTATGTTTCCAAAATCAAATGTTATTAATTAATAATTAAACTCGTATGCGGGGTTGATAATACACATCCGTAACACGACAGAATACACGTCCGTATCACGACAAAGCACACAGGAAAAAGTGCTTGGATCTATTTTTTAAGTTCTGTAGGAATGCAATTTTAAACTGTAAAGGCTATTTTGGAAAATTAACTTCTTTTCTAATATAATCATCACTTCTGTGCGGTTATAGTTTTCTGTGTAGTTTTTATTCTTAAATTTGACTTAAGTCAAAGTTAGCTTATGTAGTTTTCCCCAAGGACCCTAAATAATAATTAAAACAACAAATTAACCACTTTTAAGAAATATGCTATAAAAATTGGTTTTAATTATTATGTATAATAAAAATAAATGTTTGGTAAACATAACCATTATATCCAATTAATATCTTTTTATATTGGATCATAACTATTCGAATAATCGATAAATATTTATTTCTCTTTCAGATTACTATTACTAAAGATTTTTATTGTTTTTATTTACGATAATAATTATTTTGAATATTTTCTTGAATTACATAATTGTTTTATTTTTGCAAACTATGCATGTGGATATATACATATTCTTAATTTTAAGTTATAACGGTTATGTTATTTCTTATTCATAACTATTAAAAATAATAAGTAATATATCTATTGAAAAGTAAAAGTTATGCTTGAAAAATACTTTTATTTGACACCCATAATGGTTATTACCAATTTAAAAAAATAAAATTTGGAAATAATTAATATTCTTAATAAATAAAATAAAAGTTTATTCGTAATAATTATTTGCAATTTTTATCGAATAAAAGTTATAAATTAAATCAAATTAAGTCCTTGGTTTTTAAAAATGTTGTTGCTCATTTAAAAAAGACAAGCAAATATGTAATTGATTTATTCCTGGAAAATCGTACAAAGGAATTGAAATTTTGCAAATGTGTACTTTTGAACGTGAAGATCTGAAAGGTGTCAACCTCAAATTAAGCTTAAGTCAACTTAAGCACTTTTTCCTTTTTGCCACAGTATTTGCGTATTATTTAATTTTACGCCAAATATACCCCTTTTTGTCTTTTCAAATTATATATTTTTCTTAAATATTCCTTGATCCATTTTTATTATTTTTTCGTTTTGTTCGTATTTATTTATTGGATTTTCTTAAATTACTAGAGAAACCCTGCCCGCGTTACTGGACAATGCAATAACATACGTTTACGTCTTTGTATTAAAAATTAAATTTCATAAGGAAAACAATACAATAAAAGTGCGCGTATAACGCATATTCGTAGAAATTTTTCGATATTTTTTTTTATAAACCATTAGTGAAACTAGACCTTTCTATCGCATGTACTCGTTTAAAAATCGGTTGAGTGGTTCTCGAGTGATAAAGTGACGAACATAGGACAACTTATTTTTATATATATGTATATACTAGATATGAAATAACAATAATTAATTCAATCATAATCTAATTTTTAATGCCAGACGACAGTTCTACAAAACAGAGTTCACGTTCACATCGGTGCTTAGCGCCCTTCTGATCGGATAAGTGCTGCAGTATCTTTTCTCCTCAAGCGAGTGAGGCCACCATTATTTAAAATATTCGGGTGCGATTCAAGCTTTTTAAATATTTAATTGAATTGTTTGTGATAATTTTGAAGTAATTGTTGTTCACACAAAGAGTACACAGAAAAAATTATTTTTCCAATTCAAACAAAAAATTTGTAGAATCAAAACATTTTTTGTCTGAAATCGGTCCTACAAACAAATTTGCATATTCAAACAATTTATTTGCATTTCGTTTATTGAAAAAAAACCCTGATTTTTTCAAACAAATAATTTAACTGAAAATCATACAAATTTCAAACAAATAATTTTGCTGAATCAAACAAAAAAGTTTTTGCACAAGCAATGACGCGCACACAAGCAAGCACTGTTGAAGTAGATGAAGGCAGAGCAGAGAGGCGCGGCTGGCTTTGAGACACATTTTTTTGTCTTGTTTATGCACACAATGTTTTTCTTCTTCACTCACTGTTTCTGTATCCTTTCCTTGGCAGCAGACCGACTCGACATGTTTTTCGTCATCATTTTATTTTTGTTTTTGATGTAGGTACCTATTTAACTTAACATTTTTAAAAAAATTGAAAACGGGATTTTGTTTTTCATTCTTTTTTACCAACCAAAAATTTATTTTGTTTTTCCTAATGTTGTTGTTGTTTAAAAAGTGTAAAAGGTTTTTACCTAATATGTATTGTTTTTGTCTTTTTTTTACTAAAAACCTCGCCACGCTATTTTATCATCTTTCTTATTGTTGTACTTCTTTAAAGCGTCCAAAAATAGACTGTATGTGTTTTTTGTTGTTGTTTTTATATTTTACATAAAGAAGTGTTGCTTACGATCAAATAAAATAAATGCAAAAAACGACAACATTAAAGAGCGTTAAATATTTCATACAAAATTATGAAAACTTGAAACCAATAACGCGTTTATTAAATTTTTGAATAGTTGTCAACATTTCTGTTGGTTAAACTAAAAATCAAACAAAAATATTAATTGAATCAGTAAAAAAATTTGTAGAAATTAAAAAAAATTTCAAACAAGCGTTTGTTTGAAAATAATTCAGCAATAATTTTTTCTGTGTACCAAGAGTATAATACTGAACCCGTTTGTCCCTTCCAGTCAAAAAAATGTTCTTTAAAGAAAACTAAAATTTACATTTTTCTACCATTTTTTTAAATAAAACTAATATTAACGTTTTTGTACTATTTTTAAAGCATATCCATTTTTAAAGCTATTTTTAAAATTTTTGAATGTTCCATTAAATTATTTTAAAGACAAACGTGTTTTTGAAAAAGTACCAATTATAACGGGTTATCAATTTTGCGGTTTCAAAAGTAAACGTAAATAAAACACATATAAAATATTTTCTTTCATGATATTTCTTTTTTATTATAAAGTTTGAACGTTGACATTATGTGTGAAACACTAAGTATATCATTTAAATGACCACCACGCGAAGTGTTGCAAGCATTGATTCTTTTAATTTTGGACCACTTTTTGACACATATTGTGCGGTATCTCAGCCATAACTTGACGAATGTTGGTTTTTAAGTGCTCAAGAGTTAAAGGTTTATCTGCATAAACACGGTCTTTCGCGTAGCCCCACAAAAAAAGTCCAATGGTGTCAAATCGCATGATCTTGGTGTCCAGTTGATGTCGTCCCGACGCAAAATTACACGGCCAGGAAATGTCTCTTGCAATAAAGCGATATTCGCTCGAGTTGTGTCGCATGCGGTACCGTCTTGTTGAAACCACTTATTCTCCAAGTCGTATTCTTCAATAACAGGCAAAAAAAAGTCGGTTATCATTCGACCATACAGTCCTAATTTCTGAGAACGACGAGGAATTGACACATTCGGGTCTTTGGCAACATTTTCACTTACAGCAGCGATATTTTCAGCGGAACGAGCGAAACGATGATGCACTGGCCTTATAATAGCTGTAACCGCTCCAGTCTCTTCAAATTTCTTCATAATTTTGCCAATTGCTTGCGTAGTTGGACGATTATGTAAACCATAATCTCCTCTTAAAGCACGATATGTGGCTGTGCCAGAATCACCATTTTTGTAGTATGCTTGCAACACTTCTCGTGGTGGTCATTTAAATGATATAGTGTTTCACACATAATGTCAACGTTCAAACTTTATAATAAAAAAGAAATATCATGAAAAAAAATATTTAATATGTGTTTTATTTACGTTTACTTTTGAAACCGCAAAATGGATAACCCGTTACAAACTTTTTACTAATTTGAATCCGTTTAAATGTATAAACATATAATTCTATTTAAAAAATGTTAAATCTTAATTATGTTTGTTACAATAGATAATAAAATTCCCTTTTAACCTATTTGTCTCATAGTTTGTTAACAAAATGGGCAACAATTTTAGCCTATTTTTCTCCTAAAATTTTTGTTAAAGAACATAAGTTTCAAGTTCATGTAAAATTATTTTGAAAAAATGGTATTTTCATACCAAAAGTACGAAGTGGTCTTGTTTTGCACTCAAATGTTCTTTATTTGTTTGCTGCATCTATATTAGATACAATAGGTTTCAATGTTGCGTAAGCTTATTTTGAACAAAAAATGTTTACAAAATGTACCAAAAGTACGAATTTTGTCCCTGTTTCCCCCTTAAAGTTAATGTTTTTTATACAAACATATGTTCCTTGTGATAGCTTTAGCATAAACATAATTCAATTTTTTAAAATTTGTAGTCTAAAACGGATTAATTAAAAAGTACCAAAAATTCTTTATTTTACTCCCTTTTATCCCCTGAAGGGCTGTCTTTCAAAATTTACTTTTATTTTAACATGCCATCGCAGTTGTTGTAATTCATTCGAACAATAATTCTTAGTTAAGGATCGAAAATTGTTTGAAAATAAGTGTTTACAAAAAGTACGAATTTTTACCCTGTTTTGCCCTTAAAGCTAAAATTGTTCAATCTAATATCCCTGATAATAGCTTAAGCATAAAACTAATTATACTTTTAAAATTTTGCAGTCTAACTAAGCTTAATTTAGCAACCTAAAATTGAATTTAGGATCACAGAAATATTAAAAAAAAGAAACATGTTTTTAAAACTTAACAAAAGTGCAAAATTTCACCCGTGTTCGGCCCTTTAAGCTGAAATTTTTTAAGCCTATATACCTGGTGGTAGTTTAAGCCAAACAATTAATAAAATTTTAAAAGTTTGCAGCGTTTTTACCCACTTTAACCCCTAAAAAGGCGATTAAGGATGAAGGGTTTCTTCAAAAAACTCGGTTCCATTTGTGCCCATTTTTAAGCTTTTTATCCCAACCTGTGAATATAGCCTTTACACAGAAAGAAAAACACTAGGGATAAATCAAGTTTTTTATGATTACTTTAAGGTTGAGTCGTACTCAAAAATTCAAGTACGACTAAAACTAAAACGTACTTAAAGCAATCCTAAATGGGATTACTTTCGAAAATCAATCCCGGAATTTCTTAAAATAAGTACAAAACACTTAAAGATTAAACTATTCGTTAGTAGTGCCACTCTGAAAGTACGAATTCGGGATGGAATCAACTTTATAATACTTGGATCTAGCGCATTTTGGGATTGATTTGATTGACGGACCAAGATTGAGGTTTTACTTAAATCAATCTCATTTTCGGATTATATGAAGTACGAATTCGGGATTGAAAATGGATAATTTAAGTATTTTGGGATTGAAAATACGTGCTTGAATCAATCTTTCTGCACCGTACTATTAATACCGCTTCGGATTGATTTGATTACGGATGGATTGATTTTTCCTTTGAGTGTACATAGTAATTTCGCTATGTATCAAATTTCATCATATTTGGTTCGTTCGGCCGGTTGAGCGTGATTGAGAATCCAACAAACCAATAAACAAACTTGCACCTCATTTTTATAATATACTACATACCATCGAAATTGTGAAACACTCGTTTCACACATTGTCTACAAATCTGCCTTAATTTTGAAAGAAAACACAAAAATGTATTTGAAATTTAATTTTTGGAAAAATATTAAACAACGGCTGTGCCGAATCTTTGATACCCTCCACCCACAGTTGGAATATTTCAGGCTTTGGCCCTATATGGGATCTATAAATTATTAATTAATGTTAATAAGAGAGGACGTCAGTATTAAAATTCGACGCGACCTACATATGTAACATTATTACCGACAATCAGAAACTTTATGCTCTTATTTCTTGTCATATAAAAGATAATTTAAACAAATATTTTCAACAGAGGATTTTATATTGGATTCATGGAAAATTATGGACCAATCATCACAAAATTCTGTCAAGTTTTTTTGCCATTAAAAAGCCTAAATTAGAACAAATTCCGATATAAAAGTGAAATTTGCTATAGCGTTTTATAGCTTTAAGGTGGGTTTAAGAGGGCTACTTAATATGAGACCTAATATAAATTATGGACCGATTATTACAAAATTGCATGGTATTATTTCTTGCAATATGAAGCTTAATTGGATCTAATTTCACCACAACATTTATATCTGCTATGGTTCTCTAGGCATATAATAATAATTTCCCAGAATGGACATTATATTTTTTTCCTAAGCTAATCCAACGAAGCTCTACGCATGCCTGCAGGAGACCAGAGTCTCTGGCGGGAATCGAACCCGCAACCTCCGCACTGATAGGCTAGCTCACTACTAGCTAGCCTACGAGGGCAAATGGTAAATTATGGACCGATCTGCCATGCCCACTAAAAATTTAAAAAAAAAATAAATAATCTATAGCTCCTTCCAGACGATCAGTAGTACAGTGCAATCTCCCTTAACGGACACTTCCCATAAGCGGACACCCCCATTAAACGGACATTGTTGCTAGGTCCCGGCAGCGCTCCATAAGAAAAACATTGCAGTCGCTTTCCCTTGAACGGACGCTTCTCATGAGCGGACGCGGACTTCCGCTAGATAAAAAAAATTCTCTTGGACGGACACTTAGCTTATTTTTTTCCGAATTTTTCATGTCATAATTTACAAATAAGCCTGCCAAGACTCTTTTAATTTGTTCGCTTTAACAACAGGGCACGGTTTATCATATTTACTACATCACATAACATAGTTAAATGTGGGTATGTTAAATAGTACATATTTTCTCTCTTACATAATGTTTTCAATTTAACGTTTTTTCTACGATTTACGCTTCTGCTTCGGACAGTTGACAATACTTATTCTTGCAATGTTTGTGGTGCGTACGTATGGTGTACAAACCTATTTGACCAACAGCTTGTAATCTATGCCATTACTTATGCGATTTAGGGGATTCCCCAAATAATAATCGATGTGCGTTTGCTTATTGTACTTTGGAATGCATTGTTCATTCGTTTGTATACATTAGTGCGGTAAGACTTTTTAAAATGGATAAAAAGAGGTCTGTATTAACTATTAAGCAAAAAATAGAAGTGATTGAAGTGTACAACAAAGAAAAATTAAGCGTGAGAAATTTATCGAAGCGATTTAGCATTAGTAAAACTCAAGCTTCTGAAATTATAAAAAAAAGAGAAGAGATAATAAAAAAATGGCATTCCAATGTAAATTTAAATGAGAAAAGAAGCTTTTTTAATGCTGAAGGGCTGACAATTGATCAGTTGTCCTACGAATGGTTTATTGCAGCACGCAATAAAGGAATTCCATTAACTGGTACGTTACAAATTTACAGCAAAATGATTCATTTTATCATTAACTTACTAAGTGGATTCTGATTGATTAATATGTTTTGTTCTTATAATTTTACTTTTCCATTTAGGTCCATTGATACAAAGCAAAGCTAAAGAAATAGCTTAATCCTTGGGCCTCGTCGGGTTGGCTTAACAAGTTGAAAATTCGTCACAATATTACGTTCAAAGCGATATCTGGCGAAGCCGCCTCCGTTAATCCTGACGATGTAGCAGCATTCATGGAGAAACTACCTTCTCTAATAAAAGGTTTCATACCACGAAATATTTACAATGCTGACGAAACTGGGCTTTATTTTAGGGCATTACCAAACAAGACCATGACTTTAAAAAATCCAAAATGTGTGGGAGGAAAATTGTCTAAGGAAAGGATAACAATATTGCACTGTGCGAACATGGCTGGAGACAAAGAAAAGCTGCTTCTTATTGGAAAGGCATCTAAACCAAGAGCTTTTAAAAATTTAATAAAAGATAATTTACCGGTGACATGGAAATCAAACACCAAATCGTGGATGACGTCTGATATTATGAGTGAATGGTTAGAAAATTTCGATCTAAAAATGGGAGGACAAAATAGGCAAATTTTCCAAAAAACATCAATTTGAAAAACATTAAAATACATTTTTTGCCTCCTAATTGTACTTCAATTAGCCAACCACTTGATCAGGGTGTTATTAAAAATTTTAAGCATAATTATAGAACATTGATACTAAAGCACTTACTAGCAAACATTGAAATTTCTAACACAGCCTATGATTTAGTTAAACGTATAAACGTATTGGATGCAGTTTATTTTGCTAAAAGTGCATTGGACCAAGTTACTTCTGAAACAGTTCAGAACTGTTTTCGTAAGGCAGGGTTTACATTTGACAGCCATGAATGTCCGACAGCATTTGATGTTGATTTTGAGCCTGAGGATGATTTGCCATTAAACCTAATAGCCGAAATGGAGAAAAGATGTATTGCAGGGGTCAGTGAGCAAAGCTTAAAAGATTTGTATCAGATCGATGATGATTTACCAATTGAGAGATCACCTTTGGATTTCCGCGTGCCATTGCGAGAACAAATTTCTGAAGTTCAAGAAATTTCTGATGACTCAACAGAGGAAATTGAACCTTCAGATCATCAAGATGCGAGAAACAACATCCTTACATATAAAGACGCTTTATCGAAAGCGCGGGATCTTATAGCGTTTGTGAAATGCCAAGGTGATACAGAAGCTATGAATGTACTTTCATCGCTGGACTTACATTTTCAAGATGTTATTTCCAAGACGAAAACACGTCAAACCAGGATGGAGGAATATTAATTGAAAAACGTAATATAGTACTCATAAAACATTTTAAGCTTTTTTATATTTTTTTTAATAAAAGTATGTATCTTTAAATAAAAACAAACAATATAAGGCAAAGTTTTGTTGATTTAAATTTGTAGTTTTCTCTTGGCCGGACAGCCCCCTTGTGCGGACACATTTCAACGGTCCCTTCGGTGTCCGCTCACGGGAGATTCCACTGTATACTGTAAAAGTTTATAAAGATCGGTTCGTAATTTCAACAAGCAAATATCTGGTTGTGTTTGTACTAAACAGTTAACTTTACCCAACCGGTAAAACTAGTTTGGCAACTTCAACTTCGATGGTGTAAAATACACTTCACTTAAACCAGTAGGTTTAAAATTCGTTACACCATAGATATCATTCTATACACAGCCAGAAATCTATTTGTAGAAATTACGAGCATTAAGTCCTTATGACACTACATTTTTTATTCATTGAATTGATAGAAAGAAACAGTGAATGTTTGAAAGAGCAAAATATAAAAAATGTAAACAAAATTTTTTTTTCAGTTTTTCTTTTTTTATGATTTTGTTTATTTTATTAAATGTTGTTAACTTTTTGTTTTTGAGAAACATAAAAACAAAGAAAAAGCGGTAAGTCGCTGAATTTGTCTATAAACCGCTGATTGAGCCACACTTTTAATATTTCAAGCTTGATACAATGTTCACACGGACACCAATATTCGTGTTTCGCGCCCCAAACATGATCGAAACAACATGTTTTGCAAATTGAAATTCAAAATTTTGAGAGCGAAACAGGTCGTTTCATATTGAAACATGCTGTGAAACAGGAAAAATGTACTATCATCTCCAATTTCGATAACAATTATCGTTAGTTTACCTGACTAGCTCTCAAAATAAATAAAAAAAATTAAAAAACAAAATAAAACTTGATATTAAATAAAATAAAGTGATAATTATAAAAAAATATTATTAACAAAAGTATTAAATAATATATTTTTACTTTTTACATACATTTAATGTGTTTTGAATCAAATAACACAAACAACACAAAAAAAAATGTCAAAATGAAACAAGAATGAATCGTATGAACTAGAGCTGCAAAACTATCGAAAGTTAGCCCAATCGATAGTTTCGATAGTTAGCTTAAAAACTATCGATACTATCGATAGTATCGAAAAGTTTCTATGTGCCACTTCTGTGGACACGGTAGTCAATGAAGGTGGTACAAAAAAAGGCGAATTGACTAGAAGATGAGGTCAACTCTACAACTACAATGCTTCTGTGGTCGGGTTGTCAAAAATATTGCTAGTAACAAAATAGGTTTGTTTACATAAAAAACTAGTTTGTATACAAACTTTGACAAGTCGATCACCGAAAAAAAAACACCATATGTAGACTTGACCCCACCTTCTACTCAATTCGCCTTGGTACAAAATTAAAAAGTTTTAAAATTTAAGACCAGCATATTCACTTTACATTTTAGTGTCATCTATAGTTTATAATTAATATAAACTTTATATAGATATAGAGACGGTTAATTGTCATCAGGGTTGTCAGTTTTTTTCACCTTCGACGTCAAAAAATTTAACTTAAGTCTAGAAATTTTTTTTTTTTTTTTATTGAATCTTCATATTTTAAATATGAACTAACAATAATTAATCAAATCTTAACCTAATACGTTATTTTATGTCCTGCCAGTGCCAGACAAAAATTTTCTTCATCACGGGTTCTGTTCACTTATATAGGTGTTTATCGCTCATCTAATTGGGTAAGTGCTGCAGTGTCTCTTCTTCTTAAGCGAGTGTGGCCGCCATGGTTTAAAATATTTCGAGCTAGTGGATTTGGGTGTTGTTCAAGCCTTTTTAAATATTTTACTGCATATTTTGTAATCATAGTTTTTACTAAAGGAACATTGAGATCCTTGTGAATATTTGAGTTTTTAACATACCAAGGGGCAGCTGTGATTATTCGAAGAAGTTTATTTTGGCGCCTTTGAATTTTTTCGATATTAGAGGCCGAGGCAGTGCCCCATAGTTGAATACCGTAGCACCAGATTGGCTTTAAGATGGAGTTGTAAAGTAAAAGTTTGAAGTCGAGACTTAGGACAGAGTTTCTTCCAATAAGCCAATGAATTTGGATGGCTTTTAGTTTCATTTGAGATAATTTTGCCTCTATATGGCTTTTCCACGTTAAACGGCGATCTAGATGAATACCGAGGTATTTTACATGCGAATTTTGAGGCACTAAATGATTATTGATTTTAATAGGGGGGCATGTTTCCCGACGCAAGGTAAATGTTACATGTACGCATTTTTGCTCATTGACCTTTATCCTCCATTGCTTCAGCCACAGTTCGAGTTGAAATATATGATCCTGTAGGTATCGAGATGCTTCTTGACTGTTTTCGTGCACGCTTAGAAAAGCTGTGTCATCAGCAAATGTTGAAGTTTGGGTGTAGTTGTTTATTGGCATATCCGAAGTATATATTAAGTATAAAAGTGGGCCTAGGATGCTTCCCTGAGGGACTCCAGCTTCAATTGGTTGAGGAGAGCTTAAATAATCACCTTCTTTAATAATAAACTTTCGACCGACTAAGTAGCTTTCTAACAGCTTGTGTGTGTTTACTGGTAAGTTTAGCTTCAATTTATGTAATAAGCCTTCATGCCAGACTTTGTCAAAAGCTTGAGAAACATCGATGAAGAGAGCGGAACAATATTTTCTTTCTTCAAAGGCTTTTCTTATTGCGTTTACTATACGATGGGTTTGCTCAATTGTGCTGTGTTCTCTTCTAAAGCCGAATTGGTGGTTAGGAATACATCTGTTTTCATTTAGAATTGGGGTTAATTTTGACGCTAACAGCTTCTCAAACAGCTTTGATATATTTGAAAGTAAACTTATAGGCCTATATGACTCAACTTTTGTGTGATCCTTTCCTGGTTTAGGTATCATGATGACTAAGGAAACCTTCCACTTTTGAGGATAGTATTCCAGGCGTAAAATAGCATTAAAAATTAAAAGAATAATTCTCCTTGCTATGCTGGGTAGCTCCAAAAGCATTTTGTTGCTGATCTTATCAAAACCAGGAGCCTTCTTGGGGTTTAAATCACAAATAGCCTTTTCGATTTCTCTTATCTCAAATCTTAGGGGAACAGCTACTCTAGCAGCAACAGGTGGTAACTCGACCGCCATATCGTGAGATATGTTAGGGGTAAATACGTGTTTTAAATGATTAACAAACAGATTTCCTTTTTCAACATCATTTCTTGCCCAACTTCCATTCAAGTTTCTTAATGGCGGATTAGCGACAACTGGCCTTTTGAGATTTCTAGCTGCACGCCATAATGAGTAGTCTGATTGTGGAGTTGCATAAAGTTCCTAAAGATATTTTTCCAGAGAAGCCGTTTTCTGAGTCTGCAGTAACTTTCTCAGCCTTTTTGTACAGTCTTTTAGTAAGTTCTTAAGTTGAGGGGATCTGTGCAATTGCCACTCTCTACGAGCTCTCCTTTTTTCAGACAAGAGACGCTCGACATCTGAGGAATATATTTTATTATTTTTGGTTTTTTTGGGGGCAATGCTGGAATGTTGAACAGCTAGTTTTAGAAAACTGTCAAAATTGACAATAGAGCGATCTATATACTCCGGTGTGCTAAGCGGAATATTTTCTGTGCAATGGGTACTGAGATATTTTTTATATTTTATCCAATTTATATGTGTAGCTGACGTCGCTAAGTGACCAGAGGGAGATTCAATTCTATTTGTGTTTTTTATAGTAACAATTGTAGGTGTGTGATCAGAGGATAATTCTATGGAAGCTTCAACGTAAATCGTTTCTGTGGGGATGTTTTTAACCACGCCAAAATCGATGACATCTGGAATTTTTTGCGGATCAGCAGGCCAATATGTTGGTTGGCCGCTCGCGACAACATTTAAATTCATTTTAGAGATTGTATTAAACAAAACACGACCCTTTGGTGTTATAAGTCGTGACCCCCAGAAGGTATGTTTTGCGTTGTAATCGCCAGCAGCCAGGAAACAGGGCCCCAGTGACTTATAATATTTGTAATATTGGCTTTCTGATATTGAAAACCTAGGTGGTGAATATAAAGATGAAATTACTATGTTTCGATTTATCTCTTCAACACAAATGTTCGTTGCTTGGAGATAATCTTCACGATGATCACACATTGGGTAGTGTTTAATTCGGTTTTTTATTAATATAGCAGAACCTCCACAAGCTCTATCTCGAGGGTCCTTGGTATCATATAGAGTATAACCATTAATTTTAAACGTATTTCTTGAGGTCAAATGAGTTTCAGAAACCATCATGACATCAATTTGTTTATTTTTAAGAAAGTATTCTAATTCATTTTTATGTTGGCGGATGCCGTTTGCGTTCCAAAAACAAATTTTTAAACAGTTCATGGCTTGTTAAGTACAGCTTGCAATAACATCGATTGCATTCTAAGAATTTCCTGCATCATATTACCCATTGTGTTTGTAAAATTATTTACTGTTTGCACTAATGTTTCCATTGTTTTTTCTAGCCGACTTAGATTAGAAACTGGAGTTTCGGCATTACTTGTCGAAGCGCCTTGCATTGGTACATTGTTTGATTTTAAGACGTTGGCATAAGAGATTCTATCACTACTAGGCTGGGGGGCCTGAAGGTCATTACTGTTTACTTGATTTGTTACCTGAGGAGGATTAGTTTTCGGTCCAACCGACTGCTTGACGATAGTATATACAGGGCATCCTCTATAATTGGCAGTGTGATTGCCACCACAGTTGCTGCATTTTTTTACGTTGGGGTCGGTTTTAGACTTGTCGCAAAGAACTGTACCATGTAATTCGCCACATACTACGCAAACAGGGGGTAAGTAGCAGTATGCCTTAGTATGGCCAAATTCTTGGCAGTTCAGACATTGAACGGGACCACCTCTTTTATGCGGCTCCTCTATAGTAACTTTTCTGTACAGAATATATTTTAAGTTATAGATGGGATGCGTTTCATTTTTTTTAAGTTTAACGTCGCCGGGTTCAAACTCCACTCGAAAAAGTGGTTGGGGAATTTTTTCTCTATTTTTAATGTTTAATACATGTTTTACCTTGAAGCCTTTTTCTTCAAGGAATGTTTTTACCTCTTCTGGGTCCACACATGAGTCAATACCCTTAATCACTACCTGAAGACCTTTACTGCTTTTCAGTTGGTATGTATAAAAATTTTTTTTGAGTGCCTCAAAGTTGCTTACAATTTTTCGAAAATCATTCTCATGATTGATTTGTATTTTTGTTTCGTTTATACTGCCACGCTTGATAGCAGCTACGTAAAACGAATTTTCACCTATAACCGATATTAAACTCTTTATGAGCTCATTAGAATTTTGATCCCTCAGATATATCGGGGGAGGCTTGGACGATTTTATGACGTTTTGTGCTTCAGAGGATTCATCCTCCAGAATTGCAAAACGATTTTGAGAATTTATTTTATCAAAAGATGGTACTTTTGAGGCCGAAGCAACTGCTGCAGAGGTAGGGCTGCGTCCCCGTTTAAGCACTGTTATGTACCTGTCCATACCAACTTGTACTGTAGGCTTTTGAGAAGTTTTTTCTTGAGTTATTGAGTTGTCCATAGCGGCTGTTTTGGGGTTAATTGTTTCATCACTTATTAAAGTTTTTTTTTGCTCTGTGGCAACGCTTGCAGTTAATAAATTTGTTATTGTATTACGATCGACCGTATTTTTAAACAAAGAGGGTGAGAGGGAACGCGTTCGAGTAATAGGTTTAGCCGTTAAATAATTGCTATCATCGATTCTTTTTTCTACGTTTGTTTCGTCAACACTCAATGTAACATATGCATTTCTTTCGGTATGTTTTATTGTTTTTGCATTATATGCATTCATAAGAGTTTTTTTTATATATTACTGTTTGTTTAATTGTGCTCTTCTTTTTATTTGTTGTTTAAAAAACCCCGAGAATAAAAAAAAGAATAAAGAAAACAAGAAATGTTTTTGCTTAAAATGTATGTATGTATATGTATGTGTGTACATACATATATTTTTGTTAATTGTAATTTTTAATATTTGTATTAAAAATTTTATGTTCACTTATTAAAAATTATTTTAACCCTAGCTCTGGCACTATTTACATATGTAAATATCTGAGTTTTTAAAACGCAATAACTTTCATATTTTTCATCCGATCTTGAATTTTTTTGGACTTAGTGACTAATTTCTTATGTTTCGTGGAAAAATAAAAAAAAAGTTAATTTTAGATCCATTTTTAGCCATTTTATGGAAATTTCTTTCTAATTCAATTTATTTTATTCTATTTCTACAGAGAAAGACAAACAGTAAACGAAAACGAGATAATTATGCTTTTAGGCATTGTCACAGGTATCTTTGTTGCAAATTTGAATTCAGCATTTGAAAAATTTCAGAAATTGGTTCTGCTTTATCTGTTAGAGATCATTCTTTTCTCGCAATTTGCTGATCAAACCGAATAAATCTTGAAATATTTAAAAATCTCTTTGAAGAAATAGTTGCTCGATACAGTGGGAATGCTTTAATTTACCAAAGCACTTCTAGCCTTTCGCTGTTGGAATGATGAGACCCCATTGTAATAAGTATTCCAAAGTTTGCACTAAGCTCTTCCTGAGTAATATCCTCCCATACATATTTTCTACGAATCATTTTACCGCATCTTTTTAAAAATATTTTATAGCGAAAACCTACCTACCTTGTATTTTGACTCGCCGCTCTGGACTTTTCTTAATTTTCATATACAGCCTTGCCTTTTCTATTGGTGTTACGATAAATAATTGACAATATTGTTGGGTGCATTAGAGCAAAAAAGGTTTCACTGATGCACAAGTTCCTAGTGTTTGGATTGGGACCGACAAAACGGCTTTCGCGAAAAATATTTTGTTGTCGTATACGCTGCAGCTGTGGAACAGTTTTGTTCCACTTTGTTCCATCCATTGCAAGAAAAAAAGTTTTATCCTCACAAGGGCAAGCTTCCGCTAGGTCATGCCCCTCTTCACTTACAGAAACTTCTACCTCATCATTATTGTCTATGCAAAAGTCATTGTCTGAGTCACCTGCATGCCCTATTTCTACTGGACATGCTGAGACTTCAATCACAGAGTCATCAGCATTCTCTGGGGAATAAGATATTGTAATATCAGATTCAGCATTAAGAGAACTAGGGAGTGAATCTTCTTTTGTTTCTTCCTCTTCGGACTCAATGTTCTCAATGAGATTTTCAAAATATCTCATTTGCTTATCCAAAGAAAGCCTAAAACAATAAACTCAGTCTTTAACAATTTCATATGCGTAAATATGTACAATATTCTTACCTAGCCACAGAAGCTTAACTCAAAATTTTAATTTTATTATTATTACTTTCCATTTTAACCGAACACGTCAACCAAGAGCTGTTATCAACTAAGCAATTAAATTGTACACAGTACAGAAGCACGAAAATATACAGAAAATCAAAACATTATGCATAGAAACAGACGCGGGTCCAGCTTTATCGTTTGGGGGGAACTTGTATGTATAATCCTAAAATTGTGTTCTTTTAAATGTTGTTTTTTGAATTCCAAATTAAAAAGAGTTGGGGGAATGTCCCATTTAACACCCCCCCCCCCCTGTATCCGCGCCTGATAGAACAACAGAGTTTTGGTCGTAGGGGCACACATTTTAATAAAATAAATTAAATAGTTTGCAAACGAAAAGAAAGTAAACATATTTACAAATGTAAATAGTGCCAGAATTCGTAGAAAAAAATTGGTGCCAGAGCTAGGGTTAAAGCGTCTATTCATTCGCTGATCTTATATTATTTAAAAAAGATAATAATATTATTATATCATAAATATACACTTATTTATGTTAAAAAAAAACCGTAAGCCGAGTTAAAAAAACACGTCTGCATTCAACGAGCACGCAAGCAGAATTCTCCCAAATGACCTCTCATAATTTAATGAAATTTTAATGATGGATAGATTCCTACTTATATGGGCACACTAGCAATACATTTAAAAAAAAAAATAGGACCACGACGGGAGTTGGGGGAAATTTCTGCCTTTCCGACACTATCGAACTATTCGAATGAAATTTAAAACATAGATAGAATCCTAATTATATGGATACATTAGCAATGCATTTAAAAAAAGGATCACGAGGGGAGTTAGGGGGGGATTTCTGCCTCTCCGAAACTTTCAAACAGATTCTTATGACATAAAAAACATAGATAGATTCCTAATTAAGGAGCATATAGACGACATGTTTTTGTCATCTGACATGTCAAATTTTCAAGTCACATGTAATTGTGCATGTCTGTCAAAATCGCTGTTTTACATAAGCTTTATAATATTCGGTCACAAACGTACATGTAATTTGCTTCTGACATTGTCTCTGTTTTTTTCGCATTGTTATTGCAGAAACCAAAGTAGTGCTCGGTTTCAAAATAACTTGCTGCCGCCATGAAAAGTTTTATTTGCGCCGTAAAATAGTTCAGCCATCTTAACATTTTTTTCTTTTAATTCAAAGATACCAATTTAGGATTTTATAATAAAACGGTTTTTATATATATTGTTACGAAAGTAACTTTAATTAAGAATTAGTTGTAATTATTAGTTAAGAATTAGTTGAATTTATTAGTTATCTTGTATTTATTAGTTAACTTGTATTCATAAGTAATTTTATTAGTTTACATCGTTTTTGTTATAATTTAGTACACTTCAATCCCAATGTGCAGAAAGCCCTAGAAATGACCGTTAAAAAAGCTTCTTCAGTATAAGAGGTAAAATTATGTAAACATAAGTGCTACCATAAATCAAATTAAAGTGTGGTGAATAAAAAAAAGCCTCGAACCTTCGAAAAACATTTCGAATATTCTAGACAACCAAATTGCAGTATAAATACTAGCGGCGAGTAGCAGAACAAGATCATTCTTAGTTCAGACTTTGTCAATAACGCATAACGCTGAGAAAATTATAGTTGGTTGTGAATAAAAGCTATAAATTACGGTTGTTAAAAAGACTTAGTACTAAATAGAGTTGAATAAATTGTAAATAGTGTTTAAAGTGTTTGTGTTTTATTTATTTTATTAAAGTTGCAATAAAGAACTCGAAACGGTTTATTATAAAGGAAATAAACCAAAACGTTATTGAAAGGCAGTAACGTAACAATATATTCACATAAATTCTATTCAATGGTAAGATGATCAAACATATCTCGGTATTGTATTGACATAGCTTTCTGATGTCAGATGGTTTGTCAGAAGAAAATAGAGCACGCTCTAATTGAAATTTTGTCAGATGACTTTGCGTCTGACTTTTACAGAAGCAAAGTTAAAAAGGTAACACACGACATGTATGTGTTTTGCAGTGGAAAATTTGACATGTCAGATGACAAAAACATGTCGTGTACGGTCGCCTTAACACAATTGCACAAAGTCAAATGACAGACATTTTTATGCTTTTGCATTCAAGTAGTCATTGCCCACTCGATGAGACAAAGACGAATGTAAATTGGTATGATAACGAGTCGCTTTGTTGGTACGATTGTTGTAGGCATAAGCAGCGCTGCCGTTTTGGTTACTTTTAACCAAAATTGGTTACTTTTTTTTCCAATGTGTACTTGTGTACTTTTTTTCTATTTTGGTTACTTTTTTTCAACACAAAAATAACCAATTTTTGGTTTAGGGACAAGCTTACGCTTTTTTTTAATTAAGAAATGTTTATGGTATTGGTGCTTCCTATACTGTTTCTATCTACTTAAAAATGATTATTAGACTCCCATACTTGGTATGCGAGAATGTGATCCATCATACCATCAAACTCGTGTAATAGCGAAAAATTCGTTTATGTCAGTT
Source organism: Pollenia griseotomentosa (assembly GCA_963931875.1). Classification (NCBI taxonomy): domain Eukaryota; kingdom Metazoa; phylum Arthropoda; class Insecta; order Diptera; family Polleniidae; genus Pollenia; species Pollenia griseotomentosa. The sequence continues at coordinate 65,240,544 of OZ007562.1, forward strand.
TGATATGTTAAAAATTCAAAATTTTTGATTTTTTTGTATGCCATCGTACTCGTGTAATAGCAATTCTGTCATACTCAGTAAAAACTTAATTTGAACTTTGCAAGCAAAGGGTAACGATGACTTAGTTAGAGCTCGCATTTTTAAACGGTTTTATTTAGAAATATGATCTAAATTTTCAAACTTAAATAAAACACGTAATAATTGACACAAAGTTTTATTAAGAGCAATAAACGATAGAATGCAAATGCGGATCTTATTTTATAAAGAGTATGTCATCCAGATGTCTTCCGACGAGTTGAACACACTATTCAAAACGGAGCCTTGTTTTTCGAGAATTATCAAAAAAATTATCTCATGCTATAAGGCACACCCTGCGGCAATGCTGCGGATGTTTCAAACGAGGGTGGCGAGTTCTTGGAGACCAGTAACGGCAGTTTTGCTTGTTGACGTGGCCGTTGAAGTGAAAATGATTCTCGCCGCTCCAAGAAAGGGATTTACAGTACGAAAACGCTCCAACATCGTTTCACAAAAATTATTGCGTAAATCAAAGTCACTTTCTTTCAGTTCTTGAACGATTTAAATTTTAAAAGGATGGAACTTCAGATCCTTTTTTAAAATTTCATGAATAATCGCTCTTGGAAGTCCCAGTGAGGCCGCACTTTTCCGTATTAAAAGTCGCGGATTTTCACGTATAGTGCTTTCAAACAGTTCAATGTTTTCGGGAGTGCTTAAAGATCGACGGGGCTCTGCAAGAGGGACATTCATAGCCGCAGCAGTTGGGCGGAATCTCTGCGCCCACGAACGTATTAGATTTACACTCGGCTTATCACGTGTTCGCCGAATACCGAACTTTGAACAAAATTGTCGACTAGCAATTACTCTTAAAAAATGTGTCCACAGCGAACGCGCGATGCTCACTCGACCACAATCGGTAATTCCAACGGCGCCACCCTCCCTCCGCACCGTTTATTACTTTTTGAAATATTCGTATTTAAAAATATAAATTTAATGCTTCATAAGTCTAAGTGAAATTATTTTCTAGGAAAAACGATTAGGTGAAATATCTTTCCAAATCCAGCCCGATTAATATGATTCTTACTATTTTCATTTAGCTAAAACCATCTATATATCTGTGCTCACAGGCAATAACAGTTGAAGTCAAGTTAGGAAAAATTTGACTTATAAAATGCTATAAAGATTGAAAGCTCTAGCTCAAAAAGTTTTTTAAATGGACGAAAATAAGTGATAACTTGGTATATGCGATGCCACGCCCACGAAAAATTATATAGCCTATTGTTTTTTCCAGACCATCGGTAACATAGTGTCAAAATTTTTTGATAATCGGCTTAGCGGCTTAGGCGTATTTAATACAAAATAATTTTGGTTACCTTTTTTCGCTTATGGTTACTTTTTGATTTGATTTTGGTTACAAATTTTTTTAGGTCGTGGCAAAACTGGGCATAAGTTCAAAAAAACTAGTTATTGTGTCCAATTTGTTTTTGTGTTTACCCTGCAAATAATATTGGACCACCGGATTTGGATCAAATCGACTACTTATTGGACTAGTCCGATGTAATGCAAGCATGGACCATGTCATTGTTAAAAAGTGTTTGTAGTGAGACGACATGTCTTCGTTTTTTAACGACATGTGTTCATTTTTAATCGACTTCAAAACAAATACTCTTGAGTATATCATATAGTAGTTTTAATACTACTCCTTTGTAATACAAAGCTGGGTTATATGGTCCTGCCCTAGGGCATCGTAATGTTAAATACACCATGTTTTTCCATACGTTTGGGTTACTTTTGGACTAGTCCTAGTCCCTTGTGGGCTAAATTTTACATGCGTGTTTGGACTAGTCCTATAATTTGCAGGGTCATTTTTAAAAGCGAAACAAGCAACAATACTTTTTAAGAAATGATAAAAAATAAAAACAGTCTTCTTGTTTCTATGGAAATTGTTTGCTCCTATGTGCGTTTAGTTTCATTTAATTTTTTTTTCTTTCGAATCCAGCATATGAAAAACCTTTAATACGTACTACATACAGAGAAACTGCGGAATAGGCATCAGAGCAATGATTTTTGTGTATTTTTCTTTGTATGTTTTTTTACCAAAGCAATAATTGACGAACGAAGCTAAACATGGTATGAATGGCAAAGCCAATACGCTGTGCATGACTTGAATGAATTTTAAAACAACGCCAATGTGTGTGGCTGAGAAAGTTTGATTGCATGAACACAAATAAGTGTATTTGATGTTGTTCACTAAATCCGAATTTTTTGCAATCGCACAAAGCCGTTCTCTGGTGAAGATCCGAATATTGTTATAAAAATGATTTTAATCCGAATTATTGCATACTGTGTATATATTTCAATACATATTTGAAAAAATTATAGCTTGTGAAAAAGAAAATGGCTGAAAATCTGAGAAAGATTTAACTTTATTCCAAATTTGGATAATTGTATTTCTTTAAATTGCTACATGGACACGCATAGTAATTTCTTAAAAATCAAATTAACCTGGGGTTTACACGTGAAAGTACTTTCGTGCAAGTAGACTATAGGTATTATCAACGAAAAATTTAAGAAACAGCCGATTGGCTGAAAGTACAAAAATTATGTGTGTGTTAGTAAAAAAGTGTGAGTGTATTGCAACTTTCAAGAAATTTACTTTCATGTGTAAATGCTAGGTAAGGAATTCTACAAAGAATTCGATACTATCGATAGTTTGTCAACAAACTATCGGAAATATCGAATGTTGCGACTATCGATAGTTTGCCAGCTCTACTTCAGCAACAATTTCTATGAAATTGTTTCTGAAGTTTAAAATATTACATTTAGTTTTGAATGAAAATTTTAACAAAATGGTCCAACAAATAATAATAAATGCATAATATTGTTGTGGGTAAAATTTGCAAATGTGTGTGGTTGCGAAAAAAAATTGTCGCTCTATTATGAACACCAAGTGAAAATGTTTCTATGATTGTGAACGAAGATTAACATAATTTTAATATGTACTATGTAAATTAGAACACAATTCTGTGGCAATAAGGAAAAAGTGCTTAAGTCAATTTTTTAAGTTTTAAAGGTGATTTTTGAAAATTTACTTCTATTCTAATATAATCATCACTTATCTGCGGTTATTATACCCTCCACCACAATTAGTTGTGAAGAGGGTATACTAAGTTTGTCATTCCGTGTGAAACTTTTTTATTATTAATCTTAGACCCCATAAAGTATATATATTCTGGCTCCTTGAGTAATTCTAAGTCGAGTTTGCCATGTCCGTCTGTCCGTCTGTCCGTCTGTTGAAAACACGCTCACTTTCGAAAAACTCAAAAAAGAAATGAACAAACTTGGTGTCAAATTGCTTTTAGTTATTCTAAGCAGTTTGGTATTGAAATTAAGCAAAATCGGTTCAGTAGGACCTGAGCTATGAATCAAAATGTGGAACCACCACCTAAAAAAATTTATAATTTGGTTACAAAAACTAACATAAATGGTGGAAAAATGCACGGCATCATATAAAATATTGGAAAAATTTGTTTTATTCGACTGGAAGTGACGTCAAAATTACGCTATGCCCCATATAAGACCAACTCCCGGAAAAGAGTTGTGTACGCCTAAAACCGTAAAAACTAACGCTATCAAAATTTAGTACTTCACAGTTTTATAGGATAAGAAAAGACACTGTAAAACTCCGTGAAGATCGGTCCATAATTTACCCAAGATCAAGATTGTCGGTCAATAATTTAATATAGGTCTAAGCCGCAAACAATTTTAATGCTGATGTCTGTTTTTATAAAGATAAATTAATAATAAATAGACACTATATAGATATCACTCCTGAAATATTGGAACTGTCGGTGGAGGGTATCAAAGATTCGGCACAGCCGAATATAGCACTCTAACTTGTTTTTTAAAGTTTTTGTTCCTAAACATTCCTTATTACAGATCGGAAGTAAACTTAAGTTTTTATTCCAAATATTATTAAGCCTTCAGTACACGGATTGTAAAAAGCCACATGCGCATGTGGTTCTGACATCATTTTGACGTCACTACAAAGCCACAATAGCAAGTACGTGATGTGTGATGACGACAAAATTACGTCAGAACCACAAACGAATGTGGCTTTTTACATTCCGTGTACTATAGGCTTTACACATTGAAAAAAGATATGTACGCAAGAAGTAATTTTGCTATAACTTTCTGAAAAGTCGTACAAAATAATTGAATTTTTACCCGTGTGTAATTTTGATTGTGAAGATCTCAAGGGTGCCATTGTTTCTATTTGTTGTTGCTTGTGTGCTTTTGAATATGAAGATCTAAAAAAAAACTAAAATTTAGGTTAAGTCAACTTAAGTACTTTTCCTTTTTCCCAAAGAACTAAAAAAGTTTATGCACTGCTTAAAACTTGCATCAAATGAGTTGCTAAAAATGTTTCGTTGACTACATCTAATCAACTTTGCAGTTACTTTTATAATTTTCAGATAGTATCGATAGTGATAAAAACTATTGATAGTCCGCCAAAAATAACACTATCGATACCATCGATTGTTTTGCAGCACTAGTATGAGCAGCATGTTTGGCAATCTAGTTTCAGATAGCGAAACGAGTGGTTTTTATTATCGTATGAACATAGAATGAAGTGTCAATTTTAGGTTGAACAATTCTACATTTTTTTGACATGACTTCATTTTTTATCGATAAATTTTTTTAAATTGTTGACAGTTTGCTATTTATCATTATACAGCTGAACTCTATGCACTTGGTAAATTTTTCTATTACAATATATTTGCACTGTTGACCAAAACTTGAACAATGCATTAGAAATGTAGTGTCATAAGGCGTTTAGGCGGTTATAAGGTACAAATAAACATACAAACCAAGTTGACCATGTCCTGAAGACAACGTCGACGACGCGTACAAGACCCATAGTAAATCCTTGACGGCATGTTGGCGACAGTACGTGCAAATCGTCGACGACTTTTTCGAACAAAGGGCACTTAATTCGTACACGACAATGTGAGGGGCATTATCATGCACATAGTCGTATAGTCATATGGGTAACAATGTTGTTAAAGTTGCCAATGGCGACTATATAAACGACTTTTTTCTCATAAAGTCGTTGTCAATGCTCGATTAGCGACATTACCTAAATTGTGGCGTTGATGACAGTATTGTGGACACTATCTACAATTTAGTCGCCAATAGGTAAGTGGCAATTAGGGATGTAACGAATACCGATATATTGGCGATACTTCAGATTTACCGATATATCCGGGATAAGGGGAACGGGTATGACCTTGAGGATAAATATACTAAAAGGTCAAGTAGGCATCCTGACAACTGCAGTATATTTTTGGCGGAGGTTCTAGGGATTTTGAAGGCCGTGGAATTGGTAAGAGGTAACATTGCTGGGGCTCGACGGTCACTATATATGTGGACAGGTCTTAGGGTCTTCATGGGCTGTGAAATCCAAACTAGGAGAGTATGTAGTGAGTGTATGTTAGGTACCTGGTCACTGCAACATCACCGCTAATGAAATGGCCGATGAGTTTGGGAGACTGGGCTCGAAAATAGGGGATACTGGCTGTGTGGAGACAGTCAGATCTCCAATAGGCTTTTGATTTATAAGAGAATGGGCTCTGAACTTAACATATAGAAATGTAGTCAGCAGGAACATTAATTTGTTTGTGCTTCGTGGCCCATCAATTCACGTATGTCCAATTTCACAATTGAAGCCAGTGCTGCAGTCTAACCCGACTATATGATACCCCACACCACATTAGAACCTATGTATCAAATTTTACGACCTGTACTTTGTGCACCAGGTTTACATGGACAGCCAGCCAGCCTGATGGACATCGTTAATTCCAATCAAAAAGTGATTCTGCACACATGCATAGTACCCTCTCCACTATTGTGGTGTGGATATAAATATTTTATTGTTATCGTTAAAATATTTTCCTAATTGATAAAATCGAATTAAAGGTTGCTAAATGTAACCTATTTCTCAATTTACTTTTAATGATGTTTACTTGGCAAATACCTTCTCTATTTCAGCATTAGACCATGGAAGTGAGATAAACTTTATAGTAAATTTGGAAATTTCTAAAAGTTTTTTGTTGCCTCCTGCATCTCTGTATTGAAATACTTCCGACCAGAAACAGTGTTGTTTGTGGTGGTCCATTTAATAAATTTAAAATTGGAATACTGTTCCTGTATTTTGAAAGATATTTGTAAAAGTTGTGGTTTAAATTAAATGCGTTTTAATTGGTAAAAATGTTTATTATACTTTTTTAAATTTTTATAAAAAACAAGTAAGAAAGTATAGTCGGTCAAGCCCGACCAAATGATACCCTACAACACAGTATTTAAAAACACATCATGCTTATGTGTCCATATAAATATGGATTTATCTATGTTTATAAACTTCATGTTTAAATTTCATTAAAATCGGTTTGAGAGGCATAAATTGCCCCTATCTCCCCTTGTGGTCCTATTTTTTTTTTAAACTGTATATCTTATGTGTCCATATAGATATGGATCTATCTATGTTTTAAATTTCATTAAAATCGGTTTGAAAGTTTCTGAGAGGAAGAAATTTCCCCCTATCTTCCCTCGTGGTCCTACGATTCGGCCCATTTTCAATAACCTTGGTCCTTGTGCGAACAAGAACGTATGTCCCAAATTTTTTCAAATTATCTCCAAAATTGCGACTTGTACTTTGCGCACAAGGTTACAATGAAGCAAAATATCAAGAGATTTTAATTTTAAATTACATAAAAATTTACAGTTTTTAATTTTTTTTTTAGCAGAGAACAACGTAAGCGACCATCGCATGCATTTTGTCGTCAAAGTGGATTGAAACACGGATAATGCATGCAATGGTCGCTTACGTTGTCCTCAATAATGTGTTATTCAAGACAAATTTAAAAAAAATTCTACAAAAAAGACGTAAATACGATTTCAAACACGACAAAATACACTACGTAACAATTTTTTGACCAAATGCATTTGAAACGTAATCCTTATGTAAAATTTTCCGCTGAATACGAATATGAAGTCAGAATTGTCAAAAGTAGAACAGTTTTTGATATATTCCAAAATAACCGTTATTTGTGTTTTTAAAAAAGATGATGTGACTGATATGCAAATATCCAAAAAATAAAATTTTAGCCTATTTCAATACGAACATTTTGTGCCCAATAGGATCCAGATCAGTGCAAAAATGACAAAGTTACAGATGGTTAATTGAATTAACCCACAACAAATAAATATACAAAGCTAAATTTTTAGTAACAATAAATATTAAAAGTAGCTTGAAAGTTTTAAAATTCTATGTGGTTTAATTTACTAAATCTTCTGTAGCTTTGTCATTTTTGTACCAATTTATGTATTGTTGGGCGCAAAATGTTCATATTAAAATAATCTAACGTTTTTAAATGATTGGTTTAAAAAAAATAACTTTAAAAGAGCAAAATTTAACAAAATCATTAAATTTTCAATGAAGCTTGAACTTTTGTCCCCTGTAACTCTGTCATTTCTTGACCAATCTTAACAAGCAATCCACGGTTATTTTAGAAATTTTATAACCTTTTACTAAAAAAAAAGAAATACATAATTCGTTTAAAATTTTTTAAGATATTTCCATTTCAGTCACATCATCTTATTTAAAAACACAAATAACGGTTATTTTGGAATATCTGAAAAACTGTTCTACTTTTGACAATTCTGAGTTCATATTCGGATTCAGCGGAAAAATTTACATAAAGATTAGCTGTCAGATTTATTTGGTCACGACTTTGTTGAAATTTTGTCACGTAGTGATATCAATGCATCAATGTTATATAGGCGACAAATTCAAAAATGTCCCGAAGACATCGTTGACGACATTTGCGTATATGATCATTTTGCAACTGGGTACATTAATTTTTATATACATACTATATAGAAGATATTAGGATATATTGGGTATGATGATTATTATTCGGATACCGATCTTAAATCTTTTAGGGACGTCTTAACCTATAATTTATATAACAGCAAGTGAACCTAAGCCGGGAGAAACCTTAACGTTGCAAATCAGCTGCTTCATTTTGTTGTATGTAAAGCAATTAGAACGATTATAGACAGCAGTAGGATGATACGTCTCAATCTGTAAGAAATAGATTGGTGTTACTTTCTTACGGTAAGATTAAGTTACTGTTACTCCCCGCTAACTGAGCCTTTAAAGTAAGAGTTCCTATTATAAGATCAAATACCCTATTAAAATAAATTTTTGCATTCGTGCTAATGAAAAATAATATATTAAATTTGATTAGTATTATTATTTAATTAATTAATTAAGGTTTTTTTCTTGAAGAAAAACCCTGAAGAAGGCACACAACGGAGTGCCGAAATATTGGATTAAATAAAATTAATATTTTTTATAAAAAAAGAGACCTAAAGCTTAATTAAATAATAATACTTATCAAATTTTGTAAAGGTCGAATAAGAGCCAATTTAAATATATTAAATTAATTAACAAAAAAAATTTTCCTTTTGCATGTTTTGTACAAAGTTCCAAACACAAACTTAATTCTCTAGAATCTAATAAAAGCTGTAACCTTCAGCAGGCTTCAAATTCAATCAATGGGTTCGCAAGAAAATATTTACATCAATTGGTGTAAAAAAACATTCAACAAGTGTTTGAATGATTTTGAAAAATTAACCCAACACTCAACAATTGAATGCGGAGTTGTGTCTTCTGGAAATAAACATGTATACTGGGCATTCAACCATCTTGATACAAATGTAGTGTATTTTCTTTACAAAGAAGTGCAAATCGATTTACGAAAGAATTATTTCATCTTTGCATAAGAACAAATGCATCTGTGTCCGGTGAATATGAAGAATTCCTTTTGAGGTTGTTATGGGTCAGGCAACTTTCATGATTAATGTTAAAATTATGCATGTTTAAATAAAAGTGATCGACAAAGGGAAATTAATGATACGATTGTGTTAACAATTGAAATGATTTTGTTTTGAATATGGATACAAAAAAGAGACTGCAAATGTAATAAAACAAATATTTTCATTTCATTCAAACATACATACATATGTTCATTTATCTCCCATTAAACAGATCCTTAAAAGCATAAGTTTTCCACTCGTCATTTCTTAAAGAGTTAAGATAAATTAAAATATCAAAAACGAAATTGTGGTTTAATGATCTGCCTTAAAATGCGCAGCCCTACATACATAAAGATATCATTTTAATCGTTTTACAATACAAAAGCAACGTGTGATCAGTCATTCTGAATCATAAAACACAATTAATATTGCTCACAAACACATTCAACATGTTACACATCCGTACATGTTTACCATCCCAGTTAACCAGATTGCCGTTGACGACATTGTCGTCGATGATGCACGATTTGTCCACTATCCTTTAGGTTTTCTAGAAGATAGTTCAAAAAAATTGTTGTGTACGACAGTACGAGCGACAACGCCTTGTTTGGTGTGCTCTATTAAACTTTATGAAGGACAGCATGAGCGACATTGTCTTCCTAGTTGTGTACATTAACATCTATGTGGGACAGTATCATTGTCTTGTCAAACACTATGTTGGACAGCATAACCGTCATTGTTTTATAAGATGGCTTCCATTAAAATCTAATGGGACAGTATAACCGATATTGTCTTATATGTTTGTCCTGTATAAAAAGTTATTGACGACAGTATTAAAGATTTTCAATCACTTGCTTTGATTTCTTAAAATTCTTACATTATTTTCTTTTAACTGTTGACTTAAATACCTACATACATATAACTCACGAAGTATACGTACCAGGTAAACTGAAAAAATGCTGGTGAAGGTATTCAAAGGCTGGGAAAAAAATTGTATGCAGTTTCTACTTTACTGTCAATTCAAGGATTGCTTATTCTCTAACATAAACAAACATATGTATAATAATATTTGTCATGAAATACAAAATAGACGACGTTGTCATGCAAGGAGTCGTTGACGACAAAGTAGGGGACGTTGTCTTCTATGTAATCTTTCGATCGAATGAACGACAAGAAGAACGAAACTGTCTTTCTTTGTGTCGTGCATGAGTTTCGCGACACTTGTTCGAAAATGTTGTTGACGATTTGTTTTGGCTTTCACTCACATGTCGTGCATCTGTCTTCGTAAATGTCTTAACGTAGATGTCTTGACGTGGCCAACTAGGATAATATAGCTTTGCCTTATATGTTAACTAATGTACGATTAAGATTATTTCGCAAGATAAAAAGCAGATACTGAAAAGATGTCATGCCTTTTTGCGTCTGTAAACACTTCTCAACTTGAAAAATATCACATCATTCATAATATGCTAGCAGATTTAAATACAACCACACAAAAATTGAAGACCCATGTGAAGACACAAATAAAAAAGAAAATATTTTTATTATAACAAAATCATGCCTTCCCATTACAATCAATAAAGTATAATCTCGGTATACTTATATGTAGATTATAGATCGACGTTAAAAATGGAAATGCTACAAAGAGGAAAAATTAACTTGAATAAAACTCATTTGAAGCAATTTAAAATAAGTTGGCTCATTAGACGAAATTCTTTTAACGAGCCAAGATTTTTAAATTTGATAACTTGGAAAATGCAAGTCAAACTCCACGTCCGTTTTTTGTAACGTTACGCCAGCGCATATTTTGTTATATCTTTAAATTCTTATCATCGATTATTGTAAATTTTTTTCTGAATTACTTTGCTAATACAAAAACCCTTTTTTACAAATTTGACTTCCTTTTTTACATTTTGTTGTACAAATATCATGTCACGGCAAAATGGAAATGCCCATATGAAGATTCAATAAACAAACATTATTCGGCTTGACCGAATCTTATATATCTTTCACCATTGTACTGAAAATTCAATCCTTTCGATTTTTGGATGCCCAAAAATTTTATTTTTTAAAATTAATATTATTAAAAAAAAATTCTAGTATTCTACTTAGGTAGTTTGAGGTGAAAGTGAAAAACAAAGTTCAAAGGTTAAAAGAAGACTTCGAAAATTTAAGCTTTATAGCCTTTTACACTGATCAACATCTACCATCAATTTGCAAAAATTTTAGCAACTTTTCATAAGAAATACATAGCGCTTAATAGCCTTTTCACCCTTTAACATTTAACATCAATTTGCGAAGATGTTGTAATTTTGCCATAAGAAACACATATGGCTAAAAATCAAAATTTTTCAACATCTTTACAGAATGTTACTATCTCATTTTGTTCCCTTTTATATTTTTCGATTCTTTTAGTGTCATCACTAAAAAAAGTGGCATAAAATTCTGTAATTATTGTGGCATCACAGACAAAATGGAAGTTGCTTTGAATGCAGCGTTACCATTTCTCAAGTTTTTTCTTTTTTGCAAGCCTTATTTTGCTAAAATTATTAAACAAAATGAATTAGAAATACATTTTGGTGTTATCTTTTAAAATGTTGGCATTTTTGTAGAAAAAAAGTATTTAAAAAAAATTAAAGTTTTTTATTGATAGTAGATGTTAGATGTTTCAAGTGTAAATGCGTATTTCACATTTTGAACATCTTCCATGCGTTCCTGCGAAATGTATGCAAGTGTACAAAGGGTATAAAACCAACGTCTTTAAAAGATGTTCCTATCTCATTTTATTCCATTCTTCATCTTTCGATTATTTTAGTGTCATCACTAGAAAAGTGGCAATAAGTTCTTTTATTATTGTGGCATCATTGACAAAAAGAATTTTGTTCTGAAAGCAGCGTTACCGTTTGTCAAGTTTTCTCTTTTATTGCAATGTTTTTTATGCTAAGTATTTTTTATATTTTTAAACAAATTGAACTTCAAATACAATTTTGTGTTTTCTTTTTAAATTTTGTTTTAAATTTTTTACATCTTTGATGGTAAATGTAAGATGTTGATCAGTGTAAAAAGCCTATTATGCGGTAAACTCAGAAGCAGTCGTAGTTATTTACTAGGGTATTCAAACGATTAACCGTTGTTCGATTAATCGAATAATTGTGGGCGATATATTGTTCCAATAATTCAAAATTGCTTATTTTCGATTAATCGAAAATTAATTTTTTTAAGGTATTTGTTTTTTTCTTTTATGTATTGTTTCTTAACTTAGGAACATTTTCTTCGAGTAGCAATTTTTTAAAATAAAGTGCTAAGACTGAAACCAAAGGGCTTGGGAATAATTTATTTTTAAGAATGTTTAGTACAGACTTTCACCACAATGATACAGATGAAGCAGATGATTTTTTCGAGACGAATGAAAGCAACGTTCTACCAGACCTTAACAAGACTATTGAAATTGTTAAAAAATCAATAAGAAATTTAAGTAGTATAATGCAAGACTACCTATTTTTAGAGAATACAAGAAAAAGGATATGCTTTATAGCGCTTTACTTTCAATTTCTCGAATGTCAATCAATTTTAATCAAAAAAAGGAAATCGTTTGAAACATAGACATTTATTTAACTGTATACTCTTTTAAAAGATAATTTTAGAAGATTAGCTTAAATTTAAGTGTTATTTTTATTTAAAAAGTTTTCCTCCTTTATTACATGAAGTAGTACCTTTTGTTAAATTGTTGTTACTTTTTTAATAAAAATTTTTGTGTTAAAAATGCAATTTTTGGTGTTATTTTTTAGCTTCTAAACTAGACAAAATTAAAAGCTGAAATACAAAAACAGGTAACTAACAAAAATTGCGAAATCGGTTTTTTGATTGATTATGATGCATATCAACATCATTCTTGTCCTCTCCAATTTTTATGAAAATTAGACATTTGATAAACGAAAACCGAAAGTACGTAACGTTGAGTCTGAAAAATTCATAGTAGTTTTTGAATTTTAATAATGCATTTTTTATCATTAAACGTTGTAAACAATTCCACAATTCCCTTTTTGAACATGTGTACCAGGTAAGATATTATTTTTATTGATCCCTGTAAAGACTCAGAAAACACTATTTTTTCTATCGGTAAGACGGTTGGAGGTCCCATTGTCAATATGATTCGTGGAATAATTTATTTCGAAATGTAACAGAATTGGAAAAAATTAACAGCTTTTAAGCCTTAAAAGTTGTTTTTAAAACGAATAAAAGAAAGGTCATGTTAGCAGGACTGCAGGACATTAACTCATTTCTTGCACCTGGTTATCATTCCTTTTTCATCATTATTATATCCTTGTTATTTTATTCCAGAAATGGATAAATCGTTCATTTGCATTTTTTTTTTTTCAATATATAACATATTCTGTTCCTACTGTAAAATACTAAAAATGTTAGTTACGTGGTTTTGCATTTCAGCTAACGATATGAAATTAAAAAAGATCCTAGTCTATATGATGTATGGTGTCTTCGGAATAAACACACGGATGGACAGCCGACATCGGTTAATCAACTGCGCTACTTTAGATCTAGATTATATGTACTTTATAGAGTTAAAGATCAATTTTGACTAAATTTTAAACGGCGCGACAAACGAAAAAAGAAATTTATTTATATACCCCTTTCACCTGTGGGGAAGGGTATAAAGAAATTGCGTCATTTGAAATGTGTTTTAGACATTACAGCACAAGAAAAGTCGCTATGCTTGCATTTTGTTCCAAAGCGTTGGGATCATTTAAAATCTTGTATCACAAGTGATTTAAAAAGAAACAAATCGTAATAAAAACAAGCAAGAGCGTAATATTCAGCTATGGCGAATCTTACATCAAAAAGTTTACTTTTAATTTTTGTTTTTAATTTTAATTTAACGATGAAGTTGCTCTTTTGATTTTTTTATTCGTTGTTTAACCGCCATAACGTTAAAATATCTTACTTTATTGATCGTGTGTTTTTAATATATTTACTATTAAATTAAAAAATCAACCTATCTTGGAATCTTGATACTAAAATAATGTTTAAAACGTTTAAGCTCAAGAAAGAAAAGTGGTTTTATATCAAAGAAGCGCTCTTTGTTGGGTAAAATCAAACGCTTCTTTTTTCTCTTGCTAAAAGGGAACGCCAAGCGTCTGGATATTTGGCATTGCAACCAACACATCCACTCCTACATCTATACAGTCCATACCTCAAAGGAACGTACTCGACGCTTTTAGTATAACAATAATAAAAATAAAAAGATTAATACCACTGGTCTACAAATTTGGAAAAAAAATTGACTGCAGAAACGAAGCATTTTTTTAACTAATCTGGATGCGCTAAATTCGAATCTGGCATATAAATTGAGGTATCACGTCTTGTTCATTTGTTTCGCATGCTGGCAATACTGTAAAACAGTCAATACTCACATTCATTCTAAATCTTCATAATAGTAGAGTTTAAGCATGTCAGGGAGATCGTGTGTTACAGATTTAAGCTATTTTTGCTTTGTGTGGTCAATATTTGGGTGAAAAAATGGATATGCAGTATCAGACTTATTTAAATATGCATATTTACATTATTTTGGTTTTGCAGTCAGAAACTTTGACAAACCGTGGACACCGACAATGTTTTGCATTTTCTTCATTCGCATTTATATTTTTTTCTACAAAGCCTAGGTGCAGTGAGTGACGAACAAGGGCACTCTCCCCTCACCAAGATTTAATGAAAATTTAAAGAAATTATCAAGGATTTCAGGACAAAAGCATGCTGGGAGACTATTGCTGGACTCTAATACTTGAAACCAAACCAACAATATACTTACGACGTTCAAATAACGCTTTTGAAAATTCATTGATTTTTAAATAAACTAGTGATTTTTTTGTAAGAAACAATTAAAAACGTTTTTTGTGTCTCGAAAACCTGACGTGATAGAGAAAAACCAATTACAGATTCGAATTCAGCCCAACAAATTACCTTAGGGAAGATATTTGGTTGCTTCAGTCTAAAAGCTTGTTGGCTACTGTTATTAACTGTTGCACTGCCCATTTTGCTTTTAGTAGATTTATTGCATCAGGAGACATTGATTTACGTATGTACTCACTTCTTTTAATTGATCAAATTGACAACCCATCCTCAAATGCTAATACTGAGAGAATAGAAATATAAATTTCAATGTATTAATAGCTGTTTTCTAAAACTGTAAGGGAGTTTTTATTTTCCGGGAACCCGCAAAACAAATCTCGGGAAAGCGGGAAATATAATAATTGAAATTCCCGGGATTTCCCGTCCCGCGAAACAATATATGAAATTGTATTAAAATTTAAGAATTGTGATCATAATCTTTGAACCCGTGGACCGATTTTGCTCATTTTTTACACATTACATCTGAGAACAATACAAATTATTTAAGAGGAAAAAGGGGGTGGCAAAATTAATTTTTTTTACATTTTAGCTTATATTAAAGCCCCCTAATGACATAATTGAGAGGAGAACGGGCGTCGCAAAATTGTGTTATTTTATATTTCTGCTAATTTCGAAACCCCCTAAAGACCACTGAAGCTAAGAATTGCCAAACATATGGTACTGACGTTGGGGCTTACCTTGTAACTAGAATTAAAATTTTTGGACTATGGAGGGAAAATTAAGGGGACAAAATTTTGTTTTCTACATAATAACTAATTTGAAAGACCCTCAATGAGCTAAGAAGATGAAAATAAACATGCTTGTTGTACGGACTGAACTAGATTTTTAAAATCTGGGGTCTGATTCTGGCAGTCGTGATCGAGTACTTTCTCGATTCGAAAGCAATTTAATATTTAATTATTTCAGTCAATACTGAACGAATCGGAATTATTTTTTCAATTATAAAGCAATAATTTGAGTTTCACAATACTGAAAAAATAATTTCGATTCGTTCAGTATCGACTGAAATAAAATTGCTTTCGAATCGAGAAAGTATTCGATCACGACTGCCAGAATTAGGCCACTGGTGTTAGGGCGGAGAAGCGAAAGGAGAAAGGGGCGTGCTAAGTTAAGAAAAATATATAATAAAAATTAAGTGTACGTTTGTTTGTTCCGCAATCACGCCCAAACGGCTAAACCGATTTTAATGAAATTTGGTACCGAGAATGTAAGAATGTTGTAGCGAAATTGCAATGGGAGTTTTTGACCAGGAAGGGAGAAAATGGGCAAAAAGAAAACCGGCTTTTTTAAAGTAACTCTTCGTCTTAAATCCAAAAATGTTTCTTACAAATTCTTTATTTTATTGAAAACGACAGCAACCAAATTAAGTACAGGGTAAAAATTCTTACAATTATAAGGGTTGATCGACCTTTTTTGATTACTCTAAATAGTTTATATAGTTTCCTATATGCAGGCTTTCAAGGTCTTTAATTTAATGTAAATAAAAGATTTTTTATTTCATTCTCAATAAAATCCGACGTTTCGTTGGTATTCTTTCCAACTTCTTCAGGGATTGAGTTTTTATTAAAATATGGCAACATCGGAAAAATATAAAGTAAAAAGTAGTCAATAATAGGTGCGTTTGAGTATTTTTACAGTTAAATGCAGTAAATGAGAAAATTGTAAAAAAAAAGTACGCGAACGCAAATTTTGTAAAAATTCGTAAAATAAAGGCAACAGCTGATGACAAATAATTGAAGTGTTGAAAAATGTTAACACTTTTGACTACTTCACTCGCACGAACATTTTTGCAAAAAACAAGCAAATTATTTTATGTAATCTTTCATATTTGTTTGTTTTTTATTTTATTTAATGTTACTAATTTGTGGCGGGTTAATTTATTCAAAAGAACATGTATAATTTTTTGCTATTGATGACTTAAGTACCCGAGTACTTCACACTTTTACAACTCTAAAAAATTAACAAAACAAAAAAAACAAAAAAAGTTTAAAATGTTGGTATTTAGCCAAATATGTAAATGCTTCACAAACAAGTTTAATTAATTAATATTTATTTACATTTTGTGTTTGTTTAATTTTTATTTCAACTTTTCTTTTATTTAACAATTTTTTCACAATTTGTAAGCATTTTGTTTGTTACTTTTGCTTGTTTACCTTTTGAAACATATGTTTTTTTGTTTTACTTAATTTTACTGCAAAAATTTCTGCAGTAAAAATTTGTAAATACTCAGACAAGAACTGTCACTTTTCGCTCTGAATTTGTGTTCTCATTAGCTGCGTTCGTTTACCCCAAAATTTGTACAAATTTGTACTGGATTTTACTGAAATGCGTTCGCGTACACATAAATTTGTAAAATTTTCATACTGCTCACCTACTGGATTTTACTGGGATTTTACTGGAAAAGTAAACGAACGCACATTTTTACTGTATTTTGTATACGCGACAGTGTTGCCAGTGAAATTTCGAGAAAGATGCATTTTAGTTTCCAAAAAGATAAACTTTTTCCCAAAAAAATTTGAAAATCCATTTTAACGTTTAATATTTATTAACATAACATTTTTATTCCATATTTAAATAAATATTGTAAAGAAAATGATTTCGTATAAATTCATTATTATATTTATTTTAGTCATAAATATTAGTTACATATGTAATTTTTAAAAATACTGTAAGCAAACTTTAAATTAATTATATGTAACTACCTTTGAATGTTATCAAAACAAACATTTTTGTAAAAATTAATATACGAGTTAAGGCGTTTATAATTACTAAGGCGATTACATCAACGTTCATAAAAATTTCCTGAAAATAAAAAAGATGTTTCCTCAGAACAACTTCGCACTACAAGTAATCATCGATTTAGGTGGAACGTATGTTGCAATCCCTTAATGTGTTCTTTCACCATTATTAAAGCTGCTATCAATGCGAGTTCACTAGAAGGTGGGGTCAAGTCAACACATGGTGTTTTTTTTCGGTGGTCGACTTGTCAAAGTGTGTATGCAAACTAATTTTTTATGTAAACTAACCCTGGGCATGTTCGTAAATGCATCACTGCGCTGCATCAGTGATTTCAAATGTTTATATAAATATCAGTGAAGTAGATGTGGACCAATAAATTGTCAAATACTACACAAAAATAATACACAATAAAACAGATTATATTAATAATTTTTTTTATCGGCATTAAAAAAAGTTTGCTTTTCTGATGCAGCGCAGTGATGCATTTACGAACATGCCCCCTTTTTTACTAGCAATATTTTTGATAATCCGACCACAGAAGCATTGTTGTTGTAGAGTTGAACCACCTTTTATTCAATGCGCCTTTGTATTAGCTATTGTATTAGTATTGAGACGGTTACGATGATCAGTCTTAATAAGTTTTAGTTGGCTAAAAATTTTCGAATGTTTTGTTTCTGTATTTTTGCGTACAGATTCAAAAGATACGAAAAATGTCAGGATTATACATCACCTGAAGTAGTCAAAAGATACGAAAAATGTATCCTTCGTATCCTAACGGCAACACTGATACGCGAACGCAATTTAGTAAAATGCAGTAAAAAATAGTAAAAACTTTTTTGTTCTCGAACGCAGCTAATAACAATAATTATAATCTTAATTTTTGACAAATTAATTTAAAATAATCTTTTTCGTCAGTTTACATCATTTATAAATTATATCACAATATCTTGTAAAGGTGGACAGCACAGCACAACACAAAACTTAAAATATTTAAATAAATGTATCTATATATATAAAAGGAAGTGTACACTTTGATGTCACCACTAACTGCGAAAACGGGTCAACCGATTTAAACAAAAACTAACACGGTACTTTGGGGATAGTCTGTAGATGGTTTATGTGAAGTTTGGACGAAATCGGCCCAGTGGTTCCGGAGATATTGCATTTCGATTTTCCTATATATTATTCCCATATAAATATGAACAAAATGGGTTACATTATCCATATTATCATTTTTTATTGTTACTTGAAAAGTTACCAAACCATGTGTACAATGGAATTCAGAAGAGATCTAAATGTATATTTCATATCGCTAGAAGGCGTATCATAGGGCAAAACGGGAAAAAGCTCCCCCTTCCAATATTTTCTTAACTAATCAACCAATTTTCTTGAAATTTTGCAGGCAAATAGTATAACATCTGGAAGGAACTATAACCTTTAATTTTTATTATAAGAGGGGCAAACTCTCCCCCTCCCTATATCTTATTAACTGATCAACCGGTATTCTTTAAATTTGGCATGCAGATACTGTAATATCTAAAGGAACTTTAAGATATACATGTTTTGAAATTCCAACAATTAGGGCGTAAAATAGGGCAAAAGGGTTAAAAGCTCCATCTCCCCATGTCTTCTTAATTAATTATCCGATGAAAGTTTCAAGTCTTAAAGGAACAAAGGGCTATAAATTTTAAGATTTACGGCGTAAAATAAAGGTAAACGGGTAAAAGCACCCACATCCAATACCTTCATAACTAATTTGAAAAGTTTATGTATTTTTTTTTTAACATTTTTTTCTCCGGTTATTCTACTTCGGCTTTGCAATGGTACACGATTGGTCGTTAAAAAATTGATGAAAAACGTTATAGGAGTTACCATTTTGAACGGTAAATTCCGAGACGAAAATGTTTTGCTGCCACGAACTCCGATGATTGCCACAGACGTCCCAATTGAATTCAAACGCGTTTAATTTCCAATTAGATTGGAATTTGCAATAACAATCCATATGTCGCAAGGCCAAACGATGTATGTTTGCGGCTTAGATTTGGGCACACCATGTTTTTCACACGGACAATTATACGTGGCATGTTCTCGCGTCGGCAAGCCATCGAGCTTATTTGTGTTAGCTAAAGACGGAATGACAAAAAATATCGTACACGCAATTGCTCTTCGTAATACAGATTGACTATATCTGTTTGATTTTTATACTTCAGGATAACAAATACATTACTTTTTTATGTTTAACTTTTGAATATGTAAAGAAAAGAAATAAATAACTATTGCTTTTTTTCATCGCCGATCATGGTATAAGGTGCTTTATTCCTCTTTCTTTCACTAGAAATATATGGCAAAACGACGTTTGCCGGGACAGCTAGTGTAAATATAAAAATTATCACAAAAAATTTGTCCTTTTTTGATAACAGTTGTTATCAGAGCTGCCGTTTTTAGTTATTTCTAACCAAAATTGGTTATATTTTTTTTCAATGTGGAGATGTGAATATTTTTTTCATTTTGTTTACTTTTTTCTAAAACAATAATAATTACGAACGAATATGTTTGTCTTGGTACAATTATTTACGAGCTCGAATAATTTGTACTGTGTACTACGATTTTTTCATTATTTGTTACCAATAAACGGAAGTTTTTTATAATCCCTTTCAAAACAGCAACCAAATAATTTTTTTAGGATTTTTGCTAAGAAAATATTGCCATTTGTGAACTGCATAAAATCATCCGGAATCGATTTTTGAAAATTACTGAAAAATTACACAAAAGTCGTTTTAGTGTTTTTAAAAACTTGAAAATAAGTTTAAGGTTCTGAATTTAGGTTATTTCCAGAAGTATATTTATATACATATTTGAAAATACAATAAGGAATTTTAAAAATTTTTTAAAATTACATTGATTTATGGAATTTTCTTTAAGAAATAACTATAATGGCTGCAAGTTTAAAGAAATTTGAAATTTTACTGTTTATAACTTGTCGGTATGTACCTATATTTATTTAATGTTTTTTAAGATAATTATTTGGTAAAAAAAAACTTTTGACTGTCAGTCATATACTTTTTCCCCATTGAATGTACGTTACGAAAGGCAGTAATATTTTACAATGATTTACAAAATATTTGATATATTAGAACTATTTTGAAACATTTTTTTATAATAAGAATTATAAATTTGAAATAAAATTTACACAAAAGAGAAAAAAGAAAATATTTACATAAAATGCACTTCGCATATCGCCAATCGTCTTAAATTTCGCCAAAATAATCGCCATATCGCCAAACGTAAATTTCCAAGGATAAAGAAATCGCCACATTTGACAGTCCTGCCAATAACAGCTAAAAAGCGGAAAACTATTATCCATTTTTGTTATTTATAACTGGCATATTAAAAAATATTCATTTTTTTTTTATATATTTCTCTAACTCCCACTGAAGCATAGGGCGCCAAAAAATAAAAAATTTTTTTTTACGAAAAAAGTCTCAAAGAAATAAAAACTTTTAATTAAGTTTCACGTTATTTTTTAATATGTAAAAGAATTACATTTCTTGTTTTGTTTTCTTGATTTATAATTATTGTTTTACTATAAAGTGCAATTAACTTTTGTGTTACAATGTATTACAATGATTTTAATGATTTTCTCAATTAAGAAAAAGCACTTTAAATTTGGTTATATTTTTTTACATTTGGTAACTTTTTCAAAAAATTTGGTTGTAAAAATTGTATTCGTTGTGGCAGCACTGGTTGTTATTATTAGTGCAGATTCACATTATACGATTTTTGTCGTTGCGATTCTTACTTTATAGGCAAGAGGGGTGAGAGGAATTATAAGGGGTACAGAATCGAGTGTACTCTTTGATTCGTTTTGTTCATTCATTCGTTCTCTCAATTTTCTCTCATTTGTCGAAAAATTTATTAAGGTTGTTACGACAAAAATCGTACAATGTAAATATGAGACCGACATCAAAGAGGAAACGACAAAAATCGTATAATGTGAATTGGGACTTACTAAAGTATTGCAATAGTGTAGTTTGCATTTGTATTGTCTTTGTCTTCTTTTGTGTTTATTGCACTTGTCGATTTTTGTTGTATTCTTAAGCTCTCCAACCTGTATATTTTATTTTCCCTTTTCTCTTTATCTAAAATTCTCACTTTTTCATAGTTTGCCTTGTGTCCGTTTTCAATGCAGCGTTGTGCAAGTGCAGTTGAATTCTTACATTGATACTTTTTGTACACAAGTACAGAACTTGAAATCTATATTCTTTAGCATAAAGACAGAAAACAAACAAAGTATATTTGAGGGCCAAAACTGGTTAGCAATTTGTACTTTTTGTAAACACGTGTTTTTTCAAAATAGCTAAGCGCAAACTTGTAATAAAATTTCTTAAATAAAATGGTTTATGAGCATTTAACAATACTAAACACATCGACTGCCAAGGCACTTTCAGCAAATAAGATGCTGGGGGCGGCGGCATTAAATAATCCACCAAAATATAAGCCCCCAAAAAAATAATGAAATAACCCCCCAAAGTTCGAAAATGAATTAAACTCCCAACGAAATGGAATAACACCCCAAACAGAAATGAAATCATACCCTAATTTTTGGGGGCTTATTTCATATGGTGCAAGGATTTTCTCCTCTGCAGTATAACAAACACTGGCTTCGCTAACTAAATCTTCACTGCATTGCCGGCCTTCGGCCGGTCGCAAGGATTTCCTCCTCTATGGTATAACAAATACCGGCTATGCAGACAAGCTTTTGCTAACGAAGGCGGTGTTTGTTATAACATAGAGGAGAAAGTCCTTGCGCTAAAAAACGTTTCCGCAATAAATTTAAAAATGAAATAATCCCCAAAAAAATATATTGGGGCTTTATTTCAAAATGATTTTTTGGGGAATTATTTCATATGAAGTGCTCTGTACAAACTTTTGGGGGGTTATTTCATTATTTTTGGAATTAAGGATACTTCCAGTTATATTTACTGCTTAAAAACAGAGAGTGGCAGTCAATGTGTTAAGGCATATTAAATCTCAAGGGAACAAAAGAAGTAAAACTTTTTATTATTAGTACTTTTTCTCAAAACATGCTTTTCTGTTTAATAATTTTAAGGAAAATTTAGAAATATAATAAAGAAAGTGGATTATACAAGGTTAGGGATAAAAGGGAAGTCCAAAGACTTGAAATTTATAAAATTTGTTCATTTTTACTATATCTTTTTAAGTTGAAATTAAGAAACTACAAATTTATTATCGAGAAAAACTATTTGATGTAAAGAAAATACAAATTAATTATAAAAAATCCAAATTGATGTAGAGAAAATACAATTTGATATTAAGAAGTCCAATTTGATATTGAGAAAATACAAACTGATATTAAGAAATTCTAATCGATTACAAGAAAAGGAAAATTGATAATAAGAAATCGATATTGGTATTTTGAAAAAACAAATTGAAATTGATAAAACCCAAATGAATATAAAGAAAAACCAAATTAAAAATGACATACAAATACATAGTTAGTTTTATTAATCTTAAGCAAAGAAAATGATTAGTTTAAAAACAAACAACGGAACATATTTGAAAATCTTCTTTATTGCAACATAGTAAAGGTATTCACGTCAAAAGTTGCACTCTTGCGAAAAAGCAAAAGTGCAAAAACATAACAACAACCACGCAGGAATACCTTTTTAACATACATTTTTTTCTTTGAATTGAAGAATATTATGAATTGTTGTGTTAAAAGATGAACGTTGTAAAAAATCAACAATAAAAAAATATAATAAAAATACTAGAATAGTTGTCCGAAAAAAATTTTGAGGTAGATAAGTTATAAATTCGACTTGTTAATTAATAAAATTAATCATTTTGTTTATCAAATGTCAAATAGAAGGTGCGTTGTTTAAAAAAATGTTTGGGAAAAGCTGAAAATTAAAGGTGCAAACAAAATGGGTTGCTCACGTCAAATAAGTGCAACTATGCTATTTTGCACAGTTTCAAGGGTACAACAATTGACGTGAATACCTTGAGTCATATCCCAAAAAAGAATCAAACTTGGCAAAATGCGATTAAAGTTTTCAAAATGTACCTTTTTATACACATTTAGAAAAATATATTTTGCTATAACTTCGGTTAAGTGAACTATAACACTGATTTGTTTTAAAGGGTGGTTAAATTTCAAGGGCCGATGTTGATTTTGAATAAAACACAAACTATTTAGGAAATTATTGTAATTTTATTTTATTATGATATATTGGTATTACTCAATTATGTATGGAACAAAATATCGGCCAAATGGGCGCCGCGACCACGGCGGCACACCTCCATCCGATGGTCCAAATTTTCGATGACCCTGAGGCATAATGGAGGTTCTATGCCGTTAATGTGCCGAATTATCTCATCCTTTAGCTCTTGAATTGTTGCTGGCTTATCGACGTACACCTTTTCTTTCAAATAACCCCAAAGAAAAAAGTCCAACGGTGTCAAATCACATGATCTTGGCGGCCAATTGACATCGCCATTACGTGAGATTACACGGCCATTGAATTTGTTGCGCAAAAGAGCCATTGTTTCGTTAGCTGTGTGGCAAGTGGCACCGTCCTGCTGAAACCACATATCGTCCACATCCATATCTTCCAATTCGGGCCATAAAAAGTTCGTTATCATCTCACGATAGCGAACACCATTCACAGTAACTGCCTGACCGGCCTCATTTTGAAAAAAATACGGCCCGATGATGCCGCCAGCCCATAAACCGCACCAAACAGTCACTCTTTGTGGGTGCATTTTTTTTCGACAATCACTCTTGGATTATTATTCGCCCAAATGCGGAAATTCTGCTTATCGACAAATCCACTGAGATGAAAATGTGCCTCATCACTGAAGATGATTTTCTTCGAAATTTATCATCCATTTTCATAATAAGTCTGGATAACTTTAACACGTTGTTGGATTGTGTATCTCTCCATGGTTCAAATTGAGTAAGTCTGAAATAGAGAAATGTCAATTAAAATTCGGAAAAAAACTTGGCGTTTAGGTGTGGTTCACATTCAACATCGGCCCTTACAATTTAACCACCCTTTACATATAGAGAGAGTAAGAAAGAGCACTTTTGCTTAAGTAACTCCAAATTTTTGATTTTTTGAGATTTGACTATGTTGCAATAACCAGCCACGAGTTCTTTTGCAGAACAAATGGAAATTTGTTTCGTCAATCCAAATTATTTGTTATTCACTTTTCTATACAATAAATATTAACTACCGTATTCATAAAGAATAAAACAAATTTCAAATGTGTTTTAAGGCAAGATTTTCATACAAATTTTTCTTAAAATGCATTTCAAATCCATATTAATTTTTTTGATGTGAACTGGTGTCATTGGTAATTTTCCAAGGATGGTTTTGGGTTATAAATGTTTTTTAAAAGTAGGACCGCGAAGGAAGGTAGGGGGAAATTTCTGCCTCTCCCAAATGACCTCTCATAATTTAATGAAATTTTAATGATAGATAGATTCCTACTTATATGGGCACACTAGCAATACATTTAAAAAAAAATAGGACCACGACGGGAGGGGGGAGAAATTTCTGCCTTTCCGACACTATCGAACTATTCGAATGAAATTTAAAACATAGATAGAATCCTAATTATATGGATACATTAGCAATGCATTTAAAAAAAAGGATCACGAGGGGAGTTAGGGGGGGATTTCTGCCTCTCCGAAACTTTCAAACAGATTCTTATGACATAAAAAACATAGATAGATTCCTAATTATAGGCTTCTGCCTGTCCAAAACTATCAAACAAATTCAAATGGAATTTAAAACATAGATAGATTCCTATTTAAACGGACATTGATAGATTCCTTTTTATCTGGACACATTACTACGCTCCCCGTAGTAGCACACGCCGGTTATTCGCTAGTTTGCAACAAAATATTTTTGAGACGAATTCAAAATGAAATCGAACCTATTTATATGGTTACGTTTGTATGGCGACCATGTGTAATTGTAGACCGATTCTCTGCATTTACATAGATTTAGTCCTTATGACAATAAAAACTTATTTACCAAATTTTATCAAGCTATCTACAAATTTTTTATTTATTTATTTATCGGTTTACTAATGGATGGTTCTAGATTTTTATGTTTTACACACATTAAAATAAACGTATTAAATTTAATTGCTTTTTCCTTAATTTTTCCTAATAAAGGGTGGTTAAATTTTTAAGGGCCGATGTTGATTTTGAATAAAACACAAATTATTTAGGAAATTATTTTCATTTCTTTTTATTATGATAATATTGGTATGGTTCAATTATGTATGGAACAAAATATCGGCCAAATTGCCGCCGCGATTTTTTTCTTCCTCGTGAGGACTTCCTCGTGAGGACTTCCATTTCCAACTTAGGCGTATTAACACCTAGTCCACATGAGATATTCTAGGTGCTAAATTCCTTAGCAACCATGCATTGAGACATTATGTTCAAATTTATCCCCGTAAGTGGCACCACAACATAGTCATCATATATAATAGTTTTAATCCTCATGTCATCCATCCTTGTTATTATTGGATAGAACTTCTCCTCGACGAGTGCCCAGTCTCTGAATACTGGTCTCACCTATTGTAGAGCAATTACCCTGTCCTTGAGTAGATTTTAGGAATGAAAAATCTTCATTCCTGTTAAAAACGCTTTGAAAAAATTTGGATTCAGAGAGGAAGCATTCAGAAATTGGAGTAGCAATAAAAATATGATACTGAATTGGTAGCAAAATGGCAAGGGCTTCGTGTGCCAAAGTACCTAGACGGGAAAAAAACTCTTCATGAGCAACGTCTTCGTACTGAAGTTCTTACTGATCCTCGGGGCAGTCAAAGCTTCTGATCATTCGTTAAAAGAGTAAGGGTTAATACTAGTTCTTCAATACCAACTCTTTAAAAAGGATGGCCAAACATTCACGGACCCGGTTGATTAGGCTAATAGTTTTGCCGAATTATTTGGTAATACATTATTTCCGCTTAATTGAGTTTCTAAAAATACACGACTTTTGACGCAATTAAACGGGAACTCAATTAAGCAGTGATCGGTTAATTGAATCGCCGACGCAATTAAA
Organism: Pollenia griseotomentosa; assembly: GCA_963931875.1. Taxonomy (NCBI): domain Eukaryota; kingdom Metazoa; phylum Arthropoda; class Insecta; order Diptera; family Polleniidae; genus Pollenia; species Pollenia griseotomentosa. The sequence continues at coordinate 65,267,210 of OZ007562.1, forward strand.
ACGAAAATTGCTTAATTGAGCAAGATGTGCAATAAAGCAAAACATCCCATGTGTAGATAGAAAATGAAACCCATTTTGTTAAGGTTTATTTAAACAAAATAAAAATCAGGTACGTTCATCGTACAATGTTTAAAAAGGAACAAAAATCACAAAATTCAATATAAAAGGAGATCAGAACTTAAAAATATATGTATGAAAATTTATATTATATATTATACAAAACTTCATACTTATGTTCACTAAATGTGATTAAAAAATCTGTCAGCAACATTTGAATTTTAGATTTGTAGAGGCTTTCGATAAACATGAAACATGACTTTCTTGCCGCAACGGTTATTTTTTATTTTAACATAGACACTTATACTGAATGATTTCGTTTCATAATTTTTAGTGCAATAAAACGGGAAACTCAATTAAGCGGGGCCCAATTAACCAAAAACAACTGTAATTCTCATCTACCAGCTAGCAATCAACCGCTACCCGAACTCGAAAAAGTATCCGGAACTATACCTAGAATACTTTTTCGGGCTCGAGTTGATAAAAGGGTTCTTACGGATCTCGAAATAAACAAGTCTCCTGGGCCGGATGGTATACCTGCACTGGTCTTGAAGCAGTGCTCTTCGACGCTAGCTCGTCCCTTAGCAAATCTTTTCAGCACTTTATAACATGCCGTGGAATTTTTAGTCTGCTGGAAAGTTGCTAATGTAACGCCAATACCTAAAAAACGAATGGCTAATGACACTGAAAATTACCACCCAATTGCAATTTGTTCGGCACTTTCCAAAGTTCTGGAGAGTATGTTAAATTATATCTTGTCAAATATTTAGAGCGACCGCCAGTATGGCTTTCGTAGAGGTCGCTCTACTAGAGACTTACTGGAAAAATGGTGCCGTTCCATTCACCATTTTGGCGAAAGTAAGGTAATTGCTTTAGATATTTCCAAGGTGTTCGACAGAGTCTGGCACGGAGCACTCTTGTCAAAACTTGTTGCATTTGGTGTCGGTGATAATTTCCCTCGATTTATATCGAGTTTTCTCAGAGATCTCTTTATACGAGTTGTTATAGATGGGGTTTCGTCAAACGAGTTCAAGATTCATTCCGGGGTGCCGCAAGGCTCCGTTCTTTCTCCTACTCTATTTCTTATTTTTCTAAATTACCTCCAAACCAAGCGTATCCGATGTCGGTGCTATGAGGCAGAATATGAATGATAGGCTTGGCCGAGACCTTGACATAGCCTCGGAATGGGGTCGATTGTAGTGCCCGAAAAACCCAATGTTGCGTGACAGCGTATGGAATACAACTCTCATGTGTAGGCGGGTGCTTCAAAGTCTATTTTGCAGCTTCTCGAACACATGCAGGAGAGGGCGAAGGTTCTCATTGGTGACAGTGACTCCCTTGAGCAGCATACTTTTGTGGTCGATTGGCAGGTGAATCGTACAACGCATTACAGGGAAAATTCGTTTTTTGACCGAACTGTTCGTATGTGGAATAACTTTCCTGCTGAAGTCTTCCCACCCACTTACAACATGAATAAGTTCAAGTCGAATGTTTACAAACACTACTCCCTCTATCCTCCTTCCCATAACCTATTTTCCTAGTTCCATCACAATGCAATGCATTCGTACGGGTCATCCTCTGAGTGCTGGTCTTAATAGAAAAAAAATTATAATACTGTGATGTAATTTTAATAAAGATTAATTTATAAGTCCCATATAAAGCCCTCTCCTTAACTATTCGAAGTATATACTCTAACTTGTTATTCGCAAGCCTGCCTAAATTAAAAACTGCTTAAACGCTCTCATAAATCAAGTGAAACCGAAATAAATGAAGTTAATAACTTTTTTTCTTTATTTTAAGAAATTATAAAGAGCATTAAGTTTAAAATATTATGTGAAATAACTCTTTTTTTTATTTTAAGGCCCGTTTTCACGACTTAACGATAGCTAAATGTAGGAAGTTATCGAACAGATAAGGAGTTTTTACTAATCACAAGTTCCCTTTAATCTAAAAGTGAAAGATAAGGTAAAGAGAGGAACGTTCTACCTTTAACTTTTGTAGTAAGGTTTATATTTGAGATTGCCTTATTTATATTTACATATTTTTTATATATGGCAACTCCAAGTATACGTATATTTTGTAAATTAATAACAAGCTCGTATTTTGACAAATAAAATTAACGAAATGTTAAATTCGCGTGCACGCGGTTTTCCATTAATATTTGCCATTATTAAAAAATATTCGTGCACACAAAAATTTTAAATGAGAAAAGTAAAAGAAAGTACGTAGGTGTCAGTTCGTATTTTTATTTTGGCAAAAATAATCGGTATTTACTTTAGTATTGCCACATTTTTAAAAATGTTAAGTTTATTTTATACAGAAGTTATGAAAACGAAAAATAGTCGAACGTGAATTTATTCCTCACTAGTGCTAAAGGTACCAACTATATATCGATCTTTATAGGTAAGTCGTGAAAACGGGCCTTAAACAAATTGCTTTTTTTTCTCACAATAATTCATTACATTAAGGGTTTTCATGACATCGCTTTAAACTGCCATTTGTGCAAATGGGCTAACTTGCGATACTCGTCAATTAATGTCAGTTTGTAAGAAATGTCAAAACAAAAAAAAGATAATGTAAAGAAGAAGGAATGTTAGAAGAGATAAACTCACTGTTTATTGTTGATGTTTTTGTTTAAACTTTGATATTGTTACAAGTAGAACTGTTGCTTATGATTCTTATATGCTTTACAGTTTTATTTGGTTTAATATCTTTAGTTTTTCTAAAATCTTTGGATGAAGTTTCCTGACGATCTGGCCTAAGCAACCAGTGAAATGCGCACAGGAACAGCTTATCTCATCAACAATAAATTTTAGTGTTTTAATCAAGAATAAAAATTGGGAATTAAGCACGTATAACAAAATCTTTTTAAATAAAAAAAATAAAAAAAAAACAAATAAGAGTGCTATATTCGGCTGTGCCGAATCTTTAATACCCTCCACCGACAGTTCGCATATTCAGGAGAGATAACTACATGATATCTATTTATTATTAATTTATCCTTATAAAAACAGACGTCAGCATTAAGATTGGTTGTGGCTTACTCCTATATTAAATTATTGACCGACAATCAGAAAGTTTTATGCTTTTCTTTTTAGAAACTTTAACTAGCTTGAGTAAAATATCATGATTCGTAACAGTTTAAGCCGAACTTAAATGATTTCCAGGAGGCGAATTTATATTTGAGCCATAGTAAGATATGAGCCAATCATCACAATATTCTGCAAAGTGATTTCTGGTATTAAAAATTTCAATAAATTTCAATACAGCGGTGAAATAAGTTTTAGCGTTTACAGTGAACTTCAGAGGGCTGCTCAATATGGGATCTAAGGTAAAATAAGTTTTGGAAGGCTGCTCATTATGGGATCTAAGGTAAATTATGGACCGTATATCACAACATTTTTAAAATTTTGTCTGGCCATATGAAACTAAGTTGGAAGAAATTTTACCGCAATATCTATATCTGCTACGATTTTAGGCGTTTTTAATTAAATTATGGATCGATCATCACGAAATTTATTAGTGTGAATAATATAAAACTGTGTAGTATTCAATTTTATTCTGATAGTATTATTAGTTATCGTTTAAGGCGTTCTTAACTGTTTTCCGGGAGTTGGGTTTATATGGGGCCTAGGGTAAATTATGGACCGATCTTCACTAAATTTTACAGTGTCATTTCTAGTCGAATAAAAAATCATATCATTCCGTGCATTGTTCCACCATTTATGTTAGTTTTTGTAACAAAATTATAAATTTTTTGGGTGTTGGTTCCACATTTTGATTCATAGCTCTGATCCAATTGAACCGATTTTGCTGGATTTCAATCCCAAACTGCTTAGGATAACTACAAGCAATTTGACACCAAGTTTGTTCATTTCTTTTGAATGTTTCGAAATTGAACGTGTATTCAACAGACGGACATGGCTAAATCGACTTAGAACTACTCAAGGAGCCAGAATACAGTAATTTTGACTTAGCTGCACAATCTCCTTTGCACGATTTTTTGTGCAGGTAAATCAAAAATGCAGCTATCTTAAATTGCGGTTACCTGATTAAAAGTGCAGCTAAAGTAACGTGTTTAAAAGAAGAATAAAAACGTTTTAATTAATAAATTGATAATAACAATGACGTTCAAACAACCTGAAGTCATTTGTTGTGCATTTTTATAAAGAACGAGATAGCCAAGTTGGTAACAATAAAGTGTGGAACAGAAAAGTCGCTGTAGTACAACGTTAAGAATAGCGCTGCAAGCTCTCAAAAGTTAAAAACAGCAGTTGCAAAGTAGTGTCAACAGAAAACGTAGTTGTAGTAGTCGTTGCCGTTGAAGCGCAAAATTCGAAATTTTGAACTTTGTTGGCCTACAGAGCATTCGTCAACTTCAAATACTACTACAACTATGCATAAATGTAGCTACATGCAAACAAAATAAATGAATTATAATGATACCAACTTGACTTGTTTGCGATTTTTGTGTTTAAAAACAGCTAAAATTGGATATTTATGTGAAAAAGTGTCCACCATATTTTTTCATGTGTGCAGCTAACTTTGATGATTTATATAAAAATAATTTTTAAAGCTGCCCAAAAATATGAAAAATGTGCAGGTATACAAAATGCACGTAAACAAGGATTTTGAAGAATAATTACAGAAAATATGCATTTTGGGCAGTTAAGTCAAAGTGCAGCAAACTTGGATTTTTTGTATGAAAATAATTTTAAAATGCCAAAAATGTTGGGCACTTATCTTGTGCAGGTAAAGAAAGTGCAGTTAGAAAAGGAATTTGTATGGTATTATAAAGAATAATGCCAAAAATTATCAATTTTGTGCACTTAAGTCAAAAGTGCACGTAAATAAACTTTAAACTTTATGGGGTGTGGGATGATAATAAAAAAGTTTCACACGGAATGACAAACTTAGTATACCCTCTTCACAACTTATTGTGGTGGAGGGTATAAAAAATAAAAATAAAATTGGAAATTTGTGATTAATGTGTGAAATTTGTTTTAGAAAATGCATAAAGAGAGACAATAGACTAGTTTGCTCAAATTATTGCAAGAATTTACCATGATGAAATAATACAGGTGGCAGCACTAAGGCAACACATACAGGTAAGGTTAGGTTAGGTTCAGAAGGGTTATGTGCCCAGGGGCACACTTCCACTCGGAGACCAATGTGGTCTATTGTGAATCCCTTCAATGAGAAAGGCAGAGAAAGAAAAAAGTGAAGAAAAGAAATAAGAGGTAGAAATAAGAAGGTTAGTTGGTACCACGTAGAACTATTACCCTCCCTACAGACCCCTCAACAGAATCAACCGCACTATTTCCCTGACAAACCACAGTAGATCAACTGGATTACATCCAGCGATGCACCCCAGTTCGTCGTGAAATCTATATCCCAGCCATTTTTGTCGGAGGCCCTGCACCCTAGGACAGTGGCACAGTACATGCTCAATCGTCTCTAGCTCCTCAGAATCATCACACAATCTGCAGAAGTCCGGTATGGTATTGTCCCATTTGCCCGTAAAAGCCCTAATAGGACAATGAACCATAGTAGTAACATAGGGGTGCTCTACCCCCTGTCCCTTTCCACTAAGTCCAGATTCTTACCCTCTCTCGCGAGTTCGTCCGCGACCTCATTTCCATCAACCATGCAGTGTCCAGGTACCCAACACAGCCTTACATTGAATACCTCCATGAGTTCCTTAAGAGCATTCCTACACTGAGCGGCCAGGCACGATCGCAACGTATAATTTGTCAATGCCCTAAGCGCCGCCTGACTATCGACGTACATTGTCACCACAGATCCACCCACGATGTGATACAGTATCACTTCCGTCGCCCTCCAGATTGCTAGGATCTCATCCTGGAAGACACTGCACTCATCAGGGAGTCTGAATGACCTTTTCAGTGCCGGTAAGGTAAGTAAGGCAACAAATACAACATTACAACAAAAATCAAACATAAGTCTCTGTATACGTCAAAAATTATTTTAACCTAAAATCAAACTTTGGCGCCGAACTCGATGAAATAACTACATTTCAAGCCAATTTTTATTTCACTGTGTTTACTTTCTTATTTAATTTTAATTCAACCAATCATAAACTTTATTGCAATACAATAATCACAGCAAAAAACATGGGCTTTTTGTAAACATAAACAAAACTTTGACATAAGTCTAGACAAACAATACTAGAGCAAAAAATCGTCAACTGGCGTAGTAATGCCACCTGTTTATTTAATCAGGGAAGTAACTGTTTGTGATTTATAAACAGTGGAATTTTGGACTGAAATCTGATTGTATAAATGCACATTTGAAGAGCGCAATGTTACGAGTCAAAATTGTTGGGCAAATTTACAAAGTTTGTGTAAATTAATTCTCATACAATTTTTTATATTTCATTTGCGAGGGCTTAAAAATGCATAGCGTGCACAGATTGCGAGACTTTAAAGCGATATTATGAAAACCTTTATATGTAGTGTTCTATCTATCTATATATATAAAAGAGACGTGTTTGTTTGTAATCGCTAAACTCAAAAACTACTGCACCGACTTTGACCAACATTTGTGTGTTTGATGTATGAGGAGTGTTTCTGTGGAGTTTCGTATTTATCCGATAGATGGCACCACGTTTTTATATTTTTGTCATTTTCGTCGTTATCGCTAAACATAATCCCCCCTATTGCTAATGTCAATGTCGACTTAAATGGCGTCGACACCGCAGTCATGGCATTACCGCCGTCAATATTTACGATAACCGATTACTATTGACGAAGAATTTGTATTAATAAAGACGATTTAACGCCGACGTTGACACGAATTGGCTTTGATTTTGTCAACAAACTTTTTACCGTCGTCAAGTGAAATTGTGACAAAGTTCTTACAATATATTTAAAAAAAAATTTTAAAAAATATATTAATAATATATAAATGGAAAAAAAAAATTAAAGTAACAACTTTAAAACAATTTCAAACCTTTATTGCTGAACTTGAAAATAAGCCCAGTTTGGCAAAAGGATTTCAACGCAGCTCAACTCCTAACAATTTCAAAAAAGAATGGGAGGAAATAACAACAAAATTAGATTCAATGGGACCACCAATTAGAGACAGCGAGGGTTGGCAAAAGGTTTGGCTAGAAAATTTTTTAAAAATATAAATGTTTAAATTTTGACCATTTCAAGGTGTGGAGGGATTTTAAATGTAAGTTAAAAAAAAAAACTTACTCACAACAACTCTTTATTTTCTTCATCGCTACTTTCAGAGTCAAACAAAAATAACATTTTACACGAAAATTTAAAAAATAAATTAATTTACTGTCAAAATACATAGGGATGAGCAATTTTTTTTTTTAAATATCGATAACATGTCGACATCAATATATACATGCAAATTAATACCGATTTAATGTCGAGTTGACGTCGGCGTCGACTAAATGTGACGTGAGCTTAAAATTAACGACGCCGTCGACAACGAGTTTAGTAATAGAGGGGAATGTTTTAAAATTTAGATGCATCTATCTATATATATAAAAGAGACGTGTTTGTTTGTAATCGCTAAACTCAAAAACTACTGCACCGACTTTGACCAACATTTGTGTGTTTGATGTATGAGGAGTGTTTCTGTGGAGTTTCGTATTTATCCGATAGATGGCACCACGTTTTTATATTTTTGTCATTTTCGTCGTTATCGCTAAACATAATGTTTTAAAATTTAGATGCATCTATCTATATATATAAAAGAGACGTGTTTGTTTGTAATCGCTAAACTCAAAAACTACTGCACCGACTTTGACCAACATTTGTGTGTTTGATGTATGAGGTATGAGGAGTGTTTCTGTGGAGTTTCGAATTTATCCGATAGATGGCACCACGTTTTTATATTTTTGTCATTTTCATCGTTATCGCTAAACATAATGTTTTAAAATTTAGATGCATCTATCTATATATATAAAAGAGACGTGTTTGTTTGTAATCGCTAAACTCAAAAACTACTGCACCGACTTTGACCAAAATTGGTGTGTTTAATGTATGAGGCATGAGGAGTGTTTCTGTGGAGTTTCGTATTTATCCGATAGATTGCACCACGTTTTTATATTTTTGTAGTTTTCGTCGTAATCGCTAAACATAATGTTTTAAAATTTAGATGCATCTATCTATATATATAAAAGAGACGTGTTTGTTTGTAATCGCTAAACTCAAAAACTACTGCACCGACTTTGACCAAAATTGGTGTGTTTAATGTATGAGGCATGAGGAGTGTTTCTGTGGAGTTTCGTATTTATCCGATAGATTGCACCACGTTTTTATATTTTTGTAGTTTTCGTCGTAATCGCTAAACATAATGTTTTAAAATTTAGATGCATGGTATGTCACTAAATCTTTATCAATATACATTTATCAATTCAGCGGTAATTCACTAAAATACGCTAAAATCACCAAAATGAAAAAACAAAATTAATATGGTTTAATAGCCAGTTTTATTCCAAACATTTATGTTAATTTTAGTTTACCAAAGTCTATTTCCACTTCCATAAATATTTTTCAAATACGCGGTTAGGGTATCCAATAATTTTAAACAAACATGAAGAATCTAATAGCATTTGCTGGTAAGTAAAACATTAATTATTATTTTTTTTTAATGTTTTGAAAATCAATTAAATACGTTCATATTTTATAAAATTTTAAATCTTTACTAAGGGCCAGCAAAGCGGACCGGGTCCAGCTAGTATGATATAAAGGAAGAAGTATTTCGTTAATAAGTTTATCAAGAACAAATCAGTTTTTCGAAAAGAAGCTTTTCCAAGGACTGATATTATTTTAACAGAAAATAACACAAGCTCTAGTAAAGGTCACAACAATTTTTTCGGTTAAGTTTTGACCTAAACTTTAACTGCGATTAATAAAAAAACATTTTTGTTCATATAAAACAAAAACATAAAATATTAAATTAAATCAAGCCGAATTAAAAAATTTATAATAATACTAGTTAATTAATAAAATTCATTTTGCAAATGCGCAAAATTTTGTGAAAATGTTTGCACAAGGATTTGAGTCTTGGAATCACTGTACCAAGAAGACCCTCAGTAAATTGGGTGATAAGAAAAGAGTCCATAAAGTTTAAAGGCCCAAATACACTGATCAAAATACTTATCAAGCATTGTGGTAGTATTAGTGATAACGTGTTTGTATGTATGACACCGACCACGCTTGAAGAAAAATCAAAAAATTTAGATATGACGGTGAATATTACGTCCAGCACACGTACACGTTGAATTCGCCGGCTGGACAAGCATTTGACAAGTGTTTTTGGCCCTTAAGCAGAGTCATTGAAATGCAATTACACCAACTGGAAAATTTGGGAAAACCTTATGGTGGTTTCCGTAGACACAAAACATGTTGAAGATGCCATGAATGCCAACAATCGTTTATCTGAATTGAAACCCCACTATTTGAACTTAGAAGTGTAATGCATTACCATTAAAGCCATAGCCGAGGGTAAACCGGATGCTACTGTTTAATTAAGAAAGCTACGACTCTTATGGGTCATCAGTGTGTTAATCGTGGCTCCAAGCATACGGTATGATTGCTCATAATCCCTTAAAGAAGGCCAAAAAATTGGTAAAAGCTTATAGATTCTTTACCGCCGAGAAATTGATGTGGATTACAAAACAACCATTTGCCCAAAAAGCTGTGGAACTGTGTGAAAAAATATTTTTTTTTTATATTTATTTTCTATTGAAATTTTTACACTTTTTTGTTTAATTAATTTTTTTTAATTTTAAAATCTTTTTTCATGCCTGCTGAAATTTTACAATTTTAATGTAAACAAAAATAATAAACAAATTTTGACATCCAACAAAGATTAAGCTAAAAAAAGATATCACCTGGGTTTATAAGACAACATGTTATGAATTCGCCTTGCAGACATTATAAGTTTTATTTTCACGGCAAATTAATTGGAACAATTAAATAAATTTTTTGAAACAGCATTACTTGATTCAGTTGAAAAAATTTTGATGAACATTTTTTCTGTGTATGAATTAAAATTCACTGTTTTGTAAGATAACGATTCAAGTGACAAATAAAAAACATTGTGCTGCCACCTCCAATTAAAAAAAAACGTTATAAAATTTTTTTAGTTAAAGTGCAGATAACGAATGCAACATTTTAACAAAGCTTTTTTAGGCTTAAAATATTTTTACCTAATTTTTATTTAAAACCTGAATTAAGATCTTAAGTGAGTGTAGGAGTAATAACATCCCCAAATGAACATTCGCACCACTACGTTAGACGCGACCGGTTAATTCTGCTATCTTAGATGCGAGATTTCTGCCGATGGCGGTACTGAACTTAGCGATATCGTCAAAATAAATAAGGCCAGGTTGTCTTTTGGCATACTGGCTCCCATTTGGAAAAGTAAAAAATCAGCAAAGTCACCAAGCTCAGAATTTTCGAGGCAAATGTTGTACACCCATATAAAAGCAGCCAGTACATTTGGAAGGTGTTCAACGACATAACATAACGTCTTCAAACTTTAATCAACCGCTGTCTAAGAAGAATTTTACGTATATGGGCATTTCCGTCAAAAGGTCCACCGTGATTTAAATGTTATTAAAAGCTTATTATTTTACGATATTGTTATAGAGAAATATTTAGATTTTACTAATTTAGATAAACAATCAGATTGCAAAGTTGTGCAAACGTAATTTCTTATTTGTGAGAATGTTTTATTGATATTTTCTTTAATATTATCTTCCTTAAAAAAGGTGATATTTGATGAAAATTATTCCAAAAAAATGTTCTAACATGGTCTGAAATCTAAGGAAGAGTTCGAAGAGAAATATGTTATTCGGATTAACGGTAAATTTTTATTTATTTTTCAATCATTATTCCGTTAAAAATTATTATGGAAAAACAACAAAAAAAAAAAAAAAAAAAAAAATACAGACGATTTTGGAATCAAACCAAAGACATTTTAATGTTAAATTGCTACGTAAAATTCTGAAAGTAGTTTGACTAAAAAATTGTGTCAGGTTTCGCTGAATTACGCCTTTTTATACATGGCCACAAAAACTACTTCTATTTTTTTCACGGTCGAACCGCTACGGTTTTTCATAATCGCGCCCTTCATAAACTTTAGCATAGATAATAGTGCTTTTTTAGTGCTATAATTTAAGGGTTAAAAGAACGTAAAAATATTTGTTGTTTAAAATGTTATTGCATTTTTGATGCGTACGACTGTCACGTTCAACACTTTGGAATTACCCATATTTTGGCCACAAGCCCTTTCTAAAGGCGAATTACTTACTGCTACGAACCAAATACTGTTAGCAACGGAGATACATACGTAATCGAAATTGGCAGCGGATCGGACACACCTTCCGTCGAAATGACGACAATGTATCTTAACAAGCTTAGATGAAATCAATTTCCTCAAAGTGGCCGAGTAGAATAGTATTCAGTAAAAAAAAAAATTAAAATGTATAATTATTGCGTTTTGTTATCAACAGGGCAAGTTTAAATATGCACAAAAATTTTTAAAATAGGCAGGCAAATATTCACAAGAAACGGTACGGATTTTTTTTATATATTTCGTATTTCGAGTATTTGTAATTTCGAAATAATCGCGAGTTCGCGGGCGAGATAACAACAATTTTGTTTGTAAGAGTGCATGATTCTTCCTTTCGTGATCGTGTGTAATCCGTCGTATATCGCAAAAGATTCAGACTTACAGAAATGAAAATTCCTAAAGTTTGTCTTGTTTTGTAATATATTTGTAGGTTATTTGGAACCAGGGGTTCAACACATGTTTTTATTTTGTGATTTAAATAATTCGGATTGAGTTGTTAAGATCTCATCGTTTTGTTAGTCAGCATATTGAGTGAGTAATCACTTAAAGATATATTTTATTTAAATGTATCTTAAGAATGGGTTCAATATTACGAAATTTTCTTTTATTTTAAGTGAAACCATCAATGGACTAACAATAGTGCATCGTACTCGGTATATACGAGTATTCATGTGAGTAAGTGTCTTCCCCAACAAACACACTACAGAAGCATCACGGCAGGAAATATTTTTTTTATTTATTTAATTTTATTATCGTCATTTAGAGAAGATCAGTCTGCGTGTTCAGTAATGTTGGCTTATAATTCAATTAATATTGGATAAATAAGATTCATACCTTAAGTTGTTTGTGTTGTTGAGTACACGGGTTGTGGTACACTAGAGAGAAAGATTGAATCGATTGTACGATTGAATGCATGATCTGAAATTCTTATATTCGTATGCTAATGACTTTGCACTTTAAATTCTGTTTTGAAACTAATCCATACAGGCATGCATCTGCATCACTTTTGTTAAATTTTTGTTGTGTTGTAAATAAGTTGTAGATATAAGTATGTATATAGTTTGTAAATGTTGTTATTACTTACATTTTTGTTTATATTATTACGTTAACGATTATTTTCATAATGCTTATATGTATGACTAGAATGCATTGCCATCATCATCGTCATAATGTCTGGCATGATTCAAGGTGTGTTCGTTCCCTGGTTCTCTTGTTACAATGACGATGAAGTTTTATTTGTTTGGTTCTGTTTCGTTGGATGATGATACAGGTGATGAGATGATATTTTTACTTCACTTTATATTTATTGTTTTGTGTGCCTATGCACTTGACCGGATGTTTATCTAAAACGATTAAGTTGTTTAACAAATACACAAATGAAGTCATTTGATACATCACAGATTCGATCCTTAAAAAAGGAAATGTATCTTTTAAATCAAAACGTACTTCTAAAAATAGCTTTTGTGATGTGGAGTTAAGGCAAAATTTTGAAATATATTGCACAACACTTAAAAAAGTTACGAAATTCCAATGAGTTTTGTTAGTGGGGACGAAAAACAAATAAGCGTGTATCGGCATTTTGAAAGTTTAGGTCATGATTTTAGGGGGAGTTAATGATCCCCCACTTTGGCAAATTTATATGATGAATCGGCATAGAAAACAAGTTCACCCTTACATTTCATGTATGCGTTCGTTATATAAAATTGTAATACGATATAAAAGTTTAAAGGCCCAACCAGAATGTGAATAACGTGACTTAAGCAACTGAGCAAATACATGTAAATCATATGTGTAAAACCATATTGAACTTAAGGAAACTTTATGTTAAGTTTTATAAAACTGTCATTTGCTTAAGCAAGGTGCGAATCTAATCGCTTATTCCGTACGGAATCAATGTTTTTTTATTTTCTTTTTGTTATTTTAAATGCATTTGAGAGGCTTTTTGTTTTCTTTTTGACAGTAGCTTAAGTTTGTTTATGCACATTCTGGTTGGGCCTTAACTCATTATTGAAAGCTTGTGTTGCTCGAGTGGTACTTAGCTAAGCTGTTAAAGGCCAGTTTACACGGTAATATAATGTATTACGACATTGCAAAAAATTATGTAGAATGAGAAAAATCTTATCATGTAAAAGCAAAATGCATTGAGTAAGAGAGAATGCGAATACAAAAGCGGTCGGTAAATGCTTTTTTTCTAAACCATTTTAGAAACTTATGTATTCTCATCACACCAGAGGTGTATCTTAACGGAGTATATTGAAGGTGGTAGCATTTTTATACAATTACAAAAACAACTGAAATCAACTCAGGAAATTTTCATGTTGTTTTTGTAAAAATTTAAAACTGCAACCATCTGTTTTTTTTTGTTATTATTTTTGATTTTACTTATACCATCCGTGTAAACATGAATTATATTTACAAAAGATTTTTATTTTTTTCTTTTAAACACGGAGATAATTTCATAATATTTTGATTCTACAAAGTCGTAATACATTGTATTACCGTGTAAACTGGCCTTAAGTGTTACGATAAAAAGGTTGACATCACACAGTCCATTTAGTTCGTTTGTGTTTAAGCCAAGATATTTTCTGAACAAAAACACTTTAGGCATGACTGAAAGGTCCTGGTGGGCTGAAACTGTAAAATGTTAGGAATGTTTTCTCCAAGAAATAATATAGCGATTTCCAAAAATTCTTTATAGCCTCTCCTGGGTTGTTTCTTGTTAACAAAATAACTTGGTCTAAGCTTGGATTTGTACTAGTATTTTTTTAGCTGCGGCTAAATGTTTAATATTTTGCAATTTCTCTTGGAAACGGGTATACAGTGATACTCCCCGACAAGACTTTTTTCCGAAATTTCATTTAAACACTGCATGGCTGATAGTAGAATATCGATTATTTGACTTTTTTCAATAGCACGGTGCAACAAAAAAAAAACAGCCTCAATGCTTGCAACGCAAAATGAAACTAGACTAGAGAAAATCTGCCAAATTGTTTTAAAAAGTTAGCTCGGGTTCCTAAAATTTCGACCCCAAAAGTTTTTGAAAAGGCGTTTCGTATATGTCAAAAAAAAATATACTAAATATACTTAAGTTGAATTGTGGCGATTCTTTGCTTAGAATATATTTACCCTCTAACACTAATTTTAAGAGGTAATTTTTGTCTTTTTTTTAACTTCCACACAAAAGTTAGTATACTTTAGAGGGTTAAAATGTTCCACGAATATTTTCTGCATCAAATTTTACTAGGGGCTTCAAAGACCAAAAGTTCGTGCAATGGATTTTCGAAATTTCGGGCATTGAAATTTTTAAATTTTTTGTGTTTTAAAAATCAATATAAAACAAATTTTTGTGAAATACAATAGGAAAAATTTTGATAGAGTTGTACTCTTTTTATAATACAATAAACAAGCGAAATGTTTCTTGCAACATTTTTATTTTCCGTGCGAAACAAGTGCATCTCATATTATTTCGCACGGAATTTTAAGCAATAGCTAATCATTTTTTGTAATTTTTTATTTTGCATATGTGAGGTGAGGTTTATAACAAGCGTTTTGTAGGCGAAGTTTTTACTGGGTATGTAACTTTCTATTCTTATCGCACCTAGTCAAGGGTATATAGCATTTGCGATAGCCAAATATAGCACTATTACTTCTTACTTCAACGCTTTTTCCATCTTCAAAATACGAAATTTTATCCTACTGATACCAATTTATTAAATACTGGGTACAACCTGGTATCATTTTTATGTCCTTGGTATTAAAAAAAAAAAATTTTAGGGAAAAATTATATAAATAGCTTTTAAAATCACAATTATTTTTACTTCAAAATATAAGTTCAACTCTTTAAGAGAACGAAATAGAACTAAATTAAAAACCATTAAAACTAAACACTTATATCACATGTAAAAAAACATACGAAATTTATACACAGGTAAATGTCCCTATTATGAGTTACAGTCGACAAACGATTTCCGCTGGCTATCGAACATCGGCTTTCGAATGCACATTTTGTATTATGGGTTGACAGCACTGTCGAAAATTTCGTTGCGCATCGAATTTTTTAAAGAAAAGAAATTTGTTGTCGAAAACTTGTTCTCATTCTACAAAACGAAGTCTACTTGTGCATAGAAATCTATGGTGTAAAAGCTGTCATATTTTAAAAGAAAGCGAAAGATAAAAACAGCTAGGCTTAATAAATGTTTAAATAGGTAAATTTAACTGTTAGGTCTGAACACGACCAGCGTTCTTTTTGTAGAAAGTTTTGTTGTGTTTTTTTTTTTTTTTGCAAATATATCATTATTCGATATTATTTGAGGCCAGAAAACACGCAATATTCTACGCAAACAGCGGTTCATTTGTGTATTTTCTACTGACGTTCCACGTTTCCCAACCATATAATAACACTGATTTCACGTTCGAATTAAAAGCTTGATTTTCGTGCTTAGAGTATGTGATTTGACTTCCATACTTTGTTAAGTGCGTCCTATGCTTGGTTAGCCTTTGCAAGGCTGTAGGCTATGTCCACTTTACTACCACCAGAAAAAGTTATTATGCGGCCGAGATAAGAGAAGTTATCGACGTCTTCAAGCCAGTTTTCAATAATTTTCAAGGGTTGTGTGTTGTTGGTGTTGACACGTAATGATTTTTTCTTAGATATTTTGACCTTTAAACCGGCTTTGGATGCATTCTCAACAAGGATGTTAAGCTTGCTTTGCATACTTTTAAAGCTGTACGAGAGAAGAAGGCAGTCCAAAAGTTGTTTCCGGTAAAAAATTGAGTTTTCGGAAAAATAAATTTTTGGAAATTGAGTTGTTTGCTCTTTTGGAGGTACATATATAGGCCAATATACAGTGATAACGAAGGGTCTAATATCCTTTCCATTGCGGTGGCTTTTAAAAGGGATTTTCAAAAAGGGCTCATCTCCATATTAATATAGAATATTTATAATTGTGTTTAGTTATCAATTGAAAAAAATTTTGCATTTTTAGTGAAATTAAAGTAAATTTGGTTATTAACAGTTATGCTTTGTTCATACGACGATATAAATCACTCGTTTCACTCTGAAACTAGTTTGCCAAACATGCTGTTCATACGACTAATTCCTATTTTAATAGATAAAAAAATTAAGTAAAAATTAAAAATATATTATTTTATTGACCATTAGTTTTTACTTTGTTTTTTTTCTTTGCTTTAATTTTTATTTTGAGAGCTAATTCAGATAAGCTAACACTAATTGTTATAGCCTTTTTGGCACTGATCAACATCTAACATCTACCATCAATTTTCCACAATTTGCGAAGATGTTAACATCTTTCAATAAGAAATACATAGGGCTAAAAACCAACATCTTTCAACATCTTTGAAATATGTTCCTATCTAATGGTATTCCATTCAACATCTTTCGATTATTTTAGTGTCTTTACTAGAACAGTGGCATTAAGTTCTATTATTATTGTGGCATCACTGACAAAAAAAAATTTATTTTAATTTTTTTTTGTTAACTTTTCTCTTTTATTGCATTGTTTTTTTTTATATTTTTAAACAAATGGAACTTCAAATACATTTTTGTGTTTTCTTTTTAAATTCTGGCACTTTTGTAGAAGAAAAAAACATTTTTTGTTTTCAAAAAATGGTGACATTTTTGTTTGATGGTAGATGTTAGATGGGAGCAATGTAAACGAGTGTTTCACATTTTCTACATCTTTGATGGTAGATGTTGAGCAGTGTAAAAAGCCTATTAGCAAATTTGGAGATGATTTTGATAGCTGTTTCAAAATGAAATGACGGCTGACTTTCAAAACGTTAATGCTATGTTCATACGACGATATAAACCACTCGTTTCGCTCTCTGAAACTAGTTTGCCAAACATGCTGTTCATACAATTTGTTCCTGTTTCATTTTGACATTTTTTTGTGTTGTTAGTGTGATTTTTTTTTAAATATTATTTAATACTTTTATTAATACATATGTATTATTATTTTATAATTATCACTTATCACAAACATCAATTTTTATTTTGTTTTTTTATTTTTTTTGTTTTTTTGAGAGCTAGTTCAGATAAACAAACGATAATTGTTATCAAAATTGGAGATGGTGAAAATTTTTCCTGTGTCGCAACGTGTTTCAATATGAAACGACCTGTTTCGCTCTCAAAATTTTGTATGGCAAAACATGTTGTTTCGATCATGTTTGGGGCGCGAAACAGAAATGGGAGAGCGAAACACGAATATTGCTCTCCGTGTGAACATGGTATAATTTGTAAAAAAATTCCGAAATGTATCTGGCAACATTTTTTTTCCACTGCGAAATAACATAAGCTGCACTTATTAGTATATGTATATTGGGGATTCATTCACAACTTTCCTCTAAAGCAATTAAAAGGTCAACTCCCTATAGGTTTAGTATGGGGGAGAGCAATAAAAACCATTAAAGGTCATCGTTGGCCCCTAAAGCAATTAAAATGTCATAAAATTTTAAAAAAGCAATTAAAATGTCATAAAATTTTAAAAAAGCAATAAAAAATGTCATAAAATTTTAAAAAAGCAATAAAAATGTCATAAAATGTTGAAAAAAGTCGTTAAATTTTATAGGGTAGCAATAAAGCTGAGATTTAGAAAAAAATGTTGGGGGAGCAATGCACAAGTGTTGGGTGCATTGTTGAAGCCTTTCTTTTGTTGTGATCGATAGACGGACTTACTGTGAGGATGCACTTGAGAAAGATGTGATTAAGTTTTTGTGGATATGTATGCATGTAGATCAATACTGTGTACTTGATGTTGGAAATATTTGTTGTGAACAATTTTTCAAAGCGCTGATATTTAAAAATAATAATTTATGGGGTGTGAGGTGATAATGGTATTGTATGTTGTGGGAACAATGCACAAGTGTTAGATGCATTGTTGAAGCCTTTCTTCTGTTTTAGATATATGTGTATGTATGTAGATCGACAGACAGACATACTGTGTACTTGTAGATGCACTTGATTTTGGAAATATTTGTTGTGGAGAATTTTTCAAAGCGCTGATATTAAAACTAATAATTTATGGGGTGTGAGATGATTAGGGTATTGTATTGGAGTGTGTCTTGAATATGGACAGAATCATGGACAGGGGAAAGACCTTGAGGAAGAAATTCTAATGTGGGTCAAGAGAGTTTCAAGAGAAAAAAAAAGTAGGTCATGTTAAATAACAGAAATACAAAGAATTTACGTGTATACATAAAACCATGTCAATAATGCTATCAAAATGATGTTTTGCTTGTTTGGGTGATCGACTGTATAGAAAAAAAAAATTTTGGATAGAGATATACAGACGGACAGACAGACCTTCAGGAAGAAATTGGAAAATATATTTTAAGAAATTGGAAAATATTTTATTTTTTGTGTGTGTTTTATGGACAGACAGAGAGATAGACACATTTCTGATAAGCCCTTTTTCTTTGTGTGTTTATGGGTAGCCAGATGGTGAGATGTTGCTGTTGTTGTTTTGCTTGTTTGGGTGATCGACTGTATAGGAAAAAAAAATTTTGGATAGAGATACACAGACGGACAGACAGACCTTCAGGAAGAAATTGGAAAATATTTTTTAAGAAATTGGAAAATATTTTATTTTTTTATTTTTTTTTGTGTGTGTTTTATGGACAGACAGATAGACAGATAGACGGACAGACCTTGAGGAAGAAATTGGAAAATATTTTTTTTTATTTTTGTATGTGTGTTTATGGATTGTTTGGGAGAAAAAATACACATTTCTGATAAGCCCTTTTTCTTTGTGTGTTTATCGGTAGCCAGATGGTGAGATGTTGCTGTTGTTGTTTTGCTTGTTTGGGTGATCGACTGTATAGGAAAAAAAATTTTTTGGATTAACAATTTCAGAATAGAATTGAGTGATTACTTAGTATAAATGAAATTGAGTGATTTTGGAATCACTCAATTCTAGATGATAACTTTTATTTTCATATGTAGTATATAAGAACCAAATTTGTAGAATATCATTCGACTTTAAATCTGAAACACAAATCGGCAACCTGAATTATTATATTCGTTTAGCGTAAAAAAGTTTTGTTATCAAAAAAAAAAGTCTTAAGCGAAAGGAAGAATAAATAAATTAATAACAATGGATTCTTCAATAATTTGCAACGTTTGCCAAAATCAAATAATACATAAGAAGCACTTTAAGAGGCATATGTTAATTCATGAGCCTTGTGCTTTATGTCAGCATATATCCTATACAACGATAGAAAAGAAGAAGCATTTGGAAAATCATGAAGATTTACTTCAACAAGAAGAAACGTTATGCCTACAAAATCCTTCAACATCGGCTGCATCTAGGAAGCGGCAATCACTATTAGAACCCGACACATTCATAACACCATCGAAACAACAAATGTTAGAACCGTGTTCAGAAGCTGTTATTATGTGTAAGGATTGCAACACTCTAATACAATCCCAGCAATGGTTTATACATTGCTCACAACCCACACACAGGATAAATGTACAAAAGGAAATTGGAAACAAGATGTATACCATAAAAAATTCATTCAAGTCACGGCTTCAGACATACCGTTTCCCAAAAAAAGACCTAGACCTTAATTTAAATAAATATTTGGAAGAGGGTCAAAGACTTATTCAAAAACTTTTGAATATGTGTCTAGCCGAACACATAATGGTGAAATTCAATTTGGAACTTACTGCTCGATACAAGCTACCAGCACATCCTGATAAGTCAGAAGCAAATATGTTTCATTGTACGGAAATGATGCGTTTATCGAGAGCGGATGACATAGACTTAGCTTTGACAACACAAATTGAAAAAATTAAATCTAAAATGTCAGAGTTTCAAGAAAGAGATTCTGGTTGGACTCTTATCCAAATAAAATGGCTGGAAATAAACATTAATAAATCATCACCATTATCAGGATCCCAATATATACCTACACCCGTAGAGCTGGCGAGGAAGAAAGCTTGTGTCAACATTCAAAACAATGACGTTTTCTGTTTTAAGTGGAGTATTATAGCAGCCTTTTACAATGGTGATGAACAAAACAAATTTAGGTGTTCAATTTACAATATATCAAATATTGCTGACAATATTATTAAGCTTGATTGCGGTAGAACACTTAATTTCACATCAATGCAATTTCCTACTGATGTGAAAGATATTAAAGTATTTGAAAGAAATAATACTGATATAAGTGTAAATGTGTTCGGGTTTGATAGGAAATCCAAGGCTGTTATTGGACCATACTATATCACCAAAAAGGAAAAAAATATGCATATAAACCTTATGCTGCTGGAAGACGAATGTGGTGATAAAATGCACTACATTCTAATAAACAATATTTCAAGGTAGTTATTAAAATATTTAAATATATCGTGCAAAACATCTTATTAATAAAAAATTCTTTTTCTCTTAGACTACTAAGATCCCAAATTTCAGCACATAAAGGTGCTTTAATTTTTTGCAATAGTTGTCTCTACCATACAACTATACCGGAGAGAATGGTAATCCATAAAGAGAAAGAATGCGGAGAATGCATTCCCAAGATGCCAGAGGGAGAAAAATCTGTTGTAAAGTTTTCCCATAATGAGCGACAAATGGATCTCCCGTTCACTGTGTATGCTGATTTTGAATGTGTTCTTGAAGAATGCACTAGTGTAAGTAGTAATAGTGTTAACTCTAGATTCTTAAGAAAACATGTGCCGTGTGCATATGGATTTAATATTAAGTGTAATTTTAATAAGGATTTAGATAAGTTTCAAATGTTTGCTAATAATGATAGTACCATTAATGTAGGGCAACATTTTATAGATAGTTTAATTAACGAGTGTAGGGATATTTATAAGAAATTTTTTGAAAAGGTTATATCCATGATACCATTAACCCCCTTAGAAGAAGAACATTTTTTAAACTCCAAAATCTGTCATATTTGCGATAAAGAACTAGGCGATGAACTAGTCGTTAGAGACCACTGCCATTTATCAGGAAAATATAGAGGATCTGCACATAATTCGTGCAATTTAAATTATAAAATTCCAAACTTCATTCCAATTTTTTTCCACAATTTTTCAAAGTATGATTGTCACTTATTTATTAAGGAATTACTTAGTATTAAAGGCGATACAAATGTAATTCCAATAAATAAGGAGCTATACATTTCTTTATCTCATACTGTTCGGGTATATACTGATAAAGAAATCGATGATCATATAAATCGGTTATATTTAAAAAAACGTAAGCAAAATATTCCTCAGCATACTATTCATGAACAACTTGAAAAAGTACGAAAATATAAAACCGAAAAAAAAATTGAACTAAGGTTTTTAGACTCTTATAGATTTATGGCAGCGGGATTAGATTCATTAGCTAGCAATTTAAGTGATAGAGACTTAAATTCAATTAAAGAAAATTTTGTAGATGAGGAAGAGTTTTCTCTAATGAAACGAAAGGGTGTTTTTCCATATGAATATTTAGATTCATTTGAAAAATTAAAAGAAAATAAACTCCCACCAATTGAATCATTTTACAGCAGTTTAACTGATAAACACTGTTCCGAGGAAGATTATTTACTTGCAGGAAAAATTTGGAAAAAGTTTGATTGTAAATCAATTATGGATTACATGAAACTATATTTAAAAACTGATGTGCTTCTACTTACAGATGTATTTGAAAACTTTAGAAAACTCTGTAAGAATATTTATAAGCTAGATCCTTCACATTACTATACCATACCAGGCCTTTCATGGGATGCAATGTTGAAATATACAAAAATTGAACTAGAACTGTTTACAGATCTAGAAATGTATAATTTCGTTAAACGAGGAATTCGTGGTGGCCTTACACAATGCAGTAAAAGGTATAGTAAGGCTAATCATAAATATCTTAATGATCATGATTCCACAAAGCCTTCAGAGTATATACTATATTTCGATGTAAATAATCTTTATGGTTGGGCAATGTCAGAAGCACTTCCGTATGGAGGCTTTACTTGGACAAATGATTTTGTTCACCCTAAAAATATTTCCCCTGATTCAGAAGTTGGGTATATTTATGAAGTCGATTTGGCTTACCCTTTTAGCTGTCATGACTATCACAATGACTTGCCGTTTTGCTCAGAAAACAAAACAATTGGTGGGAGTAAACACGAGAAACTAGTAGCTGATTTATCAGATAAAAAGAGTTATATTATCCATTATAAAACACTAGAACAATGTTTAAATAATGGATTGGTTTTGCAAAAAGTTCACCGAATTCTTAAATTTAAACAAACCCCGTGGTTAAAGACATACATAGATTTAAATACACAATATAGAACATCAGCAAAGAATGAATTTGAAAAAGATTTCTTTAAATTGCTTAACAATGCTGTATATGGTAAAACTATGGAAAATGTCGATAAAAGAAAAGACGTGCGATTGGTAAGTGAATGGGGTCGTACTAATCGCAACAAATTGGGTGTTGGTGAGCTAATTGCAAAACCAAATTTTCATAGTATTTCCCAATTTACTGATACGCTTTGGGCTGTGCAAATGAATAAAACTCAGACGTATTATAATAAACCAATTTACTTAGGTTTTTGTGTGTTAGAATTGTCAAAATGGAAAATGTATGACTTCCATTATGAATATATGAAACCAAAATTTGATACAAATATAAGTCTCAATTATATGGATACAGATTCTTTCATATATTCAATAAAGACGGAAGATTTTTACGCTGACATTAAAAATGATTTAAATGCACGATTCGATACATCCTCATATTCATTAAATAATCCATTTAACTTTCCACTAGTTAATAAAAAAGTATTGGGAATGATGAAAGATGAGACTGAGGGTAGGTTAATTACAGAGTTTGTAGGCTTAGCACCTAAAGTATATTCATTCGCGGTTCAAGATTGTGAGAAGGATGTTAAAAAAGCTAAGGGGGTTAAAAAGTGTGTTGTAGAAAACTTTAGCATTGAAATGTATAAAAATGTTTTATTTAATAAGGAAGTGGTGTATGCTTCTATGCAAACTTTTACATCTAAATTACATACCATATTAACAAATGAAGTTAATAAAATAGCACTAAGTTTTAATGATACTAAGCGATATATTAAAAATGATAATATTAACACATATGCATGGCATCATTATCAATCAGATGGTGGTAATGGTGAATATGAATTAGATATGTTAATTAAAGAAATAGAGTTACAAAATAATTACTCTTAATAAAATATTTATACAATACCTTTTATTCATATCTACATGTAAATATAAATATTTACATATATATATGTACATCTTTATTTAAATAAAAAGACTCAATTATTTAATAAAAAAAAAACAACAGCTTTTATTCTTTCTTTTAAATTAGAACAAATACAAAAAAGTAAGTATTGAAGAAAAAAAAAAATTTATTTATATTTATTATACAATTTTTCGAACAAGTCCAGTTAAAGGTGTATACTCTAACATTCGATCGTGTAGGATTAAGCAATAAGCATTTGTATTTTTTGGTATTGGACTATCGGTCTCAAACTCAATTTTCACATCAATAGGTCCAGTTTTAATTGTTTCATTTTGATGACTAACATCAACGACTGCAATTGGAATATTTTTAAATTTCTCACAGGAAAGGAGAGGTTGTGCTTCTCTCATATAATAGTTTTGCTGAAATTTCGCATACATATCATATAGAATAGCATATCGATTCTCTTTAAACTTTAAATTCAAATCATCATATGGATAGGATTCTGAATTTAAATGTACTTTAACATTTTTTAAGTCCGAGTGTATATATTTATTATCATTTTCTAACACGAATAAAAGAAATCTTGGCCTTTCTCTATTCACCGATAGTTTAATATTCCAGTTATGATTTCTACCTTCGGAAAATGTTGGATTAAAATAACAGTCCCAACTGCGAAATGCTATGGGTAATGAAACACCCTCCTTAATAATCTTCATTATTTGTATTTTTCGTGCATCTGATAGGTGAATATGTGGTATTCTCCATGTTATGTTTTTAATCGATAAACTCAATTTTTCATTAGCATCTGTTGAGTAATACGCCTTATCATCATTTGAACTTCGTAAAAGAATAAGTTCATGTTTGCTATTTAAAATTATTTTATTAAAATCCTCAGCAAAACCCAACAGTAGTTTTAGGGGAATATAAAAATTAAATTTTCGCATTGATAGGTCTTCAGAAATATTCCACCCTGCATTTCTCATCATATTACTTTCAAATTCATTTAGTGAGACATAATTCTTAATTGTACTAGATATTCCCAAGTATCGAGTACGATCAATTTCAACACCATTAATCTCATACCGTATTTCATCAAATAAGTATGCAACACAATTATTCCTCAATCTAGTATTTTGTGATGCTTCTTCACCTTTAGAGTTTTGTATGTTTCCTTCTATATATAAGTAGCTTTCAGACGGAAGAACATATAAGTCTTGATTTTGTAGTGTAATTCGAATTTCATCATTGTTTTTAAAGGATTGAATATAGGGCACATAGCTATGATAATCTTTTTTTATTATATTTTCATCAGAATATGGTTTTTCAATGACATTGAGTATATCAGACATTTTTCTTTATTTTTAACTTAAGCAATTTTAAAAAGGCTATATTTTCTTTCGTTAATGATGGTCTTGTAGCTTTAATATGATTAGAAGGAATGTCTCTATTAACGTTAATGTGCCTAGTTTTATTGTAAATTATCATTTTTTCCGTGGTCTTAGGTGTAATCTTAGTGTTATTTCTTCACCTCTGAAATTTACTGTACGATTTTCTTGATCAACAATCCAAATCTTGAGATATGTTATTTCTTTGACGTTTACTGGTAAATAAATTAGGTTATTAGCAATAACATCTAATTTATAGCCTGGTGGTACGTCTAATGCGAACTCGTGAAGTATATGCGCTGGAGAGTTATTCATATAAGCTCCAGTTATGATGTTACACTGAATTTGTATAGCATTAACTCTTAATATATTTACAGGTTGATTTGATACATGTCTTCTTCCAGCTTCTAATAATCGCCTACTAAAACCTAATAATTTACCAATAGATCGATTTCGATCAAAGAAAATAGGTTCGTGCGAAGAGGTTATTTCAATTTGTAAAGTATTATTATTAGCTTTAATCAGAATAGTTTTATTGAAATTTTCTGCTTTATACTGTCCAACTATATAATCCACAATATCTTGCAACTCATATGATCCGATAGGAATTTCAATTATTTTATCTCCTATATGAAATAAATTATTATCATAATCTACATTGGGAATAGAGTTATATGAATGAAAATCAACTAAAGAGCATTCATAGTCATCTTTAAGATCTATTGGTGGGAAATAATTTGCTGTTAAAACTGATGAATTGCCACTTAACGCTAATGTAATTGACATTATGAGCGCTAAACTTTAAATGAAATAAAATGCTGGGGTTTTTTTCTTTTATTAAATTTAGGTATTTATTAATAATAAAAAAAAAATTTTTATAAATAGTTATTCTTATAATATTTCATCTTTAGTAATCCATGAATTATGTTGGTTTGGAAAACCTAGCCATTTAACATACGCTTTATCACCTTTCTCTTTTAAAATTTTTTCCACTAGAAATGTATTGGGATAATGTGTGTGACGTATTTCTTCTTTGTAAAATGCCCCTTTTATAGGATTTCCTTGGTAATCTTCTAGTAAGAATGTGATTGGATAGGTGTTCTGTATCGATTTTATTTTAAATATTTCTGTAGTCCAATTTGGTGTATAACCTTTTTCAAAAATATGTTTGTATTTGCTTATGCGAACAAAATCACCAACTTTAAATCGTGATGACTTAAACATTTTTAAACTGCTAAATGCAGTTTTCAGTAGATGTTGTTCATGTTCACGTTTTACATCAATAGGCGCCATTTTGATTTTACTGTGAGTTTTTCTGTTATATTGATCAACTAGTTTTTTATAAATATCAATCCAGTGAAATGTTCCATTATAACTAAATTCTCTCCACATCATACCTTTTAGTGTTCGATTAAACCGTTCAACTATTGAAGCTTTCATTACACTATATGTAGAGTAATGATTAATTGCATATTTGCGCATTAGCAAGCCAAATTCCTTATTAAAAAATTCTTTACCATCATCTGTTTGTAAATTTTTAGGTACTCGCCCCTTACTTAATATTTTCTGAAAAGCTTTGGATACTTCAGATGCGGTTTTTGCTTTAATTGCTGCAGCCCAAGCAAATTTTGAAAATGTATCAATAATTGTTATCATATATTTATAGCCGTTGTTTATAGTCGAATAGTTGCCCATCTCTACTAAGTCTGCTTGCCAAAGATCATCAATTCCCTTTGTAATTACTTTGCGTCGTAAGAAACTTTTGCGCGCTCTAGAATGTAGTTCATTTATTATTGTTCTTTTTTCCATTATGTTGTTGTTGTTGTTGTTGTTGTTGTTGTTGCTGCTGTTGCTGTGATGAAAGCGTAATCATTACACTATATATGTCAGAAATTATTTTATTTAAATCTTTAATTTCATTTCGAACAATTAAAACTTCTTTGTTTATACCCCTTTTTAAATGTTCTTGCATATGGGTAATTTGTGTATTCACATAATTTTTGTTAACAGCATCTGCCCCATTCATTGGAGGTGATAAATTTAAAATTCTTTTATTCTCTATATCAATATTATTTCCGTTGAGTGTGATACCGAAATTTTTTGAAAGGTTGTTTCTTGTTATATCTCCTATATATTTTTGATTATAGTAATGACCAAATTTGTCAACAGTCATAATTTTTTTATTTATTTATTTAAAAGTTATTCAATTATATTTGCTTCCCTTAGTTCTTCGACTATAGATATTATTTCATTAGAATGATTATTGTTACCAGCATGTTGTGATGCTATTAACAGCCTCAATCGGTCTACAATTTCATTAGGATTATCCCAGTATATATAGTTTGGTTTATTAAGATTAACCTCCATTAAACCCTTACCAACGTGAGTAGTTGTAGTAAACAATTTATTTATTATTTTTTTATATTTATAACCTCTGTTTCCATTAATTTGATTATTAGGATCATAGTTTCTTCGATGTGCGTTTGTATCAAGTAAAATATGTTTATATATTGATAGCTCTGACGAATCGAATTGTTTTGGATTTTTATGAAAAAGTAATGAGTATAACCCTGGGGTTAGTGCCCAAGATTTTTGACCTATTATTATTTTATCATTGGTTAGCTTTAAAATAGAATTTCCAAATTTCCAGTCTCCATTTTCCGTCTTATGAGGTCCAAATATAGTGTCAAGCTTTTTATTTCCATTTAGAGTTGATAAATCAAACTCCCAATCGGATGACTGAGAATAAAATTGTTCATTTTTCGATGTATCATTTACTTCATCTTCACTATTACTGTTATAGTCTTCTTCTTCTTCTTCTTCTTCTTTATATATTTTTATTCTATTAGGTGCTGAATCAATTTTTTTCTCTTTCATTAAGTTTTTCTTAGGGGTGCTGGTGAATATAGTTTTATTTTCCGTTTTTATTTTAGTATTGTGCTTACATTTAAGTTTTTCATCTATGGGTATTGTTAAATTTGATGAATCTGACAATTTGACTAGTTTCTTTAGAGGTTCTGTTAAAGGTTTAAATGTTCTTTCTAAATTATTAAATTTTTCCAATTCTCCAAGTCTTATGCTTTGAAATTTCTTCTTTAAAATTTTTTTGGATTTCATCAACTCTTTTAAAATATTTTCTTCCATGATAATAACTTTGAAAAATAGCTAAACAGCTTTTGAAAACAGCTAAACAGCTTCTTAAAACAGCTAAACAGCTTCTTAAAACAGATAAACAGCTTTTGAAAACAGCTAAACAGCTTCTTAAAACAGCTAAACAGCTTTTGAAAACAGCTAAACAGCTTCTTAAAACAGCTAAACAGCTTCTTAAAACAGATAAACAGCTTCGTGGAATAATTTTAACAGTTTTCCAAGTGGAAAAAAACGTATTTAATATTAATAGGTTTACGTCTGATGTAGTTAATAGTATATATATGACTAAATCTGAATGAATAGATCAAAGCCTTTTCTATAACGTCCTTGCTTCAATTCATCATCTTTGCTTATTATAAGAAATCCATATTTATCCTTCCAACATTCTCCGCAAATGTAACGAAACATATTTAAACTCATGTCACTACCAACATGATCATTGTAGATATGCTTTAAATTTAATTCATCTTGCTTGAATAAAATAATCATATTTGCATTATCACGTACTAAATGTTTTGGAATGTGTGTATAAGTCTGACATAAATAAAAAGAATCAATGTCCTTATGTCTACCCATACAAAAATATGATCTTATATTATTTTGCTTTTCACAAGCTACATCGTCAAATATCATAATTGAATTAACTTTAGCTTTTTCAGGTGGAATGACATGTTCATTATCTGAAAATGTATAAAGTCCCATACCCTTTACTGATGAAATTAATCTTGACAGATATTTATATTTTGGTTGATTTAATGATTTTGAGTATATATAAATATTTTTAAATTTTAAGCCATTCGGACTTTCAATTAAACTTAGCATTATATTTGTTTTGCCACAGTTTGAGGGACCAACTATTAGTGCTCTTATAGAATTTGGTAAAAGGCAGCTATGTTTAAAACCATTTCTGTTTTCCGTTAAATCCAAGTTTCTCACTGAAATATTCGATTGTTGTTTTACCAAACGCATCTTTATAACTGAAAGCATACGTTTGCTTAATGTTACGTTTTATTTACTTTAGAATTTTTTTTTTTAATTTCAGAAAAAAGCAATTTTTATATATAAATGATTGTGTATAAAAATAAAGAATTTAGTAGAAAACAATTCGTCCTTGGAAAAGGACTTCTTAATAGCTTAATTAATTCAATACCTCTTGAACTTCATTTGCCGGGTTATCAATTTTGTGGACCAGGAACTAAATTAGAAAAACGATTACAAAGGGGTGATAAAGGTATCAATCCTTTGGATGCAGCTTGCAAAATTCATGATATTGCTTATTCCCAGAACACTGATATTCATAAGCGACATCAAGCAGATAAAGAACTAGCAGAAAAAGCTTGGAGCAGAGTTAAAGCTAAAGAAAGTACTTTTGGAGAAAAACTCAACGCATACCTTGTCACTAACGCAATGAAGTCAAAAGTTAAATTAGGCTTGGGAGTTAAAACTGGTAACCAAAAGAAAAAGTGTAGACGAAATATTTTTAAGAATGCCGTTAAATCAGCAACCGATATTTTAAAAAAGGAAAAACCAAATGACATCAAAACCGCTATTAAAACTGCACGAAAAGCTATACGACATTCATTTCTTGGAAAAAAATCTATAGTAAAAATTCCTAGAATTATCAACATACCTAAACTTGGCGGTTTTCTACCACTTGTTCCTATTCTAACAGCACTTGGAGCATTGGGAGCAATAGCTTCTGGTGGGTCAGCAATCGCTAAAACTATTACTTTAGCTAAAAATGGTAGACAACAGCTCGAAGAAAGTAAGCGTCATAACAAAACATTAGAGTCAATAGTTATGGGTAAAGGTCTATATCTTAAACCTTATAAAAAAGGCTATGGAATATTTTATACCTCATCAAAAAACTATTGAAACAGCTACCTAATAGACCACTAACAGATGTGGACTTGAAAACATTTGGGAAGAAGTATATTCCTTATTTTAGAGGAGTTTATATGAGGGATAAACTTCCTAAGACTCCACACCGAATAGAGAATGGAATTATAAACTTGGACTCAAATAGAGGATATGGAACACATTGGGTAGCATTTTATAAAAATAATGATAATGTAGAATACTTTGATAGTTTTGGCAATCTCCAACCACCTATGGAAGTTTTAAGATACTTGGGTAAAAACATTAAATATAACTATTTAAGATATCAAAAATTTAATACATTTATTTGTGGTCATTTATGTTTAAAATTTTTAATAAATTTCAAAATAAAGAATTAATAAAAAAAAACCCAAATATTTGTTTGTTTTTATATATTTTTTTTATTATTTTTTTTTTTGTTTGTTTGTTTTTATTTATTATCCATTCTTAATAATAATCTATAGATTTTTACATCTGTTTTAATTTTATTTTGCATTTTTTTTCCAAACTCATAACAAAGTCTAGTTAAATCAATTTCTATATCTCTTTCATTTATATCTTTAATTTCATAATATTGTACATTTGTTTTATTTAAAATAGAGCAATTTGGAATATAATGTTCATAATAAAAATATAAGATTTGCTTGCGAAGAATTGTATTCCAGCTTAGGAATGTAGTTAGGAATATTCCAATTTGAGTTAATGATTTCCACGTCTCTGGATCAATTTTGATTTTATAATTTTCTTGTTGAAGGATCAGATAACATATTCCATTTTTATAGTGGAAATCATACTGAATTTCTCTCTTATTATTGGTCTGAATAAGATTCATACAATCTAAAAATTCACACTGATTAAGTGATGCCTGAATGTATTCCTTAAAGCTCATAAGGTTAATCCATTCATCCCGGTCCAATCCAATGAAATTTTTTCCTTTGTAATGTAGCCAAACCATTGGCTTAAAACCAAGAGCTGTGGAAAATCCGCAGGATATTTTTAATTTTAAATTTATAAAATATTCCAACTCAAATACACAGTCGTGTATTTTCGGGTTTCTTACAAGATTGAACATTCTCGATGAATTTTAAATGTAAACTAATAATATTTTTGCTTTGAAAATCTCTATTTAAAGAAAAAAAATGCGCTTTTTATAATTTTTTTTTTTTGAAAACTATATGTATGTATATGTATTAACTATAATTAAATAAGATACATTTATTATTAAATTCTAATAAAAAAAAAAAAAGTTTAATCAAATTTATTATTTTGTTTTTCTTGCACATAAATTTAGACATTTAAGATGTTTTAATATTTTTTTATAGTTTTCGATAATTCTAATAACCTCCTTCTTTCTCTTAAAGAAAAAGTAACATCCACACAAACCCACGACATCTCCACTTGTACTTTCGTGAGAGCAAGGCATACTATATACATTAAAATCTGTATATTCTCTTTTGAATGCACATAATAATTCCAAATGTTCTTCAAAGATAACACTTCCAAATTCTTGTAGAAAAGCTTCAATAACCTCCATCTTTCCACATTAAGATTTCATTTACAACTTATGAAAATATGAATAATTCTATATTATATATACTTATACATATCTGTATACTAATAAAAAAAGAAAAAACATAAGAATTTATAATAATTTATTGTTTACTCATTTTTTTTTTATTGAAAAATTATTTTATTTAAAAGTATTAAAATGAGTATAAGGGTAATATCCTTTTGTAGGAGCAACCGTCTTAATTTCCAGCTTATAATTAATGGTATCTTTTTCGTCATCTAAAGCAATCTTTGAAATGATATATGAGCCAGTTGATAGGTACCCAACATCGTTTTCAGTCAAGGCATTAAACCTTTTAGGAAGATAAAGCATAGCTCCATCCAATTCCAAGACTATAACATCTCCATATTTTGTAGTTACCCGTTCAGCTCCTGTAATAGGATAGTCCTTTCCATCTACCATATTTTTTACACTTAAAATATGTTTCATATTTAATTTATTGAATGAAGCAATTAATTCCGCGTTAATATTCATCGTTTGATAATTTATAATGAAGTGTAATAAATAATTCAATAAATTCACAATTTATAGAAAAAAATTTTTGGTTACACATAGTTTAAACATATGTTATTTGCTCTAATTCATAAAAATTATCGATAATGTTTTAATTTTTACCCACCACACCCATTGTAAAACAAAATAAAAGTTTTACCCACCACACCCATTGTAAAACAAAATAAAATTGTTTAGTTTAAATTTTAATAGTTTTATTATATGTATATATATTTTTATAAAATAATTTTATGTATTTTCATTAAAACTAAAAATCTAATTCCCTGATATAGCGATCACCTTCTTCATCTGTGTAAAATTCATCATTTACATTTAAGATGATGGCATCCCCCTCTTCATCATCTAGGAAATTTTCAATTTCCCACAAAAAATCAAAGTACGCCATCTGGTTGTTGGGGATTGTAAAATTTTGGGTTGAAAAGAAATGGAAATCCTCTAACGCTGCGTCGATTAACGCATTTATGCGTGTTTGTGTAGTGTCCTCTACAGCTTCCTCGGAATTTTCATCCACATATTCAAATATATTGTGACACGAATTCATCTTTAAATATGTAGTCTTCAAATGAAACTAAACCTAGTATTCAGAAGAATATTCCACTAAGCCGTTTTACTTTTAAACTTAAATTGGAAAATCCATGTAACTTGTTTATCTTATCAATTTTCATCAACTAATTCAAAACAAACATAATTACATCTATATCATTTTTAATAACTTAATAAATTCACAATTTAATTAGTTATTTTTAATTTTTCTATCAATCCAACAATTTTAGAAAACAAAAAAAACTAAAGAAAGCCTTATCAATAATATTTTCCAATTTCTTCCTGAAGGTCTGTCTGTCCGTCTGTATATCTCTATCCAAAATTTTTTTTTTCTATACAGTCGATCACCCAAACAAGCAAAACATCATTTTGATAGCATTATTGACATGGTTTTATGTATACACGTAAATTCTTTGTATTTCTGTTATTTAACATGACCTACTTTTTTTTTCTCTTGAAACTCTCTTGACCCACATTAGAATTTCTTCCTCAAGGTCTTTCCCCTGTCCATGATTCTGTCCATATTCAAGACACACTCCAATACAATACCCTAATCATCTCACACCCCATAAATTATTAGTTTTAATATCAGCGCTTTGAAAAATTCTCCACAACAAATATTTCCAAAATCAAGTGCATCTACAAGTACACAGTATGTCTGTCTGTCGATCTACATACATACACATATATCTAAAACAGAAGAAAGGCTTCAACAATGCATCTAACACTTGTGCATTGTTCCCACAACATACAATACCATTATCACCTCACACCCCATAAATTATTATTTTTAAATATCAGCGCTTTGAAAAATTGTTCACAACAAATATTTCCAACATCAAGTACACAGTATTGATCTACATGCATACATATCCACAAAAACTTAATCACATCTTTCTCAAGTGCATCCTCACAGTAAGTCCGTCTATCGATCACAACAAAAGAAAGGCTTCAACAATGCACCCAACACTTGTGCATTGCTCCCCCAACATTTTTTTCTAAATCTCAGCTTTATTGCTACCCTATAAAATTTAACGACTTTTTTCAACATTTTATGACATTTTTATTGCTTTTTTAAAATTTTATGACATTTTTTATTGCTTTTTTAAAATTTTATGACATTTTAATTGCTTTTTTAAAATTTTATGACATTTTAATTGCTTTAGGGGCCAACGATGACCTTTAATGGTTTTTATTGCTCTCCCCCATACTAAACCTATAGGGAGTTGACCTTTTAATTGCTTTAGAGGAAAGTTGTGAATGAATCCCCAATATACATATACTCTTATTTCATGCGAAATTTTAACCAAATGCAAAAAATTATGAATTTAATATTAAATAAGAAATAAGAAATTAAAATATGTAACACAATCGGTAACAGTTTTTTACCCCTATTTACATTCTTTTTTATTAAAAAAATAATTTTTACCAAGACGGTAATCCTAGGGTTAAGTTCCATTAGTTTTACCTTTTGGTACTTAATACATGAACTTTTTCGTTCTTTAATATATTAAACTTTATAAAAATACGGGTTTTCTTTTTTCAAATAATTTTTTTTTCATCAATATTCCCAAAATGAACAACCGCTAATTTTTGTGTATGCTAGACAATGGGTACAAAAGTATGCATATCCAATAGACAACAAGCTGATACAAAACTTCATTGTTTTAAAAACTGACTGTTTAAAAAACTGCAAAAAATTATGTAAGTTGTACAAACTTAAAGTTAAGAATTTTTATTTCTAAAAATAAAAAATCTTAATTTAAGAAAAAAGATCTTCAAATCTTATTCAAGTCAAAAAATCTTCAAAAATAAGGTAAAATCTTCATTCTGGCAACGCTGGTAGTGGCATGCAACTACTTGCATGTGTAACCCCCCGTTTCCACATGCAAGTACAAGTTCGAAAAACTCAATACACTCACACTTTTTCACTACATTCACACAATTGTTGTACTTTCAGCCAATCGGCTTTTTCCTCGATTTTTCGTTGATAATACGTATACACACACTACTTGCAAGTAATTACTTGCATGTGGAAACGTAGGGTTAAGGCAAGGTAACATACGCAAAACAATGTCGCATACTTTGAAGGAATAAAAACGTTAAATTATGCG
Source organism: Pollenia griseotomentosa (assembly GCA_963931875.1). Classification (NCBI taxonomy): domain Eukaryota; kingdom Metazoa; phylum Arthropoda; class Insecta; order Diptera; family Polleniidae; genus Pollenia; species Pollenia griseotomentosa. Next base: position 65,301,999 of record OZ007562.1, read on the forward strand.
AACTCACAAAATAGGTAACATTAATACATGTCAATATTTTCGTGTGAAATCAATGTTGCTCAACATTTTTACAAATTTAAACAAAGTACTAGGCTTTACATGTAGAAACAATTTATCTAGGGGTCTTAGCTCAAACTTCGGTGCTGGATTTAAGCCGGATAAATTTATATAGTGCTCATTTGCTGCAACGTCGTCATAACTTAAAAAAAACTTTTCGAAATAAACGCGTTTAAAGTTGTTGACTTGCTTGCAAAAATAACGACACATTACCGTTAAAATGGGAAAGTATAAAAGATATAAAGATTAGTTTTACACACAATGTAAAGAAAAACATGGTGAACAATTCTGCATCACTAAATTCAAAATTTCATTTTATGAGTTATGACTACGTTGCAGCAAACGAGCGATATTAAGAAACATTAGTCAGTCATTTAATATTGAAGTTTTATAACAAATAAAGCTTTGTTCACAATGGGAGAAACAATTTCGTTTTTTCTTCTATCTCATTTCTTCCCAAAGTATTTCATAAATTTTCCTTTCAGTTTTCGAACAAAAATGGAAATAAAGTTTCCTAAAAAGTTGAGTCAACTTCTACTGCAGCAACACTTTGTATAAAATTGTTTATGACGTTTTTAATAATTTTATTTAGTTTTGAATAAAAATTTATTCTTGTGTATAGTTGACCTGTTGTTTATGTTGATTTATTATTTTGGCTTGAGGTCTTATATAAATAATAAATAAAATTCAAAAACTTTTAATTTTATTTTTATTTATTTATTTTTATATTTTTCCAATATTTCGGTCAAAATCTTTGACCATCATCAGGGGGATCTGGTGTTTTTTTTAAAAATACAAAACAAAAATAACATTAAAAATACAAAATATTTTACACAAACAAATTTAATATTTACATTTAAATAAATAAACAATAAAAGTTTTAAAAAACTCGGACGAATTCAACACTTCACTAATAAACCTTTCTTTGGTTTGTGTTTGTCTATTGCATGTTTATAAATTTTTGCACATCTTTCTGTGTCTTTCTTAAAATTTAATGTCTTTTCTGTCTCTTGATCAATTATATGCAGCATCTCAAGTGTAAATCTCTTCTTGTAGTTGCACTCTCCCACCAATATGTCTACATTATTAAAATTTGGTTTATGTCCAGTTACAGTACAGTGGGCCGCTAATGCAGTTTTCTGTTCTAATGGTTTATTAGTAGCCTTTTCATCTGACTTATGCGCTGCAAGTCTGGTTTTTAATTTGTTTTTTGTCGTGCCAACATATACTTTCCCGCATGCGTCAGTTTTGTCTCCATTACAGTGTATTCTGTACACTAAATGCGATTTTTCTTCTTTTTCAATCTTAGATTTCATGTTGCTAAAAAGTTTTTTTGTAGTATTTTCAGTTTTAAATGCTAATTCATATTTTTCCCGATTATAAATGTTGGAATGTTTAATTCTTTCGGAAAAGTCTTTTACATATGTCATAGTCTTATATATTATTGGTGGTCGTTCTTCTTTTGTTGTTCCTTTTGCTATCGTAGTTTTTACTCTGTTAATTAGTTCATTAATGGTTTTATTTGGAAAATCGTTTTTACTTAAAATGTTCCTTATTTTGCAGATATTGATTGGGTGGAAAACTTTGTCACTTATTTCCAGAACTCTCTTAATAAAGTTGGTCGCTGTATTTATAATTGTTCTTCTTGGATGTTTTGAGTAAAAATTTATTAATCTACCAGACGCCATCGGTTTTTGGTACCAATCTAGTTTAAGTATGTCTCCGTGTCTAACTATAACTGAATCTAAATATGCTAGTTTGTTATCTGTTTCCTTTTCCAACGTAAATTGTATTTGTCTATTAAATTCGTTCAATGTATTCAGGGTTTCTTCAATACCATCTCTCTTAACGATTCCAAACAAATCATCCACATATTTTGTAAAAATCCTTGGCTTTCTCTTCATCCTCCCTATTGATACATTTAATAGTTCTTCCATAATTATGTCCGCAATGACTGGTGAAGCTGGAGATCCCATGGGCATTCCTTTATTTTGTTCATAGTATTTGTCCTCATACTTAAAATATCGTGTTTCTTTAATACAAAACGTTAATAGTTCTAAGAATAAATCTTTAGGTATTCGTGTATGTTCTTTCAGTAAATGCCATTTTTGTTCAATAGTTTTTAACGCCATGTTTACTGGAATACTTGGGAAGAGTGAAACTACGTCAAAGGAAACAAGTACTTCATCTTCATATATATAGGTATTATTTACTCTGTTCTTAAATTCTATAGAGTCTTTTACATTGTATGTAGAGTCCATTGTCAAGTTTTTTAAAATTGTAGTCAAATATTTGCATAATTCGTAGGACGGTGAATTGATAGACGAACAAATAGGGCGTAGCGGAATTCCTGTTTTTAAAAATTTTAACAAAATGTTCCAACAAATAATAATAAAAACTAAAAAAAATAAGAAGTGACACAAGTGTTATTGTGAAGTTTTGTGTTTATTATATTTTTTTTTTTTTTTTTTTTTTTTTTTTTAGTTGTTTACATACCCCCTGAAGATGGTTAGCGATGTTAACCGAAATATTGGGAAAATAATAATAAAAATATAAAAAACGAAAATATCACGAATTTTTATTTTTTATTTTATTAATTTACGTGGACCTGCAGCCAAACAAAACAACAAATAATTTACATATATCGGAAAAAGGTCAACTATAAAAACATACATAAAATTCTTTATCTAAAATGTGTGTGTTCGCGAAAAAATTGTTGCTCTATTATGAACGCCAGTGAAAATGTTGCTGCCTATTGTTAACGAAGCCCAATCTTTCGATCAAATAGATTTTACTTATTTGCTAAAAAGATTTTTTAATTAAACTAATTTTGTTGACATACTTACGTACATATAGAATGTCATGAGCACGCATTCATTAACCACGAACTATTGAGGCTGAGTCCCGATTTAAAAGTTCATGGGTATTGGGAGAAGTTTAAAATTTTTAGCGCCTATTCCACGGTCATACTTGGCATGTCAGTTTAATATCATCATATGCCAACATATTCATGTAAAAGGCAAAATTCATGTTTGTCAGTTTGGCATAATTGTTTTCAAAAATTTTTGATGTTTGCACACTCTATCATCATATCAAACTGACGTGCCAAGTATGACCGTGTAATAGGCACTTTAGAAATACTGCGAACAAACCATTTTTAAAAAATTTAAAAAAGATTGAACACAGTTTTAAACGTTGCACATACATACATATGTATAAATTTTTTTCTAAATTATTGCCGTATTACGGTTTTAAACTCAACTCTAGTTTAGTTGAAATCTTGCAGTTTTTGTATCAGTAGCTCGTTTCTGTATTTCTCGCATCGTAAAATTTCTTACATGAAGTGTGAAACAAAAAATTCCATCGTTTCTCGATTTATGAGATAAAAGTGTTTCTGTATTTGAATGCGAAAACAGACACAACAAATTCTGTTTATACTGGAATATTTCCAGTACTTAAGTGTCAAATAAAAGCGAAACGTCAACAAAAGAAATAAATATAATAAAAACAGGGCTGCCAGATTTGACGAGTTATCGTCATCTTGACGATTTTTTGTTCCGATATTAACAAAGTGACGTTTTGATGATTTTTTCTAAAAAAGTGACGAAAGCAAAAACAAAATCAAAAATATTTTATAATTTTGTTGTAACTTTCTATAGAAATTCATCTTGAATTTTTAAATTTCAAACACTTCTATTTTGTGGCGTTGGAAATTAAAAAAAAATAATATGAATGTCTGTAGAAAGCAACAACAAATTTAAAATATTTTTGATTTTATTTTTGCTTTTAATGAAATTGTTGGCGTTGCGTTTTACACTATAAGCCCCTTAGTCTTCGAAATAAGATAATTGTAAATATTTTTATATGTTTGTTTATTAGAAAAAAAGATATATACTTTTTTTCTACAAAAGTGCGAACATTCTAAAAGATAACACCAAAATGTTTTTCTCATTCATTTTGTTTAATAATTTAAGCAAAATAAGGCTTGCAAAAAAGGAAAAACTTGAGAAATGGTAGCGCTGCTTTCAAAGCAACTTCCATTTTTTCAGTGATGCCACAATAATAATAGAATTTATTGCCACTTTTCTAGTGATGACACTAAAAGAATCGAAAAATGTAAAAGGGAACAAAATGAGATAGTAACATTCTGTAAAGATGTTGAAAAATTTTGATTTTTAGCCATATGTGTTTCTTATGGCAAAATTACAACATCTTCGCAAATTGATGTTAAATGTTAAATGTTGACAAGTGTGAAAAGGCTATTAGTCTTTTCATGCATATTATTTCAATATTAAAATGCATTTTTTATTATTTATTTTGCTGTCACTTACAATTACTTAACAACCCAGCAAAAACTTTGCTTACAAAATAAGCAGAAAAATAATGAGAACTTGACGAACAGACTACTTATTTTTCTACTAGAAGAAGTACTTATTTTTGTTCGAGATGTCCCAAAAGTAATCCCTTATAATTTAGCCTATTATAATCTAAAAAATAATATGTTTTTTTTATACTTAAAATATATAGTTACACAAAGTCAATAAAGTAAACATTTTTTTAATTTTTTTTTTTTGTTTTTTTTTTTAATTATTTTATTTTTATTTTTTCTTATTCTATTTTACTTTATTTTATTTTTTATTTTTTTTTTTCTGTCTCTGGCGGGATTTGATCCCGCAACCTCGGTGCTCATAGACTAGCTCTCTACCTGCTAGTCTATCGGGGCAGTGTAGTTTTTGCATTAAAAAACTATGTTTTATGACTATAATGACATTTTTATTGTCATAATGAAAATATAAATGTTTCTGTATATTTAAGATATAATAATAAAGTTATTATTTAATATATAACTAATAATCCAAAAAGTGGCGAATAAAGCTACAAAGTAATGAATTCTTGAAGTCATTAAAAGTAGGATTGTAAGTAAAGTTTTTGCTGGGAAGTTTTTGATTTTAACAAACTGAACCGCAACAGAACAGAAAAACTAATCAATTTCACAGGTCTTTTATTAACAAAAACACATCAGCTGATTCGTAACAGAACAGAAAGTAAAGACTAACTGAGCCTTTAAACACCAACAAATTAAAACTTTTTTATACCCTGCAGCTAAAATGGAGTATGGAATAGTTTATTTCTAGTTGTCATGTATTAAACTGCGCAGCTTTAAACATGATGCCGTTTGTTGTTAAAACAAATCAACACTACAAAAACACTATAAGAGAATATATAAAAATGTATTTGTTTGTTGTAAAAACAATAAAAAAATAATACAAGAATAAAAGCCGTACAAATTTTTTCATGCTTAAAAAATAGATAAAATGAAGGAAAATCCCCACATTCTTTTTGTTCAATTATTAAGCTAAATACATACATCTTATTAACAATGTGAATTATGACGAAAGCTATTTTGGGGCATGCTGCTGATTTCTTATAATTGAGAGTTCCTTCTGTAGACAAATGGGAATTCGAAAAAAAGTGAAACATGGTGTAACAGGAAAATAAATATAATATTCTCTCTATCTCTCTGGTTCTAGTACCCCTAGTGTGCTTAGAATTATTCTAAAATATACTTACATAGACATACACATACTTTTAATCAAAAAATAATTATGAATGAAAAACATATTTAGCGGAATTGGAATATTAAGCTTGATTTTGTTATACTTATAGTAAAACACGGCGTTTACATGTGTCAGTACTAGTAAGACAGTAGCAATACATGAACACTTTTCCAACTGTCTTGTCTACTGTCTTGCAAATTTCGCAGTGATTTACAAAATATATAAAATAAATATATTCTTTTTTGTTTTAGTTACACGAAAATAGTTGTTTTATACTATTTTTTTATTTGTTTAGTTCATATAAAACACGTTCAGCTGGAACTTGCACTGCAAGATCAACGTTTGACATTTTTGTAAAAGGTATCTGTCTTAATAAGTGTCTGGACGCCTACGTCACGAAGACAGTTAGTAGTGTTTTTGGCAACTAATATGTATTTTCTTACTGTCTTGCCAGTACTGACAAATGTACACGCTGTGTAAATAAGGCAACTAGCTTAAAACTATTAAAAAAATGCATTAAAATTAACTAGTTGTGCTCCTATGACGACCTAACGTTAATTACGATAGTTTGATACATAAAATTAATCAAAACTTCAACTAGTTTAAAGTAAAAACTAAAAAGTTACTTTGTCTTCAGGGTAATTACAGGAACACATTTATACATTCTACATACATACATAGTTGTTAGTACATATCCCTCATTTGCTGCAAGGTCGTCATAACTCAAAAAATTAAGTTTGGGAGCTAGTGATGCAGAATTGCTCGCTATGTTTTTCTATATGGTGTGTATAAAATCCATCTTTATATCCTCTTCCCCCGTTTGGAGAGAATGTGTCGTTATTTCTACTAAGTGGTTGGAGCAAATTAAAATTTTGCGTTGACTAAATTGCAGCAAAAAATACGCAATGAAGTTGTGTATCAATTCCAGCAACCAATGGGCATGTTATTTGCAGAATTTAACTGTCTTCGGGTTAAATTAAAAAACAATGAACACTATTTGCATTTCGAGTTTCTTTACAGAAGTCCAAATGCGGGAAGGGATATTACTTTATCTCGCTTCGATTCCCTTTCTGACTCAACATCGAAAATTCTTGAGAATTATACGAACAGTGAAATAGTTTTTGTTGGAGATTTCAATGTCCACAATTATTCTTGGCTTCACCACACGGTCCGTGTAACTTATTAAGGCCAATATGTTGAACTATTTGCTGCGCACAACCACTATATTCCATGTGCTGATGCGCACCAACACAATACCCTTGACATCTTCCTTTTTTTTTTTTAATTCCCTAACTAATCCCCGAGAAGCTTTACGCTTGTCTGCAGGAAAGAAACCAGAGCCTCTGGCGGGAACCCGCAACCCCGGCGCAGATAGACTAGCTCACACCAGCTTACCTACCGGGGCACTCATCTCTTTCATCTCTCTTCGCACCCTTAAAAGTTCGAAGTTGAAGTTCTAACACCTCTCGGTAACTGGGATCATTGAACTAAAAAACGTTTCAAGACAGGCTACGAAACGACCAATATTTGTTTACGGAAAAGCAGATTGGGTTGAGCTCAATCTCTTTTTTCGGCATTTCATTTGGAAACTCTGTTTCCTGGACAATGATGTCAATACATGGCGAAAATGATTGAAAATGTTATAATGCTAGATCTACCCCTTGGTTTAAACAGACGTGCAAATCAGCAGTCTGATCTAGAATGGAAGCATTAAAAAATTGGCGTGATAATAAAAACGCTTATACTGAATTTACCAGTTATTGAGATATAACGTTAAAAGTGCAATATAAGATAACAATAATATTAATCCTAACTAAAAGAGTAGTCAGTAGGATATTTCATTAATCGATGTTTTGTATTAATCGATTAATCGCGCGAATAACCCTAATAACCCTACTTCACAGTATTTAAAAACACATCATGCTTATGTGTCCACATAAATATGGATTTATCTATTTTTATAAACTTCATTTAAATCGGTTTGAAAGTTTTTGATAGGTAGAAATTGCCCCTACCTCCCCTTGTGGTCCTATTTTTTTAAAATGCATACCTTTTGTGTCCATATAGATATAGATAAATCGGTTTGATAGTTTCTAAGAGTAAGATATTTCCCCCTATCATCCTTCGTGGTCCTACAATTAGGCCTACTTTCAATAGGCTTGGTCCTTGTGCCAATTAGAACCCGTGACCCAAATTTTATCAAATTATCTCCAAAATTGCGACCTGTACTTTGCGCACAAGCTTACAAGGACAGCCAGCCAGCCGGACGGACATCGTTAGTTCGACTCAGAAAGTGATTCTGAGTCGATCGGTATACTTTAATAATTAATTTTTTTAAGGTGTTACACACATCAGCACAAATGCATAACACCATCTCCACTATTGTGGAGTGGGTATAAATAGCATCAAAATTTAAGCTTGTCTTTTAACCCATTTTTCGCCAGCACTCTAACTCTTGTTTTTTTTTGCAATGTTTTTTGTTTTGTGAGTTACTTAAAATCTTATTTCACTATTATGTTGTTAATTTCAAATCTTTCAAAAAGAGTATACAGATTAAATGTTCATGTTTCAAACGACTTTTTTTTTTTTTTGTTTTAATGAAACTTGGTTTAGAAAATATTCTTTCACTTATTGTTGGCGTTGGAGAGATTGAAAGTAAATAGAGTTTTTCTTTTTCCGGACTTTTGTATTTACCGGGAAAGCGGGATTTATTTTTAAATTTCCCGGGATCCCGCTCAATACAAATCGATGCAAAATATTTTTTAATTTAATTTATTTGAAAAACATTTCCTGAAATCAATTAAACAAATTTATACATGAATGCATTCAACTTTTTTTATTTCTGTGGCAAAAAGGAAAAAGTTCTTAATGACACCCTAAGATCTTTATGTTCAAAAATACACATGGGCAAAAATTCAATTATTTTGTATGATTTTTGGGGAAGTTTAAAATTACTTTTTGGTTATCTTTTTTCAATGTGCAATAACATTTCGAATATTAAAAACTTTCGATATGTGACATTAGGAGTATTTAAGAATAAAAACTTAAAAAACTATAACCGCAGAGAACTGATGAATTATATTAACTTCAGAGTAAATTTCCAAAAGCCACCTTTAGGCCCGTTTTCACGACTTACCTATAAAGTTCGAAATAGTAAACGGTACCTTTAGCACTAGTGAGGAATAAAGTTACCTTCAACTATTTTTCGTTTTCACAACTTCTGTATAAAATAAACTTAACATTTTTGAAAATGTGGCAATACTAAAGAAAATACCGATTATTTTTGCCAAAATAAAAATACAAGCTGGCAACTACGTACTTTTTTTACATTTACAAAATATCCCTACAAGAAATGAATACCCAAAACTAAAAAAAAAAATTTATTTACTAACACACTTGCAACAATTTTACATTAGTGTTTCTACTCTAACATGTGTGTTAGAGTAGAACAACTAAAAACACTTTCTAAAAATGCCAATTTTTTAATATATTTTTGTCATACGCTTGATAAAACTTGTGAATTGCTTTAATTTAATATTTACCATTGGTGTTAAAGAAAAAAAATTATATTTGTAACTAGATTGTAACTATGAAGAAAAAGTAGCACCACCAAACAGCGGTAATCAGAATGCTAGTGGTTAAGGAGGACGTACTGATGGTGGCTTCAGAGGATGCGGTGGTGGATTCTCTGGAAACAACAGTGGTCATGTTCGCAGCGATCGTTTTGAAAGGTGGTGGCTTTGGCCAGGACAATCGCTTAAGATTTCTCCTGTTGACTTTTCAAGTATGTATTTGATTTTTTTGTCTCAATCTGTTAACAAAATCTACAATAAATTAAATGGTCACACGTACGTTTACCTCCATTTCCAGACCCACGCAAGAAGTGAAACGTTACCAAGCAGCCACAGAAATAGCGATACGTGGTACTTACTTTTCTGAAGCCTAATTTCCTGACTATTAATTGGATTATAATTTTTTCAATAAAAAAATTTTTATTTAAAATGAAAACTAAAATTTTTTTTTTTTTTTTCTCATTATTTTTTATTGAATTTTCATATTTTAAATATGAACTAACAATAATTAATCAAATCTTAACCTAATACGTTATTTTATGTCCTGCCAGTGCCAGACAAAAATTTTCTTCATCACGGGTTCTGTTCACTTATATAGGTGTTTATCGCTCATCTAATTGGGTAAGTGCTGCAGTGTCTCTTCTTCTTAAGCGAGTGTGGCCGCCATGGTTTAAAATATTTCGAGCTAGTGGATTTGGGTGTTGTTCAAGCCTTTTTAAATATTTTACTGCATATTTTGTAATCATAGTTTTTACTAAAGGAACATTGAGATCCTTGTGTATATTTGAGTTTTTAACATACCAAGGGGCAGCTGTGATTATTCGAAGAAGTTTATTTTGGCGCCTTTGAATTTTTTCGATATTAGAGGCCGAGGCAGTGCCCCATAGTTGAATACCGTAGCACCAGATTGGCTTTAAGATGGAGTTGTAAAGTAAAAGTTTGCAGTCGAGACTTAGGACAGAGTTTCTTCCAATAAGCCAATGAAATTGGATGGCTTTTAGTTTCATTTGAGATAATTTTGCCTCTATATGACTTTTCCACGTTAAACGGCGATCTAGATGAATACCGAGGTATTTTACATGCGAATTTTGAGGCACTAAATGATTATTGATTTTAATAGGGGGGCATGTTTCCCGACGCAAGGTAAATGTTACATGTACGCATTTTTGCTCATTGACCTTTATCCTCCATTGCTTCAGCCACAGTTCGAGTTGAAATATATGATCCTGTAGGTATCGAGATGCTTCTTGACATTTTTCGTGCACGCTTAGAAAAGCTGTGTCATCAGCAAATGTTGAAGTTTGTGTATAGTTGTTTGTTGGCATATCCGAGGTATATATTAAGTATAAAAGTGGGCCCAGGATGCTTCCCTGAGGGACTCCAGCTTCAATTGGTTGAGGAGAGCTTAAATAATCACCTTCTTTAATAATAAACTTTCGACCGACTAAGTAGCTTTCTAACAGCTTGTGTGTGTTTACTGGTAAGTTTAGCTTCAATTTATGTAATAAGCCTTCATGCCAGACTTTGTCAAAAGCTTGAGAAACATCGATGAAGAGAGCGGAACAATATTTTCTTTCTTCAAAGGCTTTTCTTATTGCGTTTACTATACGATGGGTTTGCTCAATTGTGCTGTGTTCTCTTCTAAAGCCGAATTGGTGGTTAGGAATACATCTGTTTTCATTTAGAATTGGGGTTAATTTTGACGCTAACAGCTTCTCAAACAGCTTTGATATATTTGAAAGTAAACTTATAGGCCTATATGACTCAACTTTTGTGTGATCCTTTCCTGGTTTAGGTATCATGATGACTAAGGAAACCTTCCACTTTTGAGGATAGTATTCCAGGCGTAAAATAGCATTAAAAATTAAAAGAATAATTCTCCTTGCTATGCTGGGTAGCTCCAAAAGCATTTTGTTGCTGATCTTATCAAAACCAGGAGCCTTCTTGGGGTTTAAATCACAAATAGATTTTTCGATTTCTCTTATCTCAAATCTTAGGGGAACAGCTGCTCTAGCAGCAACAGGTGGTAACTCGACCGCCATATCGTGAGATATGTTAGGGGTAAATACGTGTTTTAAATGATTAACAAACAGATTTCCTTTTTCAACATCATTTCTTGCCCAACTTCCATTCAAGTTTCTTAATGGCGGATTAGCGACAACTGGCCTTTTGAGATTTCTAGCTGCACGCCATAATGAGTAGTCTGATTGTGGAGTTGCATAAAGTTCCTAAAGATATTTTTCCAGAGAAGCCGTTTTCTGAGTCTGCAGTAACTTTCTCAGCCTTTTTGTACAGTCTTTTAGTAAGTTCTTAAGTTGAGGGGATCTGTGCAATTGCCACTCTCTACGAGCTCTCCTTTTTTCAGACAAGAGACGCTCGACATCTGAGGAATATATTTTATTATTTTTGGTTTTTTTGGGGGCAATGCTGGAATGTTGAACAGCTAGTTTTAGAAAACTGTCAAAATTGACAATAGAGCGATCTATATACTCCGGTGTGCTAAGCGGAATATTTTCTGTGCAATGGGTACTGAGATATTTTTTATATTTTATCCAATTTATATGTGTAGCTGACGTCGCTATGTGACCAGAGGGAGATTCAATTCTATTGGTGTTTTTTATAGTAACAATTGTAGGTGTGTGATCAGAGGATAATTCTATGGAAGCTTCAACGTAAATCGTTTCTATGGGGATGTTTTTAACCACGCCAAAATCGATGACATCTGGAATTTTTTGCGGATCAGCAGGCCAATATGTTGGTTGGCCGCTCGCGACAACATTTAAATTCATTTTAGAGATTGTATTAAACCCCCAGAAGGTATGTTTTGCGTTGTAATCGCCAGCAGCCAGGAAACAGGGCCCCAGTGACTTATAATATTTGTAATATTGGCTTTCTGATATTGCAAATCTAGGTGGTGAATATAGAGATGAAATAACTATGCTTCGATTTAGCTCTTCGACACAAATGTTCGTAGCTTGGAGATAATCTTCACGATGATCACACATTGGGTAGTGTTTAATTCGGTTTTTTATTAATATAGCAGAACCTCCACAAGCTCTATCTCGAGGGTCCTTGGTATCATATAGAGTATAACCATTAATTTTAAACGTATTTCTTGAGGTCAAATGAGTTTCAGAAACCATCATCAATTTTTTTTATTTGTTTATTTTTAAGAAAGTATTCTAATTCATTTTTATGTTGGCGGATGCCGTTTGCGTTCCAAAAACAAATTTTTAAACAGTTCATGGCTTGTTAAGAATAGCTTGCAATAACATAGATTGCATTCTAAGAATTTCCTGCATCATATTACCCATTGTGTTTGTAAAATTATTTACTGTTTGCACTAATGTTTCCATGGTTTTTTCTAGACGACTTAGATTAAAAACTGGAGTTTCGTCATTACTTGACGAAGCGCCTTGCATTGGTACATTGTTTGATTTTAAAACGTTAGCATAAGAGGTTCTGTTACTACTAGGCTGCGGAGCCTGAAGATCATTACTGTTTACTTGATTCGTTACCTGCATTTGAGGGGGATTAGTTTTCGGTCCAACCGACTGCTTGACGATAGTATATACAGGGCATCCTCTATAATTGGCAGTGTGATTACCACCACAGTTGCTGCATTTTTTTACGTTGGGGTCGGTTTTAGACTTATCGCAAAGAACTGTACCGTGTAGCTCACCACATACTACGCAAACAGGGGGTAAATAGCAGTATGCCTTAGTATGGCCAAATTCTTGGCAGTTCAAACATTGAACGGGACCACCTCTTTTGTGCGGCTCCTCTATAGTTACTTTTCTGTACAGAATGTATTTTAAATCATAGATGGGATGCGTTTCATTTTTTTAAGCTTAACGTCGCCGGGTTCAAACTCTACTCGAAAAAGTGGTTGGGGAATTTTCTCTCTATTTTTAATGTTTAATACATGTTTTACCTTGAAGCCTTTTTCTTCAAGGAATGTTTTTACCTCTTCTGGGTCCACACATGAGTCAATACCCTTAATCACTACCTGAAGACCTTTACTGCTTTTCAGTTGGTATGTATAAAAATTTTTTTTGAGTGCCTCAAAGTTGCTTACAATTTTTCGAAAATCATTCTCATGATTGATTTGTATTTTTGTTTCGTTTATACTGCCACGCTTGATAGCAGCTACGTAAAACGAATTTTCACCTATCACTGATATCAAACTCTTTATGAGCTCATTTGAATTTTGTTCCCTAAGATATATCGGGGGAGGCTTTGACGATTTTATGACGTTTGGTGCTTCAGAGGATTCATCCTCCAGAATTGCAAAACGATTTTGAGTATTTATTTTATCAAAAGTTGGTACTTTTGAGGCCGAAGCAACTGCTGCAGAGGTAGGGCTGCGTCCCCGTTTGAGCACTGTTATGTACCTGTCCATACCAACTTGTACTGTAGGCTTTTGAGAAATTTTTCCTTGAGTTACTGAGTTGTCCATAGCGGCTGTTTTGGGGTTAACCGTATCATCACTTATTAAAGTTTTTTTTGGCTCTGCGGCAGCGCCTGCAGTTAACAAACTTGTTATTGTAATACGATCGACCGTATTTGTAAACAAAGAAGGTGAGAGGGAACGCGTTCGAGTAATAGGTTTAGGTTTAGAAAAATAAAATAATATATTTTTTATAAAGGTTAGTACTAACCAATTTTTACGTTATGAATAACTAGTTAGTGCTAACCAATATTTACGTTATGACTAACTAGTTAGCATTAACCACTGTTTTGGTTATCATTGACTAATAAAAAGCAGCAGAGTAAGCAGTACAGATATATGTTCCGTAGTCGAGTGGAATTCATTAGTTAGAAAGAGAGGCAAAATCACATGTACACAAGAGTTTCGGTTAGTTTTTTCATTTTGCTCTTAATAAACTAATAGAAACTTTAACCAATATATTGGTAAACACTACCGGTTATATAACTAGTAAAATGACCGGTAGTCTTCTTGTACCCTACAAGAAGAGAATGAGCGAGTTGTCACTTTTTTCACGTTGGTGTTAAGAAAATGATAGAATGAAATGACCGAAATCAAGTTTTCTGTCATTTCTTTCTATCATTTTCTTAACACCAACGTGAAAAAAGTGACTACTCGCTCATTCGCTTAGGGTAGGGATACGAATAATTGGAGTTGCCATATATAAAAAATATGTGAATATAATATGGCAATCTCAAATCTAAACCTTATGACAAAAGTTAAAGGTAGATCGTTCCTCTCTTTAGCTTATCCTTCACTTTTAGATTAAAGGAAACTTGTGATAATTAAAAGCTCATTATCTGTTCGATAACTTTCTACATTTAGCTATCGTTAAGTCGTGAAAACGGGCATAAAGTTTAAAATTTTTCTCCTATAAAACTAAACAAATAGACTTATGCCCAATTTTTAGGATTGATATTAAAACACATTTATGTTTAAAATCTTTTTAAATACAAAATTCTTTTCTTCACTAAACACTTAAATGTAACTTAATTCACCGATGTGGTACATTTAAATTCATTTTAAGTTTCCATTGGAAAAACTTAGCAAGGTGGTCTCAATATTAAACCAATACAACAACAACAGGCAAAGAAATAGCAGACAACTGTTTGTTGAGGCCACCTTGTAAATAAATACAATTTGTTATGATATTTTTTTGTATTTAGTAGTGCTACCATACTTTTATCCTTATTAAATAAGACATTTTAAACAAAACTCAAAAAATCAATCTTTATTTAAATACGATTTAAGTTTATATGAAAATCAGTGTTGCCAATTTAGCCATTTAGTGGCTAGATTTAGCCCTTTTTCACCCTGTTTAGCCATTAAAAAATGAGTTTAGCCATTAGCCATTTTTCAACTTGTTTAGCCATAAAATTATTTTTTGCCGTTTTTCTTTTAAAAGAATAATTTTTATTTTATTATAAAAATTGATAAAAGTAAAATAAACATTTTTAACAATTAAAACGCCTTTAAATTAAATCACAACTTTTACAATGTTGAAAATCGCTATAAACTAGGATTATGCAAAATCTTAAAAAACAAGTTAGAGTGCTATATTCGGCTGTGCCGAATCTTTGATACCCTCCACCGACAGTTCGAATGTTTAAGGAGTAATATCTGTATGATGTCTTTTTATTATTATTATCTTAAACTGTGACGATTTGTTATTAATTATGGTTTTAGGAGACTAAACTGTTTTCCGGTAGTAGGGCATATATGGGGCCTAGGGTAAATTATGTACCGATCTTCACGAAATTTCACAGTATCATTTATAGTCCTATAACATTGTGACGAGCCAAAATTTGTTATGATTGCATTATTTTTTACGGTTTTAGGCGTACTAAACTGTTTTCCGGGAGTAGTGTTTATATGGGGCTTAGGGTAAATTATGGACCGACCTTCGCGAAATTTTACAGTGTCATTTCTAGTCGAATAAAACGGACTTGTGCAAAATCTTATGTCAGTCCGTGCATTTTTGCATCATTTATGTTAGTTTTTGTAACAAAATTATCAAGTTTTTGAAGGTGGTGGTTCCACATTTTGATTCATAGCTCTGGTCCTACTGAACCGATTTTGCTGAAATTCAATCCCAAACTGCTTAGGATAACAACAAGCAATTTGACACCTAGTTTGTTTATTTCTTTTGAGTTTTTCGAAAGTGAGCGTGTTTTCAACAGACGGACAGACGGACAGACGGACAGACAGACGGACATGGCTAAATCGACTTAGAATTACTCAAGCAGCCAGAATATATATACTTTATGGGGTCTGAGATGAATAATAAAAAAGTTTCACACGGAATGACAAACTTAATATACCCTCTTCACAACTAATTGTGGTGGAGGGTATAAAAAGGAAAACTATTCCAATATTAAATTTATAAAATGGATCAACACAAACGTCGGTGTTTCTTTCTGGTTGCAAGGATTTCAATAAAGAGATGCAGGCGGCAACAAAAATCACTTTCTGAGTCGAATTAACGATGTTTGTCCGACTGGCTGGCTGGCTGTCCATGTAAACCTTGTGCAAAAAGTACAGGTCGCAATTTTGGAGATTATTTAATAAAATTTGGTACAAAGGTTCTAATTTGAATATGATACCCTACTTATAGTTGGGGTTGACCGACTATACTTTCTTACTTGTATTTTATTGTAGATCTGGACTCAAAAGGTAGGGTAAATATTGTCGTGATTATGATTTACGTTTAAATTATTTAATTCCTATGAGATAAACAATAACGAATTTATCGATGATTTAATTTTTTAAATATCTATCAAAATATTAATTTACGTTTATTCTTATTTATCAAGTTGATCTTAACTTACAATTTCATCGTAAACAACTTTAAATGAATTATTTCTGTTTTGTTATTGATTTAATGTGTTTTATTTAAAAAAGCTTTTAGCCATTTTTTAGCCCATTTTTAGCCATTTTTTAGCCATTTTTTTCCGTAAATTTAGCCATTTTTGGTCACCAAGTCTTGGCAACACTGATGAAAATTAACTTAATATAGATTTAAATATTATTCTGAAAATTGGGCATTAAACACTTATTGCCACAGAATTAATTCAACGCCACAGCATTAATAAAAAACCAAAAAAGTTATATTATTACAAAATATTTCTTTTAAAATAGGATTTTAGTTCAGAATAAGCATTTGACAGAATCGTTTGAAATGGGAAACACGTTTTCTTTCTACGGATGTTTGCCTTTGTATCCAAAAGAACATTATATAATATCTACACACTTTCAGTTTTCTTAGCACTTCCTTCAAAACCTGTAATTCCTTTTTAAAAAAAATTATTTTCTTCGAATCGAATAAGCGTTTTCTTTATTAATAATTTTTGTCATCTTCTCTTACAGAATCTAATCCGAAAAATCTTTTATGCAGCTGCTCTGTATACAAAATCATTAAATTTTTTGAAGGAACCACTTTTTTTTGGTTTTTATAAAATAATAAATGAATTGACAACTCTTTGGCGTTTGGCAAAACTGCCTTAAGTCAGAAACTATAGTTTTTCGTTATGTTAAATTGAAAAATATTTATTTAGTGTTTTTTATAAAACTTTTTCCCAAGAGCAGATGATAACGACTCGAAGCAGTTGTGCTAGACTAAAGTGATTTAAGCCAAACAAAAGAGAAAAAAAATTAAGTAAAGCCAATCAAAAAATCAAAATGCGTTTTTTTACTTAAGTCGTTTTTGCCTAACAGTTATTTCATGCTTAGCGTTTCGTGCTCGTTAAATGCAGACGTGTTTTTTTTTAAACTCTGCATACGGTTTTTTTTTCTCTTTATATAAAAAAGTATTTATAATATTATATTATTCCTTTTTTAAAAAATAATATATCAGCGAATGGACGCTTTAAAATAATTCTTAATTAGTGAACAAAAACGTTAATAATAAAAATATTAAAAATTACAATTAAAAAAAAAAAAAAATATGTATGCACACACATACATATACATAAGCGTGGCCGTTAGTTGTATGGAGAACTTTTTTTTTTTGATTTCTTATACTCTCCCCCTCCAAATCGGTTCAGTTTTATGAAAAAAAAAATACAAAAAAATTTCGTAGCGATAAGTTGTGTTTTAGGGAGGGCGTCCGCCCCTCAAAGTTTGCCATCAAGCCATTTATTCAAATGTAATTTGTTTGCGTATGACTATCTTCTAAAAACAACATTTTACAAGAATCGCTACGAAATTTTTTTGTATTTTTTTTTACATAAAACTGAACCGATTTATGGGGGGAGAATATAAGAAATCAAAATAAAAAAAATAACGGCCACCCTAATATACATACATACAAACATTTAAAAAAAAACAGTAAAATAATATAAAAAAAGAAATCTTATGAATGCGTATAATGCAAAAACAATAAAACATAATGAAATAAATGCTTATGTTACAGTGAGTGTTGACGAAACAAATGTAGAAACAAAACAAAGAATCGATGATAGCAATTACTTAACGGCTAAACCTATTATTCGAACTCGTTCCCTCTCACCCTCTTTGTTGACAAATACGGTCGATCGTAATACAATAACAAGTTTGTTAACTGCAAGCGCTGCCGCAGTGCCAAAAAAACTTTAATAAGTGATGATACGGTTAATCCCAAAACAGCCGCTATTGAAAACTCAGTAACTCAAGTAAAAGTTTCCCAAAAGCCTCCAGTACAAGTTGGCATTGATAGATTTAAAACAGTGCTTAAACGGGATCGTAGCCCTACCTCCTCAGCAGTTGCTTCGGCACCGAAAGTTTTAAAAGATGGTACAATTGACAGAACATATTCCCAAAATCGTTTCTCAATTCTGGATGAGGAATCCTCGGAAGCACCAAACGTCATCAAATCGTCTAAGCCACCTCCAATATATCTTAGAGAGCAAAACTCAAATGAGTTAATAAAGAGTTTGATTTTGTTGATAGGCGAAAACTCATTTTATGTAGCTGCAATAAAGCGAGGTAGTATTTACGAGACAAAAATACAGGTCAATCACGAGGATGATTTTCGCAAAGTAATTACAAGATTTGAAGCACTTAATAAAAACTTCTATACATACCAACTGAAGAGCAGTAAAGGTCTTCAGGTAGTGATAAAGGGCATTGACTCATGCGTGAACCCTGAAGAAATAAAAACATTTTTGGAAGAGAAAGGCTTCAAGATAAAAAACGTGACAAATATTATAAATAGGGAAAAAAATCCACAAACATTTTTTCGAGTGGAGTTAGAACCCGGCGACGTAAAGCTTAAAAAAAATGAAACGCATCCGATTTACAACTTGAAATATATTCTGTACAGAAGAATCACTATAGAAGAGCCGCACAAAAGAAATGGACCCGTTCAATGTTTAAAGAATTTGGTCATATTAAGGCATACTGCTACTTACCCCCTGTTTGCGTAGTATGTGGTGAATTACATGGTACAGTTCTTTGCGATAAGTCTAAAACCGACCCCAACGTAAAAAAATGTAGCAACTGTGGCGGTAATCACACTGCCAATTATAGAGGATGCCCTGTATATTTACTAGGGGTATAACCAATTTTTGGCCCTAGCACCACGCGATGGCGAAGGTTGTGTTATTTACGAAAAAATAATTTTGGGGTCATTTCGGATAAAAAACCTCACCCACGAAAACGATTTTCTAAAATCTCCCAAAAAAAAACATTCATTTTAAATAAAAATTTTTAAATATTTTATTAATAAAGTAAAATAGTGAACTGAAAAATTTTGTTTAATTATTAAAAGACATAAAATTCAAATTTAACGTGCGCGTTGTTTTGCATAATGGATAAATGTCCTGTATTACTTTAATACCGCGTTCTGCGCATATGTTGCTTCGCTGTTGCTTTGGGATTATTGAAGCTTCTCTAACCCAGTGTCTTTTAAGACATGCTTGACCGTTCTTAAATCGTGCTAAGGATTGATCTAAAACTGCGAAGTTGTCTTTATTAAAACAATGATTGGAAAACCATATATTATACCATGGTCCACATATGAATTCACATATTGGGGTGAGCTGGTCTCGGTATTTCGGGATAAGCACAAATGCTAAAATGGCAAGAATTGCTCTTGAGTTCCATCGAGCGTTGCTTAATGGTGGTATGGCTTTAAATTTTATATAAGGGAATTTTTTTTTCTTTGGTAGTATTTAAATGCAGAACCAAGCTTGTCCAAACTTTTGCATTTTTCAAAACGCTTAAACGACTTCTTTTAAAATCCATTGTTTTTAAGTATTAAACACAAACTCGGAATATTTGAAACACATTAATAATTTTCTTTGAATAATAAAAACAATTAAAGTACATAACCTAACTTTCAATGACATACATTCAGCTTCGTAAGTATTTACACAAATGTTAAATGCAGGTTGATATATTGATAAAAAAACTTTTTTGCGCCTTTTAGGTAAATAAATAAAAAAAAAATCATTTAAAAACTTTACCGCGTTTGGTGGGTGAACTTTTTTGACAACTGCGAAAAAGTAATACCATTTTTTTATATAATTTTCAATGGCCTATTCGACTATGCTAGGGCCATTTTGATATTTGCAAAAAATTGCAAAAAGTTATATCCCTACTGTATACACTATCGTTAAGCAGTCGGTTGGACCGAAACCTGATCCCCCTCAAATGCAGTTAAGAAATCATGCAAACACTAATGTCATTCAGGCTCCGCAGCCTAGTAATAACAGAACCTGTACCAATGCAAGGTGCTGCGCCAAGTAATGATGAAGCTCCAATTTCAAATTTAAGTCGTCTAGAAAAAACCATGGAAACATTAGTGCAAACTGTAAATAATTTTACGAACACAATGGGTAATATGATGCAGGAAATTCTAAGAATGCAATCGATGTTATTGCAAGCTGTACTTAACAAGCCATGAACTGTTTAAAAATCTGTTTTTGGAACGCAAACGGCATCCGCCAACATAAAAATGAATTAGAATACTTTCTTAAAAATAAACAAATTGATGTCATGATAGTTTCTGAAACTCATTTGACCTCAAGAAACACGTTCAAAATCAATGGTTATATACTATATGATACCAAGGACCCTCGAGACAGAGCTTGTGGAGGTTCTGCAATTTTAATAAAAAACCGAATTAAACACTACCTAATGTTTGATCATCGTGAAGATTATCTCCAAGCAACAAACATCTGTGTTAAAGATCTAAATTGAAACATAGTAATTTAATCTTTATACTCTCCACCTAGATTTTCAATATCAGAAAGCCAATATTGTGAATATTATAAATCACTAGGACCCTGTTTCCTGGCCGCTGGCGATATTAACGCTAAACATACCTTCGGGGGGTCACGACTTATAACACCAAAAGGTCGTGTTTTATTTAACACAATCTCTAAAATGGGTTTAAATGTGGTCGCGAGCGGACAACTAACATATTGGCCTACTGATCACCAAAAAATTCCAGATGTTATCGACTTTGGCGTGCTTAAAAACATCGCCACAGAAACGATTCATGTTGAAGCTTCCTCAGAATTATCATCCGACCACACACCCACAATTGTTACTATATCAAACCCAAATAGAATTGTATCTCCGTCATGTTACTTAGCGACTTCAGCCACACAAATAAATTGGTTTAAATATAAAAAATTTCTCAGTGCCCATTGCACAGAAAATATTCCGCTTAGTACACCGGAGAATGTGGATCTCTCTATTGTTAACTTTGACAGTTATCTTAAACTAGCTGTTCAACATTCCAGCGTTACCCACAAAAAAAATTAAAAATAATAAAATATGTATATTCTTCAGATGTCGGGCGGCTCTTGACTGAAAAAAGGAGAGTTCGAAGAGAGTGGCAACTGTACAGATCCTCGCAACTTAAGAAATTATTAAAAGAGTACACAAAAAGGCTAAGAAAGTTACTGCAGACTCAGAAAACGGCTTCTATAGAAAAATATCTTAAGGAACTTGATGCAACTCCACAATCTGACTACTCATTAGCGTGCAGCTAGAAATCTAAAAAGGCCAGTTATATCTAAGCCACCATTAAGAAACTTGAATGGTAGTTGGGCAAGAAACGATATTGAAAAAGCAAAGCTGTTTGTAAGTCACTTAAAATCGTATTTACACCAAATATATCTCACGATATTGCGGTCGAGTTACCACCTGTTGCTGCTAGAGCAGCTATTCCCCTAAGATTTGAGATAAGAGAAATCGAAAAGGCTATTTGTGACTTAAACACTAAGAAGGCACCTGGTATCGATAAGATCAGTAATAAAATGCTTTTAAAGCTACCATGCATAGCAAAGCAAATTATTCTTGTTATTTTTAATTCTATTTTACGCCTTGAACACTATCCTCAAAAATGGAAGGTTTCCTTAGTTACCATGATACCTAAGCAGATCATACAAAAGTTGAGTCATATAGGCCTATTAGCTTATTATAAAATATGTCAAAGCTGTTTGAGAAATTACTAGTTTCAAAACTAACACCGATTTTAAGTGAAAATAGATGTTTTCCAAACCATCAATTCGGATTTAGAAGAAAACACAGCACAGTTGACCAAACTCATCGAATAGTAAATGTCATAAAAAAAGCATTTGAAGAAAAAAAATATTGCTCAGCACTCTTCATCGATGTTTCGTAAGCTTTTGATAAAGTCTGGCATGAAGGCTTGTTACATAAATTGAACCAAAATTTACCAGCAAACACACTCAAGCTATTAGAAAGCTACTTAGTCGGTCGTCAATTTATTATTAAAGAAGGAAATTTTTTAAGTTCACCTCAGCCAATTGGCGCTGGAGTCCCACAAGGCAGCATTCTGGGCCCTCTATTATACTTAATTTATACTTCGGACATGCCAACAAACAATTACACACAAACTTCAAAATTTGCAGACGATACAGCTTTTCTAAGCATCCACGAAAACCGTCATGAAGCATCACGTTACTTACAGGATCACATATTTCAACTAGAAATATGGTTAAGACAATGGAGGACAATGGTCAATGAGCAAAAATGCGTGCATATAACATTCACCTTGCGCCGGGAATCTTGCCCCCATATTACAATCAATAATCAAATAATTCCTCAACATTCGAATATAAAATATCTCGGTATACATCTGGATCGGCGATTAACGTGGAAATGCCATATAGAGGCAAAATTAACTCAAATGAAACTAAAAGCCATTCAAATTCATTGACTTATTGGTAGAAATTCTGTCCTTAGTCTCGATTGCAAGCTTCTACTTTACAACTATATCTTAAAGCCTATCTGGTGCTACGGTAGTCAACTATGGGGCACTGCCTCGGCATCTAATATAGAAACAATTCAAAGGCGCCAAAATAAACTTCTTCGAATAATCACAGCCGCTCCATGGTATGTTAAAAACTTAAACATTCATAAGGATCTCAATGTGCCGTTAGTAAAAACTATGATAACAAAAAATGCAGTAAAATATTTAAAAAGGCTTGAACAACACCCAAATCCACTAGCTCGAAATATTTTAAATCATGGCGGCCACACTCGCTTAAGAAGAGACACTGCAGTACTTACCCAATAAGATAAGCGATAAGCACATACAAATATAAATGTGAACAGAGCCCGTGATGAAGAAAATTTTTGTCTGGCACTGGCAGGACATAAATAAAGTATTAGAATAAAGGGCTCTGGAGACTTTCAAATAAACCCGTCAATCAGTGCATATGTGTTAGTGTCGTTTATTTGAGGCTTTTTTGGAGGTGTACAAATATACCCGTCAATCAACATTTGTAATTTTGATTTCATAGGGTTCGTTTCAAATAAGTATTTATATTTTTTTTCTTCCGTGCATGACAACATACACAAAGCAAAAAAAATTTTTTTGTCAATCACAACTGGAGACTTTCAAATAATCAGTCATCAAATAAAAAAATCAAAACTTTTTGATTTTCATCAAGCATTGCCGACAACGCGTATGTATACCCGAAAAAGAACGACTGCACGCACACAACTATGTGATTGATGTATTTATTTGATAGTCTCCCGGGCGTTTAAGATTTGATTAATTATTGTTAGTTCATATTTAATATATGAAGATTCAATAAATAAATAATGATAAAAAAAGCTATTTCATGACACAACTTACTTACAATTATATCAGCAGCAAAGTTGCCATAATAAAATTAAAGAAAAATTCCGAAAATTCCCTCACAAATTTCCCGGGATTTTTTTCCTGAAAAATGTGCGAAATCCCGTATGGAAAACATTAGTTATGAAGCATATGGGTATTTCCACAGAAAAATTTAATTTTTGTCACGTTACGACACCAAGCAATTAGTCTTGTATTTAAGAACCATGTTGTTCAATTTTTTCCTCTCTTTCACTAAATGTAATGCTAGTTGCGCTCTACACCAAAATGCAAAAAGTTAATAATATTTTCATTATTTTTTGAGAAACAATTAAACATGGTTGGTGTCGTAACTTGACAAAAAGTAGATTTTTCTGTGGAAATACGCATATTCAATTTCTTTGTTCTTTTTTTTGCATTTTGCTTAAAATTTAAAGTCTTCCATTATAACACTTGAATTTCTGTTTGATTTTTTATTACTTTTAATAGTAATCAAAAAATCATCTTCTTCATCCGAATCATTGTGGTAAAAGTCTGTGGTAAACATTCCTAAAAATAAATTATTATAAATATAAACGTTTGGCATACAATGTTTTATGAATTTGATATAATTGCTTTTCTGAAATCAAAAATAAACTTGGGAATACTAATGCTAATAATAAATGTAAACAAAAAAAAAAAAAAAAAAGAATGGCGATTGAAGTTTAAAAACAACTAAAGAAAAATTACACCTTACGTGAAGTGAATTCGCTGCTAGAAAACCTTAATTTCTTGTGAAAAAATAGAGACTAATTATGAGTAAAAAATTATTAGAATGTGTAAGAATGCGAATAAAAATAAAACGGGAAAGTGAAGCATATATACGTTTTTTGTACGATTTCGGTTTAATAAATAACGAATTTTTTGTATTGTATTAAAATCCACATTTGAAAAACACTTGAGAACAGCGCTTGAAAACAAGATGAAAGTAAATGCATTTTTGAATTTTGTTGAGAATGCTGTCTATGATTTTCAAATTATTTTCAAATCATTATCAATCGTTTGACGTTTGAGAAAAGGTTAGATTTCAAATCATTTTTAATTTGAAATCAAACCTCTGTGTTTGTTGTGTTATAACAAGGGCAACCAAAAAAAAGCACTAAAAAAAGTTTAAGCTCTTAAAAAAAGTGTTTAAAAACATGAAAATAAGCTTTTTAATTAAAAAAAAAAAATCAACTTAAACTTGTTTATTTTCCACTTAATTCGTTTAATGCGTTGTTATAGTAAATTATAAGTTCTTGTACATTGAAAAAGTTCTTCCTTCGTCTACAGATGTTAAGGGATCATATTTAAAATTGAGTATTTGCTCTGAAGTATATTTTATACGATGGACTCATAATTCCGCTTGCCTCCCAAAATATCACCAATATCTTTCAATACCGAAAATCCTTCATTTTGAAACTGATTTAAATTTTGTATTAACTTTGTCTCCTATATCTCCTGGAATTCGGGACATTTTTCTTACGGTCCATAACTATGTTCACTTAGAAAGCCGAAGAAAGATTTTTTATTTCCAAATTTGTTACAACTTCGTGTAAAACACCAAAATTTGCAGAAATTAACAATATTTGATATACAGAGAAATTCTTAATAGCTAAAACTATATTAAAAAAGCAAAAAATAAGACGTTACTATACCAAAAACAGAGAGAAGGGGAGCTGACAGACGTTACTTTATACAAAAACTATATTTAAAAAGAAATAAGACGTTGCAAAGTATGATGGTAAAAGACGTTACAGACTGATGAATTTGATCGTTTGAATACAGCTAAGGAATTTTCGAAAGAAAAGAACTTAAACAAGTAAATGATAAAATAAGTTGATAAAAAGGCTCAATACTAAAAACATAAACAGATTACAATTATACTCAACACTATAAAAAGTACGTTACAGTACCGCTAAGAAAGAGTTGCATAAAAATCAAGTAAGAAAGTATAGTCGGTCAAGCTCAAGCTCCGTTCTTTCTCCTACTCTATTTCTTATTTTTCTAAATTACCTCCTATGTCAAACTTCCAACCCTATCTACTCTTTTGCAGATGACAGCAACCTTTGCCATTCCTACTCATTTGAATGCAAACCAAGCGTATCCGATGTCGGTGCTTTAAGGCAGAATATGAATGATACGCTTGGCCGAGACCTTGACATAGTCTGGGAATGGGGTCGTGCAAGTTGGGTCGATTTAAATGCCCGAAAAACCCAATGTTGCGTGCTGACGCATAAACGCGCGACAGATCAAGGAGCCTCATCTGTAGAAATGGGTGGTATAATTATTGAGGAATCAGAATCTTTTGATGTTCTGGGCATGAGGATACAATGTAATGTCCGATGGACAGAGCATATATTCAAGGTGTCGAAAAAAGCATTCAAGTGCCTTGGTTTTTTAAGACAGTGTAAGATATTCTTCACTCCATCTGATCTCCTTACTATTTATACCACCGGGGCTTCAAAGTCTATTTTGAAGCTTCTCGACCGCGTGCAGGAGAGGGCGAAGGTTCTCATTGGTGACAGTAGGGTATCCAATTCTATTGACTCCCTTAAGCACCGTCGCAATGTGGGTTGTATTTGTCTGTTTTATCGTTACTACAATGGGATGTGTTGTGACGAAATTATGGATCTGGTTCCCGAAACCCGTACGTTTGCTCGCAATACACGTTTTTAATCAAGAGCCCATCCTTATGTGGTCGATTGGCAGGTGAATCGTACACCGCATTACAGAGAGAATTCGTTTTTTCCTGGTCTGTTCGTATGTGGAATATCCTTCCTGCAGAAGTCTTCCCTCTCACTTACAACATGATTAAGTTCAAATCGAATCGAAATCGAACAAGCACTACTCCCTCTATCCTCCTTCCCACAACCTATTTTCCTAGTTCCAACACAATGCAATGCATTAGTAGCGGTCATCCCCTGAGTGCTGGTCCTAACAGAAAAAAAAGCCTGGGATAGAGTGTCTCCAAACCTCCACTTTTGTCGATTGTTTGGTGACACTGTCTACACTTTGATAAAAAAAAAGAGAAATATAGACATATTTGTTTCTTCTTTATTTTGTATACCAAACCACATTTCAGTATACCGATCTACTCAATACCACTTTCTCATTCGATTTAGTGATGTCCATCAGTCCGGGTGGCTGGTAGGATGTCTAGTTCTGTCCATGTAACTTTCTGCGCTAAATACAGGTCGAGATTTTGAAGGTTATTTGATGAACGCTTGTACATTGGTTTCAATTCTTTCATAATGAGAATAGGTTCATAATTTCACATAGCCCCCATACAAACTTCTTTCCGGAATAGTGTTTGTGCCTATAAATAATTTTATTAAGTTTTTATTTTGATTTAATTTAGACCAATTTTATTTTATAGTAACCTTAATCATTTTTAAAAATTTGTATTGGAATCGGTCCATATTTGACGATAGCTCCATACAAAAAATACTCCCGGAAATAGCTTTAATGCCATTACTTTCTTATAAATATGGGTATTAACTAGGGTATTCATTCGGTTAACCGTTAATCGGATAACCGATTAATTACTGCCCGATTAAATGATCGGTTAATTTAAAATTGGCTTTTTTCGATTAACGATTAAACCGGTTAATTTCAGTCGATTAACCGATTAACCGACCTAACAAAACTTTTCATTTTTTGTAGTATTATAACAAATTTTATTTTTTGTTTTTAATTATTTGTTTCGCCTCACATACTAAAGGTATGTATTTAGAAAATATTTATAATAATCAACCAGTTTATTGTTTAATAAAAACATAATATGTATTAATTAAAAATATGTATTACATATTTATGAATTATTCCGTTTTAGTTCAAGGATTGTTTTGTTGGTTATGTTAGTTTTTTTTTTAATAAAAAACACGAAATAAAAATAATTTTTGCATTTTTCTTTATTGAATTTACTTAATTTATAACAAAAATGTTATTAATCGGTTAACCGATTAACAACTAAGTTAACCGATTATTAACCGATTAAACAAAAACCTCGGTTAATTAATCGAGCGATTAACCGATTAAAGCGAAACCCCGATTAATTGAATACCCTAGTATTAACATAAAAATCGTTGATAATAGTTTTTACCATAGCTACTATGTCATGACAAAATGTTGTTCTGGTAGGTCCAAAACACAAAGAACTTTCACATGAATCTTAATCTTCTAACATGATTTTGTTCTGGCAGGTCCATGATTGCCCATGGGTCCCAACTACGGTACTCTCTCAAAACTTTGTCTTCATATAGTGTGGTGTAGGGATAAAATTGTCGGGCGTGACGGACTTTACTTTTTTATTGTTTTTTTTAGTTTTATTCAATAAGAAAGTGTTATGACCCTATAAGGAAGTGAACTGACACCAAAGTAGTCCCGTGATAGGTCGTTGGTGGTAGAGAAAGGTTCTAGTTCTAACATTTTTTATGAATAAGACGTATCAGTTTTCAATAGGGTTGTCATTGGAGGGGGTCAATTGACACCATTTGACCTAGGCTTGCCAGAAGTACTGTTTTCAGCAGTACGCGTACTTTTTTTTACTATCTGTACTGCTTTCTGCATAACCATTAAAGAAGTACGCATTTGTACTTTATTTTAGCTTTTGTACTTCATTTTGTACTTTTTTTTGCACAAAAATAAAACACGTTTATTTACACGTTTGTAAATAAAGTACAACAAATGTTTGAATTTTGCATTTTTAAATGGTTTGAAATGTTGCGTCATATACCAACTCGATGACGCCTGAAGTTTAAAGATTTTTAAAAAAACTTTCCAGCCGTAAAAGCTTACTTGTCGTTCCAAAGCTGTTGTTCACCTATTTTGAGCCAATTTTTTTTAAATTAAATTGATGAAGCAAACCTTGGCTTTTTACACCACATAGGAAACAGTATACACTAGGGATATGACTTTTTGACTTTTTTTTCAAATAAAATGTTTCCTGTATCATAAAGTGATGAACTTTTACCTAAAATAATTAAAAAAGGCCAAAATACCTTTCTGGAAGCAAAAAAGGTCACCCCCAAAATAAAAATTTGATTTATAAATCAAATGATCATTTACGCGGCCTTAAGATCATTAATCTCTGTTGTTTGTTTTGATGACCCATAAATGATAATTTGATTTTCTCTTTCTCTTACTATTTGTTTACAACTTACATCCTTACCCCCTCACACACACCACTTGACAGTACCACGTACTGAGAACAAAAACAATTAGAAAAAAAACTGTTACAATTCCATGCAAGCAGAGTTTAGGCAGTTTTGATGGTTGATTTTTGCAATCAGCTTGCTGGGAATAAAGATTGCGGTAAGAAGTGAAATAATTAAGTGATATTTTTAAGTTCACTAATTTTATTTTTTTGCCTTAGAAATAAATAAACTACACTACCATATTATATACCACATTACATTCTATCATCAGTGCCAGTGTTTTGTGCTTGTGCAAATTTATTTTTTTTTATTATTTTATCATATTATACGATGTCTCACAAAAAAAGTCATACCACCGTAACAAACAACAAGGAGACTTGGACTAAAAATTTGGTGAGATTTCAGGATTCACACAGAAAAAGAGGAAACGTGGCTGTAGAAGAACATTCACTCGATACAAAATCTAGAATACCACTTCAATTGCAGATCGTAGGCAGATACCAGTTTCTTGGAGCATGTGTTAAAGGAAGAAAAGAAAGAATAGTTCAAATTTCTACGGAAATTATAAAATTGTGGGAAAATAAACTGAATTTTCCACATGTGTCTGATCAAGTGATAAGAGCAAAGCTTATGAAGGTGCTAAAGGTCTATGATGAATGTGTCAAGCGTGGAAACTATGATGTTCTTAATGAATTATTTGACATTACGAAAGTGAATGGCCAGTGGTTATCCTCGGAAGATAAACGTCTATACCACCTACAAAAAGAAAGTAAAGGACAGGTGGGGTACTCAACTGGACAAGTGGCAAGTAAAGACACCATTCACCCTTCCAAGAGAAGAAAATTCCAGTCTGGAACAGCAATACCCTCAACATCACAAGTCATGTCTCCCACAGACAGTGGTACTGAATCGGAAAACAGCAAAAGTAAGAGTGAAGATAATGAAGAAGACGACAGTGATAAAGACGATGATTTGGACACTCAGATACAAACTAGAAAGCACTACAAAAGTAAATTTGCTGTAAATATGGTTATATCAAGTGGAGTTTCCACAAAGAAAGCTGCTAAAATATGCAATGAATTATCACAACAAGGTATTGATATTCCAACTCCAAGTCAATCAGGAATTTACAAGTCCACATTTAAAGAAGCAGCTAAAATAAAAAAAGAAATGCTGGAACAACTTCAAATGGAACAGTGGTCCTTACACTTTGACGGCAAACGAATAGATGGTAACGAATATCAGGTAGTTGTACTTCAGAATGAAAGAACTGACGTGAAACTTGATGCACTGCGTTTGAAAGATGGTAAAGCGGAAACTATTTTTGAAGAAATTACCAAAGTTATTGATGAATACAATTTATGGAATTCTATTAAGATGATCATTACTGATACAACAAACGTCAATACTGGGAAAAGAAATGGAGTTGTTGTAAAGTTGCAACGTATGTTTGAATTAAAGGGTGTCACAATACCACAATTTATCGGTTGTCAGCATCATGTACTAGACAGGATTCTCCGTCTGGTGATGGACGAAGAACTTGGGGGTGATACCAAATCTCCAAACATTGAATACCCATTTGTGTCTGAACTGTTGAATAAGTATGATGAACTGAAAGATAAGTTTGTGAATGGAACTGAAGAAATTCTTGATAAATCAGGGTGGAGAGACGATATGAAGTTTTTGTACCATTTAACAAGAGTGTTCAGATTCTATGAAGAACAAAGGAACTTCCCTCTGATTCACTTTCAGAACATTCCTAACATGAGCAATGCTAGATGGAATTCAAGAGCCATTCTCGCCATTCTGGCATTCATTCTTATACCTGAAGCGAGAAGGAATTTGGAGAAGGTTTGCAGGTTCATTTCATATGAGTGGGCAGAATATTGGTTTTGTAGTCAGAAGTACAATAAGAATGACTTCAAGAATTTATCAGATGTATTGAAGCCTCACAAAAAGGCATTGCAGTCATTCAAAAATCACTGGAAGAAAGAGCCATCCGTCATGGACATACCACGAAGTAATCAGATAGCTGAACGTGCAATCAAGGTGATGCAAGACCTGTATGCTTCTTGCACAAAGAAAGAAAAACTGCAACTTCGATTCATTCTAAGTAATAAGCGCTAGACTCTTTATCAGAAGAGAGCATCATGTGACTCCTGGAGGCTTTGGGGTAATTTTGTAATAAATTTATAATTATTTATCACATAATATTTTTTGTTATATCACATCACATGTTTCATAAATAAATAAAATAACAATAGGAGTACACTTATTTTACAACATCTTCGGCCCTTAATATTGAGAAACATTTACTGCACATATTGAAAATTCGCTTTTTTGGTTTGGGGGTGACCTTTTTTCAAAATATGTTCAAATGAAAAATCAATCCATTCTTTTCACATAAAAGTTCATCGAATTACGATACAGGCATACTAGGTTGCAAAAAAGTCATATCCCTAGTATACACATTATGCATTAAAAAAAAATAGGGGATAATGGCAACCTAAAATTAGTTGACATGTTCTAGAAAGTAAAGCAACTTTGCGAAAAATTAAAACAACAAAATGAATGATTTCATAGCCGAACTTGCAAATTAGCCACAGCTTTGATATTGAACAGGAGAATTGCCTTTTTTAAAAGCGTTTCAGCCTAAACCACAATAAATTTGAAAAACTTTCCAATTTTAGCCATAATTCAAGCATTTCAATTAACTTCTATAAATAATTTGTTCGTATCATTGAAAGATTTTGCTGAAAAAATATTTGAAAAGAAAAACCCGTAGAAATTACATGAAAAGAATTTCTACAAAGTTGATTATTTCTCAATTCCGAAAATATTCATATTTTCACTTCCTCATTGAAACAACTGAAAGAATTTTTAGTTCAATGTTTTGGAGAAAAGACCGAAGTTTAATTTCGATTGAAAATTAAGAGAGTGAATTAATAATAAAAACAAATTTTAAATACACCTTGAGTTTTTAAATTTTTTAAAAACAGAAAACGGGAAAAATGGCCTTGTTAGCGAAGTACAAAAAAAGTAATAAATATTTGCAATACTTTAAATTTACAATAATTAATTTGTTAAATTACAATAATGAAATTGTTAAATTAGAATAATTAAATTGTTAAACCAACACGTGCTTAAGTATATTAAATACTTAATATTAAAAAAATATCTTATTTCGGTTCTTTATGAATTGCTACTCAATGCATTTAAGAAAATAAAATAAAAAAATTTAATGTACTTCTTTTTACATTAATGTACTGCCGTTTTTTTCTCGATGTACTGTTTTTATGGATTTCATATCTGGCAAGCCTAATTTGACCAGTCACATATCTATTCTCAATGAACGTGTTTAGTGTCACTTACAACAATGTAGTATTATTTCAATACAATGTAGTATTATTTTAATAAAACAAGTCCTAGAATTAAATTCAAGAACCAAATTTTAGAAAGTCCCAAAAAACGTGTCATACCACCTATGAAGACTGTAATGTAATTCATTACTTTTTCTACCATTTTGTTCTTCATAAACCAGTTAAATGGTTGGTTCTCCTTAGGAGCTTTAGTCAGCGAATCTGGTTTTTGTTATACCGAAGGCCGGCTATGCAGTTTGGCGCTGCGAAATATTTCCCAAAAAAAGCGGAAAATTAACCACGAATTCTGTTTTTTGTAATGCAATATGACCTCATAAATATATGAATATGGCACTTTAAATCAAATTAAATATGATCCGAAATTTGGGGTAATTTTTCATTATGAAAAATCACATCAACATTTTTTTAGTGTATTTTGACGACAAAAAAAGATAAAATTTCAAAAAATACAGAGAAAGTTATATTAAAAGTTTGTGTTAGATTCATATGCCCGAAACGTAAAATCCAAAATTTAAAGTCCCGAATTTCAAAATCCTAAGTTTAAAAATCCTGATTTTAAAATCCTAAATTTTAATATCCCGAATAATTTGGTTTTAAGAATCACATGATACATGATGGCATGGTTGGGCATTCGGGCGCAAGGATTTTTTTCTCTATGGTATAACGAACACTGGCTTCGTTAACTAAAGCTTCACTACATAGCCGGCCACAAGGATTTTCTATTCAATGGTATTACAAACACCGACTGCGCTTACTTAATAATCTCTGCTTAACCGGTATAAGAATTCGGGATCTTGCTATAAATGCAAATCGGAATAACATTTATATAAAATATTTTGGGGTAATTTTTAATATCAAAAAGTAATTTCAATTTTTGGGAATACAAAATTCTAATTTCAAAAGATTTTGTTATTCGTGCTTAATTCCCAGTTTTTATTATTGATAAAAACACTTGAAATTTATTGTTGATGGGATAAGCTATTCCTATGCGCATTTCACTGGTTGCTTAGGCCAGATCATCAGGAAACTTCATCCATAAAGATTTTAGAAAAACTAAAGATATTAAACCAAATAAAACTGTTAAGCGTATAAGACTTATAGCAACAGTTCTACTTGTAATAATATCAAAGCTTAAACAAAACACATCAACAATAAACAGTGGGTTTATCTCATCTTACATTCCCCACTACAATCAGTTGAAATTCTCTCAACATTAATTGTAGTTGTAAGTAGGTTAAGAAAAACAAAATAAAAATTTTTAACTTCTTAAACTTGCCTTATGAATTCGTAAATGAAAAGGAGCCCCAAAGTAAAAATTGTGATTTTATTTGGGGCCATTCTTCATTCCTTATTATTTGGGTAGTTTTTCATTTCGCGAAAAAATAAAAAAAAAAACAAAAAATTGCCCCCAAAATTGCGTGTTATTTATTGTGTCTCATGTAAAATTTTGGGGCCATTCTTCAATTTCTTTTAGAGCCATATTTCCTGGGGTCATTGTCTAAAGCAGATATTTAACAACAGTCGAATAAATCGGATAATGCATTAAGTTGTTAATTTAAGCATGAATCTTAATAACTTTTTAACATTATTCTTCTTAAGCAAATTTCTGGGAATGAAAAAAATATTTTGTATCCTACCTGGGATGTTGTGTTGTTCGTTTTCTTGCAAATTCATAAACATATTGATGAAATATTTCTCAATCGCAGAAATTGCCCGTTTGTTGATATGACCCCCAACTGACAAACTGACTGTTTGACTTCAAAGTGACTGTCTATCTCAGACTTGTCGTAGTTTAAAGTACAACCAACATGCAACAATTACAAGTGACGTTTAGTTTGGAATGATGGGAGTATTTTGCGAATTAAATGGATGTGTGCTACTGCTTGCTGCATTCAAGTACACGATGTGTATTTAAATGTTTGTATGCATGTGTTGTAACCACAATCGTGTATTTAAATGTTTTGTATATTTTCAGCATTCGTAAGTGTTTTATGAATTGATAGATATTTGCGCATCACATACTATGATGCAAGTCAGGTATGTTTGCATTGACACCACAGAACAGTGAACACAGACAGAATCAGCAACGACATGATGACCATTTGCCACTTACTGGGGTAACATTTGCATAAAGGTGTAAAAGTGTAAAAAAGTCGAAATGTGTTTATAATGCAACACACGCAACAACAGCAATGCTAACGCAGCACTAGCAAACTTAAACGGCTAACGACAGGAACGGACACAAACAATAAAACAGAAGCAACAACAACATCGTCGAACAAGATTTGTGGAGGCTGGAAAATCGATGTTTCTTAATGTGTACTTTAAAAATGCTGATGTTCATCATGAAGTTAGTTGGTGGTTGTTGTGTTGCAAAAGAGATGAAACAGGATCATAATGATTTTGGTTGGCAATGGTGTTTAAACTAAAGATGAACATTTTTCTTTAGTTTTCGCTTACACGTTGAACAGAGTGTGTGCCAGCATTCATTCATGTAGAGTATATTGGTAGTAGTTTTCTCAGTTGGAGTCCTTTGCGAGTTGCCCATCCGAAAATTTTTTTCCATGCCTTTGTCAGCTGTATTTGTGTATCCATGTATATCTGGATGCAAATGATTTAGAGTGGTGGTCAATGTTGCAGCAAATACATGTAACTGAAACACAACAACTCTACAAGAACAAACTATGAAACTAAAAGTAAGACAGCCAAGAATACAGACATCTACAGATTTTACTATGTTGCACAGCATTATGCATCGATGTAAGTACTCGTACGTATGATCGAGCAAATAAAATCAACTTCTCGTACCAGTGACATGACAATGATGTAAATGTTCTTGTATTTGTACAACAAGAAAATAAAATGATACGAAATTTGCTAAAAGAAGTCATATTCTTTCTTTTCAAGTGAAGTGTGAACAGACATAAAGCGTCGAATTTATTTCAGAGACTCATATTAAATACGGAATGTATCCTGCTGAGAGGCGTCTACTGCTTTAGCTACTACACAATGAAATTTTCACAAGAACAACAACACAATCTGATTTCATTTCATGCAATCAATTAATAAATACTCGTAGTAGGTTTTTTGTCAAGATTTTAAACTTTTTTTTTCTGTTTTTTAGCGATTAAATATTCGGCTATTCGCTCCAAAAACAGTAGAAATAAGCTTAACTGTGTTTTTTTTTTGTATTTGTTATTGTTCGCACCTTTTATTTTTCTTACAGTTCTCTTTTGCTAATGCCTAAAATTTTAATTAACGCATTTTTTAAACATCTAAAAAAATTTACAAACTTGGTACGTGGGTAGTCTCACAATTCCGTGTTTATTATATTTTACAAATTAATTTGTGTGCCTTTTTTCACTTAAAGAAGAAACAACATTCGTTAATCTTTACGCTTTTCCAGCTTTGGTAAGCCTTTGCAGAATCTTGATATATTTCCATAAAAAGTATTTATGATGTCTAAGATCCTATTTTTATGCTCTCCCCTATAAGTAGAAAAATATATGCATAAGTTTTACCCAACGACATTATCATGACCAAATATGCAGTCGTAATATGAATCTCAAATACCCAGTGATTCTAATTCTATTTTTTTGATTTTGCTTAAAACTAAAAATTTTTGGCGAACTATTTAAGTTATAATGCCAGGGTATCACACAATTTATGGAGATTCAACCACAAAACCTCGTTCGACCTAAACCTTCGTATAGTAAGGCGAGAGCTTCTAGAATCCGCTCCAGAGTATTTTGGTCTCCACCAGTAAACGTCTGAGTTATTTCCTTGGTACTCCACCAGTAAAACGTCTGAGTTATATATGGTTCTCCACCAGTCACATTGAGTTAATTTTGGTTCTCCACCAGACAACACATTAAAACATTGAGGTTAAAAACGAATGCATATAGTTAATGTAGAAACCGCAAAAACTGTAACTCGGTACAGTTATACGACGCCGAACCACCAACCAATGCGGGGTGACAACGCAAAACGCACGAAAAGCAGACAAACAAGAACGACCTGTTTGTCCTTAAAAAATAATGACAAAAAGCGCGAGCTGCTTCTCCACTCAGAGCAGCTTTACGAGTGTCAAAAAGATTATAATTCTTGAAATACGAATCGTAAGCAGGCCTGCCATATTATCGGCATTTTGCCGATTTTTTGCCCGTAAATTAACAAAGTGCCGATTTTTGCTCCAAAAGTGCCGATTTTTTGATTTACTTGAATTGAAAGCGCTTCTACTAAAAAAAGGGTTAGGGTTATTTAATATTATATGCAGTGTTTGTAATGTGTGTTGGGTTAATACATTTTTATTTGAAAAATATTCCACAATGAGGAATTAAAGCCCAAAGTTAAAAAACAAATAGTTTTTAAACCTAAAACAAAATATAAAACACTTTATATTTATGTTCAAAAATGGATATATAAATACTTACAAAGGAATAAAGGTAAGCTAAATTTATATTCGCTATTAATGAATATAACGATGTTAATACATAAATCAGATAGCCAATTCTAATGTAAGGTAAATTGGCAGACTTTTTGGCTAAAAATTTCCGGTTTATAGCGTGAATATTTTACGGCAGTATTTTCTACAATTTTTGGTCCTTCCACATTCTTTCGCAAATGTGGAAATAATTTTTTAATGTAACAAAGTTTTGATGTTCCCTGCCAAATTAATCTTTGCAAGTTATTCTTTTTTAAAGATTATTTAAAATTCAATAATTCAAACTGTTTTGATGCTGATATTACAAAGGAGGAATATACTTAAATATATGAAAGTTAAAAAAAAAACTATTTTTATTTAACTACAATTTATTTGTAAAACGTTTATTTTGATTTATTTTTTTTTAATTTCATAAATTATAAACATTAGTTAATGCTGAATTATTCTTTTTTGTTAATAAGAAAAGGTTTTATTGTATTTAAAATACAGTGCACTCGCGATAATATGAACACCCTAATATATGAACACCCCAAAATATGAACACTTATTTTCTTCCATTGACTACTCTAAAATATGAACTTGTGCAAAAGCTTTAAAATATGAACAACGTTTAGAGTTATTTTTTAACGGTTTTTATCTACCTACACAGTGTTAAAATCAAAATCAATTTTGATTCAACTGCATAATAACTTGGGGATTTCCCTAGCTATCGCTTTAAAATTGTCTTTAGTTGTTAATCTAAATGTTTTCATACACTTTTTAGTTAGTTCTCACATTAACATGGAATTCTATATAGTACATTTTTAAATATAATATCAACGTGCAAAGTTCTTATATATGAATTAAAAAAAGCTTACGTTTTGAACTTTAAAAAGAAAAATCAGAAATTTTAGAACATTTAGGAAAAGGTATTACTAATTTAGCGAATAAATTTGTTTTTTTTTAAATGTACGAACAATACGTTTATTTGACTTGGAAAAAGAAAAATTTGCGGTCTTCCGAATACCAAAAAAATGAAAAATGCATGCACCGATGGTTTTTGAAAATGAGATACAAAAAGATAACTGTTAGCGGACACGTTAAATATCTGGAGATTTTTAAGAGAGCGGGCGTTTTTAAACTGATTGAACGAAAGAATATCACAGACTTTGTCGCATAACTTTAAGTTTGTTTTTTTAAATCAATAAATTTTTAAATCCAATGAACAATAAATAAAAAAAACTTTAACATTTAAACATTTATTTTTTATGGAAAAAACGTTTTTGAAAGGAAATTAGATGCCATTCGCAAATATGAACAATCTTGCAAAAGTGAATTGGCTTGGTTTTAATTAGTTCATATTATCGCGAGTGCACTGATGTATTTTTAATTTGCCGATTTTTTGCGGATTTTTTTAAATTAAAGTGCCGATAATGCCGATTTTTTTTTTGAAAATATGGCGATTTTTTATCAAAATCATCTGGCACCCCTGATCGTAAGTAATTATTTATGTTTATAAATAATTACTCACACCATACTTACACTTCTTCCCAGGCCAACGCGTGTAAAAAAGATATGAGTATGGAATGGAGCGGATAGGCCTTGTATATCCAAAAGAAAGAGTACAGAGGCTTTCTAGAATGCTTCCGTACTCCTTCCCGCTGGGTTGTAATATGAGTGAAATAAAAACAATAGTGTGTAGGTTTTAATTTTATCATTTGTTTATATTCAATATGAGCCAAATGCCAAATTGAATATAACCAAATGCAATTAGTTCTTAAGTTCAGTCTTTTATAAGTAGTCTTTAAGAAATAATATTTTAAGACTCAAGTCTTAAAACTCAAAACAAATAATGAATAAAGTTTAAATTAAAAAAAAAAATTCAATCACTTTATTTTAATTCATACATAAGTAGTTATATAAAACGGAAAATTTGCAAACACAATCCGACAGCTGTTTGATTCGTTTCTAATATAACATCTAATTCTAGTTCGAACATAAGACCGATAAGTTCGCGGTAGGAAAAAAGTTGTGAATCCAAACGTGGAACAGTCACTCTGAAAAATGTATATTTTTGTGAAAAAATTAAAAACAAATGGTGGCGAAATGCACTGATGGAAATAAATTTTAAATTAACTTTTCCAACTCGCGTTAAAAATGCCACTAAGCGCTGAGGCCACCTTTTGTAATGAATTAAATAGAAAATAAGCTGGAAATTAAAAAAAAACAACCTTTTTCTATCTGTATTGGCACGTGGCAGAGATAAATGAAAGAAAGTTACTGCCTGTTTAACGATTTCGAACGTCAACGTTCGCATAGAAAATTACATTAAAAACAAAAACAAATTTTTGAATTTTGTTTTGATGCCCATCTTTAACAAATAATCTATTAATTGCTCTGCAAAATTAAATAATTGTAGAAGAGTGTTATACAAATTTACCTAAACCCTCATGCAAGTGCAAGTTCGAAAAACTCAATACACTCACACTTTTTCACTAACATTCACACAATTTTTGTACTTTCCTCGATTTTTCGTTGATAATACGTATACACTACTTTCAAGTTATTACTTGCATGTGCAAACGTAGGGTAAAATAAGAGGTAAAATGGCGGTAATCGATCACTCAAAGAAATTTAACAATTTGTAATGTTGCCGTATCAACAATTTTGCTTGTATGATGTCACACTTCGAAAAAGATTGCCAAATATAAACAGCTTTGCCACATTTTTGAAAAGTCCCTACAAATGTATCATATTGTTACAAAAACTAGCAAAACTAGTAACGGAAAGCACATATTGATAAAATATTTTGCACAAATTCTTTCTATAATTAAAAATCGTTCTGTTTAGTTTCGTAAAGATCGGTCTATAATTAACGATAGGTTTTATATAAAGCCAAATCTCGGAAAACAGCTAAGTACGCCTTAAGCCGTAACAAATGATGCTATTGTAATAAATTTTTGTACGTTAAACGCCTAAAGCCTAGTACTCTGTTCAAATTTGTGAAAAATGTTGAGCAACATTGCTTATTTCACACGAAAATTTTGACATGTATCAATGTTTTCTATCATGCGAGTTTGTATAATTTTACGTTTTTATTCCTGGAAAGTATGCGACATTGTTTTGCGTATGTAAACAAGTATTTTACTAAAAATATTTTTTTATTAAAAAATTTAATAAAAAAGATAGTAAATATGGATTAGAAACTGTTACCGGTTGTGTTATTTTAATTTTTTATTTCGTATGTAATAATCAGTTCATACTTTTTCGCTTTTGCTTAAAATTCCACATGAAATAAGTGCAGCTTCCTTTATTTCGCAGTTGTAAAAAAATGTTGCCAGACAAATTTCGGAACTTTTTCACAAAATGAACAGTAGCTCGTTTCTGTATTTCTCGCATCGTAAAATTTCTTGCATGAAGTGTGAAACAAAAAATTCCATCGTTTCTCGATTTATGAGATAAAAGTGTTTCTGTATTTGAATGCGAAAACAGACACAACAAATCCTGTTTATACTGGAATATTTCCAGTACTTAAGTGTCAAATAAAAGCGAAACGTCAACAAAAGAAATAAATATAATAAAAACAGGGCTGCCAGATTTGACGAGTTATCGTCATCTTGACGATTTTTTGTTCCGATATTAACAAAGTGACGTTTTGATGATTTTTTCTAAAAAAGTGACGAAAGCAAAAACAAAATCAAAAATATTTTATAATTTTGTTGTTACTTTCTATAGAAATTCATCTTGAATTTTTAAATTTCAAACACTTCTATTTTGTGGCGTTGAAAATTGAAAAAAAAATAATAATATGAATGTCTGTAGAAAGCAACAACAAATTTATAAAATATTTTTGATTTTATTTTTGCTTTTAATGAAATTGTTGGCGTTGCGTTTTACACTATAAGCCCCTTAGTCTTCGAAATAAGATAATTGTAAATATTTTTATATGTTTGTTTATTAGAAAAAAAGATATCTTTAGAAACAAGGCTGCTTAAATTTGTATATACTTATATCCCTATTGTGAAAATTGTCCTCGAAATTGTTTGTTTCTTCCCCAAAAAATGTATCGGCAAAAGCAAAATTTCGAGGGAAAGTAATGGACCGACTTGGCTTATTTTGAACATTTAATACTTCTTATATACATATACAAAATATGATTGATATTTGATATTCTTATCTTATATGTACACTTTTGTGCCAAAACCATTATTCCGGCAAGAAAGAAATTTGTTTGTCTCCCAGTAAAAACTTTTTCAAAATGGATAGCTTCTTTCACTCGTTATTAAGTAGCTTTCTTCCATAAGAACTTCGATAACTACTTTTTTCTGGATGTATTAAGATAAAAAAAATTACTTACTTTTGAATTTTTTCTTTTTGGCACAACCCTTGTAAAATTCATTAGTTTTTCAGTAGAATTGTATGTAGTGCTTTTATGTGTTTCTGATTACTTAACATATTATTTTGTAGGCGAAGATTTTACTGGGTCTTTAACCCGTTTATTTATGAACCGATTTTTTTTAATTTTAAATACAAGGTATTCTACTAAGTCTATTTCATGTAAAAAAGAAAAAGATTATAGGAATAGGTAAATTAAAAATTTATATCTCAATTATTAAATAATAATTATTAAATACCCATGAACTTTAACTATGTTTTTGTTTGATTATTTTTTAATAAAAGTCGAAACAAATTTGTTTAAAATTGATTTTAAATTGCACGATTTTTAAAACAAAAAAAAAAAGATCTTTTTTATTTTTTTCTCAGGAAATTGACGATTTTGACACAAATTTATCTGGCAGCACTGATAAAAACCAAAACAAGAAAAGGTTAACAAAAATTTAAACTAAAAAAATATAACAATTGTTTTTTGTTTATTTTCATCATATAAATTATACATTTATCATTTATAATCCTTCTATTTTTTTATTTATTTAAAAAAAATAGTATATAAACATATTTTAAATTCAAAATATCTACATTTTGTTTTTCTCGCCACCAATTTCAAAAGTGACTTATTTTGACAGTTCTTGAAAGAAACTTTTCGCAAAATATTGTTATAGAAACACTTTTTCTCGCATCCTTCCAATAATTGCTGGAAAATTATTTAAATGACAGATAATTCTCGCAAAAAAAAGATACAGAAATACTTGTGTGAGAAAAACCATTTTTTGTTTCATTTCACACTATTTTTGTTGCTATTCACACGTTTCATGCGAAGAGTTTTACGATGTGAGATATACAGAAACGGGCTACAGAATACAACTCTATCAACACTTTTTCATAGATATTCCGCACAAGTTTTTTTCATATACGTTTTGACTTCATTTCACGTGAAATGTTGAACAGAGTACAAGGCTTAAAACGGTAACAAATATTGCTATTGTAATAAAATAATAGTTTTATAAACTATAAATTACATTTTCAAATTTTTTGAAGATCGGCCCATAATTTACCATGTGTCCCATATGAAGACCACTACGGAAATGTTCTAACTTTAGGTGTAGGGGAGCAAAGATTCGGCACAGCCGAAAACATCACTTTAACTTTTTTTGGGAATAAAATAGCTAGGGAAGTTGGAAACCTGAGTGTGCAAGGAAATTTAAGAGTCATATCGCACCCTAAATACTAAAGGGTATTAACTCAAAATTTTTCTTTTTTCACTTATTGGAAGAATTCGGCACATAATATTCATATCCAACCGCTGTAAAAATATCATGCTATTTTGTCTACTTTTTGGTAATGAAAAGTTTGGTTTGAAAATTCTTTTTCATATGCCTGTAATGTAAAATTAAAAATTGTCTTGCTTCTACTGAAAATTTTAAAATTTTGAGTTAATACCCTTTAGTATTTAGGGTATATTATACCTTTGAAAAAGCAATCTATATCTAGAAGTATATAAAACTTTTAAAAATGTTTAGGTTTTAGCGGTATTTTTAAAACAACTCCCGCTAAATTAAACATTAAGCTGTTTTGAAATCCGATTTGGCGGGAAGTGTTCAAAAAAAGTAGGCAACAGTGCAGGCTTTAGACAAGACGACATAATAATGATGTATGTATATCATTAAGGCAATTATTGTTTAAGAGAATTGGGTATAAGTATTTTTTTAAAAATTGCTTTTAATAAAGGGAAACCACGTTCAGTATTTTTAAAACAACCCGTCGAATTAGAAAAATTATTTTGAAAACAAAACCAAACTCAAATCGAATCTAAAGTAAAGTTTACCAACATAAGTTCGCTCAACAAGTTGCAAGGTGTTAATTGGCGAAAATTCCATGTTTTAATGTGCAACAACAAGATTTTGGCAGCCTCTTGTTCTGCCGCTTTGCCGTACAGGAGCCAAATTTCGAATTGTGTTTTCAGTCATGTTGTCGCATCGAATGTTGTCAACAAGTTTTGCTTTATTAGTCACTTTTGGGTGGTTGCATATTGTTTATGTTCGCTGTGGTAATCATGCAGTATGTAGATTTGTTTGTTTTTTTATAAAAACCATGATCAGCAATATCTGAACAACATGATGCGAATACGAATGTAAACGTTCACACATGCGTATATGTGAGGTTATGTGCGTTAATTGTTGGTTTCATTTGTATTTCTATATGCCATCACACATTTGCATAATAGTCATCAGTGTTGCCAATTTAGCCATTTTTAGCTTGTTTAGCCATAAAAACAAACAACAAAAAATTGTTTTTTCATATTTTAGAAACTTCTCTGACATTTTTTTTGTAGGAAGGTCA
Source organism: Pollenia griseotomentosa (assembly GCA_963931875.1). Lineage (NCBI taxonomy): Eukaryota > Metazoa > Arthropoda > Insecta > Diptera > Polleniidae > Pollenia > Pollenia griseotomentosa. Next base: position 65,345,471 of record OZ007562.1, read on the forward strand.
ACCCGGTCTAATATTACATAGTTGACCTTCTTATTATGTCGGTATTTAAAATAAATTTGCTCTGAACTAATTTTATTGCAATCTTAATTATCTTAATAACTTTTTCTGAAATCAGTCCATATAGCTCCCATAGAAATACTACTCCAGAATATAACTTTTAATATCATAACTTTCTTATAAATGTTGGTATTGACATAATAAATTTTACGATAGCTACTATGTCATGGCATAATGTTGTGCTGTTAGATCCAAAATTAAACATATGACCCATATAAACCCCCTTCCTTAAATCACTTAAATACAAACAAGTATCATGTATATGAAAGTATCTAAATAACATTTGGCACACGAATATTAACCTCATATTAACCTGATTACCCATGGGCAGGGCTGCCAGATTTGACGATTTATCGTCATTTAGACGATTTTTTGTTCCGAAATTACCAAAGTGCCGATTTGCTGATTTTTTTTTAAAAAAGTGAGGATTTTTTTTTAGTCTCCAAAGTCTGAATAAAACATTACATTTTCTGACAATTTCGTTTTTTAATCTTGGAATGTTTAACAGCCCTACCTTAACAAGAGCGGGAGGCGGAACGTTTTCTTTCGCTTGGCTTTTACGCTGATATGCCATACCAAGAAAGAGCGTCAACTTTATGTCACGAACAGTAGTGATAGCTAATAGCTAAATATAGCTAAAATCTTAATAAAAATAGAGATAAAAACGCTAGATTGACCAAAAAATAGCTAAATTGCAATTATTAATTAACAATAGTGACAAAATTCACTTTTAAACGAGCTGTCAAAATCGGCTTTTCCAATTGCAAAGCGATCAGGCCACTATATTTAAAAACTAGGAAACGCGTGCCGCTTTTTTTAGGTACGGCTGTAATATGAAATTCTTAAGAAAATCTCGTTAGATTATCTTTACCCACGTCTTAAACGATTCCCACAAAGATTAAAGAAGCGTCCTTCGCTTTGCTATGGAAGAATCGTGTTACAGTTTTTCCCGTGTGAGGAATCTTCTACGCTTAAAAAATGCGGTCATCGACGATCAAAGACGCTCTTCATGCGACTCCCAGTAGCTCTTACACTATTGAAAATGCTAGCTGGGTATGAAGTAATTATGCTTTTGTTTGAATGTTTTTTTTTTTATAAAAATCAAACAAAAATTGTTTAAAAAAAACTAAATTCTAAATTGTCTGATTTTTTTGACGGTTTTTCGAAACGATAAAGGCGATTATTTTATTTTATCTCAGGAAACTGACGATTTCCTCACAAATTTATCTGGCAGCCCTGCCCATGGGTCTCAAATAGGGTAGACTCTAGAAAACTAGTTTTTAAACATATCATTTTATGGTGCAAATTTCATTCCGATCGGAAGGCATCGGTTTCAAATGTTGGGTCACTTGCGGTGAAACGCCCCATACATATACATTCTTGCTTTTATATTATGTTATATTGATGCGCTATTTGAATAATATCTTGTTAAGTCATTTGCTCTCAAAATTGATATTTTTTGGTAGTGAAAAGTTGGCATCACTGATGATCATGCCAGTTCTTTTAAAACGCATCGTTGAATGTTTTTTAATTGTTATAAAAGACGGACTATGTCACACATTATTTCAGTTTAATATTTCTCTCAACTTGAGTACAAGTGTCAAGCATGCTTTTATATTTTTACACCTAATGAAGGGCCAAAGTTTTTATTTAAAGTTTTATTTATGTACTTAGCAAAAACATAAAAAAACTGACTTTGACAATAGAAGCAGTTTTATAGTACATAGAGCTTGTCCACCAGGTTTGGCTTTTATTCTTATTTTTCTTTATTAAGGATTGCATCCTGTTCGTAATATTACACATTTGACAATAGTTTTATATAGTAACTGCCGTATTCATAAAAAATAAAATAAGTTTGAAATTTGTTTTAAGCCAAAATTAACATACAAATTTTTCTTAAAATGCATTTCAAATTCATTTTAATTAATACAAAAATATGAAACGTACGGCCATCGTTGCCATAGCTCTCCTCTATGTAAAAAAATTAATGAATATGATACGTATATACTGGCTTTCTCTTTTTGTAAACGCTTCACCAATGGTAAAAGAGTATATATAAGTTTGTTATTCCCCTTGTAACTTCCTTGATATTGATCCTAGACCCTATTAAGTATATATATTCTGGATCCTAATAAGAAGAGAAGATCAAATCCGTTGATTGTTCGTCCTTCTGTTGGAATGGGTTTTTCGAAGCATGCCCCAGGCATGAGGGGGACTCGGTTGGTATATATTTATGTTAGATTATAATAATTGCCTTTTTTAATAAAACAAGATCCATTGAAATTTTTGATTGACTTCTGTTTATTAACTAAATTCTATTTTCTTTTGTTCTAAACTTATATGCTAATAGAATTTGCAATGCATGCATGTGTCATTTAACGCCATTAGTTTGCTCTAAAAGAATGCAGAGTAATAAGGTCATCAAAATAAAGTTGATACTTCATTAAACATTGCCGGCAATCATAAACAAAGAATGAAATATAAGAAGCTTAACATTTATTTAACAAATGAATTACTCATTGTGCAGCAATGCACTTAAACTATTGACGATAACACATACATGCACTACACCACCCTTTTTAGAAGAAAGATTTTTCAATTCATAGGGATTTTAAAATCATTATTATTTAATAACAACTTAAATGTTAGGATTTTTGTAAAAAGGAAAAAAACATTTTTTTTTATATATATAACTTTTTTATTATCTTATTCTACATTGTATTTGTATCTTGTGCTACATTGTAAGAGAACAAAATTATTTAAATATACAACATTAGTTTGTCAAACTAAAATTATTTTTTTTTTTTTAATTCCATTGTCTTTTTCATTTGTAGTTTGTATTTTAATTCTTTGATATAACTATTAGAGCTGTAAAAAGGGTCTATTTTGTTATTAGATAATGGTTTTAAAAGCTCTGGTTGTTTACCAAAAACAGCGGTATGTTTTTCATCCATATCTACTTCATTCTCACGTTCTGCTACATCGTCGTGGATAGCTACTATTATTCGGTTTTGGACTACATCAATTAATTTTAATTCAAATACTAGTTCCTTTGGGGTGAAACCCGAAGTGTTATTTTTCTGCGAATTAACAGACCATTGCAGCTCTCTAAGCGTGAGATCCCAATCTCTAGCTTCTCGTGTTGTTGTTCGTAACTAATTCAGTATCTTCTTATTCGCCCTTTCGACTTGGCCGTTTGCACGTGGAGTCCGTACTGCTGTGTTTACGTGTTAAATTCCATTTTGTTGACAATATTGCTCAAAAATGTTAGAGGAGAACGCTGTTCCTCTATCTCTGATAATCACCTTCGGTAAACCAAAATAACTCGTGACTTCGTTTAATACATTTATTACCGGTTGAGTTTTAGTTGTCCTCACTGATTTAACAATCAGATATTTACTGAAAGCGTCGGATATCGCCAAAACATAGCAGTTTCCTTTTTTACTGCGAAAAAACGGACCTAAGTGGTCAATGTGTATCTGACGGAAGGAAATGGGTTCAGGGTCACTGGTATACAAACATCCTTCAGTTTTACAACCTTTTGCTTTATTGTAGCAGCACTCCATACACGCATCTATGTAACTTTTTACGTATTTTCTTATTCCAGGAAACCAAAAATATTGTTTTACGCGTTGCAACGTTTTCTCCAAACCAAAGTGACCCATGTCAAGGTGACATGATTTTATAATACGACAGCGTACAGATTTTGGCACCACAAAAAGAGATTCACCATTCTCATGACGGGATAAACGAGCATTAACCCACTCATAATCAGATCTTATTTGTACTATCTGTGGTGAGGAGTTTTCATTTTTAAAAACAGAAACAATTTCTTTCAGTGCAGGGTCCTGCAACTTCATCGTAAACAACCAATCATCTTGATCTACTGTAACCTTCATAATACGATCCACTGTTAAACATTCTTCGGGTTGTAAGTCCGGAGCACGACTTAGAGCATCGATATGTGACATTCGTGAACCTTGTCTATGCAATATTTCACAATCGCAATCCATAATTTTTAAAAACCACCTTGCAACCTTCGGAATTAAATCCTTTGTAACGTTAGCCTTTGCTATAGCAGAGCAATCGGTTATCACTTGGAAATGTTTTCCTAAGACATAGACGCGAAAACGTTCAAGTGACTCCACCACCACTAAGATTTCTAATTCGTAACTATGATATTTAGCTTCCGTTGGGGAGCAATGTCTGCTATAGTAAAATACAGGTTTCCAATTCTTTTCATCAGTTGACTGGAGTAAAATGCCAGCGATACCAATAGAACTGGCATCAGTATGTACCTGATGATAGGCATTGACATCATAAAGAACCAAAACAGGCTTCCTTGTTAGAATATTGATTAGATGTTCGAAAGATTTTTGTTGAGCTTCTTCCCACGAAAACTTTTGTCCTCCTTTAGAAGACCAGTTAGAGGTTTGGAAACGATTGAGTAGTTTTCCACAAACTTGCGAAAAAAAACCTCGTTAAAACCAAGAATCGTCTGAGTTCCGTTAAACCAGTTGGACGTTTAAAATTTCGTATGGCGTTGACTTTTTCTATACCCGGGGTTATGCCGTTGCTGTTTACTATGTGGCCCAGATGAGAAATTTCGGTGACTAAAAATTTGCATTTATCCAACCGTAAAGTTAGACCGTTATCGCTGAGGATATTTAAAAATTTCTCCAAACGTTGTATACCTTCATCAAAAGTTTTACTTGGTATGATGACATCATCAAGATAGGCTACACTGAAAGGAAAATGCTTCATATATTTAATGAATCGTTTTCATAAAAAAAATTTCACTGGTTAAATGAAAATTGTCATTGTCCAAATGGAATTTCGTAGTTATAATGAAGTATTTTCGTTAAAATCGATTCATTGGATTTCGTAATTACGTTAAAAATTTTCATTGGATATTTGAAAAATAAAGTTTGTCCAAGTTAAACAAAAAATTTTAATTGCGAACATAAAAAACAATATACAAACATAACTATATTCATAAATTAATACAAAATTATAGTTTCCTTAAAAATATGTTTAATTGTTAATTAAAAAATGTAAGATTTAATTATTTCATACATCTAATGTAATATGCCATTAAATTTATGAAATAAAAAATTTTTTTATAAAAGCAACATATTTCAATAACTGAAAAAAAAAAAATATTTTTAACATTCAAATAACTCTATAGTCTCAATAATTAAAAGTATAAAAATATTTCGAAAAAGCTTGCCTTCATATATTTATTTAGATTTTCATTATGACAATGAAAATGTCATTATAGTAATGAAACAAAAACTTTCAATCCATAAATACGTATGTTTTTAGTTTTCTTTGTTCTCTCTTTATGTGGTCTTTTTTTTATTAAACGTTAGCAAAATGAACGTTGTTTTTGTTGTTATGGGCAATTTAATCTCATATTTACGCTCCTAATTGAGTAGTGGCAAAAAACATAGTTTTTTTTATTCAAAAACTACACTGCCCCAGTAGGCTAGCTGGTAGTGAGCTAGTCTATAAGCGCCGAGGTTGCGGGATCGATTCCCGCCAGCGACTCCGGTAAAAAAAAAATAGTTGAATAAAAAAAAAAATTAAAAAAAATTAAAAAAAAATAAAAATAAAAAAATCTATCAGCGCCGAGGTTGCGTGATCGATTCCCGCCAGCGACTCTGGTTAAAAAAAAAGTTGAATAAGAACAACTTTGATTAGAAAAAAAAAAAATCAAAAGAATTAAAAAATAAAATAAAAAAAATGGTTTTTACTTTTCTGAAAGCATTCATCCAATGAATAACATTCATAGATCTAATGTAATGTTTCATTAAATACATTTTAATGAAACAGGTTTCATTGATCCAACGAAGCGCTGCATAAGTTCCTTTTTAGTGCAATTTTTAATGGGATTAATGTCAAAATTCATTGGTATTCTGAAGAAAATTCTTTCAGTGTGGTTTCGAATTATCTCAGTAACTCCCTGCAAATAATAGGACTAGTCCAAACACGCGTGTAAAATGTAGCCCACAAAGGACTAGGACATGATTTACATGTATTCGTACATTTGCTTAAGCCAACTTAAGCACATTATGGTTGGGCCTTTACACTTCACAACAGTAATTAAAATGTGAAAAGGAATCTAAGTTATAAGTAAATTGAATCTTATGCTATGTTCATACGTCGCGACGATGTAAACCACTCATTTCGCTCTCTGAATTTAGATTGCCAAACATGCTGTTCATACGATTTATTCTTATTTCATTTTCACAATTTTTTTGTGTTGTACGTGTGATTTTATTTAAAATACGTAGATAAAAAAAGTATTTAAAAGTTAAAAATATATTATTTAATACTTTTATTAATATTATTTTTTTATAATTATCACTTTATTTTATTTAACGTCAATTTTAATTTTGTTTTTTTCTTTGTTTTTATTTTTTTTTGAGAGCTAGTTTAGATAAACTGACGATAGTTGTTATCAAAACTGGAGGTACATTTTTCCTGTTTCGCAGAATGATTTAAAATGAAACGACCTGTTTCGCTCGCAAAATTTTGTATGGCAAATCATGTTTCAATCGTGTTTGGGGCGCGAAACAGGAATGGGAGAGCGAAACGCGAATATTGCTGTCCGTGTAAGCATGATATTACTTATTACATAGTGCAACAAAATTCGGGTCATAGCCGCCAGACTTAATACTTGCAACGCGAAATGGAACTAGACAATTGGCAGAGCAGATCTGCCAAAGTTTTTTGAAAAGTTAGCTCGGGTTCCCGAAATATCGGCCCCTAAAGGTTTTGAATATTTTGAAAAGGCGTTTGGTATAAGTCAAAAAAAATATCCTAATATGCAAGTTTTAAGAAAATCTTTGACTATTTTCAGAGTACAAAAACAACAATATTGCACTTTTTTATCTTTCGTCAAACCATAATCGAATGAACCTTTTACGACTCCCTGAATAAATCATATTTTCAACAATATACGGCGAGCATTTCACTAGTTGTAAGAGAATATCTACATGAGTCTCATACGATGCTTGACATGAAAGTCTCATTAGATTATCTTTACCCACGACTTAAACAAACAGTTTAGTACGCTTAAAACCGTAATAAATAATGCTATCATAATAGAAATTGGTACGTCACAGTTTTATACGACTAGAAATCACACTAATAAATTTCGTGATGATCGCTCCATAATTTACTATAGGCCCCATATAAAGCCCACTTTGGTAAATTAATTCAATACGCCGAAAACCGTAGCAGATATAGATATTACGGTAAAATTTCTTCCAATTAAGCTTCGTATGGCCAGAAAAAATGTCATGAAATTTTGTGATATACGGTCCATAATTTACCTTAGATCCCATATTTAGCAGCGTTCTGAAATTCACTGTAAACGCTAAAACTAATTTCACCTCTGTATTGCAATTTATTGTTACGAATCATAATATTTTACTCAAGATTTTCGGTCAATAATTTAATATAGTCTAAACCGCAACCAATTTTAATGCTGATGTCTGTTTTTATAAAGATTAATTAATACCAAATAGATCCCACTCCTAAAATATTCGAACCAGCGTTACCGTTGAGCGACTTTAGTTGCAATTTGCAACCTTTTTGACGCTCTGACACTTTTTGTGCGACTTTTTTTAAATCGTCTAATTTTGCAACTTTTTCCAACTTTTTGCGACTTCTTGCCCCTTTTTTGTAAGTGAAATACTTTTTTTACACTGCATAATTTCACATATTTTCCCTTAAAAATATCAATTTTGTTTTAAGCATTCCCCGGGATATGTAACCTCATGCGATTGATCAGGTAATTATTTTGTATCCAGAAAATTTCAAATGCTGAACTGTATTGTATATGCCTTGTTTTGTATCGTGTTCATTAAATTTCCATGCCAATCTAGGATGATCGTCATTAATATTTAAAGCGTTTAAAGACCAACTTTTTAACGCTATTGATCTCATATCTTTATTTAAAAATGTTATAAATGACACAGACTTTTATTAACGAGTTTAAGTTGTTGGAAAGTAAATCCAATTATAAATCATACAATTACATTTTTAAAATTACAAATGCTAACCATTTTTGGCATACAGTAGGAAGCTTAAAAATAGCTTTTAATTAACCATTGTACCTTAATTTAGACAAATAAGCAGCGCATGTATTAACTCTACCGCACAACAGTGCGTGTGCTGACAATTTTTTTTCAAAATTAGAATTAATGAAAAATAACTTAACCACCAAAAAGTTAAAAGTTGAAACTTGTGAGTCTATGCTATCAGCTCTAAATTTTCTAGATACTGAAATAGAAGGTTCGATGCCAAGTAATGAACTTGTGCGAAAATACAAAAAAAGTTAAAGAACATAAAACGTAGAGTTTATACAAATATTAAAGAATATACAAACACATTATTAAAAATCAATCAAATGTAAAATTATACACAAAAGTGTATTTAAACACATTTTTAACGATTTATTTTTCAGCTATTTATATCGTTTAAATTGTTAATTCCTTTTTTTTATTTACTATCGCTTACCAATACCCACCCGGGTGTTACTGCATGTCTATAAGCGATGAGAACGAACATGTTATCGTCATACAACTTTTTTTCGGTTTTTTTTTTAAAAAGTTTTCGTCATACCAATTTTTTTAGTTTTTTAACAAAAACAATTTGTTCTGTAAGTAAACATTTTTTTTAACTGAAGCAAATTTAAGAGAGCTATTAAAGAAATAAAACCGAAATTATCACCGGGGTGGTAATTAAATTAAAGTAATAAAAATGTTAAAAAAAGTGTGAGACTTAAATTGGAAAAAACGACTTTTTTGTGCGACTTTTTGTTTTAAAAACGACTTTTTGTGCGACTTTTTCAAAATTCTCAACGGTAACCCTGATTCAAACTGTCGGTGGATTCGGCATAGTCGCATATAGCACTTTAACATGTTTTTCTTAAATACCCTTTTTATGTCACTTTTTCAAAATTTTCAACGGCAACCCTAATTTTCAATGCTTATTTTTTGCATAACAGCTAAGAGCAATAACACATTTAAAAGCAGAGCATAAAATCTAAATAATTTCTTTAAATTCTTAGGCTGGAGGTCCTCACCACGCGTTCTATGTTTATGTTAATTTTTTGACCTATTCTTTAGACGCATGCTTTCGATACGCATATGTATATATTCTACGCGTTTGCTGTGTAACTTGTCAATACAATAAGCAATCCTTGAAAGGACCAAAAGTCCTTTTATTAATCGTCTCTTTTTACTCTGGCATTTATAGAAAATACGAATAAAAGGATATTTAACTTCCTTTAAAAAACATATCTGCTCCAAAAAGATTCATGACAAAAAAGATGTGTGTCATTTAAATCCCTAAATTATTGCAATCTCCGTTTATTAATGTCAACAAACCGAGTAAAAATAAAAAACGGGAACCAAGCAGTAAATTAATATATATACATACAAGTATCTAAAGTGGTATTAAAATTTAATTATTAAATACAATATTTTAAGTAAAAAATCTTGCAACAAAAAACGTGTCATATATTTTTTAGTGATCCAAATAAATGAATTATGTCCCATAAGAAATCTGTACAAAATAAAATTCCTCAACTAAAGGCCACGAAAGACAACACACGGAAAAACATTTACTTGAAGAATTGAGCAACATGATCTTATTAAAACAAGCTGCATAAAATATTAAAAACGATATTTTATTGATAATATGAGAGTTTCTATGTATATCGTTACCTTCAGATGCAATGGCACGTAAAAGTGCTAAGTCCATATTTTAAAAGTTAGTTTAAAAGGGTTATGGCAAAAAGTCAATTCTACACGGATACCCATTGGGTCTATTTGAACTCGTTAGGGAATCCGATAACCGCACGGTTAAGGGTCGGTTCTTTAAGTTTCAGAACTCTACGTCTGGTGAATGGTACCAGAAGTTTTCGCGGGGTTAATATTAAGACCCCTCTCTCTGAACCAGCCAAGTGTTAAGTCCAGGGCCTACTGCATCGCTACCGAATCGTCGCGTCATCGTCCGGTCACAGATTTAACCCGATCACAGCATAGCCATAAGTTCGGAAGCCCAGGTTATTAATAGTCTCCAGTAGTTCGTCGATAACTAAGGTCCACAATAACTTGCTCACCCTGGATACTAGCATCTCCCCCATCCAGTTTCTTTTGATAGCTGGAACACATAGGAAGTGTTGTCAAAGGCTACCTGAATGTCGCTAAACGCACACAGAGCTATTTGCCATGCTTCCAGTGCCTTTTCAATCGTACTCAAAACGTGATGAATGGCATTCACAGTAGACTTGATCGATTGATAGGCATCTGAAAGAGATGTACAGTAATTTTTACTTAGCTGCACAATCTCCTTTGCACGATTTTTTGTGCAGGTAAATCAAAAATGCAGCTATCTTAAATGTATTTAGCTGCCGTAATGTACAGGTACGCAATTGTGGTTACCTGCATAAAAATGCAGCTAAAGTAAAGTGTTTGAAAGAGGAGTAACAACGTTTTTATTAATAAATTGATAATAACAGTGACGTTCAAACAACCTGTAGTCAATTGTTATGCAAATTAGCCAAATTGGTAACAATAACGTGTGGAACAGAATAGTCGCTGTAGTACAACGTTGAGAATAGCGCTGCAAGCTCTCAAAAGTTAAAAACGGCAGTTGCAAGTGTTGTCAACAGAAAACGTAGTTGTAGTAGTCGTTGCAGTTGAAGCGCAAAATTCGAAATTTTGAACTTTGTTGCGCTAGAGCATTCGTCAGCTTCAAATACTACTACAACTACTTTATTCTGTTCCAGACCAAAGATTTGCTATTCCTTTCATATAATCGTGGTAAAGTTGCTGTAACCACAACCCATATGCATAAATGTAAATACATTTAAACAAAATAAATGAATTATAATGATACCAACTTGACTTGTTTGCGATTTTTGATTTTATAAACTGCTAAAATTGGATATTTATGTAAAAAAGTGGCCACCATATTTTTTCATGTGTGCAGCTAACTTTGATGTTTTATATGAAAATATTTTAAAGCTGTCCAAAAATACGAAAAATGTGCAGGTATACAAAATGCACGTAAACAAGGATTTTGTACAATAATTACAGAAAATATGTATTTTGGGCAGTTAAGTCAAAGTGCAGCTAACTTGAATTTTTTGTATGAAAATAATTTTAAAATGCCAAAAGTTTTGGGCACTTATCTTAAATGTGCAGGTAAAGAAAGTGCACTTAAAAAAGGAATTTGTATGGGATTATAAAGAAAAATGCCAAAAATGATCAATTTTGTGCAGCTAAGTCAAAAGTGCACGTAAATAAGAGGCAGTTAAGTCAAAACTACTGTACCGCGGTTTTCGAAAGATATTTATCCCTTATTAATCCCTGTCTTGGGTATAAAGACTACTTTTACCTCCCTCCATGACTCCGACATTTGAGAATTTATAGCCACCCCCCTTGCTGAAGGCAGCATGGAAGGATTCCATCTGGCCCAGGTGATTTGAACGGGCTAATTTTGGATACAGCCCATATCACGCGTGATGCATCAAAGATTCTACCCGCCAATCTAATATTCCTTTTGGATGCCGAGGTCGACCATATGGATAATCTTGGTGACGTAAAGGGCAAAGAACACGGAAAGTGAGTCGCAAGTAGCAGCTCACAGCTCTCCTTCAGCAACTCAGTAACTCCTTTGCACCCTGAGTTATTCAAGAGGTTGTCAATCTTGCCGCAATATTCACGCCAAGTTGACCTCTTGGACTTCCTAATTTACCTATTATAGTTTGTGAGCGCCGCTTTTATACGTCTGGCTCCAGCTCTTAGACCCTTCAGATGCTCATTCAACCAGGGAACAGCTCTTCTCGAAGGCCTCACGGATATTCGTACAATAATATCAAAGCTTAAACAAAACACCAACAACAATGGAATAAAGTAATTTATTTTTATTTTTGTTTTCCCCCTACAACTACAATTAGAGTTGACAAAAAATCAACCAATTGTAGTCGGGATTGTGAGAAAAGATAAACTCACTGTTTGTTGTTGGTGTTTCGTTTAAGCTTTGATATTATTACGGGTAGCACTTTTGAGTGCTTATAATTCCGATTCCCTTAAGGCTAGTTTATACTATCACACAAGTCTTACGTATTCCATACTATTTTGTAAGATAGAAATCGAATGAGTTTTTACAGTTTCTGTTCACACTATCACACATGAGCGTGCTTTTGTTAAGATGCAACCCTGATCAAATGAAAAGTATTATTGTTTTGAAAAATTTAAACAAACGATGATGGCGTAGGGATGTCAAATTGTTTTTCGCAATGATTGTCATTTTCGTGACACATTGCATTCACACTAGCACACTTTCTCATATTTCTTGAGTTTTTGACATGTATTAATACAAAGTATAGTAGTGTAAACTGGTCTTTAACAGTTATATATGTAAATATCTTTAGCATTTCTAAAATCTTTGGATGAAGTTTCCTGAATAATAATATTGTAATTTCCCAAATGTTCTCCATTTTCTGATTAGCCTTTTTTTATCTGTTCACTTTATCAAGAAGAAAATATGGAAAATCGACGAAATTTGCACAGCCGTGCTATTGTTGAAATTCCAAATCAAAGTGACTCAGATATTTAAAAACCTTCCATATTAGATGACAATATTGAAAGAGAAGTTGGTATTGAATGGATTGGAGCTTTAGCAGAGATTATTATATCGGTACCACCAGGTACACGTTATGCGGTGTTCAGATGCCGTTTTGTCTACTTTGCTGCTGCTTCCCCTCCGAGAGTAAAAAATATATGTAATCATTAAATTTAAAAGATTTTGTTATTAGTGCTTAATTCCCAGTTTTTATTCTTGATAAAAAACACTTGAAATTAATTGTTGATGGGATAAGCTATTCCTATGCGCATTTCACTGGTTGCTTAGGCCAGATCATCAGGAAACTTCATCCATAAAGATTTTAGAAAAACTAAAGATATTAAACCAAATAAAACTGTTAAGCGTTATAAGAAATAATATCAAAGTTTAAACAAAAACATCAACAATAAAGAGTGAGTTTATCTCTCCTTACATTCCCCACTACATTAATTGTAGTTGTAAGTAGGTTAAATAAAAACAAAGTGCAAAAAACAACTTGCGAAAGCATGTTGCCAGGTATGTTTTTTTAGGCCGTGCACTTGCCAGTTTATTTATTTTCGGGAATACAAAATTTTTAATTTAAAAGATTTTGTTATTCATGTTTAATTCCCAGTTTTTATTCTTGATAAAAACACTTGATATTTATTTTTGTTGGGATAAGCTATTCCTATGCGCATTAAAGATATGAATAAATAAGGTTGAACTAATGTACTCAAAACACTGAGTGCTTTTCATTAAAATTTTACTACACGTTCAATCACTTCTGTTGTGAAAACAGCAGATATATGTGAAAGCAAATGGAAATATTTAGAAAAATCTTGAGGGCAGATATAAATTGGTATATACCATATTTTTGATCGTTAAGTGCTTATCATAAAAATTCTGTATTGCAGAGGCAAAAACGTAAACTTGTATTTGCTGAATGCATGTTTTGGACGTGCAATATTCCAGTCTATTATAATAAAGTTTTTAACAGAATACAACAAAAAGTAGTGACAAGTTTGCTCCTTTTATTCAATAATGGGACAATTGGATAGCTCTCTTCCAGTGTTTTATAACTGTCATAAAAATATCACTTTTGACGAGCTGAACAAATGATTAGCTACTACATCAAAAAAATGAACCGATGGCCAAATGTTGTTTTTTATATACAGAAATTGATTCTTCGTGGGCTGCAAATGCTGTAAATCGCAGAAACCTGAGCTCTCCTAGGAAATGGGGAATTTCCAATTGCTGTAAATCGAAATGAGATGCCAAATGCGCTATATGCAATAGAATTTTATGCAAATTGAAACGGAAAACAATTTGTTCATCTTGCTGCGACAATGACAATGAGCCATAAGTATTATACTCTTCACCGATGGAAAAAGGGTATTTATAACTTTGTCATTCCGTTTGTAGTTTTAAAGTATATTCTGGATCCTTATGTTGGCGTCTGGCTCGTGGGAAGCCATACCCATGGTAACATAGGGAACATCAATTGGTGTGAGCCACGCTGCATGTGGTGGTGGCAGCCATGGTGAAATTACTACAAGGTGGCAGCACTAGGTGTTGTTGTACAACAATACAACAAAAACAGGCAAATTTGTTTGTGTAATAAACTCCGTGCTGTCAAAAATTATGTGCAACAATGTTGCCACTGTTTGTCTTTTCCGACAACATTTGGTCGGATAATTTTCGCTTGGTAGGATGGTAGGCTAAACCTTAGGGCAATGTTACACGTTTAATAAATACATATATAACAAAATCGAAAAAACTTAAGATAAAAGCTATTTTAAGATATTAAAGTGGTCATTTTAAATGCTAAAGGATCATAGAAATCAATATACGTATAAGCATTGCATAATAAGAATGAAAATATTGAAGTCTAAGTGGAATGCTATTTCTGGAAGGGCGAATAGAAACAGAAAGCTAAACATTACGAAGTGGGAATTCTGAAACAATTTCGTTATTAAACAAATTGTGCATTAAGGAGAAATTTAATTTATCATATTACTATGTTTATAATTCTATGTGAATTTTTTTTTTTCAATATTCAGCGAAGATCCCATAAAGTATATATATTCTGGGTCTTCTAAGTCGATTTAGCCGTTTGGGTTACAAATTGTTTCTAGTTCTTCAAAGATGTTTTTATTAGAAAAAGAGTTAAGCTCCCAAATGTGAAACTACCGTCCTAAAAACTTACATAAATTTGTAGCGGAATGCACTGATTGTCATTAAATTTCAACAAAAACCTTTTTATGACACCAAATATGGTGAAGGTCGGTCCATAATTTACCTAAGGCTCCATGTTAACTCAAAATTTAAAAATTTTCAGTAGAAACAAAACAAATTTTAATTTTATATTAAAGGTATATAAAAAAATAAGTTTTAAACTAACAGCTATAACTGGTAGTTAATTATAACTAAACTTGCTTAAATGTATCAAAAATAGAAAACTGGTCGAGTCCAAAGGATTTTGGTTAATAAGTTTGGTCGAATAGAAAATTTTCAGTGGCAACGCTGATCTGCAACAAATAAAAGGAAAAATATTATGAAAAATTTACTAAAAGATTCACACTTAAAATTTTAATGTTTTTTGAATTAAAAACAAATGTTTTTCCAATTTTTTTTCACTACAAGTCCTTTGGAGGTTTAAAGAAAGTGGCGCACAAGCGCATACCAAAAATATACGCATTTTTCAAACGTACACACGACGTGGTCACATACACAATTATTTCTGTTTTTATTTATTATTAAAAAAAAAACTGTTAGCACAACTGAAGACGCACATATAAAAACTACATACGATTTATATTTTGCAAATATTTTAATTGTTATGCACAATTGTTATGCACAATTTTCATTTAAAAACCGCACAAAAATTATTTTTTTAAAATTTTTTTTCAAGAATGTAAACATAAACAAAAAAAATGACATCTTTGGGTTTTCACCACAGTTAAGCAAAAAATTACCAGATGCCGTAGTGATGCCACCTTCTAGTAATTTCACCATGGTGGCAGCTGGCAACCTCACATGTAGCGTGGTGAGTATGTCAACCTTTGGACTTTTTGACACTGCCCTACAAGAAGACTACCGGTCATTTTACTAGTTATATGACCGGTAGTGTTGACCAATATATTGGTTAAAGTTTCTATTAGTTTATTAAGAGCAAAATGAAAAAACTAACCTAAACTCTTGTGTACGTGTGATTTTGCCTCTCTTTCTAACTAATAAATTCCACTCGACTACGGTACATGTATCTGTACTGCTTACTCTGCTGCTTTTTATTAGTCAATGATAACCAAAATAGTGGTTAATGCTAACTAGTTAGTCATAACGTAAATATTGGTTAGCACTAACTAGTTGTTTATAACGTAAAAATTGGTTAGTACTAACCTTTATAAAAAATACTTTTTTTTTTAATTTTCATTTTAAATTAAATTTTTTATTAAAAAAATTATAATGGAATTTCATTAATACAGGACAGTCAGGAAATTAGATTTTAGTAAAGTAAATATGTACCACGTACCATTATTTCTGTCTGGAAATGTAGGTAAACATACGTGTTTCCAATCAATTAATCGTAGATCTTAAAAAAAAGAGATTTTATTTTGTTAACAATTTGTCGCAAAAAATTATATACATACTTGAAAAGCCATCAGGATTTTTAATGATTATTTTTGTTCCTTTATTATCATCACTAAATCTTAAACGATTATCCTGGCCAAAGCCACCACCCGAATGACCGTTACGTGTTGAACAAGAACTCCTTTCAAAACGACCTTTTCGCACGTTACCTCTGTTGTTTCCTGATAATCCAGCACCACGTCCTCTGAAGCCGCCACCAATACACCCTGCTTTACCACTAGCATTCTGATTGCAGCTTTTTGCCAGTGTCACTTTTTTATAGTCATTTTTTATCTCACTACTTTAGTTACAAATTATAAATTTAATTTAATTGTTTTTTTCTGCAATACCAATCGCAAATATTAAATTTAAGAAATTCACAAATTTTTACACGCGTATGCCAAAAATATATTAAAATATTGGCATTATTTGGGAAATGGTTGTTGTATCATTCTAACATATATGTTAGAGTGGAACAACTAATCTAAAATTGTTGCAAGTGTGTTAGTAATTTTTTTACTTTTGATTATGCATTTCTTGTAGGGTGTTTCTTGAACTTTCGCACCAGCCAGACGCCGGCAATAAAAATAAAATTAAACAAATTAAAGTGTAAAATAAAATAAAGAAACTAAAAATAAAATAATTGAAAAACAAAAACAAAAAAGCGATTTTTAGTTCAACCGAGCCACAAGTCAAAGCCTTATCCTCGCCACAAGGCAAGGGTGGCTTTTTAATAAAGTGACATAGAGCCAAAGTCAGCACCAGTAAAACCTATCCTCCAGGTAAACATTTTGGTCCTTCGCCCGTTGGAATTTTTAAAAGGTAGGTACTCTGGAATTTGATATTGCATTTATATTGTGTCGCGCCACATTGTGTCTCGGGAAAAGTGAGGTTACGTTGCGTTATTTGAAACCGCGCAATTTTAAGAGGCACCTTTTTTTCTCGCTAGTTTACCCGTTACTCGTTGAATTTGTATTTCAATTCCCTTTTTGCCTGTAGAATTTTTACCTCAATTTTGCGAATAATTAAAAAGTGTTTCCAGCGCGTTAAAACCATTTTTTTCTCAATAGTTTCTCGTTGGGAATTTTTTTGTTGCCTTTAAAAAAAAACTACTTGCATATTTTGTTGTTCCGTAGTTTGATTTAAAAAAAAAATGTCGACTTTTGAAAAGTTTATTCGTGCGGCAGATGAGGTAGCCAATTTCGAGGCAATGTTAAAAAAGGAAGACTTTTCGTATATACGAAAGAGGCGATAGATTTTGAAAAAAGTGACTTAGAAGATATTTGGGGGAGATAAAGGGTGTTTTTTTAAGCCCGATAGAACTTGAAATTGTAAAAAATAACACAAAAAATTAAATTGTAATCAAAATTTTTTTTTATTCGAAAGATCAATACGTGACATTAACATTTGAAAATGATTTCGGGCATATGGGCACCGCGGCTGTTCTTGACGAAGCGCATTCTGGACGTCTAATTTTGGGCCACTTTTTCGAGCACTGCTGGCCGTATGTCACGAATAACACGAACAATGCTGGCCTCCAAGGCGTCAATTGTTGCTGGTTTTTCAGCATAAACCAGTGACTTCACGTAGCCCCACAGGAAATAATCGAGAGGTGTCAAATCGCACGACCTTGGAGGCCAATTGACAGGTCCATTTCTCGAAATCAACTTATCGCCAAATTTTGATTTCAATAAGTCGATGGTTGCGTTCGCCGTATGGCACGTAGCGCCATCCTGTTGAAACCACATCTCCTCCGGATCAATGTCATCCATATTTTCAAACAAAAAATCATTGATCATGGTGCGGTAACGATCTCCATTGACCGTAACGCGAGCTCCGGCCTCATTTTTAAAGAAATAAGGTCCGATGATGCCACCAGCGTGAAAACCGCACCAAACGGTGCATTTTTCTGGATGTAATGGAGTCTGTAGGGTCTCTTGTGGATTGGTCTCGCTCCATATGCGGCAATTTTGCTTATTAACAAACCCGTTAAGCCAAAAATGCGCCTCATCGCTGAACACAATTTTGCGATAAAACAACGGGTCAGTTGCCAACTGCTCTTGCGCGAATCGACGACTGATTTTCAAAGTAAATTCGGATAATTTCGTAGCGTTGTTCAAGAGTGAGTCTATTCATGATGATTTGTCAGAGTATACTGAAACGATAAAAAAAAATATTTGATCAAAATTTAATTTTTTGTGTTACTTTTTACAATTTAAAGTTCTATCTAGCTTAAAAAAACACCCTTTATAAAAAAATTTTGGAAGAGTGTTCCGTAGCCACGATAGAAGAAAAAAAGGCTCCAGGTCAACGGGAAACGGCTTCAGAGATAAAAAGGCTCCAAAAGGAGATTAATAATTGTATTTCGGTGCTAAAATTGTATAATGTAGATATTGCCTCATGAGACCCGATTTCTGTTTTTCAATGTTCGTCTCGGCTCTCAGAAAATACTTGTCATCTTTGGGAGCAATCGGTAAAAAATAAAACAGAGGTACCCAAGCAGGCCCTTCATATAATAATAATAATATTTCTACAAAAGTTAAGCAGTTTAAGGCCCATCACACAAAAAATGACTCGAGCTCATGTAAATTATGTAAAGAGAAGCATAGAATTAGTGTTTGTAATAAATTTTTAAGCATGGATTATAAGAATCGTGTTTCAAATTTAAAAAGATTTCGTTTTTGTTTAAATTGTCTTACTATGGGGGCATTTGTATGGAGATTGCAGTAGTCCTAATGGTTGTTCTAAATGCAATAGAAAACAATAGAAAACACCATACACTGATACATAAAGAAATAGTAAGAAACAACAATAATAGTCAAAGCCAATCAAACACTAATTCTCAAGCTCAGAGTCAAAATAGTTAAATTCAAATACAGTCCACTAATGTTGCCGGTCCTGCTGGTGTAGTTCAATCGCATCATATCTCTGTTGCAAAAAAGGTTATGTTAGCCACAGCCTGGGCTAACATTATAAGTTTTGGTTCCGGTTACAAGGTTCGTGCCCTGATAGATCCATGTTCCGAAGAAAATTTTGTTTCCGAAAAGATAAAAAAATTATTGAAATTGCCTACTTATCCAGTTTCTACAGAAGTCTCAGGTTTAGGCGGAGATATAATTAGTACGTCTTCTAAAATGGCCGTTTTTACTATTGTTTCTCTTTTCGATCAGAACGTGGCTCTAAATATACAGGCCCTTGTTGTCCCTCGAGTAACATTCATTTTTGCCTGAAAAAGAGATTGAGCTGCCCAAATTGTGTTATGCTGATCCGAAGTTTTATGAAAGCAGTGAGATAGATTTGTTTTTAGGAGGTGATCTGTACCCCTCCATTCTTCGTTGCGAGTTAGGCATGGTGTTTTTGAATCGTTAGTGGCTCAAGAAATCATTTTTGGTTGGATAGTTACAGGTCCAACGCCTGCTAGAGTTTCCCCTAGAATTGTTTGAGTGTCTCATATGACAAAAATTGCAATTGATGACCAATTATCGAAGTTTTTGGAGTTAGAAGAGGTGTCTCAGCGACGTATTTTATCTGAAGAGGTCAAAAATTCGAGGAGATCTATAGTTCTACTACCACTAGAAGCTCTGAAGGGAGATATACTGTTAGTCTGCCCTTCAAAAATAGTTTGCTTTCGCTTGGTCCCAATAGGCATATAGCTGTTTGTCAGTTTTTGAGAAACGAGAAATCTTTAATGCGCAATGCTGAGCGTAAGGCCCAGTACGATGAGGTCCTAAAAGAATATTTAACCCTAGGGCACATGGAAAAGGCAAGGAATGCTAGAGGTGACCCTGGTTATTATTTACCCCATCATGGCGTGTTTAAGCCGGAAAGTACAACTACTAAATTGCGAGTAGTGTTCAATGCCTCGAGTTCCTCTGCAAATGGCAGAAGTTTGAATGATTTGTTGTACACTGGCCCTATTTTGCAGGTTGAAATAGTTAATCTAATTCTGAAATGGCGATTTTTTCAGTTTGTATTTAATGCGGACATTTCAAAAATGTACCGGCAAATTTTTGTGACTCCCACATAGGCCAGTCCAGAAAATAGTGTTTTGTAGCAGTGATAGTGCAGAACTTGCTGATTACCAACTGAAAACGGTAACTTTTGGCGTAAATTGTGTTCCATATTTGGCCCTTAGAAATATTTTACAGTTGGCGAATGATGAAGAGCGACGTTTTCCATAAGGCGCTAGAATGTTGCGAGAAAATATGTACGTCGCCGATGCCCTTGTTGGTGCCCATTCAGTAGCTGGTGCTTTGGTGGCACGAGAACAATTTATTGGTATTCTGGACATGGGGGGATTTGAGCTCAGAAAATGCACCTCGAATTCTGAAGACATTTTGAAAAATTTGCCCCATGATCACCTACTGAAGTCTTCATTTTTGTCGCTCGATGAGAAAAGCACTACAAAAACATTAGGGATTCGCTGGAATGCGGCGGAAGATGTGTTTTTCTTTGTTGGTGAAAAGGGTGAAAAGATAACACTAAAAAACGCGTATACTAGGTGCTTTCTACCATTTCTCGGCTATACGATCCTGCAGGTTGGTTGGCTCCGGTGGTAGTTGCAGCAAAAATTATAATGCAGCAAATGTGGCTTGATAAGATCGAGTGGGACGAGGCTTACAATCCAGTGGCTATTGAAAAAATAAAGCTTCCACGTTGGGTTCAATATTCGCCTGGCTGTAGTATACAATTTCACGGGTTCTGTGACTTGTCTGAGTTGGCATATGCAGCTACAATATATGTAAGGGTACGGTTCGAAAATAAAGTTTTGTCAAGTTTGCTCACATGCAAAACGAAAGTGGCCCCAATAAAGAAGCCGTCTTTGCCTTGTTTGGAGTTATGTGGAGCAGTTCTTTTGGCAAATTTGGTAGACAGTGTGGTAACTACTTTTAACGTGGACAAATTCCCCCTTTATCTGTGGTCCGATTCCACAATTGTTTTAGCCTGGTGTGAAAACCACCTTGTAGCTGGAAAGCATTCGTTGCAAATAGAGTGGCTACAATATTTGAGAAAGTTGGGAATAAAAATTGGTGTCACGTGGCGTCAGGTGATAGTCCTGCCGATCTAGCAACCCGGGGGCTGATCCCTTTGGATTTAAAAGATAATAGGCTCTGGTGGCACGGACCTGAGTGGCTCAACTTAGAGCAGTCTTCGTGGCCCGTAGGAGCGGCGGAGTTTGAGAAGGCAGAAGAGTCGAAAGTAACTCAAGTTTTTGTTGCTAGATCTGAAGCTGTTAGCGATCTGTCTACCTCTGCCTTTCTAGCAGCCTTGGCTTGTTTCATCACCCGTCGCGGTTGCCCAAGTTGTATCTATTCTGACAACGGCAGAAATTTCGTTGGCGCCGCTAGAGAAATTGACGATTACTTCGCAAAACACGCGAAAGACCTTCGTGACACGGCGGTTGAAAATTATGGTCACCAGAGCTTGTCGTGGCACTTTATCCCTGCTGCAGCACCTCACATGGGAGGACTATGGGAAGCAGGGGTACAAAGCATGAAAACTCACTTAAAGAAGTCCGCGAGGCAACTAAAATTTACGTTCGAGGAGTTCTCGACCATTCTGGCGAAAATAGAAGCGTGTCTCAATTCACGCCCTCTTGGGCCTATGTCCGACAACGTTGAAGATTTGTCTGCCCTTACTCTAGGGCACTTTTTGATAGGGACATCTATGCTGACCCCTGCTGAGCCTGAAGAACTGTCTTCACCCCTTAGTATTGTCAACCGTTGGAGTACAAAAGAGCTAAATAAGCGCAATAAATGGCGGCATACTCAGCTGGACCTAAAAGAACGTGACCTGGTGGCTCTCAAAGTGAACCAGGCTGTCCAACTGAGTGGCGTTTAGGGCGTATTACTAAAGTTTACCGGGGCAGTGATGGCAAAGTTCGAGTGTTGGATTTGAAAACGCAAAACGTCACAACCACTCGACCGATTTACAAATTAGTGGCGCTACCCTAATAGGCACAATTATTTACTGTTTCCCAAATATCTAATATACAATCACTTACAGACCCCATGCCCGCCTTTAACACTTATTATTGTTGTCCCATCTGCGATTTTTCCACGCGATCAGGCAGTGTTCCCGTTTCATCACTCTCCCTGTGGAAGAAGTTGCGAGTCGTGGCCCACAGGGCACTTTGTTATAACTGTCTGACCCAATCCCCCAACCGAGCCGACTACAGAAGCATCGACAGATGTCGTCGCTGCTGGCTTCACCCGATGTCCGAGGGACGGGTGTGGGTAAACATGACCGCCTTGGTGCGCGTGGTGGCCCGGCCGCAGGACGTTTTGGTCGCGAGCACTATTGGACCCCACGGTTGCTAGGTCGTCCATATCCCGCAAAGAGGCCAATGACCTGGGGTGCGTCGTAACTCGAGGTCGCACCATGCTTGCATTCTTCCGCCGAGACGAAGAGGGCCGTACACTCGAAGCGGAGCTATCGGTGGAGGGGCGCCCAAATGGCGGAAGTCCGGTGGACAGCGTCGAGAGCGAATATATGGAGCGAGGCGATACCTCCTCAGCTGACCGGAACTGGCACCGCAGCCGAGCGTACCACATCATATTGGGGGCAGACGTGGCCAGCCGTGTCCTCATTGGACCTGCGAAGGGGTAGCCGGGGACCATCTATGTACAAGATACCATCTTTGGATTTGCCGGCGGCATGAAATAACCCCCCAAAAAAATAATGAAATAACCCCCCAAAAGTTTGTACAGAGCACAACAACGATGATTTTTGAGGGGTTATTTCTTTTTGTTTGGGGTGTTATTTCATTTTCTTAATTGGGGGATTATTTCATGTGAAAAAATCATTATGAAATAAAGCCCCAATATATTTCTTTGGGGATTATTTCATTTTTAAATTTATTACGGAAACGTTTTTTGGCGCAAGGACTTTCTCCTCTATGGTATAACAAACACCGCATTCGTTAGCAAAAGCTTCTCTGTATAGCCAGCCTTTGGCTGGAAGCTAAAATTTTCTGCTCTATGGTATACCAAACACCGTCTTCGCTAAGTACAGCTCCTAAATTTGGGCTTGCGCTAGGCCTAAGGCCGTCTATGCAGGAAAGCTTTAATTAGCGAAGCCGGTATTTGTTATACCATAGAGGAGGAAATCCTTTCGCCTGCCCAAGTGTATTATACAAATTGGGGTCTTATTTCATTCCAGAATTTGGGGTCTTACTTCATATGAAATTAGCCCCCAAAAATTAGGGTATTATTTCATTTCTGTTTGGAGTTTTATTTCATTTCGTTGAGAGTTTATTTCATTTTCAAAATTAGGGGTTTATTGCATATGAAATAAGGCCCCACACTTTGGGGGGTTATTTCATTATTTATTTTGGGACTTATATTTTGGGGGGTTATTTCATGCCGCCTGGATTTGCCTACTTTGGAGAAGGCGTAAAGGCAGACAATTAAAAACAAAGAAGTTTTGATTGCCCTTTAGTTGTTTTATATTTATGTATATATCCTTGAATTTGTTTTTTTTTTAGTTGAATTTGTTAACTTCTTTTGTTAACTTTCATTTTTTCCTATTGCTTCTTTGCTTATTTTCGTCATTGCTAATTTTAATTTAAGTCATTGAATTCCATTCTCTTTTTTATTTTATATAGTTATATAGTTTCTTATTTTTTTTTTTCTTAATTTTTGCTCTTTATAAGTAGTCATGTTGCATCACCGTTGCAAGGTGTGCGGTAAGTTGGCGTCTGGCTCGTGGGAAGCCAGCCCCATGGAAACATGGGGAACATCAGTTGGTGTGAGCCACGCTGCATGTGGTGGCATCTGGAAACCTCACATGTAGCGTGGTGAGTATTTCAACTTATGGACTTTTTGACACTGTTTCTTGAACTTTCGCACCAGCCAGACGCCGCAAAATTCCATAACTTTTGACTGGATCGGTATTTTTTTATGCGATTTTTTTGCTCGATAGGTGCGATGTTAGGCTTTAATTTGCGCTATAACACGTAAAATTCGACTGATAGGAGCAAAAGTTATGGGGAGTTCAAAATCCATTTTCATTTTTTTGTTGAGTTTCGGTGTAAAAGTTGAATATTTCAAATATGATTTTTTTATAATTTATCATTATTTCTCTTGTATTTTACAACTGATACTTATTTTTTATTGTCGAACTTAGATCCTGTCAGAAAATGCCAATATTTGGCCCTTGTAAATTTTTTAGTCCCAATATTCACAGGGGCCAAAGGTTGGCTTTTTTGGGACGAGACGAGTTGTTATAAGGATAAAACCGAAAAGGAATATTTTGAAAAATGCCCAAATAGCATTCTTGGCTATCGATAACATGTTAGGTAATTCAACTTTTATTTTTGGTTTGAGAAGTATGTGTATTTTATTTTTATATATTAATACAAATGTATACTTAAATCAAAAACAAATTATAATCACAAATTATGTGATGACCAGAGCTTCCATCACATCCCCATTTAGAAAATAAAGTGATGCTGCAATTTTTAAGTTTTTTTAAACAGTCAGCATCAAGTGTATTTAATAATCGTTCTGCAGTGTGTTCGAGAAGAGCCTGCAATTTTACTTCTGCTGAACTTAAAGTTACACTAATAGCCGTTTGTGAAGGAAAGGACTCTTTTTTGACAAAAACTAAATCTCGATATCCTGGAAAGATTCCACAATTTTTTTCATTGGTTCGCTTTCGCAGTTCTGTATACTGATTTTTTGTCAGTTTTAAATCCAAAAATAGTGCAAATGCTTCTTCTGGAGTAAGTTTCATTTCTTTAGTTGGTGTAGGCATACTTTTGAAAATCCTCTTTGTGCGTTTAGGGCTCGCTTCCACTATTTTTTCAATTATTGCAATTTTTGTTTTCTTATTTTGAGTTGGTTGAATTTGATGCAGAAATTAATCCTTTATCATACTATGAGAAATTTCTTCATTGATATTTGCTAGCTTGCGTCTTCGTGATCTTTCACTGCAATTGTCAATTTGTTTTGCGGGCCGACCCACTTTTCCAGTTTCCTTAGCGGTTATTGACAGCTTCTTAAAAATCAGATAATTTGTTAGCCATTTTTCGTTGCGTAAGTAAAACGTTTTCTTGTTTCTAGAACATTTAAAGTACCGTTTTCTTAATGTTAATGAAAAATTTTTAATTTTTATCTTATGAATTTTGATTTCTTGTTCGTTGCATAATTTAAAGAATGGATTATTCATTATGTGTAACACAAAATCTTTTTCATCTTTCTGTTGAAAATATATATCTGCGAGAACTTTATAACTGAACTTAGCCATTGTTTAAACAATAATGAAGGTAAAATTATTACTCTTGATAGAAGTTTTTTTAAATGATCTTTTGTTACTACTTCTTAAAAACATAAAAACCCTTTTTTAAATACAAATTTAATCTTTTATTAGCATTTCTTTGAAACATAAAAAAACCCCTGTTTTCACACTTTTTAAAAGGATAACATACTGGCAATAAATTAACAGGTAACATGTAGGTAATTTTCACGTAAAATATAACTGCGTGCTAGTTTTTTACCATTTACCTGCTCTTTCATTTTTTAAATTAAGTTGCAATTTTCAGGTAATTAAACTATGTAGTTTATGTTGCGGCTGTTTACTAATGTTTAACCTTTTAACTTACTCAGAAATCTAACGTGTTAGTCTATTTATGTCGCCTATTCGTTTTGCAGCATCCGTTCACCCACAAGAAGTTCATAACAATGGCAATACCTTTACCTTCTCCAAATTAATTGATAACCTGACGTGCTAGATAATTTATGTGGCCTGAACTGCTTTATTTGTCGAAAATTCTTTAAGATTATCCTTCTTTAATTTCAGCAATGTTTCCTTGCAGGACTTATTTTTTGAACCGAATATCTTACCTTGGGTCACAGAAATTGCTGTAGTTCGCAAGGCCGTATCCAGATGTGTGTACAATGGGGTATAGAAATGTAGGTTAGATTCTGGACTACAAGAGAGTATAGATTTTTTTTTGACGCATTTTGACGCTCAGGACTTATGCTCTATAAAGTAGGAAATTTCCGGGAAATTTTGACATTAAAAAAAATAAAAAATTAAATAGTTCTAGAGGTCGCAGAGTTTAATGCTTTAAACCACGTAAAGCTAATAAAATAAACTAATACACAAAACTTATTCTGTCAAAAAATCTTAAAAAACAAAAAAGTTATGAGCATTTCAACTTCACAAATTGACTCCGAAATTCAAAACTATAACCAAATATTGAGAAAGTCCATTTCGGACCACCCTGTTCTCAATGAAATAGTTGAAATAGGGTTGAAATTTTTTGGCTCCCGAGGTTCACTAGTATTTACTTTCACATGAATAAAAAAATTTTAAAATCGGAGAACAAAAAAAAAATAATTTTGGCCGCCTTCTCAAAATATGAACCAGTGTGCGCCGGCACTAAAAATACAATTAAAAAAATTAAAGTTTGATAATTAAAGTTTAAAATATAGTGAAAAAATAAAATAAAGAAACTAAAAAAAAAAAAAATAATTAAAAAACAAAAAGAAAAAAGTGATTTTTAGTTCAACCGAGCCACAAGTCAAAGCCTCATTGAGCCACAAGGCATAAGGGTGGTTTTTCAATTAAGTGACATAGAGCCAAAGTCAGCACCAGCACCACCAAAAACCTATTCTCCAGGTTAACACCTTATGAGAAGCGAAGTTCCAATCCGGCTGTCCGTCTGACCGTCTGTCTGTTGAAATGGGATCCTAGATATGATAGGGGCTTGGTTAAAAAATGGGCAAGTTATGAGTAAAATACTCATACAATTTTAGGGCTGTCATATGACCTATGGTTATCCCTTATATATCAAAACATCGGAAATCTTCGGTAGAACATATTTTCTGCAAACCTGGGAAAAATCGGTTCAGATACAAAAAAATTAACACCAAAATTATATTTTTTTTTAAATACCCATTTTCGGGAATCGAATCCAAGTTTTATAACCAAAGTAAATGGTTAATTTCTTCTCAAACACGTCGGTATATAAATCTGTCAAAAATTAACTCAGCCATTTTTGACAGATAATCAAAATACTAATATCCCAAAAATTACTCTTTTTTTATAATTAAGTTTGTTACTTAACACGTTAATAGTCCAGAGCAAAGACTGAGGAATGCCTTTTTTTTAAATAGTCGGTGTATTTGGATTAAACCCCGACTTCATCCATGTCCCGCCACATATTTGTAAGCTTTTATATAAAGTAGTGTAATCTAGAGCCACCCTAATATAAAATTTTTTATTTATATAATTGCTCATATAAACGCACATACCTACTTACAGACTTATATTCATATGCATATGTTCACATAAATAGTTATTTTCATCAATTTCAAATGTAAAATATTGCACGTCCAGATAAGTCTTTTACGCACTTTGTACTGAAAGGGTTTTTGTGATAATAAACATTAACACCTTCCCTGTATTGTGCAACACTACACAGTGGTCGCAATGACTTCCATAATATCAAAAAGTGTACTAAATAAGGTAATGGATTTTTCCGTTTTTTTTCAAAAACAGGATTTAAGAAATTTTAAATTTAAAAAACTAGTTCAACAGTGGCCTAAAACTTTTCTCTTTTACTAAAAAATAACATTTTGTCTACTGAATAAGTGCTTATTCAACTTAAGCTAAGTAAGTGCCGGTTCACACACGTCAAGTTTGACTCGTCAAGTCTTGAGCTTTTAGGAGAGAAGGGAAAGAAGAATGACATTTCTTTTCCACTCTCTTTTAAAAACTCAAGACTTTTTTCTAAATCTTCTTATTGGAATGTTTGAATTAGTTTGTACGATTTAAGGAAGTTATACCAAAATCTCTTCTGCTTATCTTCTTTTAATACTTACGATTTGAGACAAACAAAATTTGAATAAGGACCTAAATTTGGACCAACCTCCCTAACAATTTGGTAGTTATATTCTATTTATTTTTTGAGCAAACATTTATTACTTTATTTTAGTTTGTCCGAACGGTATCCCTAAATCACTTAAGTACATCGTACACGTCAATAAATTTAAATATTGTCATAAAGTTGTTCCACTTTAGTTTCATAAGACTAGAAGCTACACTACAAACTTTTATTATCATCGCTCCATAACTTTCCATAGATCCAATATGAAGCGCACGCTTAAGAAATCACTTTACGTCTTAAACCGTAACGAATAGGGATGCCAATCCCAAAATCCCGATCCCGAAAAATACCTGATTTTTTTATAAAAAGAAATTTATCATGACATTCCGCCTTGAGAGGATAGGGAACACAATATTGATCTCTAATATTTATTTGATTAACTCTAGTAACACTGTCATTGAAAACGACAGAAAAAATTTAAACTTTGCTTATCAAATTCAAAATTTAAACTTAACTCTTTACAGAGTTATACCGTGTTCAGATATGCACCTTAATTGAGTTTTACGCAATAAATGACATTATTGAGCTCAATTATCCATATAAAATTGCAATTTAGTTTGGCAACTGAAATTACAACAAAACAAATGCCCATCAATCAGGTCGTTGCAAAAGCCAGATGTTTATTCCTTAAAGATGTCAAAACTTGTTTACATTTTGCTTATACATGAACATTTTTGTTTACGTTGAATGTTGTATGTAGTAGTAATATAAATTTTTTTTTTTTTTTTTTTTTTTTTTTTTCATTATTTATTTATTGAATCTTCATATATTAAATATGAACTAACAATAATTAATCAAATCTTATCCTAATAATTTATTTTATGTCCTGCCAGTGCCAGACAAAAATTTTCTTCATACGGGTTCAGTTCACATATGTAGGTGTCTATCGCTCATCTTAATGGGTAAGTGCTGCAGTGTCTCTTCTTCTTAAGCGAGTGTGGCCACTATCATTTAAAATATTTCGAGCTAGTGGATTAGGGTGCAACTCTAGCCTTTTTAAATATTTTACCGCATACTTCGTAATAATAGTCCTTACCAGTGGCACATTGAGATCCTTGTGGATATTTGAGTTTTTAACATACCAAGGGGCAGCTGTGATTATTCGAAGAAGTTTATTTTGGCGCCTTTGAATTTTTTCGATATTTGAAGCCGAGGCAGTGCCCCAAAGTTGAATACCGTAGCACCATATTGGCTTTAAAATAGAGTTGTAAAGTAGTAGTTTGCAATCGAGACTAAGAACAGAATTTCTTCCAATAAGCCAGTTAATTTGAATTGCTGTTAGTTTCATTTGGGTTAATTTTGCTTCTATATGGCATTTCCATGTTAAACGACGATCTAGATGAATACCGAGATATTTGACATGCGATTGTTGAGGCACTAGTTGATTATTGATTTTAATAGGGGGGCAAGTTTCCCGACGCAAGGTGAATGTTATATGTACGCATTTTTGCTCATTGACCTTTATTCTCCATTGTTTTAACCACAGTTCTAGTTGAAATATATGATCCTGCAGGTATCGAGATGCTTCTCGACTGTTCTCGTGTACGCTTAGAAAAGCTGTATCATCAGCAAAAGTTGAGGTTAGGGTGTAATTATTTGTTGGCATGTCCGAGGTATATATAAGGTAAAAAAGTGGGCCCAGGATGCTTCCCTGAGGCACTTCAGCTTCAATTGGCTGAGGAGAACTTAAAAAATCACCTTCTTTAATAATAAATTTTCGACCGACCAAGTAGCTTTCTAGCAGCTTGTGTGTGTTAACCGGTAGGTTAAGCTTCAATTTATGTAACAAGCCTACATGCCAGACTTTATCAAAAGCTTGAGAAACATCGATGAAGAGAGCGGAGCAATATTTTCTTTCTTCAAAGGCTTTTCTTATGGCGTTTACTATTCGATGGGTTTGTTCAATTGTGCTATGTTCTCTTCTGAAGCCGAATTGATGGTTAGGTATACACCCATTATCATTTAGAATTGGGGTTAATTTTGACGCTAAGAGCTTCTCAAATAGCTTTGATATATTAGACAATAAGCTAATAGGCCTATATGACTCAACTTTTGTGTGATCTTTTCCTGGCTTTGGTATCATCTTTACTAAGGAGACCTTCCATTCTTGAGGGTAGTATTCAAGGCGTAAAATAGCATTAAAAATATAAAGAATAATTTTCTTTGCTATGCGAGGTAGCTCCAAAAGCATTTTGTTGCTTATCTTATCAAACCCAGGGGCTTTCTTGGGGTTTAAGTTACAAATAGCCTTTTCGATTTCTCTCATCTCAAATCTTAGGGGAACAGCTGCTCTAGCAGCAACAGGTGGTAACTCGTCCGCTATGTCGTCAGATATGTTTGGGGTAAATACGTTTTTCAAATGATTTACAAACAGGTTTCCTTTCTCATTATCATTTCTTGCCCAACTTCCATTCAGGTTTCTTAATGGTGGTTTCATGATAACTGGCCTTTTTAGATTTCTGGCTGCACGCCATAATGAGTATTCTGATTGTGGTGTTGCATCCAGGTCCTTAAGATATTTTTCCACGGAAGCCGTTTTCCGGGACTGCAGTAATTTTCTTAGCTTTTTTGTGCACTCTTTTAATAAGTTCTTAAGTTGGGGGGATCTGTGCAATTGCCACTCCCTTCTCACTCTCCTTTTTTTATTCAAGAGGCGCTCGACATCTGTTGAATATATTTTATTATTATAAGTTTTTTTGAGGGTATTGCAGGAATGTTGAACCGCTAGTTTAATATAACTGTCAAAATTGGCAATAGAAAGATCCACATTCTCCGGTGTGCTAAGCGGAATATTTTCTGTGCAATGAGTACTGAGATATTTTTTATATTTTAGCCAATTTATTTGTGTAGCTGACGTCGCTATGTAACTAGAGGGAGATACAATTCTATTGGTGTTTGTTATAGTAACAATTGTAGGTGTGTGATCAGAGGATAATTCTAATGAGGCTTCAACGTGAATCGTTTCTGTGGGGATGTTTTTAACCACGCCGAAATCGATGACATCTGGAATTTTTTGTGGATCAGCAGGCCAATATGTTGGTTGTCCGCTCGCGACAACATTTAAATTCATTTTAGAGATTGTATTAAACAAAACACGACCCTTTGGTGTTATAAGTCGTGACCCCCAGAAGGTATGTTTAGCGTTATAATCGCCAGCGGCCAGGAAACAGGGTCCTAGGGATTTATAATATTCAATATAAATTGAGTTAGCTAAATTGTGTATATGTGAACAGAAAGATAATTATATCAATAAACCGAATATTGACTCAATAAAAAAAGGTATATCTGAACACGGTATTAGGATTGTTATAGTGTTTTCCGAGAGTGGGCATAGCACATACGGTAATTTGTTGGGCGATTTTACAAAATAAATTACATTGTGTATTTTATACACTACTTAATTACTACCACTAGTGGTGGTTGGTATGTGTAATAATTTGTTTTTGTTAAAATAACATTTTTATGGTTAACTAAATAAATTGATTTTGCTAATTAATTTCGAATTCAAATTTCAATTATTCATTTAATAAAAATTTTAATAGAATCTTACAAATTAATCAATTACATGTTTGCTTAATTCAATTACAATATTAATTTTTTTATTTAGGTTGAATAAAATATAGATTTTATAGATTTTATTTTTTAATTAAATCCATTAACATACTGTTTAAAATCGTACGTAATTTTTAGTATCATATTTTTTTATCAATTAATTCATTAAATAAGAAAAAATCACAATGCCAACTTTTTGAGAGCAAAAAGCACTTTAAAATTTAAAAAAGGCACTAAAAAGCACTATTTCTAACAAAAAAAAGCGTAAAAAAGCGCTAAGCCCTTTTCACAATTTAATTACACACAAAACAAGTTGCATTCGGCTGTGCCGAATATTATATACCTCCAAAATTTTAAAAAAGGCAACGGCATTGATGGGGACCATTTTCATTTAAAATTAAATAATAAATATAATTATATTTGTATATAAACATTTTTAAATTTATTATTATCTTCAATAAAAATAATATCATCCAAATCATTTGGATCATCATCAGCTGAGTTCGAATTGGTAATAAAACAGTTTTAAAGTAATAAAGTGCGAGGTCGATTTTCGTAGCTCGAACAAAATCTGGCCTGTTGCAATTACCGAAAATTTA
Organism: Pollenia griseotomentosa; assembly: GCA_963931875.1. Lineage (NCBI taxonomy): Eukaryota > Metazoa > Arthropoda > Insecta > Diptera > Polleniidae > Pollenia > Pollenia griseotomentosa. The sequence goes on from OZ007562.1 coordinate 65,377,832, forward strand.
TAAAACTTAATGAAAGTCCATATTTTAATAAAAAACCTTGTATTATAAAAGCATTATCTGTCAGCTATTTTTATATACCAAGTTACATCTCTTTTTTTGTTTTTAAAGTCTTTGCGTTCTTTTGTGTAGTTTCCGACTGCATGTTTTTTAACTTTTCAATACGTTTTTTCTACATGACTCAAAATCGTTGCTTATTTCTCCATTTACAATTCCTCATATTTTTCAAGCAATTTTCTATTTTTGAAACAGTGTCTACATCTTTAAAAAATGTTTACCGCAAACAAATACATCGTTTTATTACGATTACTAAATATGTTGTCAACGCTAAAACGTTTTGTTAAATTTCCAAATTGCTAGGAAGCCTAGCTTTAACTTCATAAATAAAGTTTTTGGTCAAACGAATGCAACTTTTTTTTATCACTTTTTTATCATTTGAAATCTGAAAATCTTTACAGGCCGTCCAAAACTGTACCCCAAAAAGCAAATCTCATCTAAATCATCCTCTATATAATCGAAGTTTTAAAAAATGGTACAAAAAAAAATTAAAATTGTAAAAAGCACTAAAGGCACTAACGAAAAATTGAAAAAGCACCAAGTTAGTGCTGTTTCTTAGATTGGCACTATGGATAAAATTTTGGCGTTTTGAGGCATCAAAAAGCACCATAAATAGTGCCAAAATAGATTAAAGAGAACGTCAACTTATTTCCTTTAATCTATTAACAAACAGTCACAAGCGTATTTTAAATTCGCCAACCACGATAAGGGTGAATTTAAAATTTTTACAAATTTTAATACATAATCAATATAATTTTAAATTTAACTTTTAAATAGTAAATTAATTATAAAACTTTTGTTTGTAAACCTCTTTAAAAGACTTTTTTTAAATATCTATAAAAAGCATTTATCTTTTAAATTTTAAAAACCCCGAATCCCGATATTCCGAAAAGTCCCGGGACTTGATTTTTTGAAATCCCAAATCCCAGAATTTTAGAAAACCAGCCCCGATTGGCATCCCTGGTCAGCAGTGACAATTATTGTTTGTGCTTCATGGCCCTTTCTATAACAGAATGGTATCCACTTCCTTTTGCGTACGGCAAAATTCAAGAATCTTTTGCTTTATTGTGGACTGATACATTTTTCAAAGCATTGCTCAAGAAGTGTTATATCGGAAAAGGTTTTGTTTTGATAATTTTAGCCCATATGCTTTCGAATTCTTCAGCACCTTATTAAGTAAAAAAAAGTAAATCAAGCCCACGCCAAAAAAAAAAAAAAATCTATGAAAGATATGTATTTCTTAGAACATCCGAACACAAATAGCTAAATTTTAAAATACACAGGGTTGTTCTGGAAATCGAAAACGCAAAACGTAAACATTTTTAAACGTCGTTTATAGCTTTATTTACCTTTTTTACTTATTTAAAATTTTACAACCAACATGTGTTATATTTTGTTATGTACAACATTTCCTATAAAAAGGCCACTTTGCACTTTTTCTTTAACATTTTAGACTTAGCACGTTTACGTACTATTGCAAAACAATGAACGAAAGCTAAAATATAGTATTTTTCTGCAATGTTTTGTTTACTTTACTGCCCTGCGTTAAAACCTTATTTCTCCAAAATAAGGACTTAGATTCTTTACAGCTGAAGGTAACGATATCTTCTTAATAAATCTTACGTTCCAAAAGAAACTTTGATGCGCCTAAAAGCGTTACGAATAATACTGTGATGTCAGATTTGTCCAACATTTATCACAGATTCGATATTAAATTCACTTTCGAAAATGTTTATTCTCAGTGAAAGGTATCAAGAATTCTTTTTGTTTTAAAACTTATATTTAACAAATTTATATCCATAGTCCATTTGTAATCTATTATTTATAAAATTAATATAAGCTTTATCTTCTAAATAGTGGACGAGGTACCTCCTACACAAAGGTAATATAAATATATGTCAACCTGGAGAGCGGGCGTAGGAAAAGTTTTCAGAATTAAAAAAAAAAAATTGGTACTCAATGAAAAAGTGAGTGGATGTTTCGATTTTTATTGAAATGAATTAAATTTGGAACAAATACACAAGATCTGTCAAGGTGGGCTGTATTGGAGAAGTGGGTGTGGAAATGGGAGGTTCCATAAAGCTAATAAAAAATTCTGTATAGCTGGAGAATGGAATCAGTAAAAGTTGTTTTAAACGGTTAAAAAACCTAAACCGACCTCCCTAGTTCTAAAGCATAAAACTAAAATCCTGTAAATCTCTCGTCAAGAAACTTTTCGATTGAAATATGTGAAATGAAACAAAAACGCGATATATTGAAACAAACATACGTTTTTCTCACTAAACTGTGTCTGTAACTTTTTTTTTGTCGAGTACTAGCTGTCACGTAAGGCAATCACTCGCCAATTTACAGAAAAAGTGTGTCTGTAACATTTTTGTGAGTGTAGTTCCCGCTTTGAACTTTCAAATAAACTCACGAATAAAAATGGGGCGAAAAAAATTCCAACACTAAAAAACAATTAAAAATGCAAAATACAAAGAATAATAATAATAATATTTTGTGCTTGGCACAATTTTTTATTGTTTAATTATTTTGCTTTTTACATTTTTTGTTTAAATATACGAATGTCTTCAAAGCTATTTTGTAAACAACAAACATTAAAGACGCACTTTACATTATTTGGTAAAGTCGACGGTTGTATTTTCGCCGCCGTCGTTGAAAATGTTTAAATTTTAGTAAATGTTGGCCGCAGTCAGCGATTTGTGTGACTGGCGTTCTCAACGTCTGCAATGTCACATCGGCTTCTAGTAGAATATTACGACATTTATAACGTAACGAGGTAATATCTTGATAGTTTTCGACATGAGTTACAGTCACACTTTTTTCTCACTTTTCGAGAAACGATGGAATATTTTGTTTCACATCTTTTCGATGCGAGAAGTTCTCACTTAAGTTACAGAATAATTACAGGATAATAATGGTGTCTTTTATATATTTTTGAAAGAAATCATAGCAAAGCAATATCAGCTACGCTAATCACTGTGCAAAAAGCTTTAAGTAAGATTTGCTCTTGTTCTGGCCTCCGACGTTGTCTTCTTTGCGTTTGGAAAATATTTGTGTGTCGTGTTATATATTGTGCGGCAAATAAATGCGTCTGAAACTGCCTGCTGATACGATGGTCATCTATATAGTTAAACGGCAGACCAGCGTCAAGCGGCAGCCATAGCTTTGACACAAACAATGTTGACTTTTAAAATATTTCAAAATGAAATTTGCTTTATGAACCGTAAAGGAAAACAGTCGAAATCCACAAGCGGCACTTTGCAGTTTTCCAAGTCACACTACTTGAACGTATTTGTTCAAGTAAATATGTGTGAATGCATGTGCCTGATGATATACAGCCCAAACACGCCAGTGTCCCCATAATTTAAACAACACTGGAATCATCTAAACCATTCAAAAGCTTAAGGTTAAGCAGGCAAACATTTTGATTTATCGAGCGAGTAATGTAATATGTTGTCAGTATCTCAAAAACCTTTTCATTATTTTTAGTTTTTTCTTTTCATTTTTATTTTGAATTGGATTATTCTTCCTTCCTTGTGGTTATTTTTTTTTATAAAAATATTATTATTGTCATTATTTTGTACTTTACACAGATGTTCTTAAGTGCATTTTAGGAGAATGTGTTGCGAATGGATACGATTTTGTAGGTTTATACTGATTATGGGAACCCTCTAAACAGAGGCCAAATTATAGAATTCTTTATATTTAAATCTAAGTGGCAATATAATTTAGATGAATGTCTTATCCTCTTATTTGACCCAGATCCTTTTTTTAAATCAAACCAATTTAAAATGGATTATGCGCGCATTAAAATTTTAATCAAATTTTTAAACTAATTTCTTTTCATCTCTGTTTCTAAAAAAACAGAAATTATGCAACGTAAATTTAAAGCGTACCCATTTTAACTATGTATTCGCATTAACATGTGGTCAGTATTAAAAATTCAAATTAACATTTTTTTTTTTTTTGCAAATATGTAGGGTATAGAAAGTAGTGCACATGCTGTTTATCTTTACCAATCTATTTTATGTCGCAAGATTTTTGTGTAGTGGCAATTCGATTTGGCTTAAGTGTAGTATCCTGCTGAGCATCGGTTAAATGTATGTTCGAAGGTGAAAACTGCTACTATAAATTGTGCTATTAAAAGGGATTTTGCATTGCGAACGATTGATAAATCATTAAAATCTAAAAAAAGAACGCAGTGATCATAGTTCATGCTATAAAATATATATAAATATTTAATAAATGAAAAATGTAAAATATTTATTTATATATCAGAAGTCTAATGGTATTAGAATTTTGGAATTTATAAAATTATAATTACAATAACTATTATAAGTTATAAGTTGTAACGGTTAAGCTTTAAACACACAATTTGCAAATATTGTCTAAATAGTTGGGATAGAACATATTAAACCATTTTATTACAAACAAGGACCCTAAATAATAATTATGCTCATTTTTCAGGTACCAAAAAATTGCCACTTTTAAGAAATATTTTAAAAAAATTGCTCATAATTATTATGTTGTTATAATGAAAATAAATATTTTTTAAAAATAACTACAGTCAAATCCCGATAATTCGTACCCCGATAAAATGTAATTCCCGATAATTCGTAATAAACTGTCGGCCCCTTGAAAAAATCTCGTTAATTCGTAAAATTTCGATACATTTTGGTCCCCTCGCTAATTCGTAATTTTTTTTTTTAATGAAAATCTTCTTTACCTCTTTTAAATCGTAATTGTTTGCTAACTACCACTTATAACTTGTAAAAAAAACAACAGAAACATGGAAAGATTGATTTTTTGTTTACCCCTATTTTTTTTGCGTGGGTTTTTGCTTGTGTGTGTGTTTATATTCTTAAGATCAGTTTGTTACATGAATAATTATACCCACACCACAATAGTGGAGAGGGTATTATGCATTTGTGCTGATGTGTGTAACACCTTAAAATATTGGTCATGGACCCACCTTAAAGTATACCGATCGACTCAGAATCACTTTCTAAGTTGATCTAACGGTGTCCATCCGGTTGGCTGGCTGGCTGTCCATGTAACCACCTTGTGCGCAAAGTACAGGTCGCAATTTTGGAGATAATTTTATAAAATTTGGGACATAGGTCATTATTGGCACAAGGACCAAGATTATTGAAAATGGGCCGAATCATAGGACCACAAGGGGAGATAGGGGGCAATTTCTGCCTCTCGGAAACTATTAAACCGAATTTAATGAAATTTAAAACATAGATAGATCCATATTTGTACGGACACATAAGCTATGAATTTTTAAGAAAATAGGACCACGAGGGGAGATGAGGGGCAATTTTTGCCTCTCAATAACTATCAAACCGATTTTAATGAAATTTAAAACATAGATAGATCCCTATTCATATAGCCATACACTCTCGAAAATTTGTTTTAAAATACTGTAGTGTTGGGTATCATATGGCCGGGCTTGACCGACTATACTTTCTTACTTGTTTTTATATATTAATCTTATCTTATCTTAATCTTATATTTTTTATTTTTAACAATTGTCTTTTATGTTTTTTTTTTACCGTTTAATAATAAAATGAAAAACCCCGTTAATTCGTATTTTTTTTATTTTAGCCCCGTTAGATCGAAACCCCGCTAAATCGAAAACCCCTATAATTCGTAAGAAATGGCAGTTCCCTTGCGATTACGATTTATCGGGATTCTACTGTATTATATCCAATTAATATCTTTTTACATTGGCTCATAACTATTATGATCGATAAATATTTATTTCTCTTACAGATAACTATTACTAAAGATTTTTATTGTTTTTATTTGCGATAATAATTATTTTGAACATTTTCTTGATATTATACCTCTAATACCTCTATAAATGCACAATAATACTAAAGTAACGGAAAAATATAAATTATTTTAATATGTATGTATAACAAATTTTCAAGTGTATAAAACATTGCTATCACATTTCGTTACGAAAGAGGTTGTAATTTTGCATTAAGTAATAATGGGTCGTAAAAGATGTTTCTTTATTAGAGAGTTTTATCAGTTCAAGGAAAACTTAAATACATCAATTTGTAAAATCTATTCTGCAAAATTTATTGGCGAAAATGTTACAAATTTAAAACGACACATGCTTTCTGAACATTTCGAAATTTATCAAAAAGAATTGGAAGGCGCAGGATCGTTCTCAAATAAAAATATAAAAAAGAGGAAAAAGTTACATTTACAGTAAAAATATCAAAACAAGAAGTGATCGATGCGTGTTTAGAGTTTGCTGCACAACAATCACAGCCATTGTCTTTCTTTGATTCGAATGGATTCAAAGTTATATCAGCACCTCTTTTCGAAGGACTTGGCATGGAGCCAATATCATCTTACAATATATGTATGTGAATTAATTGGAGCAAAGTATAGAGATATTAAAGATCATATAATTGCAATTGCTAAGGAACAAATGGTTTCAATTAAAATGGATACTGCAACTCGCCATAACCGAACAGTGTTGGGAATTAACTTACAGCTTATTGACAAAAACAAGTGGGTTAGTTTTAATGTATAGAATTTACGTATTTATAAAAATCTTATAATTTTAGGTTAGTTGTGAATACAGCTGACAGCTGACAATTTAAAAGTGAACTAGAAAGTGTTCTAGAAGAATTTAAAATAAATAAAAATCAGATATTTACCATTACAACTGATAACGGAAAAAATAATGTAAAAAGCGGAGTCAAAATGTGCTGCGCATACTCTACAATTAGCTGTAAAAGATTTTTTGGAGCAAGAAGAAAAACAAAAACTTGTTGATCCTTTCCGTCAGGTGGTAAAAGTGTTACGAACTCCAGCTTTTAAAAGTTCCTTGCGAATGTTGAATGTGGCTAGACCTAAAATTGACGTAACAACTAGATGGAATTCAACATACACAATGCTAGAATCAGTGCTGAAGTCTAAAGAAATATGTTGTCAGCAGTTAAAGAATTATCCGAACCCTCAGGAATGGGAAAAAGTTGAGGAATTAGTTTTAACTCTAAAACCTGTTCATGAAACCACGCTGTCATTGCAAAACAAATCATTACTGTTATGTGATTTTTTTAAAACGTGGCTTACTTTAAAAGCTGTTATTGTCTCAAAAAAAAACAAGGTTCTCAGAAATTTTGCTTACTTGCATTACAAATCGTGAGATGGAGCTAATAAACAATGACATTTTAAATTGTGCTCGATTTTTGAATCCGCGATTTCGCAGAACTTTAAATTTATCGCAGAAACAAATTTCAAAGTCGTACCTTAAAAAATAGCATGTAGATTAATAACGGTTAAAAAGGTAAATTAATTTGGAGTTATAATAATAATAAAAATAATTACCATAATTAATCTCTAGCATAAAGATGCTGCTCCGGGCGAATATGTATCTAAATCCGTACACAATCAATCTACACTATCCGATAATATATTAATAGATTATTCTTGAAATAATTCGTTGATTCTACGAGAATCATTATTACTACTTGAAGTTGAATCTTCTTCAGAAGCTGACCAAGAAAATGAAATGTGTCAGGAAATAACAAATGCATTTGCTGAAATCGAAAGTTTCAAGCCATCAAAGGAGGATGTTGACATAGAATTAATTAACTATTGGCATGAGCGGAAGTACACTTATCCATTTTTAAAGAAATTGGCGTACATTGTGCGTGCTGTGCCTGCAACACAGGTTTCAGTGGAAAGAGCATTTTCCGCATTGCGGCCAAAGATGTATTCTTTCAGATGAAAAATTGCAAAAAATTATGTTCATCAAACTAAATACAGGCAAAGCTCGGTATAACAAATACTCACTTTAACGAAAATCCGATATAACGAATGAGCAAGTTTTTTCGTTAGCTACCTTATATAACGAATGATCAACTTTTTTTGCTCCCGGCTTAGCGAATGTTTAAGAAAAGCAAAGAAAAACCAAAAATTCGGTACAGTACCGTTTGTTTGGATGTACTTTTTTTGTTTGTTACAAAGTATGAGAACATGTAGATTAGTTTTAAGCATAATAAAAGAGTTTTGTTTGAAGTGTTGTTGAAGCAAAATGGTAAATAGGAAGCATATCATTCAGAGAAAAAATAAAATTTTTAGAAGAATGTAAAAAAGGTGTAAGTCTTTTTCTTATATCGCGTATTGAATATAAATACGCTGATAGAGGAATTGGTTATTATTTTTAAACATATGAGTGTAAGCATACATACATATATACTACAGATTTTTCTGGACAAATAATTTGTCCCAATATGTAAACACTAGGGAATTCATTCGGTTAACCGTTAATCGGTTAACCGATTAATTACTACCCGATTAACTGATCGGTTAATTTAAAATTGGCTTTTTTCGATTAACGATTAAACCGGTTAATTTCAGTCGATTAACCGATTAACCGAAGTAACAAAATTTTAAATTTTTTGTAGTATTATCACATATTTTTGGTGTTTTTAATTATTTGTTTTGTCTCATATACAAAAGGTATGTGTTTAGAAAAATTACTTTTCCTTCTAGCTATACATTCTTTAAAAACAGTACAAAGTCAGGAAATACAGAAAAAGAACTGAGAAATTAGATAATCTGTATTGTGGATTGCTTTCGAGATTTCCAACATCTGCGATAAGTGAAAGAATTTTTTCCAAGTCGAGTTTTATAGAAACTAAAGAAAAGAATCGCTTAAATCCTAAACATTAAAGCCAAATTATTTTTATAAAAGATCGTTTATAAGATCTCCTTAAACTTTTGAAAAATTTATTAATAAAATGATCTCACAGTTTATTTCTTATTAAATACATAATAAATATAAATTATAAAATATGAGGAGGTCCATTTGGATAAACGACAAAATGTAATTTAAGTAAGTAGCACATAATTTTTTTAAAAAACAATTATTGAGGTATTATTGTCTACAAAAAATAAAATTAATCACAAATTTATTATTTTATCTGACAGTTTGTTTTAAAGTTATTTAGATAGCAAATTTGGAATTATTGCGTTTTGGTCCGAATCATAATATTTATATATGTAATTATTGCGTTTTGTTATGGACCTCCTCATATGTATTACATATTTATGAATTCCTTTTTTGCACATTTAAGTTCAAGAATTGTTTTGTTTGTTTTGTTATGGTTTATTTTACTAATAAATTCCAAATAATAAATAATTTTTGCATTTTTATTTATTGAAATTACTTAATTTATAACAAAACTTTATTAATCGGTTAACCGATCAATAACAAAATTAACCGATTATAAACCGATTAAACCAAAACCTCGGTTAATTAATCAAGCGATTAACCGATTGAAGCAAAACCCCGATTAAATGAATACCCTAGTAAACACGTATGTACTTACACACAGAAAACAAATTGGTTGGGAAACGATTGCAGTAATGAAATATTGATTAAATAACATAATTTATTATTGCAACTATTAATAATGTATAGTTCTAACTGATTTTTAATTTACTTGATTATTAAAACGTTATTCTAACTAAAATATGTTTCCTTCAATTCTTTTATTAGTTATGATAACTAATTTAATTTAGTTCTAAAAATTAGTACAAATGGTTAGAATCACAACCGAATTTAATACAGGGCAATACTGAATATTGGTCATTGCAATTAATAATTTTCTTTCGTCAATAAATTTTGTAATATAAATGTTAATTCATTTATTGAAGCTAATTATTGATTGTTGGAATAGTTTCAATTCGTGTACAACAAATGAAAATATAATTATTTGGAATTCACAACCAAAAAATAGTTAAAAGCCCCAATTGCTTACTAAATTTTCTGTCAAAACATTTCATGGATTAAAATAATTTTTAATTTTATATTTTAAAATTATCTTTGCGGCAAAAAATGGAAAATGTGCAAAAACTTAATAAATAGGGGTAAGTAAATTACGTATTCTTATAGGTATGAACATATGCACGTACATATGTATGTATTATTTTTTTTATACCCTGCAAATTATATTGGACTACTTGATCCATTTTGATCCTGGGTTGGTCCAATGTAATGCAAGTATGGACCATGTCATTATTAAAAAGAGTTTGCAGTGAAACGACATGTCTTCGTTTTTTAAAGACATGTTTTCGTTTTGAAACGATTTCAAAGCTAATCCTCTGGAGTATACCATGGAGTAGTTTTAAGACTTCTCCTTTGTAATGCAAGCTGGGTTATATGGTCCTGCCCTAGGACATCGTACTGTAAAATAAGCCATTTTTTTAATTCATTTGGGGTTACCTTTGGACAAGTCCTTGCCCCTTATGGGCTACATTTGACCGGTTAAAAAAAAAAAGATAAATCTCTTGTTATGAACACCAATTATGTGTTAATTCATTTGCAGCTATCATATATTCAGGTATAAGCACAATTTTGTTTCTAATAATCATACTAAAAACTAACAATATCTGTTGTTATGACTGATAGTGTACTAAAATTCAAATGTTGCTATCAAAACTATTATGCTAAGCAACGAAATTTTAAGTAATTGGAACCGAATTGTGTGATAGTACATGCACCCGACGAAATTCGATTGGCGCCAAATTCGGTTGTGATCACGAATCCGTTTTCTCTGTGTACGTATGTAAGTTTAATAAACATGCATATAATATAAACAACTCGATTTAATGGTAAATGCAGCTAATTTTTTATTTAAAAAAAAGTTCGGTATTACGAATCTCTCAGTTTAACGAAAGGGGCTGACATTATATCATTCGTTATACCGGGCTTTGCTGTATTTAATATATTTTGAAATACTCAATATTGGTTATAGATTTAAACAACAATTTTAAAGTAAACAAGTGCTATTTTCTTTTTAATAGAGCAATGAATTAAAGACTCAATTTTTTCTATGTTTTGTTTTGATTTAAAGCTCTTTACTACAATAAAACATGCTTTATAAAAAAATTTGTGTGACTAAACTTTATTATATGAAATGAGTTATAACTGTTATGTTATTTCTTATTCATAACTATTAAATATAATTAGTAATATACCTATCGAATAGTAATAGTTATGTTTGAGAAATACTTTTATTTGGTACCCATAATAGTTATCATCAGTTTTTGAAAATAAAAATTGGAAATAATAATTATTCGTAATAAATTTAATATAAATCAATTCGTAATAATTATTCGCAATTTTTATCGAATAAAAATTATTACTATTAAGTCCTTGATTACAAATAATGTACACAGAGAAAACAGATTCGTTATCACAACCGAATTTGTCGCCAATCGAATTTCGTCGGTTGCATGTACTATCACACAATTCGATTACAAATACTGAAAATTTAGTTGCTTAGCATAATATTTCTGATAGCAAAATTTGAATTTTAGTACACTATCAGTTATAACCACAGATATTGTTGGTTGTTTGTATGATTTTTAGAAAACAAAAGTATACTTGTATCCGAATATGGGCATTTCCAGCGAAAAGTCTACTTTTCGTAACGTAACGCCAGCAAGCAAATAACATTTTCTCTCAAAAAATTTTATATGTAAAATTTACTTTTTTATACTTTGACGCAAGAAGCAACTAGCTCTACGTTTTGTAACAAAAATGATAACATTTGAACAACTTGGGCCCAAAATACAAGGCTATTTGCTTGCTGGCGTTACGTTACGAAAAGTAGACTTTTCGCTGGAAATGCCCATATATGAAAGATGCAACTGAATTAACACATAATTGGTGTTCATAACAAAAGATTTAATTGAGTTAATCAATATATTTTTTCAAACGGTTGCATAAACCATTTTCCCGATTTTTTAGATAGAAGATCAAAATAATTCCAATTTACTCCATTTTTGTCATTATGCATTGTTTACACATTATTTATTTTTATACAAACACATACATACATATGTATAAGTATGTAAGTATTACATTTTAAAGTTTATTTTTAAATATTTACAAATTTGTTAATGCCTACATTTTGAGCTAAATGTAAAAGATAATTTTTTTTTATTATACTACACAATACATATTACATTAAAGATTATTAACAATTCCGTATTAGAAATTCGTCTCCATAAAGGCCGTTACACACTATCCCACAAAGTCTTACGTATTTTTCGAAAATGCTTCCCTGATCTTATTATTCTTTGAGCATTTTCAAAAAACAATAACAACTTATCATGACAGCGTTGCATTTGCGTAAATTACTAAAGACTTTGTGGGATAGTGTATAACGGCCTTAAGCTGAAGTAACTGTATAAGAAATATCTTTTAGTGTTATTTGTTTTATGTTTACAAGTTAAACACTTTAGTTTGACTGTTTATTCTGTACGCAAAGAAATTATAATCGAAGTAACATGATTCCACTATTTAAGCTAGGTTAACAAAAAGAATTTAGATTATTGTGATCCCAAAAACCAGCTGTTGAAAGTAGAATTTTTGGATCTTAACAGATACCATCCCTATAAATTTAATCTGTTCTTGCTGTGTCTTCACAATTTTTTATTTTCACAAAGGAGTTTGCGTTTTTCAATGTATCTTGAGCAAAAATACCATGGTGTACACTGGAAGAAAAATGGTTTGTAAAATACCAAAAATGTTGGTCATAAATACCAAAAATGTTTCCTGAAAAATATATTATTTTTGTGGTAATAAAATCGGTTTTTAGTGATGTCTAAATGAATGGTATAAAAAAGTAAGATAGGCAATTAAGGGTTAATTTTTATTAACTTATCAAGCGGTGGTCAACACCTATCTAACGACGTATTGGAAATGAAAATTGGACAAGAATGGTTAAATGATTTGAACTTTCATTAAAATCGAATTAAAAAGCATCAAAAAACTATAATACAGGGCAATACTGAATATTGGTCATTGCAATTAATAATTTTCTTTCGTCAATAAATTTTGTAATATAAATGTTAATTCATTTACTGAAGCTAATTATTGATTGTTGGAATAGTTTCAATTCGAGTACAACAAATGAAAATATAATTATTTGGAATTCACAACCAAAAAATAGTTAAAAGCCCCAATTGCTTACTAAATTTTCTGTCAAAACATTTCATAGATTAAAATAATGGTTAAATGATTTGAACTTTCATTAAAATCGAATTAAAAAGCATCAAAAAACTGACATAAGCATCTCGCCATCTCGAGTCTGTTGTAAGATGGATAGAATTCTTAAATATCTATTTTATTTGGCCATTCATTGGGCAAAAAAAGTTACCGAACTTTTTATTCTTGAAAATAGCATTTTTGGACCCTTTTTTGATGCGGTTTAGCTCACGGGAGATTATTCCTTGCAAATAATAGGACTTGTCCAAACACGCGTGTAAAATGTAGCCCACAAGGGACTAGGAGTGGTCCAAAAGTAACCCAAACGTATGGAAAAAACATGGTCTTTTTAACATTACGATGTCCTAGGGCAGAACCATATAACCCAGTTTTAGACTACAAAGGAGTAGTCTTAAAACTATTTCACGGTATACTCAAGAGGATTAGATTTGAAGTCGTTTAAAAACGAAAACACGTCGTTAAAAAACGAAGACATGTCATCTCACTACATGGTCAATGCTTGCATTACATTGGACCAGTCCATGGAGTTTATCAAAATGGATCAGGTAGTCCAATATTATTTGCAGGGTTGCTTGAGCAAAAATATTTTGGGAATCTTTATAAAACATGTCAATGTCAGTTTTGAGGGAATACTTCCACAACTTTTTTTTTGAGTCGGTCTAATGTACATACTTATAAAAATACACAAATTACTTACCGGTTTTCTGTTAGTTTTTGCACTGTTTCCGTTTTTGACCATCATAAAATTAAATCTTATTTTATTTTATTAAAAATTCTTTGTTCTCACATAAATATTTGTTTTTTACTTTTGACAGAAAATTTAGTTTTATATGAAAATAATTAGGTTGGTACTCACAGTAAACAATTGGTTGTGAATTCCAAATAATTATATTTTCATTTGTTGTACTCAAGGTATATTTACACAAGGTAAACTCGTTGGCCCATATGTTTGTCAGCTGTTTACCCATAGTTGGAACCACAACGTCAAATTGCGTGTATATGAGCCAAAATTTGTACATGTGTGCGTTAAATTGTTTTTGTTTTATATGAAGACAATTTTGACAACATGGTTCCTTTTATAGAGCAAAATGTCTACACTCCCAAATGAGTCTACCTTGTGTAAATATACCTTGGTTGTACTCGAATTGAAACTATTCGAACAATCAATAATTAGCTGCAATAAATGAATTAACATTTATATTACAAAATTTATTGACGAAAGAACATTATTAATTGCAATGACCAATATTCAGTATTGCCCTGTATTAAATTCGGTTGTGATTCTAACCATTTGTACTAATTTTTAGAACTAAATTAAATTAGTTATCATAACTAATAAAAGAATTGAAGGAAACATATTTCAGTTAGAATAACTTTTTAATAATCAAGTGAATTAAAAATCAGTTAGAACTATACATTATTAATAGTTGCAATAATAAATTATGTTATTTAATCAATATTTTATTACTGCAACCATTTCCCAACCAATTTGTTTTTTGTACATATATGTACGGACTTATTTTACGTATCCTTTTCGTTTAAATAAAAAACAATTGTATACATATCAAGTCAAATCGGACAGTTAGTATTTTTTCGTCTTATGGTTACAGAGATATAGAATATTAAGAAAGTCGCGTTATAAGAAAACTATGTTCAAATAAAAACGCATAACTTTTTTAATATAAGTCCAAAAAGAATAATTTTTTTTTTTTTTTTGTATTTATTATTTGTCTACTATCCAATAAAAATTTTGCCCAGTGTGCTTGGATGCGATTTTCGAGATTTAATATTTTTAAAAAAAATTTTCGATATTTGAACTTTTTGATTTTCTTTAATTTTTTTGTATTAAACTACGATTTTTTCCACAAATTTTAAAACCCATTCGGTTGTGCAACATTTTTTTTCTACGTTTTACTGGATAGTAGATAAAAAAAAGAATAAATACAAAAAAAATATTCTATTTAGACTTACATTGAAAACGGTATGCGTGTTTATTTGAACATAGTTTTCTTAAAACTATTGCTTTAACTATAAGCAAAAAAAAAAAAAGAAATGCAAATTTGATGAAAAAAAACATCAACACAGTAAAAAAAAGGGAATTAAAAAAATATTTTTCTATAAACTGTCCGATTTGGCTTAGATTGCAATATAAACATTAGCGTGGCCGTTAGTTGTATGAAAGTTTTTTTTTTAATTTCTTATATTCTCTTCCCCCAAAGTTAAAGTTAAGTTTTATGTAAAAAATACAAAAAAAAAATCATAGCGATAAGTTGTGTTTTAGGGGGTGCGTCCGCCCCTCAAAGTTGGCATACAAACCCATTTATTCAATTGTAATTTGTTTGCATATGCTATCTTTTTAAAAAACATTTTGCAAGAATATGATAAATGGCAATATTTTAGCTCTTCTAGTCAATAATATTAGCCTTTTTGCTAAAATTAATATTTTAGAACATAATGAAGAAAATAACCAACGAAATACCAAAAATTATATATACCAAAGTTATATTTATATGGAAATTATTTGTTCTAAGCATGTACGGTAAAAGCTTATGTCTATTAAATTAATTCATACATATACTACGTATAGCTAAGAAGGATCAAAAATAAGAACAACAAATTAATTTTGCTTTAAAAATCTTGACTAACAGAAGTTTATTTGAGAAAGATAACAAAAAAGAACGCAAAGAATTGCTATTTTTTACCGCTATTTGGCAGCGCAGTTTTGAAACTAAAAGGATTTTTGTTTTCACACAGAGCGATATACCGCACTTAATGCTAAAAAATTTACCCGTCTAAAATGAATTTTTGACTAACTCGATCTACATAAGTTTTTAATTTCATCAAAATCGGTAAGATAGTTTCGGATAGGGAGAAATTTCCCATCGGTCCCTTAATGTTTCTAGCTTTGAAAAATATATATACCCTGTATGTTTTATTTACGCTGATCTATCTATTCAAATTTCATCAACAATGGTTAGATATTTTCGGAAAGGCAGTAATTCTCCGTATGTAACCCTCTTGGTCATAGTAATAATAATAGTAATAATAATCAAAGTCGGTTCAGCTATTAAGCCTATAAAGACGCAAAAACCACTTTCGCATTCGGTCAGGGGCAGTAAAGCGAAGGGGATGAACAGCGTACTCACAATAAAACGGATTTGTTTTTCTTTTGAGTACGGAAACTATTGCTTTCATAGATCTCTTCTAAAACTATAACGAATATTTTCAGAATATGGGAGGCTTAGCGCACGTGAATAAAAATGGTTAGTGCCAGCTACAAAAAAATCCCTCTTATTTTCTTTTTTTTATGTTGCTAGGAGCAACATTACCAAAAAAAAGAACCAGTTGTATATCGAAAAAGTACCAAAACGCTCCCCTTATAAATTCTCATTCATTCATATCCTTGCATGTTTAATTAAATGTTGCTAGGTCCAATATTTAAGATAATTCAAAAAGTACCATTTGAAGAAAGTTTCCTTTTATAGACTCTCATCCGCTCAGGACATTGCATGTTTCATTTAATGCTTCTAGCCTCTATATTAACAGAAATTCAAAAATACCAGTTAATAAACAAAAAAGTGCCAAAAAGTTCCCTCATAGAGTCTTATCACTCAGGACATTCATGTTGAATTTTCTTTTTCTTGGTCTATATCAACAGTAATTAAAAAAAGTAGCAGTTGTAGAACCTAAAAGCTAAAGAAATAAATTTAATTTCCCGCACTTCTCCTTTTTGAAACGTTTTTCTCCCCATTGAAGTATGTATCAAAAATTTTAACATTGTACTGGGAGCCCATAATTTAATACGCATATGTCAAAGGGAGGAGAAAAATATGTTGTAAAAAAATTACCAACAATAGTGACGGTTTTCAACCCTTAAACGTTCGAATTTCAAAAAAGTACCAATTTTTTTTTTGTAAATGTTTTTTATTTTTTTTTAGTTTCGGAGATATGAGTGAGGAGTACTCTTCTAAAAAGAAAAGGGAAAAAAGTACCGGCTTTTTAAAGTTGATAAAATGCAGGGATTTGTGAGTAATGCTTGGAAACTGTATACATTTGAAAACCTTTTGCGATTTGTAATAGCATACTTATAAAATTTCAGCTTTGATTTAAACGTAAATTTGTTAAAATCTCCTTTGGAGATCTTTTAAACTTAATTTAATTTTCCCCCAATGCAGATAGCAAAAGGATTTTTTCTATCATCACTGATGTCATTAAACTTTATCTTCAATTTCTACTGTGCGCTCTTTTTTACAAAACGAATTTAAAAATTGTTATAGCTTATTTAAAAAAAATATTATCCTTACACCAGTACGATTGTAAGTAACCCAAACATAATCCAGTGAATTTATATCACATGTTTTTTCTATGTTTCGTTTATTTACTACCGTATTCTTAAAAAATAAAGTAAGTTTTAAGTAGGCTTTAAGGGCAAAATTTTCATAAAAATTTTTCTGAAAATACAATGCAAATCCGTTTTAATTTTGTATGAGTACTGCTGTTAGTATCCTAGCTATCATTTGGCTGACAATTTTTTGTAAAAATCACCCAAATGAGTCTTTTCAGATCAGTTTTCATGATTAAAAACTGATTCATAACTTGAACAATTGAAGAAGGGTTGATATATGATTCATTCATATCGTCGCTGTTTTTACTAACTGGCCTAACTAACATTTAACAAATTTTACAGAAGAGCACTTTAAATGTTTTTTGTCTTAAATGTTGTCATTTCCTAGCCATTTATGCATTATTTTTTTATGTAGTATAAAATCTTTTGTTATGTGTTAAATAAAGAAAAAGACAAATATTTTTATTTTAAATACTTAACTCATGTTTTAAAAATAATTTCAGTCAGGTCAGTTAGTAAAAACAGCGACGATATGTTCAACAAATGACTTAAATTTTATTCGTATCGTCAAAGTCAGATAAAATGTAAATTGTTTGTAAAACTTCAATTAATTTTTTTTTTTATATTTTGAAACACTTTGAAAATCTGTTCAATCGTATCGCCTAAGTAGTGCTGGGAAACTATAGATAGTACTATCGATATTATCGATAGTCTAAAAATATCGAAAATATCGATAGGAAAAATATCAATATCGATATTATTATTATTTAAAATACAGCTATGAAGACATCTAACAGCAGCTATACACATACAGTTTTTTGCCGCAAATTTTTACTTGCTGTTATTAATTTGCGTTGAATTACATCAATGAATACAAACAACAGGAATGGCAAGTGGTATGCATTGCTTAGCTGTGCTTTTTACTACTAATTAAAGGCCCTTAAGTCGAAATTTGTACATGTTTGCATAGGGACTAAAATGACAAATATTTTTGTAATGTTGTAAAAAAAATGCAAATCCAAATGCAATTTCAATTGCGAGCATAGAACAACACAATGAACGACCATTAGAGGATAAGCCCGCTAGATTGATTACCTTTTTGGGTTGAGAATCAAAACCCATTTAGAAAATTATTTAAAGTTGCAATAGAATATCTTAGTCAGTATCCCAGCACTACGCCTAAGTCATAGTGAAAACATTAATTGTGTATAAAACTTCAATAAAATTTGTGCAAGGAAAATAATAAAAAAAAAAACAAAAGTGATGTCAGCCAAACAAATAAAAAGATTGGCTAGAAAAGAAGCCCAAAAATAAATAAACAAGATCAGCTGTGGGAAAAGTTTTCACGGATGAATTACGAAAAAATTTAACAAACAAGCGGCATCACTGCTATTGATACACTCATAAAATTATTACAGTAACTGACTGTGGGTTATTAAATTCGTTTTCCGTGCTGTTGAAATTAAATAAAAATATAGTTATTTTACGAATAATTTTATATTTTAACATTTATGTTTGTCATCAGTCATGCAGACGTGTTTTTTTTTTTAACTCGGCATACGGTTTTTTTTAACATAAATAATATAATATCATAATATTATTAAAAAAAAAAAGAATAATATAAGCGAATGAACGCTTTAAAATAATTTTAATTAAGTGAACGTTAACGTCAATAATAAAAATATTAAAAATTACAATTAACAAGAATATATGTATGCACACACATACATATACATACCAACATACATTTTTAGCAAAAACATTTCTTGTTTTCTCTCGGGTTTTTAAACAACAAATAAAAAGAAATGCACAATTAAACAAACAGTAATATAAAAAAAACTCTTATGAATGCGTATAATGCAAAAACAATAAAACATAATGAAAGAAATGCTTATGTTACAGTGAGTGTTGACGAAACAAACGTAGAAACAAAAAAAAGAATCGATGATAGCAATTTCTTAACGGCTAAACCTATTACTCGAACGCGTTCCCTCTCACCCTCTTTGTTTACAAATACGGTCGATCGTAATACAATAACAAATCTATTAACTGCAAGTGTTGCCGCAGTGCCAAAAACAACGTTAATAAGTAATGATACTACTAACCCTAAAACAGCCGCTATGGAAAACTCATTAACTCAAGTTAAAAAGCCTCCAGTACAAGTTGGCATTGACAGATATACAACAGTGCTTAAACGGGATCGTAGCCCTACCTCCTCAGCAGTTGCTTCGGCACCGAAAGTTTTAAAAGATGGTACAATTGACAGAACATATTCCCAAAATCGTTTCTCAATTCTGGATGAGGAATCCTCGGAAGCACCAAACGTCATCAAATCGTCTAAGCCACCTCCAATATATCTTAGAGAGCAAAACTCAAATGAGTTAATAAAGAGTTTGATTTTGTTGATAGGCGAAAACTCATTTTATGTAGCTGCAATAAAGCGAGGTAGTATTTACGAGACAAAAATACAGGTCAATCACGAGGATGATTTTCGCAAAGTAATTACAAGATTTGAAGCACTTAATAAAAACTTCTATACATACCAACTGAAGAGCAGTAAAGGTCTTCAGGTAGTGATAAAGGGCATTGACTCATGCGTGAACCCTGAAGAAATAAAAACATTTTTGGAAGAGAAAGGCTTCAAGATAAAAAACGTGACAAATATTATAAATAGGGAAAAAAATCCACAACCATTTTTTCGAGTGGAGTTAGAACCCGGCGACGTAAAGCTTTAAAAAAATGAAACGCATCCGATTTACAACTTTTTTTTTTTTTCAATATTTATTTATTGAATCTTCATATATTTAATATGAACTAACAATAATTAATCAAATCTTATCCTAATACTTTATTTATGTCCTGCCATTGCCAGACAAAAATGTTCTTCATCACGGGTTCTGTTCACATATATATGTAAGTGTTTATCGCTCATCTAACTGGGTAAGTGCTGCAGTGTCTCTTCTTCTTAAGCGAGTGTGGCCGCCATGATTTAAGATATTTCGAGCTAGTGGATTTGGGTGTTGTTCAAGCCTTTTTAAATATTTTACCGCATATTTTGTAATCATAATTTTTACTAATGGCACCTTGAGATCCTTATGAATGTTTGAGTTTTTAACATACCAGGGAGCGGCTGTGATTATTCGAAGAAGTTTATTTTGGCGCCTTTGAATTTTTTCGATATTAGAGGCCGAGGCAGTGCCCCATAGTTGAATACCGTAGCACCATATTGGCTTTAAGATAGAGTTGTAAAGAAGAAGCTTGCAATCGAGACTAAGGACAGAATTTCTTCCAATAAGCCAATGAATCTGAATGGCTTTCAGTTTCATTTGAGTTAATTTTGCCTCTATATGGCATTTCCACGTTAATCGCCGATCCAGATGCATACCGAGATATTTTACGTGCGAATGTTGAGGAATTATTTGTTTATTGATTGTAATAGGGGGGCAAGATTCCCGGCGCAAGGTGAATGTTATATGTACGCATTTTTGCTCATTGACCATTATCCTCCATTGTCTTAACCATATTTCTAGTTGAAATATGTGATCCTGTAAGTAACGAGATGCTTCATAACGGTTTTCGTGGACGCTTAGAAAAGCTGTATCGTCTGCAAATGTTGAAGTTTGTGTATAGTTGCTTGTTGGCATGTCCGAAGTATAAATTAAGTATAATAGGGGGCCCAGGATGCTGCCTTCTGGGACTCCAGCGTCAATGGGCTGAGGTGAACTTAAGAAATTTCCTTCTTTAATAATAAATTGACGACCGACTAAGTAGCTTTCTAGCAGCTTGTGTGTGTTTGCTGGTAAATTTTGCTTCAATTTATGTAATAAGCCTTCATGCCAGACTTTATCAAAAGCTTGCGAAACATCGATGAAAAGTGCTGAGCAATATTTCTTTTCTTCAAATGCTTTTCTTATGACATTTACTATTCGATGAGTCTGTTCGATTGTGCTGTGTTTTCTTCTAAATCCAAACTGATGGTTTGGAATACATCTATTTTCACTTAAAATCGGTGTTAATTTTGAAACTAATAATTTCTCAAACAGCTTTGACATATTTGATAATAAGCTAATAGGCCTATAAGACTCAATTTTTGTATGATCTTTACCTGGCTTTGGTATCATGGTAACTAAGGAAACCTTCCATTTTTGAGGATAGTATTCGAGGCGTAAAATAGCATTAAAAATAAAAAGAATAATTTGCTTTGCTATGCATGGTAGCTTTAAAAGCATTTTATTATTGATCTTATCGATACCAGGTGCCTTCTTAGTGTTTAAGTCACAAATAGCCTTTTCGATTTCTCTTATCTCAAATCTGAAGGGTATAGCTGCTCTAGCAGCAACAGGTGGTAACTCGACCGCAATATTGTGAGATATATTTGGTGTAAATACGTTTTTTAAATGATCGACAAACAGATTTCCTTTTTCAACATCATTTCTTGCCCAACTTCCATTTAAGTTTCTTAATGGTGGCTTAGAGACAACTGGCCTTTTGAGATTTCTAGCTGCACGCCCCAATGAGTAGTCTGATTGTGGAGTTGCATCAAGTTCCTTGAGATATTTTTCCAGTGAAGCCGTTTTCTGAGTCTGCAGTAACTTTCTCAGCCTTTTTGTACAGTCTTTTAGTAATTTCTTAAGTTGAGGGGATCTGTGCAATTGCCACTCTCTACGAGCTCTCCTTTTTTCAGACAAAAGACGCTCGACATCTGAGGAATATATTTTATTATTTTTGGTTTTTTTGGGGGCAATACTGGAATGTTGTACAGCTAGTTTTAGAAAACTGTCAAAATTGACAATAGAGCGATCTATATACTCCGGTGTGCTAAGCGGAATATTTTCTGTGCAATGGGTACTAAGATATTTTTTATATTTTAACCAATTTATATGTGTAGCTGACGTCGCTATGTATCCAGAGGGAGATTCAATTCTATTGGTGTTTATTATAGTAACTATTGTAGGTGTGTGATCAGAGGATAATTCTAAGGAAGCTTCAACGTGAATCGTTTTTGTGGGGATGTTTTTAACAACGCCAAAATCGATGACATCTGGAATTTTTTGCGCATCAGCAGGCCAATATGTTGGTTGGCCACTCGCGACAACATTTAAATTCATTTTAGAGATTGTATTAAACAAAACACGACCCTTTGGTGTTATTAGTCGTGACCCCCAGAAGGTATGTTTAGCGTTATAATCGCCAGCAGCCAGGAAACAGGGCCCCAATGACTTATAATATTTATAATATTGGCTTTCTGATATTGAAAATCTAGGTGGTGAATATAAAGATGAAATTACTATGTTTCGATTAAGCTCTTCAACACAAATGTTCGTTGCTTGGAGATAATCTTCACGATGATCACACATTGGGTAGTGTTTAATTCGGTTTTTTATTAAAATGGCAGAACCTCCACAAGCTCTATCTCGAGGGTCCTTGGTATCATATAGAGTATAACCATTGATTTTGAACGTATTTCTTGAGGTCAAATGAGTTTCAGAAACCATCATGACATCAATTTGTTTATTTTTAAGAAAGTATTCTAATTCATTTTTATGTTGGCGGATGCCGTTTGCGTTCCAAAAACAAATTTTTAAACAGTTCATCGCTTGTTAAGTACAGCTTGCAATAACATCGATTGCATTCTAAGAATTTCCTGCATCATATTACCCATTGTGTTTGTAAAAATTATTTACTGTTTGCACTAATGTTTCCATTGTTTTTTCTAGCCGACTTAGATTAGAAACTGGAGTTTCGGCATTACTTGTCGAAGCGCCTTGCATTGGTACATTGTTTGATTTTAAGACGTTGGCATAAGAGATTCTGTTACTACTAGGCTGGGGGGCCGGAAGGTCATTACTGTTTACTTGATTTGTTACCTGAGGGGGATTAGTTTTCGGTCCAACCGACTGCTTGACGATAGTATATACAGGGCATCCTCTATAATTGGCAGTGTGATTGCCACCACAGTTGCTGCATTTTTTTACGTTGGGGTCGGTTTTAGACTTGTCGCAAAGAACTGTACCATGTAAATCGCCACATACTACGCAAACAGGGGGTAAGTAGCAGTATGCCTTAGTATGGCCAAATTCTTGGCAGTTCAGACATTGAACGGGACCACCTCTTTTGTGCGGCTCCTCTATAGTTACTTTTCTGTACAGAATATATTTTAAGTTATAGATGGGATGCGTTTCATTTTTTTTAAGTTTAACGTCGCCGGGTTCAAACTCCACTCGAAAAAGTGGTTGGGGAATTTTTTCTCTATTTTTAATGTTTAATACATGTTTTACCTTGAAGCCTTTTTCTTCAAGGAATGTTTTTACCTCTTCTGGGTCCACACATGAGTCAATACCCTTAATCACTACCTGAAGACCTTTACTGCTTTTCAGTTGGTTTTTTTTGAGTGCCTCAAAGTTGCTTACAATTTTTCGAAAATCATTCTCATGATTGATTTGTATTTTTGTTTCGTTTATACTACCACGCTTGATAGCAGCTACGTAAAACGAATTTTCACCTATAACCGATATTAAACTCTTTATGAGCTCATTAGAATTTTGCTCCCTCAGATATATCGGGGGAGGCTTGGACGATTTTATGACGTTTTGTGCTTCAGAGGATTCATCCTCCAGAATTGCAAAACGATTTTGAGAATTTATTTTATCAAAAGATGGTACTTTTGAGGCCGAAGCAACTGCTGCAGAGGTAGGGCTGCGTCCCCGTTTAAGCACTGTTATGTACCTGTCCATACCAACTTGTACTGTAGGCTTTTGAGAAGTTTTTACTTGAGTTATTGAGTTGTCCATAGCGGCTGTTTTGGGGTTAACCGTTTCATCACTTATTAAAGTTTTTTTTGCTCTGTGGCAACGCTTGCAGTTAATAAATTTGTTATTGTATTACGATCGACCGTATTTTTAAACAAAGAGGGTGAGAGGGAACGCGTTCGAGTAATAGGTTTAGCCGTTAAATAATTGCTATCATCGATTCTTTTTTCTACGTTTGTTTCGTCAACACTCAATGTAACATACGCATTTCTTTCGTTATGTTTTATTGTTTTTGCATTATATGCATTCATAAGAGTTTTTTTTTATATATTACTGTTTGTTTAATTGTGCTCTTCTTTTTATTTGTTGTTTAAAAAACCCCGAGAATAAAAAAAAGAATAAAGAAAACAAGAAATGTTTTTGCTTAAAATGTATGTATGTATATGTATGTGTGTACATACATATATTTTTGTTAATTG
Source organism: Pollenia griseotomentosa (assembly GCA_963931875.1). Taxonomy (NCBI): domain Eukaryota; kingdom Metazoa; phylum Arthropoda; class Insecta; order Diptera; family Polleniidae; genus Pollenia; species Pollenia griseotomentosa. The sequence continues at coordinate 65,402,516 of OZ007562.1, forward strand.
TAATTCTTAATATTTGTATTAAAAATTTTATGTTCACTTATTAAAAATTATTTTAAAGCGTCTATTCATTCGCTGATCTTATATTATTTAAAAAAGATAATAATATTATTATATCATAAATATACACTTATTTATGTTAAAAAAAAAACCGTAAGCCGAGTTAAAAAAAACACGTCTGCATTCAACGAGCACGCAAGCAGCGATTTACAACTTGAAATATATTCTGTACAGAAGAATCACTATAGAAGAGCCGCACAAAAGAAATGGACCCGTTCAATGTTTAAACTGCCAAGAATTTGGTCATACCAAGTCATACTGCCACCTACCCCCTGTTTGCGTAGTATTAGGGTATTAATTTAATCGGGGTTTCGCTTTAATCGGTTAATCGCTCGATTAATTAACCGAGGTTTTGGTTTAATCGGTTAATAATCGGTTAATTTTGTTATTGATCGGTTAACCGATTAATAAAGTTTTGTTATAAATTAAGTAATTTCAATTAATAAAAATGCAAAAATTATTTATTATTGGAGTCTTTAAGTAAAAAAAAAAACAAAAACATAACGAACAAAACAATTCTTGAACTAAAACGAGCAAACAAAAAAGTAATTCATAAATATGAAAAACACGTTTTATAGTTAATACATAATATTTTCATGTATTTATTAAAAAATTAACTGAGATTTTTTTATTAATTATTTCAATAGTCTGAGATTTTATAAAATAATACTTTGGAAAAATAATTTGGTTTAAATGTTTAGAATTTAAGCGATTCTTTTCTTTAGTTTTGATAAAACTTGACTTGGAAACAATTCTTTCACTTATCGAAGATGTTTCAGAAATCGGAAGCAACCCATAATACAGATTTAAGAATACGCATTGCACATGTTTACAAAATTCAACTGTTTAATATGACGTCATTTTAGCATATTACACACATGTTTGATTGCTTGTGTTTCTATATTTTAGCTGCTGATGTGACGTAGATGCGCACAAACATTTCATTTTTAAAAGCTGAATGCGTTATCTTGGTTTCTTTGTATCATGATACAGATTATCTAATTTCTCAGTCCATTTCCAGGATTTCTCTCAACATATAACATTTTCCATTATGCCATTATTTCGGCTAATTTTGTTAAAAATAGTTTGTGTTACAATCGAGAGTTTCTTCTATTGTAAGGTCATCATCTGACTCATCCTGGCAAAGCTCAGCACCGAACAAACTAAAAAAAATGTATTTCTGTTTTTGTACTGTATTTTAAGAATGTATTGCTCGAATATATATACCTTTTTTATATGAGACGAAACAAACAATTAAAAACACTAAAAAATATGTTATAACACTTCAAAAAACTACAAAAATTTGTAACATCGGTCAATCGGTTAATCGACTGAAATTAACCGGTTTAATCGTTAATCGAAAATTGCCAATTTTAAATTAACCGATCAGTTAATCGGGTAGTAATTAATCGGTTAACCGATTAACGGTTAACCGAATGAATACTCTACGTAGTATGTGGTGAATTACTTGGTACAGTTCTTTGCGATAAATCTAAAAATGACCCCAACGTTAAAAAATGTAGCAATTGTGGCGGTAATCACACTGCCAATTATAGAGGATGCCCTGTATACACTATCGTTAAGCAGTCGGTTGGACCGAAACCTGATCCCCCTCAAATGCAGTTAAGAAATCATGCAAACACTAATGTCATTCAGGCTCCGCAGCCTAGTAATAACAGAACCTCTTACGCTAACGTCCTAAAATCAAACCATGTACCAATGCAAGGTGCTGCGCCAAGTAATGATGAAGCTCCAATTTCAAATTTAAGTCGTCTAGAAAAAACCATGGAAACATTAGTGCAAACTGTAAATAATTTTACGAACACAATGGGTAATATGATGCAGGAAATTCTAAGAATGCAATCGATGTTATTGCAAGCTGTACTTAACAAGCCATGAACTGTTTAAAAATCTGTTTTTGGAACGCAAACGGCATCCGCCAACATAAAAATGAATTAGAATACTTTCTTAAAAATAAACAAATTGATGTCATGATAGTTTCTGAAACTCATTTGACCTCAAGAAACACGTTCAAAATCAATGGTTATATACTATATGATACCAAGGACCCTCGAGACAGAGCTTGTGGAGGTTCTGCAATTTTAATAAAAAACCGAATTAAACACTACCTAATGTTTGATCATCGTGAAGATTATCTCCAAGCAACAAACATCTGTGTTAAAGAGCTAAATTGAAACATAGTAATTTAATCTTTATACTCTCCACCTAGATTTTCAATATCAGAAAGCCAATATTGTGAATATTATAAATCACTAGGACCCTGTTTCCTGGCCGCTGGCGATAATAACGCTAAACATACCTTCGGGGGGTCACGACTTATAACACCAAAAGGTCGTGTTTTATTTAACACCATCTCTAAGATGGGTTTAAATGTGGTCGCGAGCGGACAACTAACATATTGGCCTACTGATGACCAAAAAATTCCAGATGTTATCGACTTTGGCGTGCTTAAAAACATCGCCACAGAAACGATTCATGTTGAAGCTTCCTTAGAATTATCATCCGACCACACACCCACGATTGTTACTATATCAAACCCAAATAGAATTGTATCTCCGTCATGTTACTTAGCGACTTCAGCCACACAAATAAATTGGTTTAAATATAAAAAATTTCTCAGTGCCCATTGCACAGAAAATATTCCGCTTAGTACACCGGAGAATGTGGATCTCTCTATTGTTAACTTTGACAGTTATCTTAAACTAGCTGTTCAACATTCCAGCGTTACCCACAAAAAAAATTAAAAATAATAAAATATGTATATTCTTCAGATGTCGGGCGGCTCTTGACTGAAAAAAGGAGAGTTCGAAGAGAGTGGCAACTGTACAGATCCCCGCAACTTAAGAATTTATTAAAAGAGTACACAAAAAGGCTAAGAAAGTTACTGCAGACTCAGAAAACGGCTTCTATAGAAAAATATCTTAAGGAACTTGATGCAACTCCACAATCTGACTACTCATTAGCGTGCAGCTAGAAATCTAAAAAGGCCAGTTATATCTAAGCCTCCATTAAGAAACTTGAATGGTAGTTGGGCAAGAAACGATATTGAAAAAGCAAATCTGTTTGTAAGTCACTTAAAAACTTATTTACACCAAATATATCTCACGATATTGCGGTCGAGTTACCACCTGTTGCGCCTAGAGCAGCTATTCCCCTAAGATTTGAGATAAGAGAAATCGAAAAGGCTATTTGTGACTTAAACACTAAGAAGGCACCTGGTATAAGCAAATTATTCTTGTTATTTTTAATGCTATTTTACGCCTTGAACACTATCCTCAAAAATGGAAGGTTTCCTTAGTTACCATGATACCAAAGCCAGGTAAAGATCATACAAAAGTTGAGTCATATAGGCCTATTAGCTTATTATAAAATATGTCAAAGCTGTTTGAGAAATTACTAGTTTCAAAACTAACACCGATTTTAAGTGAAAATAGAGGTTTTCCAAACCATCAATTCGGATTTAGAAGAAAACACAGCACAGTTGACCAAACTCATCGAATAGTAAATGTCATAAAAAAAGCATTTGAAGAAAAAAAATATTGCTCAGCACTCTTCATCGATGTTTCGCAAGCTTTTGATAAAGTCTGGCATGAAGGCTTGTTACATAAATTGAACCAAAATTTACCAGCAAACACACTCAAGCTATTAGAAAGCTACTTAGTCGGTCGTCAATTTATTATTAAAGAAGGAAATTTTTTAAGTTCACCTCAGCCAATTGGCGCTGGAGTCCCACAAGGCAGCATTCTGGGCCCTCTATTATACTTAATTTATACTTCGGACATGCCAACAAACAATTACACACAAACTTCAAAATTTGCAGACGATACAGCTTTTCTAAGCATCCACGAAAACCGTCATGAAGCATCACGTTACTTACAGGATCACATATTTCAACTAGAAATATGGTTAAGACAATGGAGGACAATGGTCAATGAGCAAAAATGCGTGCATATAACATTCACCTTGCGCCGGGAATCTTGCCCCCATATTACAATCAATAATCAAATAATTCCTCAACATTCGAATATAAAATATCTCGGTATACATCTGGATCGGCGATTAACGTGGAAATGCCATATAGAGGCAAAATTAACTCAAATGAAACTAAAAGCCATTCAAATTCATTGGCTTATTGGTAGACATTCTGTCCTTAGTCTCGATTGCAAGCTTCTACTTTACAACTATATCTTAAAGCCTATCTGGTGCTACGGTAGTCAACTATGGGGCACTGCCTCGGCCTCTAATATAGAAAAAAATCAAAGGCGCCAAAATAAACTTCTTCGAATAATCACAGCCGCTCCATGGTATGTTAAAAACTCAAACATTCATAAGGATCTCAATGTGCCATTAGTAAAAACTATGATTACAAAATATGCAGTAAAATATTTAAAAAGGCTTGAACAACATCCAAATCCACTTGCTCGAAATATTTTAAATCATGGCGGCCACACTCGCTTAAGAAGAAGAGACACTGCAGCTCTCACCCAATCAGATAAACACCTACATATGTGAACAGAAACCGTGATGACGAAATTTGTTGTCTGGCACTGGCAGGACACAAAACAAAGTAGTAGGATAAGATTTGATTAATTATTGTTAGTTCATATTTAGTATATGAAGATTCAATAAATAAATATTGAAAAAAAAAAATGTTAGTAATTCAGAAAACAAACTATCAAAAAATAATTTGTTTTCGTATTTATTTATTAGTTTGATTTTTGTCAGTTAAAATATATTTTTTTAAAGTAAAAACTATTTAATTTTAAGGAATATGCTGTTTAATAAAAAAAAATTAAAAATTATTTTAAAATTCATTTGTTTTAAATGAAATGTAAATGATCCGTTTTTTTAATGAATTTTAAGTTGTTTCGTTTGAATTTAACTACATAATATTTTGAGTGTATCTACACTGATAGAAAAATGCATCTTGATGATGCCCTAACATCAGAATTGTGACATCAATGTTACTGCAAACGGCATCAATGATGCAAAAAGTAACATCAATCCAATGACTAACGTCTTTGTACAATTTTGTAATTTTTTCGTGTCATCTATTTTATGACTATAGTGACATCAATTCGATGCCACATTTAGTATATTACTAACATTATTTTCATGATTACAATGTATTATAAGAAGCAAAAATTCCTTTATATTTTATTGTTTTAAATTATTTAGTTAAATACATGAAATTTTTAAAGTAGAGTGATTACGAAAACCACATGAGGCATGGTGCTGGTGTCTTATTATTGAAAGTTCTGCTGTAAACAAAGGTCGCAATTCAACAAACGTGAAACAAACATATGCAACGGGTAAGTAAATAATAATATTCTCTCGCTTTGACTTAAGTCAATTCCAATGACTTTGACTTAATGACAAACTGTCATTAAATTGATGCTAATGTGTCCTTTCTCCAATGTTTCTCGCACTGAAGACACGTTCGTCATTTCTGTGATGCCGATGGGTCATTCCATTGATGACATAATTTCATTTTGACCCTGATGACACTTTGGCCAAGTAATGTTAAGGTTGACATCACACTGATGACAAGTGCCATGGGGTCAAAAACGAAGACACTTGTCATAGTACTAATGTCAAAATACATCAGCCTTATGACGCCTTTTCTATCAGTGTATGGAGTAGAAATTAGGAGTCTTTAAAATTTTGCTTTATGATATTTAAACATTACCTTGTATTTTTCTTCAGCACATTGCTGAAGGTCAAGGAGACTCTTAATTTTTTGGAGGAGACATTGAAATATTTCTTAAAAACTTCATCGTCCTGCTCCATTGCTTAAACGTAACGACAAGGTTTTGAAAAATCATTGGCTAAAATTTAAAAATCGATTTTATAATTGTTAAAAAAAAATTTCTTGTATGTGGGAATAGATTTCATTTACGCTCCTTCCTAGAAAACTGCAAAAATACAAATATTTATAATATACTAGCTTAACCCGGTGCGCTTCGCTACCCTCATAAAAATAAAATATGTAATTTTTTTCAATGTTTATGGTGTTATTTGTACCAATTTTGAATACTCTTACTGTTACCATTTACCAGTTGCACAGAAATCTACATGGTATTTGTATTGAAGTTGTTCAGCCTATGTCTACAATAGGGCAGTGGGCCTTTTACAGATATTGTTCATTCATAAAAAAGCTAGTTGTCTTAAATTAGTTAATTGTAGCTGTTGCCATTCTCTAGATTTACAGAAATCTAGTCTGATCCCCGCCCTATATTCCAAACAATCACATTTCTTACAGTTGCTGTCTGTATATTGATAACCGTTCTAATTGTACTAAATTTGGACAATTTTCCACTCCCACCTTCTTTTTGACAGATATTGCGTATCGATAACTCAGCTATAAATAAATAAAGAATTGAGCTATGTGTACCAAATTTGGACAAATTTTCTTTTCTTAAATAAATCTATGTTATGCCACGTAGAGCTGGCAAACAATCATAAGTTCTATCGATAGTATCGATATTTCTCTTTCCATTGGACTGTCGATAGTTTACTTTCGATAGCAATACTATCTTTGAAATTTTTTTTAAGAAAATTATCAATATTTGTTTGGTTTTATCTGCGGCAGTTGTCTAGTCGGCTTAAGGACTAAGCATATTTGCATAACCTTGTTTATTCTAGTGTCAAAGCATTTTACAAATGTATGTATGTAGTTTTCACCTGAATCGCCAAATAGTATACCAAAAATCACCAACATTTAATATTTTTAGATCTTAGGAAAAAACGATTCGCCAAAAATCGCCAAATACGAGTTTATATAAAAAAGTATACTTAAGTAATGTTTAACTTTATTACAGTTTTCTATATAAACTAAAGGTTTTTCAAACTTAAATAAAAATGTTCGTTTAGAAATTTGTATTGAAAGCAAAAAAAAGTTAAGTTGTTTTATTGTTGTTTCAACATATTTTCCCAAAAAAATAAATAAATATCTTTAAACTTACAACTTGTGAAATCTGTAAATTGAATTTTGCCAAAATATTAATTCAACAAGTATGCAAAATGAGTAGAATTTGATTTCAAACTTTTAATAAGCGTGATTTACTATGTTTGTGAAAATAATTTGAAATATTGTCAAATTTATTGTTCGATTGTCATTGAAACTTAATGTAACGTTCTACAAGAAATGAAGTAAAGGATAAATGACTTAAAAGTTGTATTCAATTTTGATATTAATTAGACTTCGCAGGAAATATATTTCAATTCAACACAGTCTTATTAACAATTTCATTACGAGTATACGAATTATTTTTAAAAATTGGTATCTAACATAGATGTGTTTTTGATTCTAAGGTATGTAAAAGCAGCGTTTTTAAAAGTGTTAAGTGAGTATTTTATTTTTTTAAAAATATTCTTACAGTCTGTTTTTAGAAAATGAAAATATTTGTTTGTTCGTAAAAACGAACAAAATCAGATTTAGGTTTTTATAAAATTTAAAAACATTTCATGTGAGTGACAAAAAAGCTTTAAATTTTTTTCTACATATTTTTGGTTCTTATAAAATGAACATCTTCGTAATAAATGAAAACAAAAGTGAAAAGTAGACGATAAGTAAAAGGCATTCGTTTAAAAAACAAATCACCACAGAATGGAAAATAACTGCGATATTTTAAAAAAGGAAACCTAATAAACTCAAACTATTGTAAAATTTACAGGTTCGAAAAATTCTAGAAACAATGGAACTACATACGCTCAAAAATATGAACATATGTATGTACATTAGAGCGGGTCGGCCTCATTACAAAAAAAGGTTTGTGCCAGTCACCTTGAATGAAAGGTATGTATGTCAATGATGTTTCTAACAGAGTAGGTAAATGAATTTCTTTTTTCCTTCTTTCTCGCGAAGGTTTTTTTGTACAAAACTTTTCGATTATCATTATCGCGAGAAAGAAGAAAATATTGTTGTTGTTTCCTTCTTTTGTGTTTGCCGAAGCAAACACAAATGCTTCTCTTCGTTTAGCAGAACGAAGAGGAATGATATAGAAGGAAACAAACTGAAGGAGAATAAAATTAGAAAAGAAAAATGAAATCGAAATATCGAATGGAAGGAAGGAAAAAATAAAGAATTCTTTTTCTGTTTTTTATTGAAATTATATTGTTATGAAGTAAAATTAAAAGCAAAGACTTGGTTTAGTAAATACAGAAATAAGAAAAAATATTTAAATATTATTTATTTTATTACATAGACATTCATTAAAACAAATTTCAATGAACAAAGTTTTTTCCTTCTTTTATTTCCCTCTATTTTTTTTCCTTCGATTTAGAAAGAAGAAACAATTTTGTTTGCTTCTTCTCTCCATTTCGTTTCCTTCTTTTTCAACCAAACGAATGGTTTTTTATTTCAGCACAAATATCAACGAAAGAAAACACAGCAGTTTCTCGCCTTCGTTTATAGAAACGAAACAAAAACAACAAATCTCTTCTTTTCGCGAAACGAAGAGGGAAAGATAAAAAAAAAAGAATTCTTTGCGAGGAAATACCTACCCTGGTTTCTAAAACGGTTTAATTTTATAGCCACGCCTCCATATGCAGCCCATTTAGTTTTTTAAATATAGTCATTTAAAGTCCGATCACATCATGTCGCGTACCGTTGTTCATGGCATTGTACGTACTCCCTCTAAAATTGGAGCTTAAGAATAACTCTGGATTTCTGATCGATATTTTTTGGCATTTGCAAGGCATCGACACTCTGTCAAAATCAATCTACAAAAAGTTTGGGTAAATTTCCGCTAATTATTAATTTGACAGCACAGATAATTATACGTACGATGCCAAATAGAAAACTGTCCTTTTTAAATTAAGAAGATTTAAAAGAAAAATAATATACGGAAAGTCGTCCAAGCTAAACTTGCAAGCAAATTCTTAAGGACTGCAGTAAGTTTAGATAAAAATTTTACTGTTTTGTTAAAATAGGCAAGAAAACAAAGGAGATTTGTAATGAAATGCGTGCATATATTTTTCTAAAAAAAAGGAACGGTGGGAATTTCTTTAGTTCAAATTTTAAAATTGTTGGATGTGTCAAGTCTACAGTGCAGACTGTAATAAAGTACTTCGCTGAGTCTCAATTTCTAGTAAGCAAGCCAAAAACTGGAAGTCCACCCAAAATTTCCTTCCGAGTTAAGCAATTTATAAAAAGTATTGTTAGTGAAAATCCCAAAATAACAGCCGTGCAAATTCGAAACACTTTGGAAAATTACCACAATATTAATGTTCATTCAGAAACAGTGCGAAGTGTTCTGCGAAAAAGCGGATTACATAGCCGCGTACCAAGAAAAAACAAACATTAATTTGGGAAATAAACAGCTAAAAGCGACTCGACTTCGCACCTAAGTATGCGGACAAAACAATAGTCTTAAGTTTAAATAATTAAATAAATATTTGCTTTCATTTAAATTTTTTTTGATTTATTTATTACTAGCATTTAACCTGCTACTTCGTTAGCGTCTGAGTTCAATATTATAGAAAATTTAGAACACAAAAGCAAATGAAAGAAAGTTTATTTCCCGTGTTATCCTTTTTGCATCTTGAATTTTATATTTCGAGGTCCAATACTTACAGAAATTCAAAAAAGTACCAGTTAAAGAACAAAAAAGTACCAAAAAGCTCCCTCATAGATTCGTATCCACTCAGGACATTGCATGTTGAATTTTTTGCTTTAAGGTCCAAAACAAACGGAAATTCAAAAAGTACCAGATAAAGAACAAAAAAGTACCAAAAAGTTCCGCAATAGATCTTAGGTTTTAAGGTTCAATATTAACGATAATTAAAAAAATACCAGTTGTAGAACCAAAAAGCGAAAGAAAAATATAAAATTTCACGTATTTCCTTTTTTTGGTACTATTTTTTCCCCCCCATTAAAGTATCAAAAATTTCAGTATTAAGGTGGGAGCCCATAATTTAGTACGAATATGTCAATGAATGGAGAAAAATGTTTTGTAAAAAAAGTACCAAAAATAGCTACGATTTTCACCCCTTAAATGTTGGAATTTCGAAAAAGTACCAAATTCATATTCGTATTTTTTTTGATAAGTTTCGAATGTGGTATATACCTTGTTTCTATGTTTATTGGTTCAAAAGATAGATGGTGTGTCAAAAAAGTACTAAAATTCAGATTTTACCCGTTTACTCCCTAATAGGGCCGAATTTCAAAAAAGTACTAGACACCTGTCCGCTTATTTTTCTAAAGAACAACGATAGGTATTAAATTTTTTTTGTATCTCTTTTAGTTTTGAAGATATAAGGTTACCGAATTTTCCCGTTTTTACCCTCTAAACATTCGAATTTCCGAAAATCCCGTCTTAGTGGATCGATTTGGGGAGTGACCAATCTCTGGTCCAAATTTTTAGTGTTTAGCTTCAGGCGTTTAGGCTGTGCGATGATGAATCAGTGAGTCAGTCAGTCAGTAACGTTACAATTTTATATATATAAATAGATAGATTTTAAATATCTCTAACTTTTAGGAAGTAAAGGAATTGTTAAGGCGTACGTACTATTATCTGTGTGACTGTTCATACAGTGTAGTGTAAAATACCACCGTTCTTCCGAATGTTCCAAAAAATTATATCTTCGCAAATATCTTCTACATATCTATATGTTGATGTGCAGCAAAAGATCTTCTTTATGTATTTCTTTTATTTATTGCCATTATTGTTAACATTTTCATTCAACACTTTTATTTTTACTAATTTAGTAACACTTTTTATAAAATATTTGGTTTTTGAAATTTAATTTTAATTTTTGTAAACAAAAGCCAGGGTTATCCACAAACAAAAAACCCTTATATGAAAAAAAATAATAGAAATGTACGAATATTAATGCATTGGCAATAATGTTGATTCACGAAAAAAAAAGTTCTATTTATGTCAACTATAAATAGACGAAAGCTTTTAAATGTTTTTTTAAAAACCAAATTTTGAACATAAACGTATTAATACGAAAACTTCAAGTGAGAAGACTTATGTTTTACAAAAACAGGCTGTTAGTAATACTTATAAAATGTTTTATTTCGTTGAAAAATCAAGTCAGAAAGTATATTGCGACTCTGCACACCACTTTAAAAAAAACGCTTATATAAAACGTGATACTAATGAAAACATTTTGAAAAAGGGATTTACCTTTAATACAAATTTAATTTTTTGCATACTTCCCAGCGTGTATTATTATTCTTTTGAAAATTCAACTTTATATGCAATCGAAAATAAATTGAAAAATTAAAACTTTTTCAGTGTAGATTCGAAGATTGTTATAAAAATGATATTAGCCCGAATTATTGCATACTATGTGCAGGGCTGGGCAGTATTTGAAATACATGTATTTGAAATACGTATTTAAAATACAAATACGTATTTTGTATTTGTATTTTAAATACATGACGTGCAAGTATTTTGTATTTTGTATTTTAAATACATATCCAGCAAGTATTTTGTATTTTGTATTTTAAATACATACTATTTATTGTATGTAGTTTGTATTTTAAATACATAAAAAAATGGGAGAATTTTGTATTTTAAAAACATAGTTTACAAAATATATTCTGTCAGTTTATTGATGGTTGATTGCATTTTAATCTACCAAAATATAAAAAAATATGGTGTCACTTTTCATCTTTCGTGAAAAATGTTCCGCACCGAAAGCGTTGAAGTTTTGTTTTTATTTTTTATTTTCATCATTAAATCAGTGGCTCTTGTCTTAAATAAGTTCGTTTTTGTTTAAATTCATATATAATCTTCAACATTAAACCATTTTTCATAAGTCTAATGCAAAATCAAAAGGGTTTCAATTTCCAAAAATAAAATTTACACATAATATGGAGTTTTAGGAATCGCTTACGGTGCGGAAACTTTTTTCACCGAATCAGCTTAAAAAACAGTTTTTTATTATCAGAACAAAATTCCCAACATGGCGCTGGAGTGGTATTTTGCACTCAAAAAAAGTTATAACCTTAATGTACAGGATGTGTAAGTATTTTGTATTTTAAATACATACAGGATGTGTAAGTATTTTGTATTTTGTATTTTAAATACATAACCTGAAAGTATTTTGTATTTTGTATTTTAAATACATGACCAGCAAGTATTTTGTATTTTGTATTTTAAATACCGCAAACCATGTATTTTGCCCAACACTGACTATGTGTATATTTTAATACATATTTGAAAAAATTCAAAAATCAAAGAAATATTAAACTTTATTCCTAATTTGGAAAATTGTATTTCTTCAAATTGCTACATGGAAACGTACGGTAATTAAGTACTTAAAAATTTAATTTAAGAATTCTACAAAGAATTCGAAACTACCGATAGTTTGTCAACAAACTATCGAAAATATCGAATGTTGGGACTATCGATAGTTTGCCAGCTCTAATGCCACGCCGCATGTTGTGTATTGCCTACCACGATGCTTCTGCCTAATTTGGAAACTTTGACTTTTGCCGTTCTCCACACAAACATAAATCTATAATGTCTTTGCATGGGAGGTACCACGCCCACTTATTTAATCCCGTCTGTTTTTGTAGAGATATCGATAACCCAGCTATGTGTACCAAATATGGACACTTTTTCTCTTACCGTTCTTAAGATATAAATAAATCTATTTTGCGCCACGCCCACTTACCCAATTCCGCCCAAATTTTGTCACATGTTCTGTATTGATAACCAAAATGCTTGAATTAAATTTGGAAGCTTTAGATCTTTCCGTTCTTCAGATATACAGAAATTTATATTGTCTTTGTATAGGAGGTTTCACTCGCACTTTAAATTCCAAAAAAATAGCCTATTGATCCTTCTAGAGTCTAGAATCTAGACCATCAGTTATACACTGCAAATGTTTGATAAAAATCGGTTCAGCGGTTTAGGCGGCTATATGGTCCAAACAAACAAACAAATAAACATACATACATTTATTTTTATATATAGATGTATATAAAGCATAAAACATTTGAAACTCAAAATGAAAAAATGAAATGTAGCATCTATTAAAAAAATATAGCATCTTTATTTGATAGCTTTGTTAAAAAAAAGTTGTTCTCTTTTTTAGACACAAATGTTTAATATTCAACATTTTTATGTAATTTAACATATATTTTAAGAAAGAAGTCTTTATTAAAAACAAGTAAGTGTGCTATATTCGGCTATGCCGAATCTTATATACCCTTCACCATGATGCGATAAGAACAAAAAGTTATATACATAAATAACGTTCTTTAGATAGGTATAAATAAATATTAATTGAGCCACGCCAACTTTTCATTTCGCCATGCCGAAGAATATAAAAAAACAAAAAATTTATATATGTACCTAAGCCCGTTTCCTCTTTTGCCAAAGTTGATGTATGAAATTCTTTTTATAATCTTAAAATCGTTTTTTAGAACATAAAAAAATTAAATAAAAAAAAATATTCTTGGGATTCGAACTGGCAATATCATCAGTCTCAGGAGAGAACTTAACAACTCGGCTACGAATGCTTTTACTGAAGAAGCGTATGCTTTTACTGCAGAAGCGTTAAATTAAAATATATTGAGTCTATGAGTTTGTTTCTTTATTCGAGCGGCATATCATGTACATGCATTAATGTGTATGTGTATGCCTAAAATTAAACACATTACAAATAAAATCCACCACTTGTAGTGAAGGGTATAAAAAAACAACAACAAAAACCACATTACCAACACTGTATTACTATAGCCATTGTATGACCGTAGAAATCAAAATTGAATTGGTTTGTATGGTATGTTTATGTCGTTTTGGTAATACAGTGTTGGTATGGTAATGTCACGTCTAATTGGACCTTTAAAGGAAAAAATTTGAGGCAGTCGTGGTTTTTTACTCATATCCCAGCCATTTGTGGAGCGATCTTGCTGAATTTCGATAGCAAACAATTCCGGACCATATGGCCCCATCATGTATAGGGTTGGACGGACAGACGGACATCGTTAAATCCACTTCGCTCCTCATAAGGACCCAGAATATATATGTATACTTAATAGGGTCTAACATCAATATTATAGAAATTACAAACGGAATGACAAACTTATATATACCCTATTAACCACCTGTGGTGAAGGGTATAATAAGCTTTTTTGAAAGCAGATTTTTATTTTTGCTTTAAATTGCTCAAATGCTGTTTTTTAATACAAATAACTACAAAATCGATATAATTGTAGACACCAGGAATATTTAAACAAAAGTTAAGACAATTAAGTATCCTAAGTTTAGCAAAATGTTTTAGAGTGTGGGATGAATGTCTTGGCTTACTAACGTGAACTTTAACTTTTTTTGCATCATTGCGATGTGTTAAAAACGAAATAACAAAATAAATATATCCCCTATCTTTTTATGGGTAATAAAACTAAGATTACTTTTATTATTTAAATTAAAATTATACAGTTTTTTATTTTCAGAAATTATTGAATAAATTTTCAAATTAATTTTAATGTGTATTCTTAGTCAAATTTTCCAGGAATATTTTCTATGCAGAATTTATATTTCTGTTACGAGGCTTACTGTAGCTATCCTGTAGAAAATTTATACAACTTAATATTACTCACCTAGAGAAATAAATTTCCAAACTCTTTTTGTTTTCATAAATTATTTTTGAAAGTTGGTCTCACATTAAAATTTTAGTGAAATGTGTATCAACTGACAACATATTTAGCCAGATTTTGATTTAAATTTGAGTTTTGACTTTTTTTTAATTTATTTATTTTTTTTTAATAATTAGTATTGTGGTTATTCTGTTGAACCATTTATGGTTTTTAATCCAAATTTTTAATAATCTTAATTAGGCTTAAGTTCATTAAATTTAATTTTCATTAAATTATTTTTATGAAGAAAGGAATTTTTCAACATGAAAATTAATTAACCCGGCGCACACTGGTTCATGTTTTGAGAAGGCGGCCAAAATTATTTTTTTTTTGTTCTCCGATTTTAAAATTTTTTTATTCATGTGAAAGTAAATACTAGTGAACCTCGGGAGCCAAAAAATTTCAACCCTATTTCAACTATTTCATTGAGAACAGGGTGGTCCGAAATGGACTTTCTCAATATTTGGTTATAGTTTTGAATTTCGGAGTCAATTTGTGAAGTTGAAATGCTCATAACTTTTTTGTTTTTTAAGATTTTTTGACAGAATAAGTTTTGTGTATTAGTTTATTTTATTAGCTTTACGTGGTTTAAAGCATTAAACTCTGCGACCTCTAGAACTATTTAATTTTTTATTTTTTTTAATGTCAAAATTTCCCGGAAATTTCCTACTTTATAGAGCATAAGTCCTGAGCGTCAAAATGCGTCAAAAAAAAATCTATACTCTCTTGTAGTCCAGAATCTAACCTACATTTCTATACCCCATTGTACACACATCTGGATACGGCCTTGCGAACTACAGCAATTTCTGTGACCCAAGGTAAGATATTCGGTTCAAAAAATAAGTCCTGCAAGGAAACATTGCTGAAATTAAAGAAGGTGAATCTTAAAGAATTTTCGACAAATAAAGCAGTTCAGGCCACATAAATTATCTAGCACGTCAGGTTATCAATTAATTTGGAGAAGGTAAAGGTATTGCCATTGTTATGAACTTCTTGTGGGTGAACGGATGCTGCAAAACGAATAGGCGACATAAATAGACTAACACGTTAGATTTCTGAGTAAGTTAAAAGGTTAAACATTAGTAAACAGCCGCAACATAAACTACATAGTTTAATTACCTGAAAATTGCAACTTAATTTAAAAAATGAAAGAGCAGGTAAATGGTAAAAAACTAGCACGCAGTTATATTTTACGTGAAAATTACCTACATGTTACCTGTTAATTTATTGCCAGTATGTTATCCTTTTAAAAAGTGTGAAAACAGGGGTTTTTATGTTTCAAAGAAATGCTAATAAAAGATTAAATTTGTATTTAAAAAAGAGTTTTTATGTTTTAAAGAAGTAGTAACAAAAGATAATTTAAAAAAACTTATATCAAGAGTATAAAAGTGCATGCATTCATAATTTTACCTTCATTATTGTTTAAACAATGGCTAAGTTCAGTTATTAAGTTCTCGCAGATATATATTTTCAACAGAAAGATGAAAAAGATTTTGTGTTACACATAATGAATAATCCATTCTTTAAATTATGCAACGAACAAGAAATCAAAATTCATAAGATAAAAATTAAAAATTTTTCATTAACATTAAGAAAACGGTACCTTAAATGTTCTAGAAACAAGAAAACGTTTTACTTACGCAACGAAAAATGGCTAACAAATTATCTGATTTTTAAGAAGCTGTCAATAACCGCTAAGGAAACTGGAAAAGTGGGTCGGCCCGCAAAACAAATTGACAATTGCAGTGAAAGATCACGAAGACGCAAGCTAGCAAATATCAATGAAGAAATTTCTCATAGTATGATAAAGGATTAATTTCTGCATCAAATTCAACCAACTCAAAATAAGAAAACAAAAATTGAAATAATTGAAAAAATAGTGGAAGCGAGCCCTAAACGCACAAAGAGGATTTTCAAAAGTATGCCTACACCAACTGAAGAAATGAAATTTACTCCAGAAGAAGCATTTGCACTATTTTTGGATTTAAAACTGACAAAAAATCAGTATACAGAACTGCGAAAGCGAACCAATGAAAAAAATTGTGGAATCTTTCCAGGATATCGAGATTTAGTTTTTGTCAAAAAAGAGTCCTTTCCTTCACAAACGGCTATTAGTGTAACTTTAAGTTCAGCAGAAGTAAAATTGCAGGCTCTTCTCGAACACACTGCAGAACGATTATTAAATACACTTGATGCTGACTGTTTAAAAAAACTTAAAAATTGCAGCATCACTTTATTTTCTAAATGGGGATGTGATGGAAGCTCTGGTCAGAAACAATACAAGCAATGTAGTTCAGAAAACCCATCTGATGCTAACAAGAAGCTAAACAACTTCTGGAAAATGAAACCCAAAGCTATTTAGAAGAAATGTTTACTAATATTGTTTAATTTAAAATAGTTTATAGATTATAATTTGTTTTTGATTTAAGTATACATTTGTATTAATATATAAAAATAAAATACACATACATCTCAAACCAAAAATAAAAGTTGAATTACCTAACATGTTATCGATAGCCAAGAATGCTATTTGGGCATTTTTCAAAATATTCCTTTTCGGTTTTATCCTAATAACAACTCGTCTCGTCCCAAAAAAGCCAACCTTTGGCCCCTGTGAATATTGGGGCTAAAAAATTTACAGGGGCCAAATATTGGCATTTTCTGACAGGATCTAAGTTCGACAATAAAAAATAAGTATCAGTTGTAAAATACAAGAGAAATAATGATAAATTATAAAAAAATCATATTTGAAATATTCATCTTTTACACCGAAACTCAACAAAAAAATGAAAATCCATTTTGAACTCCCCATAACTTTTGCTCCTATCAGTCGAATTTTACGTTTTATAGCGCAAATTAAAGCCTAACATCGCACCTATCGAGCAAAAAAAATCGCATAAAAAAATACCGATCCAGTCAAAAGTTATGGAATTTTGACCGCCTTCTCGTAAAATTTCCCACTGTGCGGCGCCGGGGGGGTGGATTTTAGCTACAAGGACATGGGGGTTGGGTCATAATGACCCACTTATTAAACTCGAGGTTTTTTGCTATATTTACGAAAAAATATATACAATTTAGATTGAATCTAACCTTATTAAGGAAATAAAACATGACTTTGTTAAAAAATAACATATTTACTTTTATTTTTAAACAAAAAACATTTCATATTAAAAAAGTTAACAAAGGAGGCTTCTTCTAGCTTAAATATAATAAACACTTATTATATATACGCGGGGATGGGTCATATTTACCTTTTTTAACTTTGAGCACGTGTTACTCGAAGTACAATCGTCATGCAACTGATTTGAAATTTATAACATTCAGAGAGATTCAATATCACCAGCTACTGAGAAGAGCGTAGAGAAGAGAAGTACATTTTTAAAACCACAATCCATTCGAAAAGTGACGGGTAATTTTGACCCATCCCCCCCGGTGCCGGGTTAAAATTGTTATTGATAATCTTTCATTCTTGACCGTGGCCGGGGCTCGAACCCGGGCCGGCAGGTTACCATGACATGTTTCGATCGCAACCACTCGATCTCCTCAGATGGATTTGCCGTTTTACACTCGCAGCCATCGACGACTGCTGACGTCAATAGTCAAACATCAATCCTTAAACCAAATTGTATTTTAACCTTTGGTAGATCGAAGTTTGCTTTTTTGAATGATTATCCATTTTAATTGATTTTACATGTTCCTCCTTACCTCTGTTTTCCCGTACTTTTTTTTTTTTGATTTCTTTAAGAGCTAACAAAATCCTGAATACTCGAGAAGTGAAAACAATTTTAAACTTAAAAATTATTATTGTTACGTTTACCTTTTTTTCTTTTCTTAATTTAAAGTGCATCTACTGTTCGATACAATTTTTGAATTTACTAAAGACAAACTATTGATCCTTTAGTTTCAGTTGTATTTTTTTAAGACAAAAACAACAAATCAAATAATCATTCCGTACATGTACTCAAATATTATCAAAATCAGTTGAGTAAATAAATTCTCTTAAACGAAACTAAAAAACAACAAAACGTGACAGTTTTGTTAAACCAATTGTGAAATAGAATAAAACCTACACAAACTCTTGAACCGAGTTTGAAAAAAATAAGAAAAACTATTTGTCAAGAATATAATACAAGCATTCGAGTACAATACTATTGAATAAAATTATACAACGGAAGTAAACTTATAGTTTCGTTTTCGTTTGCTGCGAAAACGGGGAATTTAATCCGAAAGAAAAATATAACAGGAAAATAGTATTTAGGCATTGAATCGCAATAAGGAGACAACTGGAATAATTAAGTCAACGCCGAATATAATTTTATATGCAAACGGCCATTAAAATAATGCAGTATTTTGCATATCACTAATAAGTCAATGAGTACTTAATTTAATTTAAACGTTTATATGTGCCGGACAATGTCTTGAATATATTAATGTTCACATGTCAAGTGACTCAACTTTTAAAACCATGTCTTCGATCGGGAGACAAGGTTAGTCCTATTCGATAATGCAAAATGGGCCCTTTTTTGCTAAAAAAAAAAAGATTTTGGAATGCCAGCAGAGTGGCATTTTCATCCTGCTGCTCATGGTTTAGGAGCATGTGATGGAATTGAAGCAAACCTTAAAAGAAATGCTGCGAAGTATAGCCTCCAGTGCTCTCATCAAGATCGCATCTTAAATGCGACTGCTTTATCATTTATTTATAATCAACAACTGAACCTTGTAACGCCAAAAAGGCATTGGCAAAAAAAGAAGCAAATAAAGGCGATAAATAAGGAGGATGGATGAAAGACTGGGCATTTGAAACTTACAAAACTTAAACACTTCAAGCTACAATAAATTAAGTGTAAAAATCAGGGCTGTGGAGTCGTCCGAAAAAAGTACTAATTCCGACTCCGACTCCAAACGCTGAAATTATTTAAGTGCGACTCCGACTCCTACTATAATCGTGATGCTAAATGTATATGAGACTCAGTGATATTAACTTTTATTTTTTCATTACTTAATTTATATACTTTAATAATTTTTGAATTGTAACAGTCACAAGAAAAATCAATCCATCCGTACTAAACAAGGCAAAGTTGTGTTAATAGTACGGTAAGTACAGATTATCTTAAATCAAGTACAGAATGCTTGATTCAAATACGGATTACTCAAGTGCCAAACACTTAACTTTAGCCCCATTTAATCCCTGATCCGTACTTAAAATAATCCGAAAACTATAGTTAAATTTATTAGCTCACGGCTATTTGATATGTAAGTATGTTTAAATATGGTTGATTTTTAAACAAACAAAAAGTTTTATATAAAATTAATAATAACTTTACAAGCATAATTTCAGTTTTCTTAATTTTTTGTTTTAAAATTTATCTATTTTTAAATTTAAAATCACCTCTCAAAAGTTAAAATTATTAAACATTTATACTATGTAAGCATGTATATGTATACTAAAAATCCAAATTTCTTTAATTGCCGCACGGAAGAAGGGTATACTAAGTTTGTCATTCCATGTGAAACTTTTTTATTATGCATCTAATACCCCTGGTTTCTTGAGTAATTCTAAGTCGATTTAGTCATGTCTGTCTGTCCGTCTGTTCAAAATACGCTCACTTTCGAAAAACCTAAAACAAAAGTTCAATCTTGGTGTCAAATTGCTTGTAGTTATCCTAAACAGTTTGGGAGTTAAATCCAGCAAAATCCGATCAGAAGGATCATAGTTATCAATCAAAATGTAGAACCACCACCCTTAAAAATTTACAATTTTGTTACAAAACTTACGTAAAAGGTGCCATAATGTACTTCTAAAACCGTAATATATATTGTATCATATTTAATGTGCTTTCGTAAAGATTGGTCCATAATTCACCATAGGCCCTATATAAAGCCTACTCCCGGAAAACAGTTTAGTACGTATAAAAACGTAGTAAATATCGCTATCATAATAAAATTTTGTACGTCACAGTTTTAAAAGGGACTTCAAAATTTTGTGAAGATCGCTCCATAATTTACCCTAGACCCCATATAAAGCCCACCCTCGGAAAACTGTTTAGTTCGTTAAAAAACGTAATAACTAATGCTATTGTAATACGATTTGGCACTTTAACGCTATAAAATTTCTAGAAGATCGGTTCATAATTTTTTATATAATGCCCCATATAACGTTCACTCTAGGAAATTATATAAATACACCGTAAAGTTTGGTCCAATTTTGGTTAATATGGCTAAAAATAATACCATGCAATTTTCTGATTATCGGTCCATATTTACCTTAGATCCCATATTAAGCAGCTTTCTGGAAAGCACTTTAAGCGCTAAAACAAGTTTAACTACTGTATTGAAATTTGTTCCATTCAGATTTTTAATAACGGAAATCACTATACAGGATTTCGTGATGATCAGTCCATAATTTATTTTTTTAAAAAAACCTCTTATTTCTGAAAAAATACCTTTTTTACAAAAGCGCCAACATTTTGAAAAGAAAAAAACAAAAACATGTTGTAAGGATTTTTATAGTACTGTTAAATAATTAAATGAAAAAAAGTATATAGAATTCGTTTTATTTAAAAATGTATAAAAATTAAATCTAAAAATGTTTTTATTTTGAATACGCCCTCGCGAAAAATTTTTAATATTTTGCTCTTTCTATTAATTATGTTCCTAAAAATTAAAGCTCAAGCTATTCATTATTAACTTCTTCAATATCACTCAAATGGACTAAATTTGCCACAATAGCACATAATTGAGAAATACTCAATTGGTAACCTCTTATTACATAAAAAGGTGCAAGATCTTTGACGTGTTTAAGAAAGTGCTTATCAAAATCAAACGTTTTTAACAGACCATTAAAAAGTGCAACATAAAACTTTAAAGAACAATAACTTATATGAATCTTTACGAAGAAGTGAACACAATTAAAATAATAAAGAACAGAGAAAATACAAGACCATTTAATAACATGAAAACATCACTAAATATTTGTATCCAATATACTACAAATTTTAAATTACGCATTTATAAAAAACGTGAAAAAAATTTATTTAAATTAAAAACTTTTTTGCCTCTCAAAAAACTTGCAAAAAAAGGAAAAACTTGATAAATGGCAAGGCTTTTAAAGCTCGTTTGCAAAAAACAAACATTAAAGTTGCACTTTACATTATTTAGTATATCCGACGGTTGTATTTTCGCCGCCGTCGTTGAAATATTTTCAATTTCAGTAAATTTTGGTGTTACTGACGTTCTCAACGTCGGCAATGTTACATCGGCTTCTAATGCAATGTTATGACAGTTATAACGTAACGACGTAATCCCTTTTGATAGTTTTCGACATGAGTTACAGACGCACTTTTTTCTCACTTTTCGAGAAACGATGGAATATATTGTTTCACATCTTTTCGACGCGAGAAGTTCTCACTATAGTTACAGAACATGGGTACTGATTATTATAACAAATTAATAAAAAAAATTAATTTTTCAATATTTCTATAGAAAAAAAGTTAACATATTGTGCGCACACGGAAAGAAGTTTATTTTTTAAAGTAATCAATTTCGTTTTTTAAAACAAGAAAATCCAAAAACCAAAAATAATTTTATGATTTTATCTTATTTTGTTCGTATTAAGTGAAATTTTCTTAAAAAAAGAAACATTTTCTCATGATCCAAAAATTCACGTTTTTGGTGTATGATCAAAAATTTCTTAAAACAAGAAATACAAAAGCAGTTTTTTTTTTTTTTTAAATAAGATATTTATTTCAGAGAACAAGCTGCATTTATATAAAATTAGTCTGCTTTTCTTAATTTTTAAATAGAATCGAATTTCTTGCATCAAGAAACCAATTCTGAGGATTTCTTGGTTAAATTCATTAAATTTTTATTTTAATCGACATGTTAAGCAAATCAATAAAAAGTTTCTTATTTTATTGAGTTTTCTATAACTTACTAATGCTTTATGTTTTTATGTTAAAAATTCAGGCTTTTCTTCGTATTTTGTTAAATATTAGTGGCCGATTTCACCAATTTATTTATATATAAATTTATGTTTAAAGTTCGTTTTTCATGTCAAATAAAAATAAAATTATATGAAAAATTATGTTTATATAATAATTGATATTTAAATATAATTGGTGAAATGGGTCATGAGCAACGAAAACTTGATTTAAGTAACTATAGAATTAAAATAAATTGTTTTTAAGCTGTATTTAAGTAAATTTTAGTTCGCTTTGAGTCATAACTTTTTGCTTTAACCAAGCCACAAATGTTTTGTAATGTGCGAACCTTACATTTAACAATTCAACAATTTGGTTTCACCTTTTTCTCCTTCAGGTTCATCTGAACCTCTTAAACATGTTTGATGTTGAATACAAGGGCGTTTATGTAAATTAACAGTTTTGCACTAGCACTGTATTATCATTTTTTTAAAAGGTTATACGACAGTGGTCATTGAAGTAACGTTGGTTGCCAACATAAAATTTAGGTCATACTTATATACGTAATGGCAACCTAGGAAAGTAGCGAGTAAAATTGAGGACATTTCAAGGTTATGGGAAAATGGCAACATTTTGAATTTCAGTAAAGTTAGGAGGAGTTAACTTTAGATCGCCATCATTCTTTTTCGTAAAACCTTTTCGCCTTGATAACATCGGTCATTGTTATAAAGATACTCCATTAAAATTTAATTAAAGCTTGGGCTGGCTGTATATCCTGATTAGACAGGATTTCTAATTCAAGATTCCTCGTTATAGAATATTTTAAAAATTTATAAGAGTGTAACAAGAATAAGGGAGGACAACATCCCAGTGAGTATGTATCAGAAAATACGTAAATTTCACCCCTTCTCATTAATCTGGCAAAAATTATAATTTTATGATGGGTAGATTAACAAGGGTGAACGTGGAACTGGCTAATTGGAGTTGTATGTAGTAATTTATATTTATGGAAAAGGAATTATTGGTTGTCAAGGAGCTAGGGAGACTGATATTGATTCATCATCCCAGGGTTAAACGGATTATAGCATAGGAAAGAGAAAAGGAAAACATCAAAGGGTAATAATAGTCAATATGTATATATTAAATTGGCAAAATCCAATGGAAAACCAACAACTCTATATTTTTTTGCAGACTTAAAAGTTTTACAAATTCTGATTTACATGCTTATTCTGGCGTAAAGCAGAACTGAGAAACCGAGCTGATGATCAAATGCCATTGCTCTGTATGTTCATTACAAATTGATACGTCAGTTGAAAGGTTGTGCTTATTATCAAGATCCATAATTCTATTAACTAAGAGAAATTTAAAAGCATCCAAAAGTGGTTAAAATTAAGTGTGGGTAGTTGTAAAGAAATTTATGTTTGGGTCCTTCAAAACATTAATGTGTAATGAAGGATAAGGATGGGAGGGTTCCGAACACGCGGGTTGATCACCTTTTACTTTAGAAAATTTACACTATAGTAACCTTAATTTAATTTCAGAGAAACAGTTGTATTTCATTCACACAAATTGGGGAATTAGTTTAGTTTAAGTACCATTTTTAATTTGTTTAACTTATGTCGGGACTCTGTAATGACAATAATGCGTGATGAGGTGATTTGTAGGCGATGGTCAAGAACCTCCCCAACCACTGAACCTAGCTGGTAAGATGGGACCCGCGGACCTACCGTCATACAAATGTTTATGTGTTGTGTTTTTTACTAATGGAATTCACATCTCCATAATCATACTAAGAATTTAGTTTCCTTGATATATACCACACATGTATGAAAACACTCATTACAGTTTACATTAAGAAATTTTTTGCTTCAAGCAAGAAAAAAATCGATTTTTTCACATCTAAAGGTGTGTAACCCATTGAGTTTTTATCCGATAAGCACAGTATAGATATGCGCTGTAAGAGGAAAAAAAATTCTTGAATCAGTGCAAAATCAGTTGACCGTCTCTCCTACCCTCTGGCCGTTGAAATGGGTTTTTCGAAGACCCTAGATATGATAGCGACTCGGTTGTTACATAATTATATAACATATAGTCCGGAATTGTTTGCTATTCAAATTCAGTCAGATCGGTCCATACATGGCTGAGATATGAACATAAAATCGTATGCCGTTTTTGTTTTTTATACTTATCACCAAAATAGCAAGACTGAATATTCATTTGTTTTCACGGAATTCGCGGTTGAATTTTTGACAGTAAAAATTAAATGAACTTTTCGTTACTATAAATTCATTTTCATTTTATTTTACATAAAGAAAAATTTAACTTAATCAACGGACAATATTAACTGCAACTGAAAATCTGTATTCATATGCACTAAGTTTTTTGAATAAATGCTAGAATCAGTGAAAAATAAATTTGCTTGGAATTTTAAATGTTTATTTATTTAAAAATGACTGAACGGAATACTTCTTAAAAAAAAAGTACGGTCCGTTAAGCCTAGTACTCTGTTCAAATTTATGAAAAATGTTGAGCAACATTGATTATTTCACACTAAAATTTTGACATGTATCAATGTTACCTATCATGCGAGTTTGTACAATTTTACGTTTTTATTCCTGCAAAGTATGCGACATTGTTTTACGTATGTAAACAAACCCCATATGTATTTTACTAAAATATATTTTTTTAAATTAAAAATTTTATAAAAAAAAAGTAAATATGATTAAAAACCTGTTACGGTTTGTGTTATTTTAATTTTTTGTTTCATTTCGGAAGTTTTTCACAAAATGAACAGAGTACAACTCTATCAACATTATTTCGTAGATATTCCGCACAAGTTTTTTTCATATGCGTTTTGACAGCATTTTACGTGAAATGTTGAACGGAGTACCAGACTTTACTGTAAAATTCAGGGGTGTCATAGACCAATCTTTGAAACCGACAAAAAAAAAATACGTTGGTGTCATGAAATCCAATGTTGTCGGTTTTTTGTTCGAACTAACATTAGTGTCGCTTTTAGGTTTCACAGAAACTAATGTTGTCGGTTTTTTATTGAAAATAAACCAAGCAGCTAACATCTCTTGTTTTTTTAGTTGTTAAAAGCTTAATTTTTTATTTTGTTTTTTTTCAACAGTTAAATTTTTTCCACAGATAAAAGTAAATAAAATTGATAAATTGGTAAAATAGTATTTTTTGCATGTTTCTGGCAGTCTCCGGCAGCGGGCTGCTGCAAATTCGCAAAAGTCTTCTTCTGACTTTTTCTGCAAACAGCAAATATGCAACAACAGCAGTGGTCATTCTATTTATTTATAACGTTAATTAACAAATTTGTATATATTTTTAATAAATTCACTTTATACCTACATACATATTTTTACAAAACAATAAAATTACACAAATGTAAAAAACAAATGCAATGCAAGTTATACAACGACAACATTCATATATGATATATGTTTACTGTATTACCACTTCTAATTTTCTTTTCTATAATTTTCCTTTAATTAAAAATACAGGTTTTAAAAATATTTAAGCGCAAAAATCATAATTTACAAAATTATCAAACAAAAATTGCATTTAAATCTGCAAACACGTGAGCCAATACATTAACCAGCTGATTCGAATATCGGTTTTATTTGTATTCGAAAATAACAAATCCGACATGTTTTCATGACACCACATGAAACCACTTTTGGTTTGCAAAACCGACAATGAGCAAAACCGACTTGGATTCTATGACACCCAGGGTAGCCGAACATGGTATTTTCCGACCAAATTTGGTCGGATATTTTTAGAAAATAGTTTTAGAAAATGTGTAATATTTACTTATTTTAAAAAATTAAGGACATTGGACGATAAGTAGACAATTGCAAATCTCATAGCTTCTTTACCAAACACAACATTTTTTTTTATTGTTGATGAGACTATGGTTATTGAAATGTATAACGTTAGTAGCAAGTTACTTTGACGGTGTTAGTTTTATAAAGGATAGTTTTGTCATCTTATTTGAGCTTACCAAGTCAGATGCCGTTTAAAACGTTCTTCTTATAAAAAACTTTTTATCAACAAACAATATTCCTATAAAAAATTTGACTGGAACTGTTGGTATAATTTGTTTTCGTTTTAAATGCAAGTTAGGCGAACGAAGCCTTCGTTCAGAAATAGATGAACAGGCACGTAACCTTACTTAGCGATGCAAAAATATTAGGGTTGTTTGTGGTAATATTTAAAGTTTTTTTCGCATAGTCCTAAAAGAATAACATATTTAAAAGAATTTCAGAAATTCTGTCTTGTATTAGGTGTTTCTTATAAAAGATGGACTTCTTAAAGGAAGATGTTGTAAGAATCATAGAACAGTGGGATGATTTGATGCTGTATTTTGAATCACGTTTTTATAAAGTCAATGGTGAGTTCCAAAACGTGGGTTGCAGAGCAAGTAACCAACGCGTAAACAATAAGCCAAATATGCATTGTTAAACTCTTTGATACATTTTTTATGTTGTCTGCAAAGTATTAGGATGTAATGGAGCTCAGCCTATGGGCGCGTTCGTAAATGCATCACTGCGCTGCATCAGTGATTTCAAATGCTTATATATTTATCAGTGAAGTTAATGTGTACCAAAAAATTGTGAAAAACTCCACAAAAATAATAGTCACACAATAAAAAACATTTATAATTATTTTTATATCGGCTTTAAAAAAAGTTTGCTTTTCTGATGCAGCGCAGTGATGCATTTACGAATGCACCCTATGTCTTATAAAGTTTAATACTTTTTTTAAAAATTGTACAAACTTAAGTTAATAAATTTTGATTCATATTTTATTAGTGGTCTATATGTGCTATTGCATACGTTTAATGAATTATTCTAGTTTATAAGCGTTATTAAACTAACTTTTATATACATTTTGTTAAAGTTAAACGTGACCAGCAAATACATTTTTAAGAAAACTATGAGTTACGTGTGGCCGTCAAATTTTTAATAGGTGTGAACATAGCCTTACTTTTTTGTTTTTACTATAATTGCATATTACAAAAAAATAATATGTAGATTTATAGCTTTATCTAATTAAAATTTTACTTTATATCAAAAAAATATATATACGTACATATCTTCATATAAAATGCAAAAGGGCCTATCTTCATTTAAAAATAAATTTCAGGAAAAAATAAAAACTTAACAACGGATTTTTTGGTTAATGTCGTTAACACATTACGCATGATTGAGACTATCCTGAAAACAACTGTTTTTGTAATCTCAATAGTTTGCTTTTTATTAAACTTCGTATCGCTACTGAACAATTTTTAAAAACTATGAAAGGCCGTTTTGCATTTTTATGACGATATAATTGTTTTTAAATATTTCAAAAATTTTCTCGGTTTCAAAGGATTTTGGTAGGTTTGGCAGACAATTTTGGTCGGATAAAAATTTTTCAAAGGGCAACCCTGATGACACCCCTGATTTTGTTATTCGTGCTTAGTAACCAGTTTTTATTCTTGATAAAAACACTTGAAATTTATTGTTGATGGGGTAGGCTATTCCTATGCGCATTTCACTGGTTGCTTAGGCCAGATCATCAGGAAACTTCATCCATAAAGATTTTTGAAAAACTAAAGATATTAAACCAAATAAAACTGTTAAGTGTATAAGAATCATAAGCAACAGTTCTACTTGTAACAATATAAAAGTTTAAACAAAAACATTAACAATAAACAGTGAGTTTATCTCTCCTTACATTCCCCACTACAATTGGCCTAAAAAAACATACCTGGCAACATGCTTTTGCAAGTTGTTGTTTTTTATACCCTTCACCACAGGTGGAAAAGGGTATATATAAGTTTGTCATTCCGTTTGTAATTTCTATAATATTGATCTTAGACCCTATAAAGTACATATATTCTGGGTCCTTATGAGGAGAGAAGTTGATTTAACTATGTCCGTCCGTCTGTCCGTCTTACGTTTGATATGTGTTTTCCGGATACTCCAGACATGATAGCGACTAGGTTGCTTTACATTTATGTCACATATAGTCCACTGTTTCTTGCTATTGAAATTCAGAGATATGAGCAAAAAACCACGACTACCTCAAATTTTTTCCAAAAATCCCTTGTTGTTGTTGTATTTTTAATACTTTTTTCTGTATATCTGGAGAACGGCAACAGCCAAAGTTTCCAAATTAGGTACACACATTTGGGTTATCAGTACACAGCGGGATTGGAGAAATGGGCGTAGTACCTCCCGTACAAAAAATATCAAAAATTGTATAAAAGCCTGATTTTTAGACTGTCAAATGACCTATGGTTATCCCTTATATCTCAAAAGATCGGAAATCTTTAGTAAAAACTATTTTCTGAAAATTTCGGGAAAATCGGCTCAGATAAAAAAAAGTTATGACCAAAATTAAATTTTTTTTTAAATCCGCACTTTCGGGAACCATAGGTCTTCCCGAGTCCAAGCTTTATAACCCAACTAACAGGTTAATTTATTCTTAAACACGTCGGTATATAAATCTGTCAAATCGGTTAAAAAATGGCTGAGTTATAATCAAAATACTGAAATCCCAAAAATTACTCTTTTTTATAATTAAGTTTGTTTTTATTTATTATTTTTATAATTAACTTTGTTTAAATATTTGTACGTATATATACATATAAACCAATTTTATTGGTAATATTATTCTTAAGCTCGTTGGTATATAAATCTGTCAAATAGGTTCAAAATGGTTAAGTTATGAGCAAAATATGTACTCAAAAAAGGACTAAAACAAATTAAATTTGTATAAAAACTAAAATTTTAGAGCTGTAATATGACCTATTCATACGTTTAAGATATCAAAATATCGGAAATCTTTAGAAGAACATATTTGCTGAAAAACTCGGAAAATCGGTAAAAAAAAGTAATGTCAAAAATATAGTTTTTTTTTAAATAACTATTTTCGGGAACCATAGAACTTCTCGACTCCAAGTTTTATCACCAAAGTAAATGGTAATTTTATTTTTTAAGATGTCGGTGTAAAAATGTGTCAAATCGGTTACAAAATGGCCGAGTTATGACCAAATACTGAAATTCGATCAAAACTAAACTTGCTATATATTAATTGAACTTTTAATATAAGTATTTAATACCACGCAAACATGTGCAAATAATTAAATAAAACTAAACGATATATATAATATAAATAAACATGTACATATATATATACATATATATATTTAGATACATATATAAACTTCTGTTCTTTCCAAACCATGGTGAAGGGTATATAAGATTCGGCATAGCCGAATATAGCAATCTTGTTTTTTTTTGCATTTTGTTTTTTCTTAACCTACTTACAACTACCATTAATGTTAGAAGAATTCCTATCAATTGTAGTGGGGAATGTAACAAGTAGAACTATTGCTTATGATTATTATACGCTTAACAGTTTTATTTGGTTTAATATCTTTAGTTTTTCTTAAATCTTTATGGATGAAGTTTTCTGATTATCTGGCCTAAGCAACCAGTGAAATGCGCATAGGAATAGCTTATCCCATCAACAATAAATTTCAATTGTTTTTATCAAGAATAAAAACTGGGAATTAATCACGAATAACAAAATCTTTTAAATTAAATATTTTTTTAATTAAAAAAGAAGAGGAAAATCATATGAACATATTTATACAAATATATCGCACTTGTTTGACAAAAGTGTATTAACTAAAATTTTTATTTGTTTACTGTTTGGAAAAAATCGATACATAATTTTAATACCTAACAGCTGTAAAAATATAGGGATATTTTGTCCACATTTTGGCAATGAGACCGTTGGTTTCAACATTAATTTTCATATGCCTTTAATAATAAATTAAAAATTGTTTTTCTTTTACTGAAAATTTTTAATTTTTGAGTTAATACAGTATTGTTGAGCAAGTGCGATATATGCATTAGGGTGTTCGAAAAATTGAGTTGATCCAGTCACACCCTATGATTAAAGATTATTTGAAAACAATCCCAGAAATATTTTTGTTAATTTTTTACCACGCCTCTGAATAACGCCCTTTTAGATTTTGTATACATATAAAGGGGGGTCACACCAAAACGCACGATGTTAATTGTAAATTGTAAATAGTGGCGGTCGAACTCGCGAGAGGGGGTTCAAATCTGGACTAAGTGGTAAGGGTCAGGGGGTAAAGCCTCCCCTATGTTACAACTATCGTTTGGTACGGGAAAAATTCCACGATGACGTTAACCGATCCGGGGGGTCAGATTGGATTGCAGGGTGTCTAAGGCATTATGACCCAGATTGGACGCGGGGGCAACCAGGGTTCTACTGGGATTGGAAAGGGGTGGTCCAAGAACACGTATAGGGTTCTTGACGGGTCATTCTCCCGTTAGGGCTTTTACGGGCAGATGGGACAACACCATACCGGACGATTTTTGAACGCCTATTTTCGTAAAAGGCTTCAACAATCTTAACGTACTACTCAATTGTGTACATCTCCATGGTTGAATTTGTCAAATACTGCATCAAAGATATGTCAAATTAAGTTGGGCAAAAAATTTGAGGTTAAGGCACTGAAAACTATGCAGATATGTAAGTTTTTTTATATCCCTTTTTACATTTCTCTATTTGCACCATCTTTGATGCCGCAATACAATGAACACAAATTATTAAGTTTAGAATTATTTACAAAACGGTTTTTAAAATTAACTTTTAAATTTATCACATACGAGTAAATGATATTTAAGTAAGTAAATAACATTATAAAACAAACCAATATTACCATATATATTTTTTTGCACAAAACAAAACGTTTGTTGAATGAGTGCTTTTGTTTAACGCGGTGTTTTGTTATTTTTCTTTTAATCACGCGATTTGTGTTAATTTTAGCCGCCTGTTTTAACACATTTTTTATTGGTTTTCCCAATGTTTCGTTCGCTTTTCTCGAATTTATTCAGGGGTATATTAAATAATTGAAAAAGTGCGGTCGGTATAAATGTAAACCTTAATTCATTCTTATAGAAATAAAATTACCCCTGAATTAATTCAAAAAAAGCCAACGAAACGTTGGGAAAAACACATAAAAACCCATTATATAATTTTTTTTCAATTTCTATTTACATTTGTTAAAAATTATTGATCAAAAATAGTACGTGAGAAACAATCTCAATCATAATAATAAATAAGACATTAATAATAAACAAAGAAAGTGAAATTTATTTATGTTTGACCTGTTTTAAAGTTAGAAAATGCATTTTTGAACTCACAAATTAATTATATGTACATGTAAATTATTTTTTATATATTTTAAGATTAATTTTATAAATAAAATATCAACGAAAATGTCAACGAATACATTGATAAATATCAATGAATAGGTTCGTTGGATGATAGAATAGATCAATGAATAAGTTCCTGTGAGGCCTAAGTTTATGTTTTTATATTTTAGTAGAAAAGTTACCTTGAATAATTCTACCTTGCTTAAAAATTTTTACATTTAACTGAAATTTTGTCATTTGGGAAAATTGTCAAATTAAATTTTCATTAAAAATAAAAATTTTTTTTTTTCAAAGCAATTTTGTTATTCGAAGAGTTTGTTGTGTTTCAAAAAGGAAAAAAAAAGGAAAGAAAAGAAAAATTAGTTTGTATATTGGGATAATTTCTTATATACATAGTATATATACCTATATTGAATTTATTTGAAGGTAAGAAATGTTTGAACCAACGAACCGCTTAATATAATAACCGCAACTTTATTTTTGTGTTCAACTACAGCATTAACAAGTCCGCTATTTTCTCTAAAGAAATATTAATCGTAACTGTGAGAGGCGAACCTACATTCTCACAGGACATACTATGAGAAAATAGTTTAAATTCGGAGTCCCTCCAAGCTCAACACTAACGCCATATTAGAAGCGTCAAAATTATTAATTAGGAACTAACAAATTTACCCGAATTTACTTATATCTGGCAATTGTGACTAATCACCTTTATTGACTGAACCTTTAAAGTACATTATTCCTTTTAATTGTCCTTTAAAAATAAAAGACAATTGTACAAAAGGGCACGAAACTAAAAACCTTTCGTTCCTTTTATCTAGTTTTTTTTTTATTGTTCGATTTTAAACGTAATTTTAGTAATTTACATATATTTTCCTATACGGTAGACCTTAAATTAATAATTTTCCTAAACTTAAACATGTAAATTCCGGTGCATATTTTTTTTTTTTTAATTATTTTTGGTTATTGGAAGTATTGAATTTTATTAGTTTTTTTTTGTTTTGCAATACACAATTTTACACCATTCTAATATTAAATGAGGATATAACTTTTATTAACGGTCAATCTTTCAAATCCATGGACAACAGGCCTGCTGTAACAACGGATTAATATTTGGTGAGTGTT
This sequence comes from Pollenia griseotomentosa, assembly GCA_963931875.1. Lineage (NCBI taxonomy): Eukaryota > Metazoa > Arthropoda > Insecta > Diptera > Polleniidae > Pollenia > Pollenia griseotomentosa. Next base: position 65,435,497 of record OZ007562.1, read on the forward strand.
ATTTGAATATTCTAAATTTGTTTATTTTCTCATTTTTTTTTTTACACACAACACACATGTCAGAATTATAATTTTCCAAACATAAAAGTGAAATAATTTTCAAATGTTAAAGTTACTTATGTTATTAACATAATATAATATAATTAACATATATAATATAATAGTTACATTTTGAAAATCTCAGGTTCCTTTGAACCAGAAATTATTTTTTTTTATTAAATAAAACACCTTATAAACCTTTATATAACGTAATTAACTTTAACAAAACTCATTATAATTAAAAAAATGATATCTGTTTGTATATTTCAATTAATTGCCTAAAAAATTTAATATACCTATTTATAATGAATTTAGATAGATAAATTTGCCTTAATTATTCCACGAAAGATTTAAAATGAAAAGTAGCTAGAGATCGGATTGGGCTATCTTAGGAATTAAATCTGTGAAGATAGCAATGGTTGGGTGGGTTGAGAGCAGTAAGGGATAATGACATATGCTTCACGTTTCAATTACAGTTTAAGTTATGGTTTTGATTTTCTTTTATGTTAGATTTCTTTTAATATTTTTGTTTAAATTGTATCAATAGTGGAAATTGCTACCTATATCTTTAAATTAATTGTAACGTGCCTTCTATTCTTTTTGTTGAAAACAAGTACACCACCCTATTTTCCCTGAGCACGGCCGGTCTAAAAGGTAGCTAAACGTTTTCTAAGAGTAGAAATAAATTTTGTCCGTTACATAATAATTAAATGGCGCCCAACGTGGGGCCTCAGCGTTCTTTTGTTAATTCTTTAGTTTAGAAAAATGAGAACAATATTTACATCTAGCTGAAATTTTCAAAATTTTGTTGTGCTATTGATACACGATGTTTTTTTATTATTTTCTCAATGATCCAACATATATTTTTTGGAATATTAAATTTTGTCGTATGAGGCGAATTTTAAACCTTAATAGAGGGGAATTGTTGTTATTTAGTGCTATCAATTTTTGGTTGAGATTTCTGTTATTGGTATATATTCGATAACTTACTCACAAATTCTGATACGGATTTTTTTTTGTTGTTTTTAATTTTATTCATTTAGGGTGTTACGTGTTTGAGATTTTGCAATTGGTATTTGTCGATTAGTTTCTCACACCTACATTTTAGATTTTTTTTGTTGAGATATCAATATTGGACTTTATTTATGCTTTTGATATACATTTAATTTGTATATGATACCAAATTGATGTTTTAACACACAAATTTTTTTTTTTTTTTTTTGTTTTGTTTTGTTCAGTTTTATTTCTTTTGTTCTGATATAGTGAAGTATATACTATAAACTTTTTCTAGCTGTTGTTTTAAATCGAGTAGTGGAATTATATAATACCTATTAACTTTGATTATTACATATATTAGTTTATCATGCCATTAACACGTAGTCGAGAGGACTTATCAAATATCGGGGAAGCAACTAATGTTAGCATTACCGTTGATTTAGGGACAGAAAATACGATTCAGACAAGATCACAAACGGGTGCTCGGGTTAAAAATATACCTCAACCTGACAACCCACGTGGTAATTATAATGACGGAGATAATAGAATTCAACGATTAATAAGTAACTCCTTGGATAGTTTTCGTGAGGAAATGATTAGTGTTATTTCTAATCAATTAAGTACGGCAATGCGAAACATCAATCTCACGAACAGTTCAAACTCAAATCAATCCAATAATCGTTCTAATACACCAAATTCAAATTCTGAGAACTCGGTAGATCCTTTCTATGCGGAAAAAGTTCTCAACATCATTCGAAATTGGAAAATAAAATTTACAGGACATAACGACACATAATAACACAGGCTTTACGTAAACAATACAAGACTGAGTATAGTAACTATGATATATTAGATGACATTCGTAAACGGAAACAAAAATCGAGCGAGAGTTTTGATGAATATTTCGAGTTTATTTCAGCCATGCTTGATGGGTTGAAAACCCCAATATCGGACATTGATTTAGTTGAAACAATTTTGCGAAACTTAAAATTGGAAATTAGACATGAGTTATTGCATTTGAATATTACGAATGTTCTGAGCTTCGCCGGGAAGTTCGCAAGCATGACAAATTTATGAAAGATTTACACACTTTGGATCAGGGAAAACCGGTAAAGGGTAAAATAACTGAACTTTTAGTTCAGGAAAGCTTGGATAATGATATTTGTGCAATTCAGACTATTCCAAATTGTTGGAATTGTGATAAAACTGGGCAGACGTACCTTAAAGATACATATAAACCTACATGTCCTAAATGCAAGAGTAGATCTCCGGGAAACGGATTTCAGGATGTCCGTCGAAAGTAGAGCGGACATCCAGTGATTGTGAAAATTCTATTGGGGAAAATAAAACACGAATACATCCTTTACAACGTCCATATCATATTCGATTAGCTAATTATGAAAAGGTTAGGGCCAGAATATTTAACAACGACAAGAAACCTAGCAGATCATCTAGGAGGATTCGTGATTTTTATAATAAATTAAAAGTGTTCCGGAAATTTGTTGTTTCTTCAATTGTTTTAAGGGAGTCTGATAATAGGCCCTATATAAATTTAGAAGTAGATGGTGAAAATTATTTTGCTTTATTGGATAGTGGCGCCAATAAGAGTGTTATAGGAGGAAAATTGGCGACGGCTGTACAAAGTTGGACTGGTTTTAGGAGGTTTGTAGGGAATGTACGAACGGCGGATGGACACAGACAGAAGGTACTAGGTACTGTGACATTAAATGTTACTTATCAGGGACATTTACGACGTTTTGAATTTTTGGTTGTACCCAGCATTTGCCAAAATTTGATTTGTGGTTATGATTTTTGGGTTGCTTATGGTCTTACAATTTCTTGCCCAGAGATTGGTGAAATTGGTTGTGGTGAATCCGAGCCAGATAAGATTTCACTATCGCTTGAGCAAAAACATAAACTTCAAAAAGTAGTTTCGATGTTTCCTGATTCGGAAATAGAGGGGCTAGGCTGCACAACTTTGTTGGAACACTTTATTGACACAGGTGACGCAAAGGCGATTAAACAGCGTTACTACCCAATTTCCCCAGCTATAGAAAAATTATTATGTCAGGAGCTAGACCGAATGTTATCTTTAGGGGTAATAGAAGAGGCTCCAAATTCTTCGTGGTCATCTCCAACGGTGGTCATCGTTAAACCAGGCAAAATAAGAATGTATGTGGACAGTCGCAAGTTAAACTCCGTGACTATTAAGGACGCATACCCAATACCGAACATCGACGGAATTATTTCGCGGCTTCCTCCAGTATACTTTATTACAAAAATAGATTTAAAAGATGCTTTTTGGCAAATCAAGTTGGAGGAATCCTCGAAACCTAAGACAGCATTTACAGTTCCAAATCGGCCATTATATCAGTTTAAAAGAATGCCGTTTGGACTGTGTGATGCACCGCAAACGTTGTGCCGACTTATGGACATGGTTATTCCGTTTAACTTAAAAACTAACGTATTTGTATATTTGGATGATCTGTTGATTTTATCTAAAGACTTCGACGAACATTTGAGACATCTTGCTGAAGTAGCGTGCAGGTTGAGAATGGCTGGATTGACCATTAATATTAAAAAGAGCAGTTTTTCGTTAAGCAGGGTTAAATACCTGGGATATATTGTTGGAAATGGTACACTACAGGTAGATGAGGATAAAATTAATGCGATCAAAGACTTCCCACAACCCAAATCTATTAAACACTTAAGACGTTTCCTAGGTATGACTGGATGGTACAGAAGATTCATTAAGGACTATTCGACATTGGCATTTCCACTGACTGAATTATTGACCAAAAGGAAAATTTTTGTCTGGAGTGACTTGGCACGAGAAGCATTTGAAGACCTAAAGACGAAATTGACTACGGCACCGTTACTCATACACCCAGACTATTCCAAGGCGTTTATTTTGCAATGTGACGCTAGCACTTGTGGCGTTGGTGCTGTTTTGGCTCAAGAAGATGATGATGGTGTTGAAAAGCCGATAGCGTATATGTCACATAAACTGAATAAAGCGCAACGAAATTACACCATATCTGAACTTGAGTGCTTAGCTGTCGTTATGGCTATTAAGAAATTTAGATCGTACATCGAGGGACAAGATTTCAAGGTAGTGACAGACCACGCAAGTCTGAAATGGCTTATGACCCAAAGGGATTTGACTGGAAGGTTGGCCAGATGGTCTCTGAAATTACAGGGCTTCAGTTTTAAAATTGAGCACCGCAAAGGAAGGGACAATATTGTTCCTGACACTTTGTCAAGGGCTCACGAAGGAGAAGCTTGTGTTGAATCTTTGGAGTTGGAATGTTTACCTTCTATTGACTTGAACTCTAGTGCATTTAAAAGTTTGGAATATACAAAATTAAGAGATGCCATTACGGATGATGTCCCTGATTTTAGGATTGTCGATGGCTACATATATAAGCGAATGGAATTTTCTACTGGGCGGGTCGATGAATCAGACTCTTGGAAACTGATGGTACCTACTGAACTCAGACATGATGTAATCTCTGCTGCTCATGACGTTCCAAATTCATCCCATGGTGGAATCGCAAAAACTTTGGAACGTATTAGACGCTATTTTTATTGGCCTAGACTGGTGACTGACGTACGGAACTATATACGAGACTGCGAATTATGTAAAACTTCGAAAGCTCCAACAACTACTTTACGACCACCAATGGGAAAGATTGTGAATTCGGAAAGACCTTTCCAGCGACTTTATGTCGATCTCATAGGACCTTTTCCCAGGACAAAGGATGGCAATATTGGTATTTTAATAGTTTTAGATCATTTTGCTAAATTTGTATTTTTAAAATTACTAAAGAAATTTACTTCTAAATTGATTATAGAGTATTTGGAAACGGAGATATTTATCTGTTTTGGAGTTCCACAAACAATTGTATCAGATAATGGTACCCAATTTAAATGCAAAGAATTTGGAAATCTGTTAAAACAATTTGGTACACAGCATATTTTGACAGCAGTTTATAGCCCACAAGCTAATGCCAGTGAACGAGTCAACCGTTCAATAAATGAAGCATTGCGGTCCTATATTCGAAGGGATCAAAGAGAGTGGGATAAATATATTCCTAGCATTAACTGCTTTTTAAGGAATAGTTTACATCAAACGATTGGGAAGACTCCTTACCAAATTGTGTTCGGACAGACTATGTTGACCCACGGGCACGACTATAAACTTTTGGAAAGGCTTAATATTTTGGCGGATTCTGATATTCGTATTGAAAGACAGGACGGATTTTCGCTTTTGCGTGAGGATATCCGAAGTTTGGTGCAGCAGGCGTATGATAGAAACCAGAGGATATATAACTTGCGGTCAAGACCTAAAAATTATTCAGTAGGACAGGAAGTTATTAGACGGAACTTTACTCAAAGTTCAAAGGCCGACAACTTTAACTCGAAATTGGCACCTGTTGGAATTAAGACTGTAGTACTGCGCAAAATTGGTAATGTTAGCTATGAACTTAAAGACTTAGTTAGCGGTAATATTGGGGTTTACCATTCGAAGGATATATGGACTTAGAAGTAATTATTCATGTTACACTACTACCTTTTTCTAATCCTGTTCATCGGTATGGTTACCTCGAAGCAGTATTAGTTTTGTGAGGCCTAAGTTTATGTTTTTATATTTTAATAGAAAAGTTACCTTGAATAATTCTACCTTGCTTAAAAATTTTTACATTTAACTGAAATTTTGTCATTTGGGAAAATTGTCAAATTAAATTTTAATTAAAAATAAAAATTTTTTTTTTCAAAGCAATTTTGTTATTCGAAGAGTTTGTTGTGTTTCAAAAAGGAAAGAAAAGAAAAATTAGTTTGTATATTGGGATAATTTCTTATATACATAGTATATATACCTATATTAAATTTATTTGAAGGTAAGAAATGTTTGACTTCAATTGTGTTTGCATCCGGTAGTTGGTTAAAACCTTACGGTTGTTTTTTTAGATACTGTTTGGCATTCCCGGATTGTTGTTGATCAGAACAAACTGGTTCCGAAGAACCAACGAACCGCTTAATATAATAACTCTAAAGAAATATTAATCGTAACTGTGAGAGGCGAACCTACATTCTCACAGGACATACTATGAGAAAATAGTTTAAATTCGGAGTCCCTCCAAGCTCAACACTAACGCCATATTAGAAGCGTCAAAATTATTAATTAGGAACTAACAAATTTACCCGAATTTACTTATATCTGGCAATTGTGACTAATCACCTTTATTGACTGAACCTTTAAAGTACATTATTCCTTTTAATTTTCCTTTAAAAATAAAAGACAATTGTACAAAAGGGCACGAAACTAAAAACCTTTCGTTCCTTTTATCTAGTTTTTTTTTTATTGTTCGATTTTAAACGTAATTTTAGTAATTTACATATATTTTCCTATACGGTAGACCTTAAATTAATAATTTTCCTAAACTTAAGCATGTAAATTCCGGTGCATATTTTTTTTTTTTAAATTATTTTTGGTTATTGGAAGTATTGAATTTTATTAGTTTTTTTTTGTTTTGCAATACACAATTTTACACCATTCTAATATTAAATGAGGATATAACATTTATTAACGGTCAATCTTTCAAATCCATGGACAACAGGCCTGCTGTAACAACGGATTAATATTTGGTGAGTGTTATTTGAATATTCTAAATTTGTTTATTTTCTCATTTTTTTTTTTACACACAACACACATGTCAGAATTATAATTTTCCAAACATAAAAGTGAAATAATTTTCAAATGTTAAAGTTACTTATGTTATTAACATAATATAATATAATTAACATATATAATATAATAGTTACATTTTGAAAATCTCAGGTTCCTTTGAACCAGAAATTATTATTTTTTATTAAATAAAACACCTTATAAACCTTTATATAACGTAATTAACTTTAACAAAACTCATTATAATTAAAAAAATGATATCTGTTTGTATATTTCAATTAATTGCCTAAAAAATTTAATATACCTATTTATAATGAATTTAGATAGATAAATTTGCCTTAATTATTCCACGAAAGATTTAAAATGAAAAGTAGCTAGAGATCGGATTGGGCTATCTTAAGAATTAAATCTGTGAAGATAGCAATGGTTGGGTGGGTTGAGAGCAGTAGGGGATAATGACATCAAACTCTCTTCCTATATGCTTCACGTTTCAATTACAGTTTAAGTTATGGTTTTGATTTTCTTTTATGTTAGATTTCTTTTAATATTTTTGTTTAAATTGTATCAATAGTGGAAATTGCTACCTATATCTTTAAATTAATTGTAACGTGCCTTCTATTCTTTTTATTGAAAACAAGTACACCACCCTATTTTCCCTGAGCACGGCCGGTCTAAAAGGTAGCTAAACGTTTTCTAAGAGTAGAAATAAATTTCGTCCGTTACATTCCTTGGGTCAATAAACAGGTTCAATGAACTGAAGTACTGTTTCAACCTATGAATTTTTAACTTAATGAACTGATACGTTAAAAACAACAAGCCAATGATCGGCATACGTTGAATTTAACGAACCTGATTATTAGAGGAATAATAAGGAATAAATTCGGTGAATCAAAGATTTTTTCTTTTTATTTCTGTACCTCTTTGGTTCAGTGTAGTGATGTTACGAATATAAATTTTTAATATTTGCGAATGCGAATATCTATTAAACGAATTATACGAATAATAATATTAAATTTCTCTTTCGCTCTTTCAGACGAAAAAAAACTTATATAGAAAGTGATATCTAGATAATATTTGGTACAAATAACTATTGTATGAATCTTACCCTCATAAAATTATTTTGTTCTGGTGGGTTCATGTTTGCCCATGGGTTCCAAATGAGGTACAATCTCGAAAATTCGTCTGTTAATACTGTGGTGCATTATGTGGCTTTACCGACTTAAATTATGGGCTGGTTTTTTATGCAAATACATTTCTTGTAAATCTCAACGCACATTACGATTCAATAACCCACTCACTACATGTTAAAACTTTTTGAACAATCTACAAAATGGCAGATCCCTTCAAGAAATATTGTTGTTGTTTTAATGAAATGTTTAACTTTATAGGTTTTTCTTTGAATATTGATGTTGTTAAACGCAATGGTTTTTTAATTTTAAACATGTAACTGCATTTATAATATGAAAAATTGCTAAATTAAATATATAGTATGTAAGGATTGCATTCAAAGACTTAATTAATTAAATAAAAATAAATAAATTTGGCAAGATTTTCCGTTTTTGCAAGTATGTTGAGATGCAAATTCGTTTCGAATTTATATGTGTAAAGCTTTTTCAAGTTTTTTTATAAAAACATAATTTGAAATTTGCGGTACATTGGATGAAAATAATAAGTGATGTTTTTATGCAATTAAGCGATCTTATATTTTCGTTATTATTGCACCATTGAAGTATCATTACCATTGGACTTTAGAGATCATTGTTTAAAGTTTAATGTTGAACTTTGTAATGGTCTGTTAAAAAAGATCGATTTTGATAACAACTCTCTTAAACACGTTGAAGATTTAGTGTAACAATTGATCAGTTCTTAATTATTTGCTATTATGCCAAATGAAATAACTTTAAGTGATATTCGAGAAGTTTTGGAACATAATTTTTGCAAAGAGCAAAATATTGAAAATTTTTGCGAGGGAGTAGGTATTCAAAGCTTATTTGGTACTTAAAGAACAACAAACTTTTTCTTCAGGTAGATAGTGTAAAACAATAAAAATAATAATGATTTGATTCTACTCAATATTATAAAAAATCGTCTGACGGTTTCTTTTGTAATTAAAGAGTTGGTTTTTGTCGTTCCCTTGCTTTTGTACTCTGTTACCTTTTAGGGAGAAATTTTGTTTTTTTGCTACTGAACTTTACCAGGCAACTAAAGAAACAAAACAAATTTGGTAGCTGAAATCTACAGTGTTCTGTGGCCAACTGAAATATATTCTCGTAACTGAGGCTGGGTTGCCATAAGTATTCTCTTGTTACGTAATCATTGTATTTTTAATTTTAAAGATTTTACTATTTTCATAAGTTAAACAAATCAGACAAAATAATAAATGAAAGTTTTTTTTTAGTTCATTGCATGTAATGGGTAGGGTCTACTTTTGTTGCTACTCTATTCTGAATTTTGTTTTTTTTTTTTTTTGTTTTTGGAAGAAGTTTTTCAATAATTTTATGAAATTTGGTACTTAATTTAATTGTGCTCGAAGCGAAGTGTTTCCAAAATAGTAATGGTATAAACGTTATGAAGATAATTTTATGAAATTTGGTACATTCGTTTCAATTGTCGTATGGACAACGAAGCCTATTGGAGATAAGCGGTCTATAATTCGACATTGCCCCAGACAAACTTCTTTCCGATATAGAGTGTTTTTGCCCATTTACTATCTTATTACGTTTGGATTTAAAGTAAATTTGTACCTAACATATCTTATTGCCACATACTTAAATCTTCTAATACTATGTTCAAACTTTGATTTTAAAACGCGTCTAATACTATGTTCACACTTGGGTTTTTAAACGCGTTTACGAATGACACATAATTAAGCCCTAACCAAACCACACCACACCATCGAGATGATTAACCATACACAGTGTTGCCAGTGGATTTTTCGAAAAAATACCTACACATGCTAAAAAAAATACAATTTTTCCTTACACGTTGAAAAATGTTCCCCTACAAAAATCCCTACGCATTATTGTCATTAAAATCAAATAAAATTTTTTTCGAAATTATGTATATTAAAATTTTGTCATAAAATAAGTACAAAACTAAAAAAAATAATAAATATGTATGTATGCACTTTTAATTAAATTCAATTTAGTCTTTCAACAGTAGGTGTGATGCCGTACTCAACGTTGGGAGCCCGCGGGATCCCAATCTTACCGAAAACTTTTCCGTACTCAAAGTTTGGTAATGTGGGAGAGCTTTTAAGAAAAAAATATTCTTCTTCTTGTACGAAGTAGCCCGTACTTTTTCTTTGGGCAAATTTATTAAATTGTTAAACAATCAGCTGTGTCAAAAATAAATAAAAAACTGCAAGCAAGTTAACCAAAATAATTAATATAAGAAATATTTATAAAATAAACAATAGTAAATGTTTTAATATGTAAGTAAATGCTTGAATTTTAAGGCTCCACGAAAAGCCCCCAATGAAATAACGCCCAGGAAATAACACCCAATGAAATAAACCCCAAACAATAGGAAATAACACCCAAAAAAAGTGAATGAAATAACATCGAAAAATAAAATAAAATAAAACCCCAAAGCAAAAACGAAACAACCCCCAATATTTGGGCGTTATTTCATATGAAATAACACCCAATGATGAAAATGAAATAACCCCCAATGAAATAAGCCCCATCAGCAACAAAAATGAAATTATGCCCAAAATTCATAAAAGAGTCAGTTTTACCAAGGATTTCATGAAGTCAATATGGACTAACAGCAAAGTCGCAAAAAATGAAATAACCCCCGAATAACAAATGAAATAACACCCAAATTATGCACGCTATGAAACAAGCCCCGAATTTTAAAAATTTGTTGGTTGTTATTTCATTGGAGATTATTTCATAATTTGAAAACCCCAAATGAGGAATAAGATATTTCCCAAAAAAAATGAAAAACGGCCCAAAAAAATTGGGAGTTATTTCATATGAAATAACACCTAAAAATGTATGAAAAAAATTTGGGGAATAATTCATTTCTCGTTTGGGCGTTATTTCATTGGGGGCTTTTCGTGGAGCCGAATTTTAATTTTATGCACGTTAATGTGTCATTTCTGTATTTATTTAAACATATTTCATATTAACGTTTTCTTTTCGAGCAAAAATTTGGTTTTTATTGTTTCCGTACTTTTTTACATTTTTGGCTATTAGTAAGAGAAATTTTTGTTTACTCTCATTTTACCGAACTTTACCCAAAAAGTACGGGATCACACCTATTGAATGATAACTAAGAAAAAACATATACATACATATTAGTGTCGCCAACTTTTTAAACCACAAACAACTGTGGAAATATATTTTGAAGCTATTTTAGGGGGAACAATTTTTTAACCGTTTTGGACAATAAAATATCATTAAAAAACTTTTTCAGCATTTCTTTTATAAAAAATACGATATGACGAACAATCCTTACATTTTGGAGATTATGAAAAATCTGTCCGATTTTCCCTACGCTTCTATTTAAGTATCAAAAATACTTACATGTAGCGATTTTCCCCTACTTCTGGCTACACTGACCATACATTAAAGTGATTTGTTAAGGCCCAACCATAATGTGCTAAAGTTGGCTTGAGTAAATATACGAATACATGTTAATGATATGAGGCTAGCCATATTGAACTTAAGGAAACTTTTTGTTAAATTTTATAAAACTGTCATTTGCTTAAGCAAGGTGAGAAACTGATCGCACATTCCGTACGGAATCAAATGTTTGTTGATTTTATTTTTGTTTTTTTTTTTAATACATTTGAGAGACTTTTTGTTAGTTTTTGACAGTAGGTTAAGCAACGCTATGCATATTATGGTTGGGCATTTAATCACTTCCAATTGACATGATTACAACTAAATCATTTCATTAAATCAGAGCCCGGCAACACATACATGCAGACTTTTTGTTTTTTGTGAGAGAATAATAACTCTCCCTCTCAGAAGCGCTTAAATAAATTTTTGTGTTATTTTCTTGTTTTTAAAATTAATCTGGCTGTTAACGTAAAAACTCAAAACATAAGCGTATGTTTTTTTTAAAATTAAATAAATCGCATTCTTCAAGAAAAAAAAAAAAAACTATAATATCATTAAAACGTGTTAATCTATTGAAACAAAAATAAATTCAGAAATTAATTACTTGCGTTCATAAAACTTAAACGATTCTACAAGAAAAAAAAAAAAAACTATGATTTCATTAACATTCGGGCTTGCCAAAAAATTTCGGGAAACAAGAAATTAAATTCTCATTCTTCTTTAAACATTTCTCGCAGTGGAATTCTAAAGCAATCGTCAACAGAACCTTCTTGTTTGAGTGTTTGTTTGTTTTTTACAAAGTGAGAGCGAATGTTATTGTGAGAAAAAAAGCACGGTGTAGTACTTTTGCGGGCCTCTGCATTAAACACATAGAATCCTCTGAACATACCTCAAACTGATTATGATGTAGCATCGGCCGCAATAAACGTTCCCCTCACGTGTACAGTAGGGTGATTACTTTTTTTGGACAAAATATCTTCATCCCACCACGCGATGGGCAATTTAGTATTAATAATTAAAATATTTTTTTAGGCCAAAAAAGTTTCCGCACCAAATGCAATTTCTAAAGATCCTCAAAAAACAATTTTTTTTTTAATGTTCATACACACTATATATATGGTACATTTATTGTTTATATATGGTATATATTTTAAATATATTAAATAAAGTAACTGTATAACAAAAATGTAAAGCTATTTTTTTGGGTTTAATGAAATAAATTTTAAGTTTAAAGTGCAAGTTGATTTACATAATGGAAAAATATCTAGTGCAAGGGTATTTTTTTTCTGAAAATTATCACTGTTTCATATAAAATCCGCCAAACAACTCATCTATCACAACATCTATCAATTGACATTAAAATTTAGTTTATTAAAAAAAAACCCGAAAAGAATCATAATATCGCGATTTTTGTTGCGGCCTTCTTCCGTACAAATGGTAAGATCCTGTTATATTCATAAAATTATTAGAAAATACTTAACATTTTGTTATTAAATGTTAATTTTGTATACTAAGGAGAAAAATTGAAATTCAAAACTTCATCGCGTTTGGTGCGGAAACTTTTTTAACGGTCGCGAAAAAGTAATACATCATTTCTTAATATTTTTAGAAACTTTTTTAACGGTCGCGAAAAAGTAATACATCATTTCTTAATATTTTTTGATGGTTTATACGGCTATGCGATAAAGAATTTAAATTCGCAAAAATTGCAAAAAGTTATAACCCTAGTGTACAGCCGACCACGATTTATTCTTATGTGTGGTTTATAGAGCACGAGCCCGTTTAAGCAAAATGTTGATTTAGCTAATCAAAGCCGTTCACATTACATTTGATATGATTAAGATAACAGATGATTAAAAAAAAAACACAACAAACAATTTGTTTTTTCTTTAAAGTATTAAAATTGGATAAAAACACTTTTATAAAGTTATCAGAAGATTATTTTAATCATTTGAAATTGTGAAAATTTATGAATTTTTTAAGGAAAAAAATAAAAACATTAAGCAGAAATCTTGGCCGGTTGTACACGATCATGTTGGCGATTCTACATTTGAGGTATGTTCAGTGGATTCTATGTGATTTATGAAGTGATTTAAGCTGTGTTCACATTATGTGTATTTGTCATGTGGAATGCCACTTTTTCACATGTTAAATTTGTACATATCGTCTGAACCCCTCCAAACAATATCATGTGTTATTTCTCTGTGTGCAGTACACATAACATTTTTTATTTAGAACGAGTTCTATTTTCAAGTGACAAACCATCTGACATCAGCTGTTTTTTATTAACAAAATTTTGTGACGGCAAAAATTAATTGAAATTTTAATAAATATAAATTATAATCAATTTACAAGATTTTGTTTGTCATGCTTAATTCTTAATAATTATAATAGTAAATAAAAAACAACCAATTTTACTATTGAAAATGGAGGGAAAAATTGAAAAGGAATTAACAAAAGTAAGTACATATGTATTTTTTTTATGACAATTTCCATATTTATTTTTATGTTTTTCCAGTTGGACTGGTGTAAAGAATCGGTACTACAGTTAATAGATATGTGGCAAGAGAAGGAATGCTTGTATAACCCGCGGAATAAGTTCTACCACAATAAGCATGCCAGGTACGCAGCGCTCAATGATATGGCTGACAAGTTAAAAATTTTCAATTCATCTATTGGGCCTAATGAAGTTAAGGTAAGGCATTGGGCAATTGTTGTTTGTAATAAATGTAATGCAATATATTTCCAGAATAAAATAACATAATTGCCAGGTAAATATAGCCGAGAAATTGCAAAAGCAAAAGAAAAAAGAAGTGGGGCCGGAGCAGATGATGACTATTTGATCAACCTTTCGTTCCATATAAAAATAAAATTTTTTTAGCACAAATTAAATTTTTGTACACTCAGCTGTTTTAAGATTGTTTTTTTTTGATAGGTTAAGTCAAGTGTACTTTACATACCAACATGTGAACGTGTAAATTACAAACCATATGTAAAACATAAATTTTGACATACACATGAAATTACATGTGTGTAGAAAAGTGACATTCCATATGACAAATACACACAATGTGAACACAGCTTTAGTTGTAATCATGTCAATTTGAAGTGATTATCAAATCACTTCAATGTATGGGTAGTCATATCGATTTTGAAGTGATTAGAGCTTAATCACGTTCGAACTGCTTAAACGCGTTTAAGAAGCCAAATGTGAACATACTATAAAACAAAAACAAAATTTCGAAATTTATTTTTGTTTTAAATGTAAGTTAAACGGACGAGTTTTGCGCTGGTAATCTATAAACCACACATTAATGTTTTTATTTCGTCTTTAAATAATCCATTAATTTTCACAATTTTATCATTAATATGTTTAAAATTATCATTTTTTTATCCAATTTTAATTCTTTAAAGAAATAAAAATTTCGTTGTTGTGTTTTTTTTTTCTTAATCAACTGTAATCTTAATCACCTCATATGTTTTATGAACGGCTTTGATTAATTTAATCCACATTTTGCTTAAACACATTTAAAACCCAAGTGTGAACATAGCATTACCATTTTTCTTATCGGCCTTTGAATTTTTAACATTTTTCCATTAGCCGATTATAACGATGTAAAGAATCAGTCAGAGAGCTAAAATTTTTTCAAAAAATATTTGAATTATATTTTATAATATTAAAATGTTATATTTAGCTTCTGCCTAAATTATTAATTGCAAAAAAATTCTTTAAACACAAAAAGTACATATTCATAAAGGTCAAATTATAACAAAAAAAATAAATAAATGAGATGCTAAAGCGATTAGCACCCCAAAACGTAAGATTTGTTAATTTACGTACAAAAATATGCAAAAATATTTCATGAAAGGAAAATGAATGAAGAATATTTAATCCACTGGGCTTAATTTACACTAGTTTTACTTGATGTTTGAACAGATGGGTGTTAAAGTAGCACAAGTACCCAAACATGCACACACACACTCTTGAAATAATAAAAAAAAGGAAGAGGGTGAATGAAAACTGAAAAAGAACTTTGCAAAGGATTTTATGTTTGTTAGCAAGTAAGAAGATGCAGCAAAAAAGGAGCAAAAAACGACAAAGTTAAAGATTTCTGACTACACACGCACACAAACAATCCGACTTAAAAAACATTACAACAGTAGTAATTGTCGTCATTATGATGGTAATAGTATTGTTGATCATTATGATGAACTTCCTTTTTGACAGTTCATTGAAGTTGACAGATGTGGGTTGTGCTACAATTAAATAACAATAACATCACCAATAAAATCCAACAAAAATACTCCGCGCTAAACAATAAAACTACCACTACAAAACAATTGTTGTACGTTTTATTTATTTATTTGTACGAGTTTTGTGTAAATATTCCACAGCAATATGTACACCTACAGTCCGCGACAAAAAAAAAACACAACATTTAAGAAGAAACCCATATTTTTTAATAATTGGAATAATGATTCAAAGACTAATTTTTTGATTAATTTTATAAAAAAAATGCGACCTTTTTGATAAAAAAAAAACATTTGTTCTAAAAACTTTGGGAACTTTTTTTAAAATAATTTATATACTCGTGAACAGGGTTAAGTTGTATTTCAAATAGTTGTATTTGAAATACAAATACGTATTTTGTATTTGTATTTTGAACACCTTCCTAAAATTAATTTTGTTTTGTATGTACCCGACGCATAGAGGAGTATTTGGCCCGAAAAGCTGGCCAAAATGATTAAACGTTTAGAAATTGATATAGTAATATTTTGCATAAATTCGTTTTATAAAGCTAAAAATCAAAGTAATAAATTTCTTGAAGATCGGCCCACATTTGCCATAGTACCCATATAAAGCTTGCTCTAAAACCATTACGAATAATGCAATTTTAGTAAGATTTGGTATGTCATAGATTTATATCTCTTAAAATAAAACTGTAACGAATAATGATATTGTAACAAAACTTGGTCTGTCACAGTTTTATAAGACTAGAAACCACAAATTGCGTGAAAATCGGTCCTATATAACGCCGAATTCTAAAAAGCACTTTAAAATATATAAAACGCTTAAACAAATTTTAAACCTGTTTTGAAATTTGGTCCAATTTAGAGTTTTTAGTACCAGAAATCACTTTAAAGAATTTTCTGAGGTCCAATATAAATTTCTTTTTGGCAAATCAATAAGTACGGCTAAAACTATTATAGATTATAATATTATGTTTATTTTTATGAAACTTTCATTTGTTGAAGCAAAGTGCGAAACAAATCGCACTTCCGTACGGAATCAAATATTATTTGATTTTGTTTTTTTAAATGCATTTAAGAAATTTTTTGTTAATTTTTGACAGTAGCTTAAGCATGCTTATGCCTTAAGTTTTATATGAGTAGAAATAAAGTACAAAACTTTCTAATGGCCGGCCAATAATTTAACATAGAAGGTCTAAGCCGCAACAGATTAAAATACTGCGTCAGTTTTTATAAAGATTTTTTTGTATTTTACTGTTTTATTTACTATCCTGTATTTAAGTTGTAAAGCTTTTATTTAGCTACAAAAGCTCAACTATGTCTTCCTTACACCAAATGATCTAGACAGTTTGAACTTATGGATGATATAAATTTGATGGATCTGAACTTGAAAAAATATTAACATATGTTATTCTACAAAAAAAGTCCAGCTATACACTAAATAAGCATCAACTTGAAAGAGTGGAGACTTTTCCTGATCTGGGTGAATTACTTAACCATAAAAATATACCGCAGACTATCAACAAGGCCAAAGGTATCCTTGAGCTTATCAAATGTTGGGGAAATGAGTTTGACGATTCTTATGTCATAAGACAATTATATATTTCATTAGTGAGTGTTATTACGATAACCAATATAATAATATGTAGCTACAATGGTTTAAAAATCCCCAATTAAAAATAATGGAATTTCTCACGTAACCTTAAAAACAAAAAATATTAATTATTTATTTCAGTCCCTGATTTTTACTGTCGGGGGAGTGTATCATACAGCACTCTAGCTTGTTATATATATATTTTGTGATCTTTTCAAATAATTTTATTTAGGTGCATACACTGAAGAGAAAAATCAATCTATCGTACTTAAATCAATCCGAAGCGGTATCAATACTCCGGTAAGTACGGATTTTCTTGAGTCAAGTACAGAAAGATTGATTCAAGTACGAGTTATTCAAGTGCGAAATACTTAACTTATCTTTATTGAATGCCGAATTCGTAATTAAAATTATCCGAAAGTGAAATAAGATTCATGACTTACATGTTTTCTACTTATAGAATTTAATGTACATATTTAAATAAAAATATAAACTAAATGGGAACTTTTGCTGTTGATTTTACTTTTTAAACATGAAAACAATGTTTGTTTTTCTTATTGTTCTGTTATTTTTGTTGTCTCTACACAAAACAAGCGAATCGTTTTTCCCTACTTGTGTGGTGTTGGTGTAGAGTCTACAACAAACTTTGACAGTGGAGTGGCACTACCAACGAACATTTCAATCTTTTTTTTTTTTTTTTTGCTTGGTTAAATAATTTTATACTTTTTTTAAGAAATTCCGAGATTAATTTTCGAAAGTAGTCCAGTTACGGATTGTTTTAATAACGTTTTAGTGTTATTCGTACCTACAACTACATTTAGAGTTGACAAAAAATCAACCAATTGTAGTCGGGACTATAAGAAAAGATAAGCTCATGGTTTATTCTTGTTGTTTTTGTTAAAGCTTTGATATTTTTAAAAGTGAAACAGTTGCTTATAATTCTTATTAGTAGGGCAACCAAAAATAAGCAATTGCTTTTTTTTTTGTTTACAAGATAGAAAGATTTTGATTGAACAGAAATTCCGATCATAAAAAAACAAAGAAAATGAGCTATATTTGTTAGGGCTTTTTTTTGCTTATTTTGGCAATATCGGCTTTTTTTAAGTTATTTTTGCGATATCGGCTTTTTTTTACTTATTTTGTCATTTTAAGATAATTTTTCATTTTTTTCATAAGAAAAAAAAATTATTTAATAAATTTTTGCAAAAATCGTTGTTTTTTTTTTTTTTTTGATGTGGCAACTTTTTTTATTTGTACTAACAAATTCACCTTTTTGTCAAGGCGAATTCATGAAATCGCCTTACTTTTTGTGCTGCTACAACTCTGGTTGAAAGAAAAAACGTTTAAATCAAAGTAGCCAAGTTTTTACTGTCAACAAATTTACATTTTAAAAATTTCATTGAATTGTTGAAAGCATAACATTTTTAAAACTTTTTAAAGTTGTCTTAGTTTCAAAACAGATAAAATTACCTTCATAGCCTCTGCGTTTTGGATGTAAGTATAAATTTTTTTTAATTTATTAAAACCTTTGTTAAAATTGGTTTATTGTTTTATTATTTAGAAAATGCCTAAAGTCAAGGAAAGCAAATCGGTTTACTTGAGCAAGCTAGTCAAACAGTATCCAGATTTAAAAACTGATGGATCAGCTTTAGTGTGTAACGTGTGCTCAAAACCTTTATCTGTTGATAAAAATTACAACATAAAACAACACCTGGATTCAAAAAAGCACAAAGATCTAAAAGAAAGAGAATCAAAAAAAAATTTACAACAAACTTTTCTACAAAGTTCTACAAGTTCATCGGCCGCCGATAAATTTTGCATTGATCTCTGTGAAGCCTTTGTATCAGCAGATATACCATTATACAAAATTCGACATTTAAAAGTACAACATTATCTTCAAAACTATACATCATTCCATATTCCATCTGAATCGTCTCTTCGAAACAAATATACAAAAATAGTTTATGAATCTACAGTTAACAAAATAAAGGAAGAAATACAAAAACATTTTATTTGGGTCTCTATAGACGAGACCACCGATGCGTCGAACAGATTTGTGGCAAACGTTGTTGTGGGTATACTGCATGTGGATGAAAATATTTCAGAAAAAAGATTTTTAATAAAAACAGCTGTATTAGAAAAAGTCGATCATTCCACTATTGCACGTTTGTTTGATGATTCAATGAAAGAATTTGACCTAGATAAACAGAACATTTTTCTTTTTGTAAGTGATGCCGCACCATATATGGTGAAAGCTGCAAAAGCCATTGCTGTATTTTACCCACATATAACTCACGTAACCTGTCTTGCACATGGAGTTCACAGAGTTTGTGAACATATAAGAGAATACTACTCAAATGTAGACAAATTTATTTCAAATGCTAAAAAAAACGTTCCTTAAATCTCCTGCAAGGGTTCAAATCTTACGAGAAACAGCACCAGATATACCACTACCTCCACAACCAGTGATAACTCGATGGGGGACGTGGATAATGGCTGTAAATTATTATGCCAAATATTTTGATAATTTCGTAGAAATTTTTTCAAATTTAAACTCTACAGATTCTTCAGCAGTGCGTATATGCCAGGCTTTAATGAATGAAAATAATTTGCGCAACCAAATATTGTTCATTTCTGTAAATTTTGGGTTTTTACACGAAGTAGTAACCAAATTGGAAACAAAAAATCTTTCATTGGTTTCCCAAGTGAATATAGTTATGGACACCGTAAGAAAAATTTCCGGTGTTCCAGGGGATATAGGCGACAAAGTGAATGAAAAATTTGAATCTGTTTTATTAAAAAATGAAGGATTTTCGGTACTAAAAGATATTGTGGATATACTGGGAGGCAAGCGGCATTGCGAGTTCAATCGTATAAAATATACCTCAGAGCAAATACTCAATTTTAAATATGCTCCCTTAACATCTGTAGACGTAGAAAGAACTTTTTCTATGTACAAAAGCGTGCTGACTTCAAATAGACAGGGGTTTCTTTTCGAAAATTTATCGCATCAATTTATAATTTACTGTAACAACGCATTCAACGAATAAAGTGGAAAATAAACCATAAATTTTAATTGCTTTTTTTTTATTTTAACAGCTTATTTTCATGTTTTTAAACGCTTTTTTTAAGAGCTTAAAACTGTTTTTTTAGTGCTTATTTTTGGTTGCCCTACTTATTAGCTTAACAGTTTTATTTGTGTAATACCTTAAGTTTTTCTAAGATCTTTGGAAGAAGTTTCCCGACGATCTGGCCTAAGCAACCAACGAAATGCGCATAGGAATGGCTTATCCTCTCAACAATAAATATCAGTTTATCAATAGTATGAAATGGGAATTTAGCACATTTAAGCGAAACCTTGTTAATTAATTTTTTGAATCCCAAGAAAACTTTGATGAGAAAATCACATTTTTTCAAGTTTAAAGTCCTGTAGCTCAGAAAACGCTTCTTGAGAAAAATAAATTAATGGCATTTTCGTGTTCAGCAGCCCCAGTTTATCTTGGAAAATATCTAATTTTTGATGTTCATTTTTTTGTGGCATAGTGTTATAGCTGTTAATAAGTGTGAAAGGCTATTAGCGAGTTTTTCACATTTCTTTTGATCTTTGATGGTAGATTGTAAAACAAGAACAATTTCCCAGAGATAATACCCCCAAATTCTTAAAGATTTATCAATACTGATCACAAAACTATTTTTAATTTTATTTAATCACCATACCGGAGTTTTAATTTTTCTGTTTTTGCATATTTTTATTTATTCATCCATTGTTTGCTAAATCGGTCTTTTGCTAAAGGTTCCGTGATATTCCGTGCGGATAGCACTTATCTTCAATATATGTATACAAATCGACATTTTAGCAAGACAGCGCGAAACGTATTTAAACAATAGTATGCTCGGCGAAAAGTCAACTTTGCGCAGATTAGGTCCCTTATCGTTTTGCAATTTAAATCTCAACTTAGAGTGATTGGATAAAGAAACGGCAAAAGGTGAAAAAACCAAGCCAATAAATTCGCGTGGCTAAATTAAAAAAATAAAATTTTGCAGTCTGTATTGATAGATGTTTCTGAGTCTATTAACTAGATTTGTTCTTATGGCACCAGGGCAAGTTCTTTATGGCATATGCCACTTTTTGCCATTTTTGCAATTTCTTGAATTATTTCGTGAAAAAGTCAATTTTGGTTGAGCTTGCCAAAAAATGCCTTTTTTGCAATCTAGAAGATTTTTTATAAGCTTATCGAATATGAGGCAGAATCTTTTCGAAATGCTACAAGAATGTTGCAAAAATCGGACGTAAAAAGTAGCTAAGTGTACATAAAAGAGCACTTTCAATGCATCTGCTCATGTCTCTTGAAATAACAAACAAAAGAGCTTTTTATAAATGAAAGCTTAGACTTAATTGACAGCGCTAAATTTTAAAGATGTAAGCAAAAAAGATTTTGTTAAAAAGTTTAAAAAAGTTTTAGATCGTAATACCAGATTACAAGATTAATTCAAATAGGAAATAGTATATGTGAGTTGTCCACAAAATTCTGTAAAAGCCGCCAATTTATTTGTTTTTTAATGTGCCTTCCTAAACCATTATCAACCTCGTACAACCTCCTTAAGTTACGAGCAATTTCTGGTTAGTTGTTCAATACTCCTGCAAAACTCTCTAAATGGCTTGGCGTTTCAATTTTAAAATACTGTTTAATCGATTCTCAGAATTTTGTTTTTTATCTTAGCGGTGTTTGCAAGTGGGCTACTCATATTTTAATGAAAAAGAAACGTATGAATTAATTGACAAACTTTCTCCATCTGAACTATTAGCGTTCAAATATGCACCAGTTACATCTTGCGATGTCGAAAGAGTGTTTCTCATTTATTAAACTGTTTTATACGATAACAGGAGATCATTTATTTTTGGGAGTTTTAAGAAACATGCTATTGTACTACACCACTTAATAAAAAACTTAATAAAATAAATGTTTATTTTTGCCATTTTGTGCCATTTTTCGTGCCAATTTTTATACTTTTTCATGCCATTTTGCCAGCCATTTTTGGTAATTTTTCAATTCAATATCTTGATGAATATGCATCATTGATAATCCATTCAGCCTGTCTCCGTTTATTGTTAATCTTAACAATTGTTTTTGTTCTTCGAGGAGTAGACAATTACCTCTTACTTGTGGCTTTACTGACAAGCAACGAAACAAATATGTATTATAAATATTTTTTCATAAACTTGGGTGTAGAATCGAATCACAATTTATTAAAGCATCTATCACATTATCCGGGCTATTTGTATTACGATTTTTCCAATTGTCAAAGTACTGATATTGGTAATGGACATAGCCTAGTTTGTGGTGTAGATTAGGAGTAATAAATAAATTTAGAACGTCTTTAGGGAAACGTGTTTTTAAATCTCCTTAAGTCTGGATTCACACTATGAAAGTTTTCTTTCACAAAGTCTGAGTTTATGGGTGAGAAGGGAGAGATGAAAAGCTTGTTCTCTTCCCCTCTTACCAATAAACTCAGACTTTCTAAAAGAAAACTTTCATAGTGTGAACCCAGACTAAATAAAGTCAATTCAAGGAATATAGCCCACAATTCAGTTGTACTCTTTGATGTTTTGAATATGATGTTTGCTTTCAAATCTTAGATTTTCAACTGGAATTGCGATTGCATCGCACATTCGCTTGTAAAATTTTAGTAAAAGAAATACTTGCTTCATTTCTTTTGTTTTCAATGCACATCATTAGATTTTGTAATAGATTTGACGATTTTTGAAGGTATAAACCTTGTTTTTGCAAAATAAGGCTTAACACGTGCAAATAATTTCAAAGCTGCTTGGAGAATCTCAAAATAAAGAGGGTTGCAAGACCTTCCAAAGCCTCTATTATTTCCTCCATATTAAAAATTGCAACTTAAATCTTGGCGATCATCCCATATTGTTTTGCTAATACTGAAAGCCAAACTGACAAATACTTTATTGACATAGCACTTCTCTTAGCTTGGTGGTTTTGAAAAACTTGCTTGTGCTTGAAAGAACTAAATGAGTTTTTGAGTTAAGACTTTTTATTTGTAACTTCCGCTCTAGTCAAATATTTTTGAAATAGCCTTCCAAAATTTAGAAGTTCTAAACCGTTTGTGGTGATATATTTGATCAAGAAAAACGGAATTAAAAAAATCTAATAACTTCCCTTCCCCCACCCACTGTAGCAGCCCCTGATATACATATATATTCAGATTAATTATGGGGAAGTTTGACTGTATAACAAGAAATGTCAGACAAATAAAGAAATGCTGGCTTATCCCAATAAAACACTTATAACGTGTTTATGGCATAGATGTAATTGGGCTATAATGCTGACGTTTGTAACACCTTAAAATATTGGTCATAGACCCACCTTTAAGAATGTATACCGATCGGCTCAGAATCACTTTCTGAGTCGGATTGACGATGACCGTCAATTTTGGAGATCATTTGATAAAATTTGGTACATAGGTTCTGATTGGACTAAGGACTAAGCCTATTAAAAATGAGGCGATTGGTCCATAATTTTACATAGCCTCCATACAAGCTTCCTTCCGTAATGCGGTCTTTGTGCACATAAATCATCTTATTATGTTGGTATTTAGATTAAATTTGGTCCAAACTTACTTTATTGCAATCGAAATCATCACCACCATCACCAAATTTTATTGCAATCGGTACATATTTAACAATAGCTCCCATACAAATACTACTCCCGAAAATAATTTTTAATGCCAAAACTTTCTGTTTAATGTTATTATTTACATTAAAATAAGCGATAACAACTTCTATGTGAGGACAAAATTTTGAACGGGAAGGTCCATATAAACCCCTATCCTAAAGTCTTATATAAATAAAGATATCTAAATAATACTCGGCACAAAGAACTTTCACATGAATCTTAACCTCTTAAAATATTTTTGCTTAGGTGGGTCCATGATTTCCCATAGGTCTCCTTTTTTTTATTATTTGTTTTCATTAATATTTATCGCGAACTGTATACAACACAAAAAAAGACAAAAGTGTAAATAAAATACAAAAAAATAAAATAAATTAAAATAAAAAAGGGAATTATTTGCAATTTTATAAATACACAAATGAAGTTGTAATCGGAAGTTGTTCGTTTGTAGTTTTACTTTTTCAGTTTGAGTTTGCGCTCGTTCGCTTGAACAAAATAATAAAGCGACAATTGTACAAATTGAAAAAACGGATATGCTGCCGGGTATAACAGTCAGTCAGTCAGTCAGTCGTTTAGTCATTCCGTAGAGGATTGTAGTAGGATTTATGTTGTTGTTATTGTTGTTTTTTGTTCTAAAGTATTAAGCGCCTTCGGTGCATATGTTCAATTTGTATTGACACCCCAAATATTGCTGCTGTTTTAGCTGTTGCCGTTTTCACACGTTAGGTTTGCTAAAACCCAAAACCCAAAACACCGACACATAGAAAATGTAAAGCAATTACCCAGTAAACAATTTATCTAAATTTCCTTTAGACATTTAATAGATTTTTAACATTTACAGTTTCTGCACATATTTTGACGTTTTATACCGCAAATTCTGTACATGTTCGGAAGAAATTATTAATTTATAACTAAATTCTTAAGAAAATTATTATGGTTTTCTTTCAGTCATTTCTACACATTTTCTAAATGATCGTAAAATAAGTCTATTAACGACTTGTCCGAACATTTATTCTACATTTTAAATATTTTAGATATTCTGCACTTTATCGAAAGAAAATTTTGTATCGTTTGATCAATAAAATAAAGAACACAGGTAAAGTACATAGAAAATTTTCTAACACCAGTTATGCCATGTTCGCACGGTGCTTTGGATTACTTCGCTCTCTGTTTTTATTACTTATTTGAATTAACATGTTCGCACGGCATTTTCCTAATCGGTTTTGATAGTTCTTCTTCTTTTTATTAATTTGGTTTATTGGTAAATTTAATTGTTTGTTTGCGGTTACTTGTATTAAGAATGAAAAGAAAAAGTAAGTCAAAAATATTATATCAAAGAAATACATACATATAAAATATTTATTTTTCCCAGTAAATAGAAAAGCTGTTAGCAAATGGACTCAATGTATTTGTATAACATAAAATTACTTCCTTTACTTTTGTTTACTTTTTTTCAGGGGTGCCAGATAAATTTGTGAGGAAATCGACAGTTTTCTGAGAAAAAATAAAAAAATCGACTTTATCGTTTCGAAAAACCGTCAAAAAATCGGACAATTTAGAATTTAGTTTTTTTTAAACAATTTTTGTTTGATTTTTATAAAAAAAAACATTCAAACAAAAGCATAATTACTTCATACCCAGCTAGCATTTTCAATCGTGTAAGAGCTACTAGGAGTCTCATGAAGAGCGTTTTTTATCGTCGATGAGATCGCATTTTTTAGTCGTAGAATTACTGGGAGTCTCATGAAGAGCGTCTTTGATCGTCGATGACCGCATTTTATAATCGTAGAAGCTTCCTCACGCGGGAAAAACTGTAACACGAGTGAGATTCTTCCATAGCACAGCGAAATATGCTTCTTCAATCTTTGTGGGAATCGGATAAGACGTGGGTAAAGATAATCTAACGAGACTTTCATGTATCGTATGAGACTTATGTAGATATTCTCTTACAAATCGTAAAATGTACTCTGAAAATAATCCAAGATTTTCTTAAGAATTGCATATTACAGCCGTACCAAAAAAAAAGCGGCACGCGTTTCCTAGTTTTTGAATAGAGTGAGTGGCCTGATCGCTTTGAAATTGGAAAAGCCGATTTGACAGCTCGTTTAAAAGTGAATTTTGCCACTATTGTTAATTAATAATGGCAATTTAGCTATTTTTTGGTCAATCTAGCGTTTTTATGTCTATTTTTATTTAGATTTTAGCTATTAGCTATCACTTCTGTTCGTGACACAACGTTGACGCTCTTTCTTGGTATGGCATATCAGCGTAAAAGCCAAGCGAAAGAAAACGTTCCGCTTCCCGCTCTTGTTAAGGTAGGGCTGTTAAACATTCCAAGATTGAAAAATGAAATTGTCAAAAATGTAATGTTTTATTCAGACTTTGGAGACTGAAAAAAATCGTGACTTTTTTTTAAAAAAATCAGCAAATCGACACTTTGCTAATTTCGGAACAAAAAATCGTCAAATCTGGCAGCCCTGCTTTTCTTTGTTTATGTTATGTTTTTTTTTTGGCAGTTTTTCTACATTGACTGCATTTTTTTAGACGCTGGAAATATTTATATCGCATTTGATCATAAAGAGTTTATGACTCAAAATTTTTATTTTTTCTCTTTTTGGAAAAACTTTACACGAAGTATTCATATCTACCCGCTGTAAAAATGTCGTGCAATTTGTTCTACTTTTTGGTAATGAAGCGGTTGGCTTAAAAATTATTTTTTATTTTTCTACTGTGAATATCTAAATCTTGTGTTAATACGTAACCTCATTATGTAAATCTAAATTGTTTTTTTTTCGCTTTTCTCTTTTGTAAAGTTCTTTATAAAATAAAACGTTAATTTGATATTCAAGTGTAATTTCATTCAAATCTGGTACTTTTGCTTTATCTTAAGTGTAATTTTGAATTTTGCTGGTAACACTGAATTTCACTCAAATAAATAAATAAATACAGTTCACTAACAACATTTCTTTTATTTAGATAACAGTCAGAACAGTTTTGAAGTTATACAATTAAGTCTGACAATTTTTCAATGTTCAGATTTTTGTCCGAGAACAATTCGACGGGTCGAAAGTTTCTTTATAATTTTTCTGAGAACCTTTTTCAAAACTTGCATGGAATTTTTTCGAAAAAATTTAAAAAGTTTTCTTAATTCGCCGAATTTTCTTGTCAACCACCAATACAAAATTCTCTTGTGCAGACTGTCGGCACGAATTCTGACAAAAGTCAACTAAAAATGTTTACTTGGTACGGTAGTATGTACTGAGCTAATACGTACATTGTACATACGTATGTAGTAGGTGCAGTGTTGCCAATGAAGAACTTGGAAATTACACACGACTGTGTGTAATAAAAAGCATAAAAACTAAATTGGATATGAAATCCAAATATTTTTAAAGAAAAATGTGTTTAAATGCTTAAATTGGCTTAATCAATTGTGCGAACAAATGTGATTCATATCACATAGCTGCTAACGAGCTAGTCTATCAGCGCCGAGGTTGCGGGTTCGATTCCCGCCAGAGACACTGGTTTCTTTCCTGTAGACAAGCATAGAGCTTCGCGGGATTAGCTTAGGAAATTAAAAAAATAAATAAAAAAAAATAAAAAATAAAAAAAAAATAAAAAAAATATGTGTCAAACCATATTAAACTTAAGAAAACTTTTTGGTTAATTTTATGAAGCTGGCATTTGCTTAAGCAAAGTCCGAAACAGATCGCATTTTCCGTACGGAATAAAATATTTTTTCTTTATTTAATTTTTTTTTTTAATGCTTTGAGAATTTGAAAACAAAGTTAGTCATCAAGTTAAAATTACAAAACAACACAGAACTGTAAATTACACGAAATCTTCTCACCTCATGCACCAAAAAACTCAAGAATAGAATTTTTGCAACAAAATTTTCAGGTACGGAGTTTCTGTGCAGATATTCTTGTTAACCTTTTCACACTGCTTACAACCTTAAAAGCATTTTATAAAAAATGTAAGTGAAGTTTTAATTTGTTTAATTGTGTTTTAATTTTCGAAAATCACAATTTAACCAGGTGTAGTACAACATACATACGAGAAGGTGAGTTTTAAAATTCGTTTGCTACAAAATTAAGAATTCAAGATGGCAAATGAGTCTCACAGTTCAATTTTATCAATGCATGTCCTTGAACAAATATGGAAGAGGACATTCATCGATACAATTAGTATATTTCTGTCATCTCATATTTTTAATTTTGTAACGAACGAGTTTTGCAACTCACCTACTTTGCTCCTTTATTGCAACATAGTCATATCTCAAAAAAATCAAACTAGGAAAACTGCGATTAAAGTTTTCAAAATGTACCTTTTTATACAGATTCAATAAAATATATTTTGCTATAACTGCGGTTCAGTTTGAGATAAACCACTGATTTTTGTTTTACATATAGAGAAGGTATGAAGAGCAGTTTTGCTTAAGTAACTTAAAATTTTTGATTTTTTGAGATATGACTATGTTGCAATAAAGGAGCGATATTACACATGGATTGGCAACACTGACTATGATTGGTCCACATGACAATTTGTCTGTATGAGTTTTTTTTATCTCATCTTGACTCACGCAGTGTGTAAATTATTTGTTCTCTCTTTGTTTCCGCTTCTTGTTTCCGTTTTGTTTTTGTTGTCCACAACAAATATTTGTTTTTAATAGTTTTGTTTGATTTGTTTTTATATATTTTGGTCCTTTCTGTGATCGCAATGCAATGAGTTTTACATTATTTGGTTTGCTTGTATGTCTATTTGTTTGTTTATTTGAAATGTAAATAGGATTTTCGTCAAAGTGTGACAGTTGAGTTGGCTAATCAAAACGTTTAACACATAAAATTATAACACTTGTTGTTTGATTGTCGTATTAAAATTATACGAATGAATTGATACATTTACTTTTCCCTTATTTTTGTTTTATTTAGAAATGTAATTTTAGACTAAAAATGTTAACATGTGTTTTTCTCAATTTTTTTTTGTTTAATTGTAACATGTTTTAAACTTGAAAACTAAAGCATGGATCTACATATTTGTTTAAAATTAATATTAAGTTTTCTCGCACTTCTTTTGAGAAATGTTTAAATTGTTATTTTAAAAACAAAAACTTTTTTTATAATAAATTGAAATAAGATTTTCTTTTTAATGTAAAAGAGTTGATTTAGAAATATTAAATATGCATTCATTGCAAGGATCTTTTGTCAAAATCTTGTATTTTAAGCAGAGCTCCAAAAAAATTTATTTATATACGCCGAAAACCGTAGCAGATATAGGTATTGGGTTAAAACTTGTTCCATCTTAACTTCATGTGGGCAGAAAAAATGTCATGCAATTTTTGACATACGGTCCATAATTTACCTTAGATCCCATATTAAGCAGCCTTCTAAAATTCACTGTAAACGTCCATTTTATCTCAAATGTACAAAGTAGTCCAATATTGTTTTTACAGGAAATTAACACAGGTTCAGGGTTCCCAGTTTTCTTTTATACCTTATCCGCCTTTTGCGATTTTTCCTCCCCTACAGATCCTTAAAAATAAAATATGTATTACCTATTTTGTCAAAAAAATAAGTTTACATCTATTTTTTTTAAATAATCTATTTGTGTAATATTATTAAAACTAATTTTTTTTTGTCCTTTGAGTTCTACATATCTATAGGGTGTTTTTTTAAGCTAGATAGAACTTTAAATTGTAAAAAGTAACACAAAAAATTAAATTTTGATGAAATATTTTTTTTATCGTTTCACTATACTCTGACAAATCATCATGAATAGACTCACGCTTGAACAACGCTACGAAATTATCCAAATTTACTTTGAAAATCAGTCGTCGATTCGCGCAACTTATAGACGACTTCGTCATTTTTATGGTGTTCAGCGATGAGGCGCATTTTTGGCTTAACGGGTTTGTTAATAAGCAAAATTGCCGCATATGGAGCGAGACCAATCCACAAGAGACCCTACAGACTCCATTACATCCAGAAAAATGCACCGTTTGGTGCGGTTTTCACGCTGGTGGCATCATCGGACCTTATTTCTTTAAAAATGAGGCCGGAGCTCGCGTTACGGTCAATGGAGATCGTTACCGCACCATGATCAATGATTTTTTGTTTGAAAATATGGATGACATTGATCCGGAGGAGATGTGGTTTCAACAGGATGGCGCTACGTGCCATACGGCGAACGCAACCATCGACTTATTGAAATCAAAATTTGGCGATAAGTTGATTTCGAGAAATGGACCTGTCAATTGGCCTCCAAGGTCGTGCGATTTGACACCTCTCGATTATTTCCTGTGGGGCTACGTGAAGTCACTGGTTTATGCTGATAAACCAGCAACAATTGACGCCTTGGAGGCCAGCATTGTTCGTGTTATTCGTGACATACGGCCAGCAGTGCTCGAAAAAGTGGCCCAAAATTGGACGTCCAGAATGCGCTTCGTCAAGAACAGCCGCGGTGCCCATATGCCCGAAATCATTTTCAAATGTTAATGTCACGTATTGATCTTTCGAATAAAAAAAAAATTTTGATTACAATTTAATTTTTTGTGTTATTTTTTTACAATTTCAAGTTCTATCGGGCTTAAAAAAACACCCTTTACATACACATGTATCTATGTTTATAAAAAAGTAACTAAAAACAAGCACAAGAAAAATAATTATGCATCAATGTTTATCATTTCAAAAACTTCAGAATCAAAATTAGCTGATTCATCAGCCATGCAATTTTGTTGTACATGCTGCTGTTTGTATTAAAAAGTGTAGCAATTGAGAAGATAGAATAAATTTGTCTCAGAATTCCTTTAAAGGGTGTATTTATTCTAAGAAGAGCTTCTAATAACTAGCCCTAGGTCTACACTTAAGATAAATATCTCAGGTAGTTGGCAATGACGTCGGCAGAATAACAAATCAATATTTCTTATTGCTCAGCTTATGCTTAACCCCGGGTCTTCACGTAGCAATTTTTATTGCGGCAAACGTCAAATTTCATTGCTCCATAAAATTTGCGACGTATAGACCGCATATTGCCATGAGTGGCAATCCTTTGCGCAATGATTGCTCTTCTTATTGCTTGAGCAATTATTGCTTAGCAATATGCTGTCAAATCAGTTTTAATTTATCTGACATTTCATTTCTCTGTACGGTTGTTTTTTGTTTGTGTGTTTATTTATTAAAAAAGCAATCAATAAATATATTATTTTATATTATATTTTTTAATAAACGTCAAGATCAACAAAAGCAAACGACGAATTTATTTTTTTGTATAGTTTTATTTGTTCAATAGAACAATTCAACTTTTTTTTAACGAAGATAAACAAAAAAGTAATACAAAACACAGCTACGACAATTACAATTAATTATTTTATTAATTTAAAAAAGAAAATTTCACAACCACTTCAAAACACAACATAAAACATTTGTTATAAATATGTACAGCCACAAAACTTTATACGACTACTCGCGGTGAAAATTGCAAATTTATGGCAAAGCAATTTCAAGTGTTCTCCAGCAATAAATTCAGCAATTATTGCTCCATTGTTCTGTCATTGTTCTGCCGACGTTTTTGCTTGTACTTAGCAATAAATATTGCAACGTGGAGACCCAGCGTAAGGCATGGGAAAACGTATTTATGTTAACTCATAATATGAAAAAAATCAAGGAAGAAGGTGCAGTGTAAAAACTGGCGCTATCTTGCAATAATTATTTTTATTATTATAAATTCTTTCTTATTCGACATTGTTATTTAAATATCTATTAATTTATTTAAGCTTGAGGTCTTTCTTTATATAAAGAATATTAATTTTATTATTTTTATTTTTTGTTAAAGTAAAATTAATATTTTTTTATAAAAAAGAACTCAAACTTAAAAAAATTAATAAGTTTAAATAATAAAGGTCGAATAAGAAAAAACTTATACAAAAAATTGCTGTCTACATTAAAGATAACCTAATTTTGACATATACTGCAATATATGTCGCAATAATTATCTCTGGTATAGACGGGCAGTAATACTGCATTTTGAATTTTGTTGTATTATTTTTTTTAGAAAAGAAGCGTTTCTGGTTGGTACAGAAAGCACATTTAAAACTATTTCAGGTTTAGAACTACCAGCGTCATGGTATGAAAACAATTTGAATCAAAAAAGACTTCAATTTGTACCCATATCTAGACCAAAACGGTCGCACAGTGGAAAATTTTGGTAATTTTTGGATCAAAAAATCTCTAACTTTTGAGTGGATGAGTATTTTTTTTAAATTCTTTTTTTGTTGAATAGGTGGGACTTTAAGAATTAATTTGTGTTTCATATCATTTCACATATCGTTTTAATCATAAAAATCGAATAATAATAAAAAAAAATTTTTTTTGTTGTATAGAAATTATGGTTAGACAAAAAAGAGGTGTTTTTATGTATTTTTTTCATTAGGATTAATTGTATTAACATCTGACATTTGCATTAGAAATTGCCAACCTTCGGCCCGTAGACTTTCAAGCCCCAATATTTGGGCCTTATTTGAATTTTTGTAAAACATATTCATCTGCAGTAGAGCTACAATGAAATTCCATTGGCAGAAATATAAGATACTTAAAAAATGCTTATAAAGTTTAAAAATAAGATTTTTTATTTTGGTGATTATTTGAATAAGTTTTTGTTACAAAAGAGTTTGATAATTATTATTTACAATGAAATCATAGATGGGGGTAGCGCACTCATTTTGCAGTTTCAACTCACACTTAGTGATAGTGCAAAAATATTGCAATTATTTTGTTGATGTTGAGTGATGAATTGAAAATTAGCAGCCTAGCCTCACTCATTTGAGTGCAACTAAAATTGTTACACTAAATTTAAAATCAAAAACTTGTTTTTTCATGATTAAAGCCAATAATTATACCGCTATTGACAAAATTGCATTTTGTTTAATGTCCTCCAAAAAGATCAGAAACCATGCATATACAAAGTTACATTTTTTAAATATTAGTTATACAATATTTGTATGCAGCTTTTTGATTGCAAGTTTAAATTTTGCACTTTTTGAATTGAGTGCAGATCTTTGCATTCAATCTGCGTTTAGTGATAGTGAAAAAATTTGCAATATCACTAAAATTTTTTTAGTGGTAGTTAAAAAATAACAATCATCACTAAAGCTGGTAAAAAAGAGTGCAAACTAATTTCTTTGCAGTTTTATTTAGTGATAGTGCAATGATGATTTAAATCAATATTTAGTGCACTACCCCCAACTATGAATGAAATAAATTATTTATCCTGGATTTTGTTAAACTGTATAGACTGTATCTTCATCTTAAATTTTAATAGAAATTATGTTAGATTCCTCGGGCAATGGTTGTTTATATTCACTTTATCCTGCCGAACCATCCCAACCGCATTTACATTTCAGAGTTAATCTTTGAAGATTTGAAATTTCCACAGACTCTATTATAACAAACCTGGCTGTTGTGTGATTAAGTAGATCTTGTAAAGATTTTACTGAAGTATACGTATTTGAAATTTCTATTAATGCTGGGGGTGGATAGCTTCTTTGTTTTGCTTGCGGAATTTTATATTTGGTGGAAATACGAAAAAAGATTTCTTAAATACAAGTTTTAAGGTTTTGTTAAATTAAGATCAACTCATTAAATGCTTGAGTAAGTTCAGACTCTTCAAGAGTGGTTAGAACTTCCTTCTTTTTGGCTTTTGAAAAAGGCATCAATAGTTCAATAACTATTGCTTCATCTACTTCACCAATTGACTGACCGCAGTTCTTAAGTATACGCATCATGAAGATGATATAATCCATTATCTTTACATAAGGAAGAATTTTTACGTTTTTTTTGGTGATTTCGACGTTGTCAGATAAGAGCTTCTTCATTTCTTTCAAGAAACACTTTTACAAATCTGTTCGCCTTGTGCCAACGAATTTTAAACTTTGGTATTACCGGTTTTTGAAATTATTTTAATATTAGTTGTATGTATTCTTTGTAAAATCTTAGTAACACTTAACAGGTTCTTGCCACTTGCAGTGTAGGCAAGCATTAATAGGCGCATTGAGCACTTAAAATTATTAATTTTGACATTCGTTGTTTTTTGTGAAAAACCAAATCGCTTAAGCCGATTATAAAGAGAATTTGTTTGACAAATCACGTAAATTATTTTCTTGTTTAATAATAAACCCAAAAATGCCAAGATAAAAAAGCTAATTAAATAAAAAAATCGCATAACGATCGCATACTATCGATAGTGTCGACTATAGTGCAACACGAAAAAAAAAATAACCATATACGGACGCCACTACGTGATAAAAGACCAAAAAAATAACCCGTGTCACCCGGTTTTGCCCAAAGTCATGCACTTTGTTATGGGCCCCCAACGGGTCTTTTTTTTTGGTCTTTTATCACGTAGTGGTGTCCGTATATGGTTTTCTTTCAATGACTCAAAAAATTACACACAGAGCTATCGATGGTTTCAGACCACCACACTGAAAGAATTTTCTTCAGAATACCAATGAATTTTGACATTAATCCCATGAAAATTGCATTAAAAAGAAACCTATGCAGCGCTTCGTTGGATCAATGAAACCTGTTTCATTAAAATGTATTTAAAGAAACTTTACATTAGATCTATGAATGTTATTCATTGGATGAATACTTTCAAAAAAGTAAAAAAAAATTTTTTTTTTTATTTTAATTTTTTTTTTTTTTATCAAAGTTGTTCTTATTCAACTTTTTTTTTTTAACCAGAGTCGCTGGCGGGAATCGATCCCGCAACCTCGGTGCTGATAGACTAGCTCACTACCAGCTAGCCTACTGGGGCAGCGTAGTTTTTGAATAAAAAAACTATGTTTTTTGCCACTACTCAATTAAGAGCGTAAATATGAGATCAAATTGTCATAACATAACAACAATAACAACGTTAATTTTTTTTGCCAACGCATAATAAAAAAAGACAACATACATTTTTTGGTTGACCACAGCTTAAAATAAGGGTGTGTTTTTTTAAATGAGAACATTTATTTGATCATTATTTAGTACATACTATATGTATTTAGGTATGTACAATGTATATATTAAAGAAATCTAAAAACATAGGTATTTATGGATTGAAAGTTTTTGTTTCATTACCATAATGACATTTTTCATTGTTATAATGAAAATTTAAATTTATGGAGGCATGCTTTTTCGAAATATTTTTATACTTTTAATTATTGAGACTATAGAGTTATTTGAATGTTAAAAATATTTTTTTTTTTTCAATTATTGAAATATGTTGCTTTTATAAAAAAATTTTTGATTTCATAAATTTAATGGCATTTTACATTAGATGTATGAAATAATTAAATCTTACATTTTTTAATTAACAATTAAGCACATTTTTAAGGAAACTTTAATTTTGTATTAATTTATGAATATAGTTATGTTTGTATATTGTTTTTGATGTTCCCAATTAAAATTATTTGTTGAACTTGGACAAACTTTAGTTTTCATAAATCCAATGAAAATTTTTAACTTAATTACGAAATCCAATAAATCGATTTTAACGAAAATACTTCATTATAACTACGAAATTCCATTCGGACAATGAACATTTTCATTAAACCAGTGAATTTTTTTATGAAAACGATTCATTAAATATATGAAGCATTTTTCTTTCAGTGCAGCACGGAGGTATGTATATTTAGACCAAATCCCTAAAAAAAATATTTTTATGTTTTAAATTAAAAAAAAAGATGATGCACATGCTTTGATATTGCAACATTATAACTAGCAAAAGCATATCTTAGACATGTAATGAAAAATTTTGACTGTAGGAGTGTCGGGCAGTTTGTATATTTCGTTATTAGTTTTTAATATAATTATTTGTCTTTTTAACAACGAAATCTGGGGAGCCCAATTTTTGATAATTTTTTTTCTAAATGATAGTCTTGGAAGAACTTTAAATAAATCTATAAAGCTTAAGAATGGAAATGGTAATGATATTGTGGAAGATTCCAAGAAAACGGAAGTTTTAAATGAATATTTTATAGAATCCGTTAAAGATTTAAGATCTCAAATAGAACATTTTCCCGCGGATACGTTTATTAAGAACTTTGATTCAGCACAACGACAGATTTCAGTTTGATTTTGTTACGTCGGAGAAAATAAACAAGTAAGAAAGTACAGTCGGTCAAGTCCGACTATATGATACCCTACACCACAGTGTTTTAAAAAACATTTACGAGAGTGCATCCTATTCCGGACCCATGGAGAATCATGCTTATGTGTCCATATAAATATGGATCTGTCTATGTTTTAAACTTCATTAAAATCGGTTTAATAGTCTCTGAGAGACAGAAATTGTTTTAAATTTCATGAACATCTCCCCTATAAGAACCTATAAGCCAAATTTTATCAAATTATCTCCAAAATTGCGACCTGTACTTTGCGCACAAGGTTACATGGACAGCCAGACAGCCGGACGGACATCGTTAGATCGACTCAGAAAGTGAT
This sequence comes from Pollenia griseotomentosa, assembly GCA_963931875.1. Taxonomy (NCBI): domain Eukaryota; kingdom Metazoa; phylum Arthropoda; class Insecta; order Diptera; family Polleniidae; genus Pollenia; species Pollenia griseotomentosa. The sequence goes on from OZ007562.1 coordinate 65,471,811, forward strand.
TCTGAGGTGGGTCCAGGACCCATATTTTAACGTGTTACACACATTAGCACAAATGCCTCTCCACTATTGTGGTGTGGGTATAAAAATATTATTTTGAATTTAAAACCTGGGAAAGTTCTGGCCATGACAATGTGCCCCAAAAGTATTATTACACTGTAATAATAAAATAACGAAATTTTTGGTTGATATTTTTAACAGCATGCTGGTTAGAGGAACTTATCCTGATATATTAAAAGTGCACAAAGTACTTCGAAAAGGATGTGGAACCGAAAAAGCAACAGTAAATGTTGTGAACTTTATGTGTAGAAGCTTGGATATGGGGTATAAAGGTGTCGCTGGTATTTTCGATCTCATAGATCACAATAAACTTTTGAAAAAGCTGAGGTACTACAGTATTTGTGGCAGACGGTTGTCCCTGATAAGAAGCTTTTTGACAAATCGTAAACAATTCGTACAAATTAACTCACAAGCTAGTTCTTTTCGTTCCGTTGAACATGGAGTGTCACAGGGTAGGTATAAATAAGCTTATTTTAAATGCTAACAAAACGAAATTATTAAGATTAAGGCCTGCTAATCAGCTTAATCACCACTTTAGTGTATTTGTGGAGTCACTCTACAGAGTAACCTGAGCTGGAATCAGCACATTCAAAAATTAAAATCAAAGTTATCTGAATCTGTCGGATTTTTACACAAATTTAAAAATAAATTCAGTAAAAACTCAAAACTACTCATTTATAATGCATTAATACAAAGTCATTTAAATTATTTAGCCATCTTATATGGATATAAAAAGTCTAGTGATTTGAGATCACTACAACGTTTGCAAAATAAAAGTCTTGCAAAAGTAGCTAATCCTTTAGTCTTGCGCTCAACTTTTTCATTATACCATGATCATTTTAAATCGGTTTTACCAATATATGGCCTTTACAAGTTGCAGCTTCTTTTATATGTTTTCAAATGCTTGCATAATATTGGACACCATACAGCACAGTTTTCAAGTAACCTACACTCATTTAATACAAGAAACAACCGTAACTTAGCGGTAGCTAGTTGCAGATTGGAAACCACTAGGCAAAGATTGGAACATATGGGTAGTCGTGAATTTAACAATTTACCGCAAAGTTTAAGGAGGTCAATAACGTGATGCCTTTTAAGTCTCTGGATTTCATTGCTATCATCTAACAGGTTTATTGCTAACACATTGGAATGATTACTTAGTCTATTAAGCAGAGTATGAAAACAAACAAAACATTTCGCAAACGTTTGCAAAATGTACAAAACTATTGAAAATTTTTAAATTGTATTGTACATGAGCAAAACCAAAACAAAAACTTTTCAAGTGTCAAAGAGAGAAAACGAAACAATTGGCTTTCCACTCATCTGCATTATTTAATTTACCGTTACAATCGTACATCTGAGTACAAAACAGATAGAGAAACGTTTTGTTTTGAGTAATTGATTTAGTTCTTGCTTGGTTTTTGTAGTGGCATAACAAGAGTAAAATCCACAATGACTCGTCTTTTTTTTTTAAATTTATTTTTTTTTTCTGTTTTCTTTGAATTACTTTTTATTTAATTTAATTTGTTTTTTTTTTATTACTATACTAGTCAAAAAAAGCATTAATAAAAACAAAAAAACCTAAAAACCTCTCTTTTTATTTCACTTAGAAACAATAGTTATATATATATATGACTAAATATTATAATGAGTAAATCAATTACCAAACGTTTGTCAAACGTTTTTACTCTGAATGTTTCAATATTGTTCTTACTCTTTTCTTTTCCAGCTGTGTACTTTTATATTAATGTACAATTTGCGCTCACGAGCAAAAATAATACAAAACAAAATGGCACAATCATTCTCATTGTTTTGGTTTTGTTTTTGTTTTACTCACTGCAAAGAACAAAACAAAACGAAAGCAAACGTTTCGTTTTGTTTGTTTTCGTACTCTGCTATTAAGGCATTTTTCACTGAAGTTGTTAATCTCATCTCTTACCATCGGTTATCGTACAGTGCTCGTTGAATGCAGACGTGTTTTTTTTAACTCGGCATACGGTTTTTTTTCTTTTAACATACTAAAATAAGTGTTTATAAAATCATAATATTATTTATTAAATAAATAATATAATATCAGCGAATTGGACGCTTGAAAATAATTTTTAATTATTGACGTTTAAATAATTAAAATAATAAAAGTTACAATTAAATAAAAAAATTTATGTATGAGCAAGGTATATTTACACAAGGTAAACTCGTTGGCCCATATGTTTGTCAGCTGTTTATTCTTAGTTGGAACCCAAACGTCAAATTTCGTGTATATGAGCCAAAATTTGTACATGTGTGCGTTAAATTGTTTTTGTTTTATATGAAGACAATTTTGACAACTCGGTTCCTTTTATAGAGCAGCATGTCTACACTCCCAAATGAGTCTACCTTGTGTAAATATACCTTGTGTATGAACATACATACATATACATTAGGGTGGCCGTTATATTTTTTTATTTTGATATCTTATATTCTCGCCCCCTAAATCGGTTCAGATTTATGTAAAAAAAAATACAAAAAAATTTCGTAGCGATAAGTTGTGTTTTAGGGGGGGCGTCCGTCCCTCAAAGTTTGCCATCAAGCCATTTATTCAAATGTAATTTGTTTGCGTATGACTATCTTCTAAAAACAACATTTTACAAGAATATGATATATCGCAATATTTTAGCTATTCTAGTCAACAACATAAGCCTCTAAGAAAGTTTTTTGCTAAAATCAATATTTTAGAAAATAATTAAGAAAATAAAAACAAAATACCAAACATTTTATATACGTTTTATATATATAAAAGGGTGATTTAATGTCAAGTGACCCAATTTTGAAATAGATGTCTTTCGATTTAAATGAAATTTACAATTTTAGTACTGTTAGATAGTAGCTTGGACACAAATTTTCAACAAGATCGGTCAAAAAGTTTCTGAGTTAGAGGGGGTCAAAGTTTGACATTTTGGCCATCAGGTGTTCTTTCTCATCCATGTAACTTATTACTAGGGCAACCAAAAAAAAGCACCCAAAAAACAGTTTTAAGCTCTTAAAAAAAGCGTTTAAAAACATGAAAATTGCATTAAAAAGAAACCTATGCAGCGCTTCGTTGGATCAATGAAACCTGTTTCATTAAAATGTATTTAAAGAAACTTTACATTAGATCTATGAATGTTATTCATTGGATGAATACTTTCAAAAAAGTAAAAAAAAATTTTTTTTTTTATTTTAATTTTTTTTTTTTTTATCAAAGTTGTTCTTATTCAACTTTTTTTTTTTAACCAGAGTCGCTGGCGGGAATCGATCCCGCAACCTCGGTGCTGATAGACTAGCTCACTACCAGCTAGCCTACTGGGGCAGCGTAGTTTTTGAATAAAAAAACTATGTTTTTTGCCACTACTCAATTAAGAGCGTAAATATGAGATCAAATTGTCATAACATAACAACAATAACAACGTTAATTTTTTTTGCCAACGCATAATAAAAAAAGACAACATACATTTTTTGGTTGACCACAGCTTAAAATAAGGGTGTGTTTTTTTAAATGAGAACATTTATTTGATCATTATTTAGTACATACTATATGTATTTAGGTATGTACAATGTATATATTAAAGAAATCTAAAAACATAGGTATTTATGGATTGAAAGTTTTTGTTTCATTACCATAATGACATTTTTCATTGTTATAATGAAAATTTAAATTTATGGAGGCATGCTTTTTCGAAATATTTTTATACTTTTAATTATTGAGACTATAGAGTTATTTGAATGTTAAAAATATTTTTTTTTTTTCAATTATTGAAATATGTTGCTTTTATAAAAAAATTTTTGATTTCATAAATTTAATGGCATTTTACATTAGATGTATGAAATAATTAAATCTTACATTTTTTAATTAACAATTAAGCACATTTTTAAGGAAACTTTAATTTTGTATTAATTTATGAATATAGTTATGTTTGTATATTGTTTTTGATGTTCCCAATTAAAATTATTTGTTGAACTTGGACAAACTTTAGTTTTCATAAATCCAATGAAAATTTTTAACTTAATTACGAAATCCAATAAATCGATTTTAACGAAAATACTTCATTATAACTACGAAATTCCATTCGGACAATGAACATTTTCATTAAACCAGTGAATTTTTTTATGAAAACGATTCATTAAATATATGAAGCATTTTTCTTTCAGTGCAGCACGGAGGTATGTATATTTAGACCAAATCCCTAAAAAAAATATTTTTATGTTTTAAATTAAAAAAAAAGATGATGCACATGCTTTGATATTGCAACATTATAACTAGCAAAAGCATATCTTAGACATGTAATGAAAAATTTTGACTGTAGGAGTGTCGGGCAGTTTGTATATTTCGTTATTAGTTTTTAATATAATTATTTGTCTTTTTAACAACGAAATCTGGGGAGCCCAATTTTTGATAATTTTTTTTCTAAATGATAGTCTTGGAAGAACTTTAAATAAATCTATAAAGCTTAAGAATGGAAATGGTAATGATATTGTGGAAGATTCCAAGAAAACGGAAGTTTTAAATGAATATTTTATAGAATCCGTTAAAGATTTAAGATCTCAAATAGAACATTTTCCCGCGGATACGTTTATTAAGAACTTTGATTCAGCACAACGACAGATTTCAGTTTGATTTTGTTACGTCGGAGAAAATAAACAAGTAAGAAAGTACAGTCGGTCAAGTCCGACTATATGATACCCTACACCACAGTGTTTTAAAAAACATTTACGAGAGTGCATCCTATTCCGGACCCATGGAGAATCATGCTTATGTGTCCATATAAATATGGATCTGTCTATGTTTTAAACTTCATTAAAATCGGTTTAATAGTCTCTGAGAGACAGAAATTGTTTTAAATTTCATGAACATCTCCCCTATAAGAACCTATAAGCCAAATTTTATCAAATTATCTCCAAAATTGCGACCTGTACTTTGCGCACAAGGTTACATGGACAGCCAGACAGCCGGACGGACATCGTTAGATCGACTCAGAAAGTGATTCTGAGGTGGGTCCAGGACCCATATTTTAACGTGTTACACACATTAGCACAAATGCCTCTCCACTATTGTGGTGTGGGTATAAAAATATTATTTTGAATTTAAAACCTGGGAAAGTTCTGGCCATGACAATGTGCCCCAAAAGTATTATTACACTGTAATAATAAAATAACGAAATTTTTGGTTGATATTTTTAACAGCATGCTGGTTAGAGGAACTTATCCTGATATATTAAAAGTGCACAAAGTACTTCGAAAAGGATGTGGAACCGAAAAAGCAACAGTAAATGTTGTGAACTTTATGTGTAGAAGCTTGGATATGGGGTATAAAGGTGTCGCTGGTATTTTCGATCTCATAGATCACAATAAACTTTTGAAAAAGCTGAGGTACTACAGTATTTGTGGCAGACGGTTGTCCCTGATAAGAAGCTTTTTGACAAATCGTAAACAATTCGTACAAATTAACTCACAAGCTAGTTCTTTTCGTTCCGTTGAACATGGAGTGTCACAGGGTAGGTATAAATAAGCTTATTTTAAATGCTAACAAAACGAAATTATTAAGATTAAGGCCTGCTAATCAGCTTAATCACCACTTTAGTGTATTTGTGGAGTCACTCTACAGAGTAACCTGAGCTGGAATCAGCACATTCAAAAATTAAAATCAAAGTTATCTGAATCTGTCGGATTTTTACACAAATTTAAAAATAAATTCAGTAAAAACTCAAAACTACTCATTTATAATGCATTAATACAAAGTCATTTAAATTATTTAGCCATCTTATATGGATATAAAAAGTCTAGTGATTTGAGATCACTACAACGTTTGCAAAATAAAAGTCTTGCAAAAGTAGCTAATCCTTTAGTCTTGCGCTCAACTTTTTCATTATACCATGATCATTTTAAATCGGTTTTACCAATATATGGCCTTTACAAGTTGCAGCTTCTTTTATATGTTTTCAAATGCTTGCATAATATTGGACACCATACAGCACAGTTTTCAAGTAACCTACACTCATTTAATACAAGAAACAACCGTAACTTAGCGGTAGCTAGTTGCAGATTGGAAACCACTAGGCAAAGATTGGAACATATGGGTAGTCGTGAATTTAACAATTTACCGCAAAGTTTAAGGAGGTCAATAACGTGATGCCTTTTAAGTCTCTGGATTTCATTGCTATCATCTAACAGGTTTATTGCTAACACATTGGAATGATTACTTAGTCTATTAAGCAGAGTATGAAAACAAACAAAACATTTCGCAAACGTTTGCAAAATGTACAAAACTATTGAAAATTTTTAAATTGTATTGTACATGAGCAAAACCAAAACAAAAACTTTTCAAGTGTCAAAGAGAGAAAACGAAACAATTGGCTTTCCACTCATCTGCATTATTTAATTTACCGTTACAATCGTACATCTGAGTACAAAACAGATAGAGAAACGTTTTGTTTTGAGTAATTGATTTAGTTCTTGCTTGGTTTTTGTAGTGGCATAACAAGAGTAAAATCCACAATGACTCGTCTTTTTTTTTTAAATTTATTTTTTTTTTCTGTTTTCTTTGAATTACTTTTTATTTAATTTAATTTGTTTTTTTTTTATTACTATACTAGTCAAAAAAAGCATTAATAAAAACAAAAAAACCTAAAAACCTCTCTTTTTATTTCACTTAGAAACAATAGTTATATATATATATGACTAAATATTATAATGAGTAAATCAATTACCAAACGTTTGTCAAACGTTTTTACTCTGAATGTTTCAATATTGTTCTTACTCTTTTCTTTTCCAGCTGTGTACTTTTATATTAATGTACAATTTGCGCTCACGAGCAAAAATAATACAAAACAAAATGGCACAATCATTCTCATTGTTTTGGTTTTGTTTTTGTTTTACTCACTGCAAAGAACAAAACAAAACGAAAGCAAACGTTTCGTTTTGTTTGTTTTCGTACTCTGCTATTAAGGCATTTTTCACTGAAGTTGTTAATCTCATCTCTTACCATCGGTTATCGTACAGTGCTCGTTGAATGCAGACGTGTTTTTTTTAACTCGGCATACGGTTTTTTTTCTTTTAACATACTAAAATAAGTGTTTATAAAATCATAATATTATTTATTAAATAAATAATATAATATCAGCGAATTGGACGCTTGAAAATAATTTTTAATTATTGACGTTTAAATAATTAAAATAATAAAAGTTACAATTAAATAAAAAAATTTATGTATGAGCAAGGTATATTTACACAAGGTAAACTCGTTGGCCCATATGTTTGTCAGCTGTTTATTCTTAGTTGGAACCCAAACGTCAAATTTCGTGTATATGAGCCAAAATTTGTACATGTGTGCGTTAAATTGTTTTTGTTTTATATGAAGACAATTTTGACAACTCGGTTCCTTTTATAGAGCAGCATGTCTACACTCCCAAATGAGTCTACCTTGTGTAAATATACCTTGTGTATGAACATACATACATATACATTAGGGTGGCCGTTATATTTTTTTATTTTGATATCTTATATTCTCGCCCCCTAAATCGGTTCAGATTTATGTAAAAAAAAATACAAAAAAATTTCGTAGCGATAAGTTGTGTTTTAGGGGGGGCGTCCGTCCCTCAAAGTTTGCCATCAAGCCATTTATTCAAATGTAATTTGTTTGCGTATGACTATCTTCTAAAAACAACATTTTACAAGAATATGATATATCGCAATATTTTAGCTATTCTAGTCAACAACATAAGCCTCTAAGAAAGTTTTTTGCTAAAATCAATATTTTAGAAAATAATTAAGAAAATAAAAACAAAATACCAAACATTTTATATACGTTTTATATATATAAAAGGGTGATTTAATGTCAAGTGACCCAATTTTGAAATAGATGTCTTTCGATTTAAATGAAATTTACAATTTTAGTACTGTTAGATAGTAGCTTGGACACAAATTTTCAACAAGATCGGTCAAAAAGTTTCTGAGTTAGAGGGGGTCAAAGTTTGACATTTTGGCCATCAGGTGTTCTTTCTCATCCATGTAACTTATTACTAGGGCAACCAAAAAAAAGCACCCAAAAAACAGTTTTAAGCTCTTAAAAAAAGCGTTTAAAAACATGAAAATAAGCTGCTAAAATTTAAAAAAAAGCAATTTAAACTTGTTTATTTTCCTCTTAATACGTTGTTATAGTAAATTATAAGTTGATGCAATTAATTTTCGAAAAGAAAACTATGTCTGTTTGGAGTCAGCAAGTTCTTGTACATAGAAAAAGTTCTTCCTACGTCTACAGATGTTAAGGGAGCATATCTAAAATTGAGTATTTGCTATGAAGTATATTTTATACGATTGGACTCATAATTCCGCTTGCCTCCCAAAATATCCCCAATATCTTTTAATACCGAAAATCCTTCATTTTATAATGAAACTGATTTTAATTTTGTATTAACTTCGTCTTCTATATCCCCTGGAACACAGGACATTTTTCTTACGGTCCACAACTATGTTCAATTAGAAAACCAATGAAAGATTTTTTGTTTCCAATTTTGTTACAACTTCGTGTAAAACACCAAAATTTGCAGAAATTAACAATACATATTTGATATACAGAGAAATTCTTAATATTAAAAAAGCCAAAAAATAAGACGTTACTATACCAAAAACAGAGAGAAGTGGAACTAACAGACGTTACCTTATACAAAAACTATTTTTAAAAAGAAATAAGACGTTACAAAGTATGATGTTAAAAGACGTTACGGACTAAGGAATTTGATCGTAAGAATACAGCTATGGAATTTTCGAGAGAAAAGAACTTAAACAAGCAAATAATAAAATAAGTTGATAAAAAGGCTTAATACTAAAAAGATAAACACATAAATAAACACATAAACGCTAAGACAGAGTTGCATAAAAATCAAGTAAGAAAGTATAGTCGGTCAAGCCCGACCGTATGATACCCAACACCACAGTATTTAAAAACAAGTTTCAACAGTGTATGGCTATATGAATAGGGATCTATCTATGTTTTAAATTTCATTAAAATCGGGTAAACCTCCCCTCGTGGTCCTATTTTTTAAAAAATGTATACCTTACGTCTCCATATAAATATGGATATATCTACATATGTCTTTAATTGCATTAAAATTGGTTTGATAGTGGGCACAAAGACCCTCTTCCGGATAGCAGCTTGTATGGGGGCTATATTAAATTATGGACCGCTTCGCCCTTGTGCCAATTAGAATACACGTACCAAATTTCATTAAATTATCTTTAAAATTGCGACCTGTTCTTTGCACACGAGGTTACATGGACAGCCAGCCAGCCGGACGGACATCGTTAGATCGACTCAGAAAGTGATTCTGAGTTGATCGGTATACTTTAGGACGAATATGTTAAGATGTTTCTCACATCAGCACAAATGCTTAATACCCTCTCCCCTCTTTATTGTAGATATAATAACATACAGAGATAATAAAGGTTTTTGGGATGATATTGTTCAATGGAAGCACAAAATATTACCATAACGTCGATCGATTTTTTTAACCAGAGTTGCTACAGCAAAGAAATGGCTGATTTTTTAGTATTTATAAACGATTTTTGCCCAATTTTTATTAAAAAAATTTTTTTTTCTTATGAAAAAAATGAACAATTATCTTAAAATGGCAAAATAAGTAAAAAAAAGCCGATATCGCAAAAATAACTAAAAAAAGCCGATATTGCCAGAATAAGCAAAAATAAGCCCTAACAAATATAGCTCATTTTCTTTGTTTTTTATGATCGGAATTTGTGTTCAATCAAAATCTTTCTATCTTGTAAACCAAAAAATAAGCATTTGCTTTTTTTTGGTTGCCCTACTTATTACCTATTGGTGTAAGCAAAATTTGTCCCAAGTAGCTTAGATAGCTTTTTGATCAAACTTTTTAAAAAAATTTTTTTGTTTTTTTAAAAAATTTTTTAAATTTTTTTTTTTTAAATTTAACACTTGGCTAAAAAAAAAAAAAAAAAAATTTTAAATTTAAAAAAAAATATTTAGTTAAAATGATTAAGCTCGAGGTCTGTTGTATGTAAAATTTTTCTTTATTTGTTTCCGATATTTCGATATTCTTTGAATATCATCATCAGGGAATGCTGAAACGTGAAGAGCTATTACTCCTTTATTGTTGTCAATGTTAATTTTAATTAAACATTCCCTGATGATGATATTCAAAGAATATCGAAATATCGGAAACAAATAAAGAAAAATTTTACATACAACAGACCTCGAGCTTAATCATTTTAACTAAATATTGAATTTTAAAGGTCGAATAAAAATAAAACTTAGGAAAAATTTAAAAAAAAAAATTAAAAAATTTTTTAAAAAAAAACAAAAAAATATTTTTAAAAAAGATTGATTAAATAGCTATCTAAGCTACTTGGGACAAATTTTGCTAACACTAATAGGTAATAAATTACATGGATGAGAAAGAACACCTGTATGGCAAACTTGGATTTCTCTACCTCTGAAACATTTTGACCGATCTTGTTGAAAATTTGTGTGTAAACTACTATCTAATAGGACTAACTTTGGTGTAAATTTCATCCAAATCGGAAGACATCGATTTCAAAATTGTGTCACTTGACATTAAATCGCCTTTTTATATACATAAAACGTATATAAAATTTTGTTGTTATTTTCTTAATTATTTTCTAAGATATTAGTCTTAGCAAAAAACTTTCTTGGAGGCTTATGTTGTTGACTAGAAGAGCTAAAATATTGCCATATATCATATTCTTGTAAAATGTTGTTCTTAGAAGATAGTCATACGCAAACAAATTACATTTGAATAAATGGCTTGATGGCAAACTTTGAGGGGCGGACGCCCTCCGTAAAACACAACTTATCGCTACGAAATTTTTTTGTATTTTTTTTTACATAAAACTGAACCGATTTGGAGGGGGAGAGTATAAGAAATAAAAAAAAAAAGTTCTCCATACAACAAACCGCCACGCTAATATACATACATACATACATTTTAAGCAAAAACATTTTTTGTTTTAGTTTATTCTTCTTTTTTATTATCGGGGTTTTTAACAACAAATAAAAAGAAGAGCACAATTAAACAAACTGTAAAAAAAAAACTCTTATGAATGCGTACAATGCAAAAACAATAAAACATAATGAAAGAAATGCTTATGTTACAGTGAGTGTTGACGAAACAAAAGTAGAAACAAAAAAAAGATTCGATGATAGCAATTACTTAACGGCTAAACCTATTACTCGAACGCGTTCCCTCTCACCCTCTTTGTTTACAAATACGGTCGATCGTAATACAATAACAAATCTATTAACTGCAAGTGTTGCCGCAGTGCCAAAAACAACGTTAATAAGTAATGATACTATTAACCCTAAAACAGCCGCTATGGAAAACTCATTAACTCAAGTTAAAAAGCTTCCAGTACAGGTTGGCATTGACAGATATATAACAGTGCTTAAACGGGGTCGTAGCCCTACCTCCTCAGCAGTTGCTTCGGCACCGAAAGTTTTAAAAGATGGTACAATTGACAGAACATATTCCCAAAATCGGTTCTCAATTCTGGATGAGGAATCCTCGGAAGCACCAAACGTCATCAAATCGTCTAAGCCACCTCCAATATATCTTAGAGAGCAAAACTCAAATGAGTTAATAAAGAGTTTGATTTTGTTGATAGGCGAAAACTCATTTTATGTAGCTGCAATAAAGCGAGGTAGTATTTACGAGACAAAAATACAGGTCAATCACGAGGATGATTTTCGCAAAGTAATTACAAGATTTGAAGCACTTAATAAAAACTTCTATACATACCAACTGAAGAGCAGTAAAGGTCTTCAGGTAGTGATAAAGGGCATTGACTCATGCGTGAACCCTGAAGAAATAAAAACATTTTTGGAAGAGAAAGGCTTCAAGATAAAAAACGTGACAAATATTATAAAAAGGGAAAAAAATCCACAACCATTTTTTCGAGTGGAGTTAGAACCCGGCGACGTAAAGCTTTAAAAAAATGAAACGCATCTGATTTACAACTTGAAATATATTCTGTACAGAAGAATCACTATAGAAGAGCCGCACAAAAGAAATGGACCCGTTCAATGTTTAAACTGCCAAGAATTTGGTCATAACAAGTCATACTGCCACCTACCCCCTGTTTGCGTAGTATTAGGGTATTAATTTAATCGGGGTTTTGCTTTAATCGGTTAATCGCTCGATTAATTAACCGAGGTTTTGGTTTAATCGGTTAATAATCGGTTAATTTTGTTATTGATCGGTTAACCGATTAATAAAGTTTTGTTATAAATTAAGTAATTTCAATTAATAAAAATGCAAAAATTATTTATTATTGGAGTCTTTAAGTAAAAAAAAAAAAAACATTAACATAACGAACAAAACAATTCTTGAACTAAAACGAGCAAACAAAAAAGTAATTCATAAATATGAAAAACACGTTTTATAGTTAATACATAATATTTTCATGTATTTATTAAAAAATTAACTGAGATTTTTTTATTAATTATTTCAATATTCTGAGATTTTATAAAATAATCCTTTGGAAAAATAATTTGGTTTAAATGCTTAGAATTTAAGCGATTCTTTTCTTTAGTTTTGATAAAACTTGATTTGGAAACAATTCTTTCACTTATCGAAGATGTTTGAGAAATCGGAAGCAACCCATAATACAGATTTAAGATTACGCATTGCACATGTTTACAAAATTCAACTGTTTAATATGACGTCATTTTAGCATATTACACACATGTTTGTTTGCTTGTGTTTCTATATTTTAGCTGCACTTATACGCTGATGTGACGTAGATGCGCACAAACATTTCATTTTTAAAAGCTGAATGCGTTATCTTGGTTTCTTTGTATCATGATACAGATTATCTAATTTCTCAGTCCATTTCCAGGATTTCTCTCAACATATAACATTTTCCATTATGCCATTATTTCGGCTAATTTTGTTAAAAATAGTTTGTGTTACAATCGAGAGTTTCTTCTATTGTAAGGTCATCATCTGACTCATCCTGGCAAAGCTCAGCACCGAACAAACTAAAAAAAATGTATTTCTGTTTTTGTACTGTATTTTAAGAATGTATTGCTCGAATATATATACCTTTTTTATATGAGACGAAACAAACAATTAAAAACACTAAAAAATATGTTATAACACTTCAAAAAACTACAAAAATTTGTAACATCGGTCAATCGGTTAATCGACTGAAATTAACCGGTTTAATCGTTAATCGAAAATTGCCAATTTTAAATTAACCGATCAGTTAATCGGGTAGTAATTAATCGGTTAACCGATTACCGGTTAACCGAATGAATACCCTACGTAGTATGTGGTGAATTACTTGGTACAGTTCTTTGCGATAAATCTAAAAATGACCCCAACGTTAAAAAATGTAGCAATTGTGGCGGTAATCACACTGCCAATTAAAGAGGATGCCCTGTATACACTATCGTTAAGCAGTCGGTCGGACCGAAACCTGATCCCCCTCAAATGCAGTTAAGAAATCATGCAAACACTAATGTCATTCAGGCTCCGCAGCCTAGTAATAACAGAACCTCTTACGCTAACGTCCTAAAATCAAACCATGTACCAATGCAAGGTGCTGCGCCAAGTAATGATGAAGCTCCAATTTCAAATTTAAGTCGTCTAGAAAAAACCATGGAAACATTAGTGCAAACTGTAAATAATTTTACGAACACAATGGGTAATATGATGCAGGAAATTCTAAGAATGCAATCGATGTTATTGCAAGCTGTACTTAACAAGCCATGAACTGTTTAAAAATTTGTTTTTGGAACGCAAACGGCATCCGCCAACATAAAAATGAATTAGAATACTTTCTTAAAAATAAACAAATTGATGTCATGATGGTTTCTGAAACTCATTTGACCTCAAAAAATACGTTTAAAATTAATGGTTATACTCTATATGATACCAAGGACCCTCGAGATAGAGCTTGTGGAGGTTCTGCTATATTAATAAAAAACCGAATTAAACACTACCCAATGTGTGATCACCGTGAAGATTATCTCCAAGCTACGAACATTTGTGTCGAAGAGCTAAATCGAAGCATAGTTATTTCATCTCTATATTCACCACCAAGATTTGCAATATCAGAAAGCCAATATTATAAGTCACTGGGGCCCTGTTTCCTGGCTGCTGGCGATTACAACGCAAAACATACCTTCTGGGGGTCACGACTTATAACACCAAAGGGTCGTGTTCTGTTTAATACAATCTCTAAAATGAATTTAAATGTTGTCGCGAGCGGCCAACCAACATATTGGCCTGCTGATCCGCAAAAAATTCCAGATGTCATCGATTTTGGCGTGGTTAAAAACATCCCCACAGAAACGATTTACGTTGAAGCTTCCATAGAATTATCCTCTGATCACACACCTACAATTGTTACTATAAAAAACACCAATAGAATTGAATCTCCCTCTGGTCACATAGCGACGTCAGCTACACATATAAATTGGTTAAAATATAAAAAATATCTCAGTACCCATTGCACAGAAAATATTCCGCTTAGCACACCGGAGTATATAGATCGCTCTATTGTCAATTTTGACAGTTTTCTAAAACTAGCTGTTCAACATTCCAGTAATGCCCCCAAAAAAACCAAAAATAATAAAATATATTCCTCAGATGTCGAGCGTCTCTTGTCTGAAAAAAGGAGAGCTCGTAGAGAGTGGCAATTGCACAGATCCCCTCAACTTAAGAACTTACTAAAAGACTGTACAAAAAGGCTGAGAAAGTTACTGCAGACTCAGAAAACGGCTTCTCTGGAAAAATATCTTAAGGAACTTGATGCAACTCCACAATCAGACTACTCATTATGGCGTGCAGCTAGAAATCTCAAAAGGCCAGTTGTCGCTAATCCGCCATTAAGAAACTTGAATGGAAGTTGGGCAAGAAATGATGTTGAAAAAGGAAATCTGTTTGTTAATCATTTAAAACACGTATTTACCCCAAACATATCTCACGATATGGCGGTCGAGTTACCACCTGTTGCTGCTAGAGCAGCTGTTCCCTAAGATTTGAGATAAGAGAAATCGAAAAGGCTATTTGTGATTTAAAACCCAAAAAGGCTCCTGGTTTTGATAAGATCAGCAACAAAATGCTTTTGGAGCTACCCAGCATAGCAAGGAGAATTATTCTTTTAATTTTTAATGCTATTTTACGCCTGGAATACTATCCTCAAAAGTGGAAGCTTTCCTTAGTCATCATGATACCTAAACCAGGAAAGGATCACACAAAAGTTGAGTCATATAGGCCTATAAGTTTACTTTCAAATATATCAAAGCTGTTTGAGAAGCTGTTAGCGTCAAAATTAACCCCAATTCTAAATGAAAACAGATGTATTCCTAACCACCAATTCGGCTTTAGAGGAGAACACAGCACAATTGAGCAAACCCATCGTATAGTAAACGCAATAAGAAAAGCCTTTGAAGAAAGAAAATATTGTTCCGCTCTCTTCATCGATGTTTCTCAAGCTTTTGACAAAGTCTGGCATGAAGGCTTATTACATAAATTGAAGCTAAACTTACCAGTAAACACACACAAGCTGTTAGAAAGCTACTTAGTCGGTCGAAAGTTTATTATTAAAGAAGGTGATTATTTAAGCTCTCCTCAACCAATTGAAGCTGGAGTCCCTCAGGGAAGCATCCTAGGCCCACTTTTATACTTAATATATACTTCGGATATGCCAATAAACAAATACACCCAAACTTCAACATTTGCTGATGACACAGCTTTTCTAAGCGTGCACGAAAACAGTCAAGAAGCATCTCGATACCTACAGGATCATATATTTCAACTCGAACTGTGGCTGAAGCAATGGAGGATAAAGGTCAATGAGCAAAAATGTGTACATGTAACATTTACCTTGCGTCGAGAAACATGCCCCCCTATTAAAATCAATAATCATTTAGGGCCATTATTACAACTTGAAGTTTGCTAAAGTTAGGATTAAGTTGACAGATAGTAATGTGTTATCTGTCAAAAAGCATCTGTTATCTGACGGATAGCAGCTAACACCAAGTTGTAATAATGACCCTTAGTGCCTCAAAATTCGCATGTAAAATACCTCGGTATTCATCTAGATCGCCGTTTAACCTGGAAAAGCCATATAGAAGCAAAGTTAACCCAAATGAAACTAAAAGCAATTCAAATTAACTGGCTTATTGGAAGAAATTCTGTTCTGTCTGCCTCGCCCTCAAATATCGAAAAAATTCAAAGGCGCCATAATAAGCTTCTTCGAATAATCACAGCTGCCCCTTGGTATGTTAAAAACTCAAATATTCACAAGGATCTCAATGTTCCATTAGTTAAAGAGGCTTGAACAACACCCAAATCCACTAGCTCGAAATATTTTAAACCATGGCGGCCACACTCGCTTAAGAAGAAGAGACACTGCAGCACTTACCCAATTAGATGAGCGATAAACACCTATATATGTGAACAGAACCCGCGATGAAGAAACTTTTTGTCTGGCACTGGCAGGACATAAATAAAGTATTAGGATAAGATTTGATTAATTATTGTTAGTTCATATTTAATATATGAAGATTCAATAAAAAAAATAATGAGAAAAAAAAAAATCTCTTACCATTAAAATTCGAAGATCTCTGTGTATGTTTTTGTTGCTGATAAACAATGGCGCATTTGTTAAAAGTCTGAGTATTTTTGCCTGGTATCAGGGCTGTCAGATATGGCGATTTCTTGCCAAACGTGGCGATTTTGAAACGTGTTTGGCGGTGGGACTTTCAATTTGGCGACTGGCGAATTTTTTGGCGATTTTTTATATAACTGTCGATTTGCTGGGCTATTTTTATTATATATATTTTTTTCAGCGGTTTTTTAACAGTTTGTCATTTTTTGTTATCAGTACTAATTAAAAAAAAATCTGGCAACTTTTTTCACATGATGTTTATTTTGTTATCATTATCATTAATGGTGTTTTCTTTTCTACAAAAAATGTGACATTTTATTTTAAAAAAATTGCTATATGGTGTCTGTTTCTTAAAAATTATGCTCCCAAAAAGGGTGGCTTGTTTTATTCTAAAAAACTCATCCTTTTCGGGAGCAACATTTTTAGGAAACAGACACCAAATTGCATTTTTTTAAAATAAAATGTCACATTTTTTGTAGAATGCTCTGTTTCTTTACTTTTTGGGTTCGTGAAAATGAGAGCAAGCATAAATTTCTCTCATGTAGGGACAAAATATCACAAAAGGACGGGAACAGAAAAAACACAATTTTGAGCACAAAATAAAAATTCAGTGTTTTGACATGACAGTCTTTACAACACCAAAAAATTTTGTCCTAATATGCCAGTACAAAACTTTTTTTTAAGTACATTCCCTACAGATAATATTGGACTACATGGTCAATTGTGTCTTAAATGGACTACTTACAACATGGTCCAATCTACTGTAATATGGACCATGTTATAAGAAATTAACATGCAGTGCTGCCAATAACTGCATGATGTATACTTTTCTATAGTTTACAGTATTAAACATTGGAAGTCCTGATGGTGTCCATTATTAATTGTTTATTTAAAAGTGAAAGTTTGTGAAATTTGTGAAAAAAAGGTAAACAAATTAAAATAACCAAGTAAATATATTTAATAATAGCAATAATAGACTACAGGGCACGCCATTAAAGTCGATTAGTAAAAAATGAAAAATGCTTAAACTACCCCTTAAGTGTACTCTATACTGCAGTGCCATGGAGTACTTTTCAAACTAGCCCACTTTAGTACTCCATGGAGTAGTTTAGGGACTACTTCGGTGGGTTATATGGTCCCCTCCTAGGACATCGTAATGTTAAATGGACTAGCTTTTTTTGTATGCAAAATTGAAGTAAAAACAAATACGAAAACTGAACAAAATTGGCGTTTGGCGATTCTTGGCGATTTCTGACATACGGTTTGCCGATGGAGCTCAAAAAAATATGACAACCCTGCCTGGTATCTCTGTAATATCTCAACGTTCGAATTACTAGCAGTTCCCCAAAGTTGGATGCCGTATGTCCATATAGGTTTTAGTATTGTTTTGTATAACAGAACCTTATTTTCCAAGCTTAAGCTTGATCTTGGGCCCAATAACCAAAACATTTTTCTTGTTTTTAATTTAAGTTGCTCACGTTTCTTTTTGACATGCTCTTTCCAAGTAAGTCTTCGATAATTTAAATAAACAGGCGAGCAATCATTTTTTCTTAGCGTAAATGTAACATGAACGGACTTTGTGTTATTAACTTTAATATTTCATTTTTGAACAATCTTGAAGAAGATTCAATTGATTTTGTAGCATCTCGGAAGGTATTAACTTTGTTTGATGTTAATAACCTAGCATTTACACATGCCACTGCCACACATTTTTCGCAATAGCAGCTCCAGTCAGGGTTGTCAGATATTTTTTCACCTTCATCGCCAAATAGTATACCGAAATTCGCAAAAAATCGCCAAAAAATTTTTTTTTTAGATTTTTGGTAAAAAAAATTCGCCAAATAAAAGTTTTATTTAAAAAAGAGTATACAAGTGTATTTTACCTTTATATAAATTTTTCATATTTATCCTTATTCTAGTAGTGCGTTTATATTATAGTGAAACATCGCCAAATTCTGACTTGAATTCTGTAATCTGTAAATCATTAATCGCAAGAAGTTTGACGACTTTAAATTACAAAAGTATGCTGAATGGAACTAGAACTTTTGTAATCATAAGAAGGCTGATTATCTTAAAACCTAGAACTTGTGAGATCAGTTAATTAAATTTTGCCAAAACATTCATTTTATCTCGCATGTAAACTGAGTAGAGTTTGATGCAAAAAAGTGAGTTTTTATTAGCGTGATTTTTTATGTGAATATAAGCCAGAATATAGTACAATTTTGTATTTATTTGAAGCAAAGGATAAATATCTTAAAAGATGTATTTAAATTAGATATTTGAAATTGAATTGGAATACTTAAAGTCTAAACAAAGTACATGAATTATTTTTAAAAATTACCTTCTAACCCAGATTAGTTTTCGATTCTATATAAAATCAGGGTTTTCGAAAATTTCAAGTGAATATTTAATTTTTTTTTTAATATTTTAAGGTTTAAAAGAAATATTTGATTTTATTTTGAGTAAAAGTGCGCATTTTTTCGCTTTGCGCTATATAGAATCTGATATTAATGCAACTTTTTTTTTAAAAATTTTCTGATTTTCTTTCGCTATTAATTCAACTATTTTTGCATACTACCAAGTATACATTATTGTTTATTTATTTAAAAAAAAACCCCATTTCTTATGCAGTCGAAAACGATTGCGTTTTTAAAATTTATTTAGCCAAATAAGTTTTTCGGTAAAGGTATCTAAGAAAGCTTAAGCTTTCTTCCAAATTTCTATGGCAACAATTCTTTAATGTTTTCAATTATCTGGCAATAGTATCAATTTATCATTTAAAACAATCGCATTCGTATTGCTATTTTAAGATTTGTTAAAAATTCAAAGAAAAAACTTAGCCCGTACTTATAAATTTGTTCATATAATTATGAAAAAAAGATAAAATGTGTTTTAGAAATCGCCAAATAATCGCCAACTTTTTTAAATTTCGCCAAAAAAATCGCCATGTCGCCAAACACAAAATTGCATCGCCAATTAGGTTTATAAATCGCCACGATTGGCGAAAAATCGCCACATCTGACAGCCCTGGCTCCAGTGGCAGCAAAAATTGCATGCGAGTGAAAATTTGTGCCATTAAATGACAAAACGATGAACGAATGCAAAACTTACTGGATTATTGACAAATTTAAATTAAAGTTTCGACTTGATAAATGTATTATTATGATTAATTTTTTGAAACGCGCATTTAATAAAAGCTAATTTGTCAATTATAGAGCATTAATATTGTTAAAATAATGCTTATATAAATAAATTGAAACTATATCCCCAAAAATGTGCTTATAAGATTAGCTCGGTAGCTCTATTTGGTTTTTTGGTACTTTTTTTTTTTAATTTGAGAAGTAAACAAATTATCTCAAGTTTGCGCTTCGACGACATTTTGAAAATGTACCCCTACAAGAAATGCATAACCAAAACTAAAAAAAAAAAAATTATTTACTAACACACTTGCAACAATTTTACATTAGTTGTTCCACTCTGGCATTCACATATGTTAGAGTGAAACAACTAACAATTCCTAAATAATGCCAATTATTAAATATATTTTTGTCGCACGCTTGTAAAAATTGTGAATTGCTTAAATTTAATATTTGGCACTTGTGTTCCATTAATTTCCATATTTATAAAAATTGTAACTAAAGTAGAGAGTTAAAATAATTTCTTGAAGAAAAAGTGGCACCGCCAAACAGCGGTTATCAGAATGATAGTGGTAAAGGAGGGCGTACTGATGGTGGTTTCAGAAGACGTGGTGGTGGATTCTCAGGTAACAACAGAGGTCATGTGCGAAGCGGTGTTTTGAAAGGAGTGTTCGTTCAACAAGTAGCGGTCATTCGGGTGGTGGCTTTGGCCAGGATAATCGTTTAAGACTTGGTTGTGATAATAAAGGAAAAAATATTAGTATTATTAAAAATCCTGATGGCTTTTCAAGTATGTATTTAATTTTTTGCACACAAATTGTTAACAAAATAAAATGTCTTTTTAAGATCTAGAATTAATTGATTGGGCACACGTACGTTTACCTACATTTCCAGACTCATGCAAGAAGTGGAACCTTATAGAGCAGCCACAGAAATAATGGTACGTGGTATTTATTTTTCTGAAATCTAACTTCCTGACTGTAACGTATTAATAAAATTCGATTATAATTTTTTTAATAAAAAATTTAATGTAAAATGAAAATTAACAAGTAAGAGTGCTATATTCGTCTATGCAACAAAAAGTTATATACATAAATAACGTTCTTTAGATAGGTATAAATAAATATTAATTGAGCCACGCCAACTTTTCATTTCGCCATGCCGAAGAATATAAAAAAACAAAAAATTTATATATGTACCTAAGCCCGTTTCCTCTTTTGCCAAAGTTGATGTTTGAAATTCGTTTTATAAACTTAAAATTGTATTTTAAATATAAAAAAATAATATAAACAAAATGAAAAAAAATTCTTTTGGGATTCGAACTGGCAATCCATCAGTCTCAGGAGAGAACTTAACAACTCGGCTACGAATGCTTTTACTGAAGAAGCGTTAAATTAAAATATAGTGAGTCTATGAGTTTGTTTCTTTATTTGAGCGGCATATCATATACATGCATTAATGTGTATGTGGATGCGTAAAATTAAACACATTACAAATAAAATCCACCATTGTAGTGAAGGGTATAAAAAAAAACAACAAAAAAATCCACATTACCAAAACTGTATTACCACTGTATGACGGTAGAAACCAAAATTGAATTGGTTTGTATGGTATGCTTTTACTGAAGAAGCGTTTTATTAAAATATATTGATTCTATGAGTTTGTTTCTTTATTTGAGCGGCATATCATGTAAATGCATTAATGTGTATGTGTATGCGTAAAATTGAACACATTACAAATAAAATCCACCACTTGTAGTGAAGGGTATAAAAAAACAGCAAAAAAACCACATTACCAACACTGTATTACTATCACTGTATGACCGTAGAAACCAAAATTGAGTTGGTTTGTAAGGTATGCTTTTACTGAAGAAGCGTTAAATTAAAATATATTGAGTCTATGAGTTTGTTTCTTTATGCGTAAAATTAAGCACATTACAAATAAAATCCACCACTTGTAGTGAAAGGTATAAAAAAAACAACAACAAAAACCACATTACCAACACTGTATTATTATAGCCACTGTATGACCGTAGAAACCAAAATTGAATTGGTTTGTATGGTATGTTTATGTCGTTTTGCTAATACAGTGTTGGTATGGTAATGTCACTTCTAATTGGACCTTTAAAGGAAACAATTTAAGGCAGTCGTGGTTTTTTACTCATTTCTCAGCAATTTGTGGACCGATCTTGCTGAATTTCAATAGCAAACAATTCCGGACCATATGTGACATAAATGTATGATAACCTGGCCCCCATCATATATGGGGTCTTCGGAAAATCCATTTCAACGGACAGACGGACATCGTTAAATCAACTTCGCTCCTCATAAGAACCCAGAATATATATATGTACTTTATAGGGTCTAACATCAATATTATAGAAATTACAAACGGAATGACAAACTTATATATACCCTATTCACCACCTGTGGTGAAGGGTATAAAAACAAAAAGTATTACTTTATAAAGGTTAGTACTAACCAAAATTTACGTTATGAATAACTAGTTAGTGCTAACTAATATTTACGTTATGCCTAACTAGTTAGCGTTAACCATTATTTAGGTTATCATTGACTAATAAAAAGCAGCAGAGTAAGCAGTACAGATATATGTTTCGTAGTCGAGTTGAATTATTTAGTTGGAGAGAGAGGCAAAATCACATGTACACAAGAGTTTCGGTTAGTTTTTTCATTTTGCTCTTAATAAACTAATAGAAACTTAAACCAATATATCGGTCAACACTACCGGTCATATAACTAGAAAAATGACCGGTAGTCTTCTTGTAGCCCTACAAGAAGAGAATGAGCGGGTTGTCACTTTTTTCACGTTGGTGTTAAGAAAATGATAGAAAGAAATGACAGAAAACTTTATTTTGGTCATTTCTTTCTATCATTTTCTTAACACCAACGTGAAAAAAGTGACAACTCACTCATTCTCTTCTGGTAGGGAGGGTACTCGTAGTGGCATATGTAAACACAAAAGCAAATCTCATGAGATTCGACAATTTCGAACAATTTTTCTTTGATAATATGTATACAACAGTTGCATGCCACTACTTGCAAGTGTAAAGGCAAGGTAAAGCAGTATCGTCTGCATACGTAGTAGTAGTAATATTTTCAATTGTTGGCATATCTGCTGTAAAAATTGTGTACAAAACTGGTCCCAGGACACTTCCTTTTGGAATACCCGCGTTAATACAACCAAAACTTGAATAATTTTCATTTTGGCTCACAAAGAAGGATCTGTCTTGAATACATGTTTTTAGTACCAAATAAAATGGGGCTAGGATGCGGTTTTTCAATTTATACAGGAGTCCACTGTGCCAGACTCTGCCAAAAGCCTGTTGAACATCTAAAAATACAGCAGAACTATACAATTTTCTTTCTAAGGCGTATGAAATGTTATTGACAATCCTATGACACTGTTCTGGTGTTCCATGCTTGTGCCTAAACCCGAACTGATAATCAGGTATAATATTTTGTTTTACTAAGATTTGCATTAATCTCTTTAAAAAGAGCCTTTCAAAAATTTTTGAAAAACTTGACAACAAACTGATTGGCCTACAGGATGCAACATTATTTTCGGGTTTGCCAGGTTTTACAACCATTATTATTTTTGCATATTTCCATTGCGATGGAAAATGGTTTAGCCTTAATATAGAATTGTAAATTGTTGTGAGAAAAACAATTTCTTTTTTTGGCAAAGATTTTAAAACCTTGGAATCGATATTATCGTAACCAGGAGTTTTGTTATTATTCAACTTATCAATTGCTTTTCCTACTTCGGCCGGGGATATTCGTTTAATAGGACGATCTGTTTGACAAGGAACATCAAAAAAGTTCTTAATATCAGCTCTTACAATGGGATTGTTTCAAATAAATGGATTAAATGTTGTTTCTAAGTGTTCCTTAAAAGCATTGGCCTTGCTGATGTCTGATTTACACCACTCACCGCTTAAATTTTTTATTGGGATGTTTCTTTTTATTGGACGTTTTAAATATTTAGTTGCATTCCACTGTTTATACTCTTTATCATTAGTTACCGCATCCAAATTTTTTAAATAAATGTTTAATAATTCGTTTTTATAATCTTTTATGCGCTTTTTTAGTTGTTGAGATGCTCTGTTAAAATTGGTTTTATCTTATATGCTTCTAGTGCTTTGATATATTCTCCTTAATCGTCTCCTATTTGCAATTAGCTCTCTAATTTCAGAGATGAACTTCTGATTTAATAATTTGAATTCGTTGTAAATACTCATTTTTATAATTATTAAATAATATTTTTTTTTTATTTTGTAATTGTTATTTAGTTTTTAATATTGTAAATATTAACTGTTCACGTCTGAACAGAAGGCAGCGGATTTCCCATCTCTGATGTCAATTGTGTGTGAAGGGAGTTGACAACTTGTCATCATATATTATATTTTAGAATTTTCTTTACTTTTTATGTATTTTTGGTTACTTTTTTATTCCCTGTCGGACATTCAGTTAACTTTAAATTAACTGAAAGCTAACTATTTTTCAACTAGTGGTGGTTGACACTTGGATTTATTTTATATGTAATTTACTAACTATTTTAACATTGCGATGTCCTAGGAAGTAGTCAATTGTCCGACTCTGCATTACTTTTAATTAACTTTAAGTTAACTTTTTGTAGCTAGCTATAAACTTACTACTTTAAGTTAGCTTTAAGTTAAGTTAGTTTAAGTTAAGGCCGATCTATGAATGTTATTCATTGGATGAATACTTTCAAAAAAAGAAAAAAATTTTATTTTTTTATTTTATTTTCTTTTATTTCTTTTATTTTATTTTATTTTATTAATCAAAGTTGTTTTATTCAACTTTTTTTTTAACCAGAGTCGCTGGCGGGAATCGATCCCGCAACCTCGGCGCTGATAGACTTGCTCACTACCAGCTAGCCTACTGGGGCAGTCTAGTTTTTTAATAAAAAAACTACGTTTTTTTGCCTTTACTCAATTAAGAGCGTAAATATGAGATTAAATTGTCATAACATAACAACAATAACAGCGTTGATTTTTTTTGCAAACAACTTGGCTCTCACTACTTAAAATATACAACACAGTGTTTGTATACACTTTGGTTAATGTAAATGTTGCATTGCGTAGTAGTTGGCTTTAAGTTAGTCTATACAAGCTAACTTAAAGTTGGGTTTTTTTGTAGTTAGCTACTCATTTGACGGCAGGGTTGTTATAACCAGAGAAGACAAAAAAAAGCAATATTCAATACTTGTACAGCAAAAAGAAATTATAAAAAAAGCAACAAAAAATTGATAAAACGGCAAAAAAAAGCACTAAAAAATGTTTTATTCTAATTCTTCCACATCATCAAAATTATTACAATATACTATCATGTGGGCTGTTATGTTTTCAAAATTTAATTTTCTACGTCGATCTGTTAAAAGCGTTTTGTATATTTTAATTTGAGAATTTCATTAGAGGACAAACTTTTTACATATTCATCTTTTGGAACAGTACCAGACTCCAAAATATATTTTATTTCCAAAAACTGCTGATATCCGGGATTTCTTTTTAATATTTTCTCAAATTTCTTTTTATATTGCTGGTCCTCGATCTTACATAGTCCGTCAAAAACTGCCGATAAAGCATTAGTGCTCTCTGAAATTAATAAACCCGCAGTTTGCAATTTTTTTATAGCAACCAAAATGTTTGCAAAATTGTATTTTAGAAATGCAAGTTGAGAACTTAGTTCGGAGTTTTCAAATATTTTTTTGGATTGCACATTTGAGTCGGCATCTTGACTGTCAAGTTCTAAAACAACGGCTTTAACTTCTTCAAGATGTTCAGCGTAGTACATTGCCGCTTCTAACCAAGTACCCCAACGAGTTGGGCATGGAGACGGTGGAAGTGCAACATTAGGATTCATTTTTAGAAAGAGTTGTTTTCTTCGCGGTGCCTGTAAAAATTTTGTTTTTGTAACATATATTTTTAACATACATATGTATGTTTATATTAAAAAAACGCAAGAACTTTCAAGTTCTTTTTAATACACTCTTATTCCATTTTATATAATTTTCTTATAGAATTCTGTTTAATAGAGAAATATTTGTCATAAAATTCTTTTACTACAAAAATCATATTAAAAAAACGACTTTTAAATTCTTGCGTTTTCGATTTCCAGAACACCTCTGATTAATATTTATATTAACCTTTAAGAAAATATTTTTAACATTTTAAATCAATTTATTGACATTTTCAAAGTTTGTTCGAATGAATTCAGCTAATCGATGGATACCATGTGCAAAACATGTTAAATGAAGCATTTTCGGATACATTGCCTTTAGAGAAGATATTCCACTTAACATATCGCACCTGTTCATCAAAAGTAACACAACTCAAAAAACTCTATTTTCCACTTTTTTGACGGAAACAGTGTATGATTACCATATGGAAAAAGGAAGAAGAGAAATAAATTTTGTGATTTTATTGAAATATTATTGAGTTTCCTTTACAACGGCATATTTGTTTATAACAATAATTCCCTTATTTTGGCGGAATTAGTTTTTTGCTTCTACTGAAAACTTGTAAATTTTGAGTTGTGTTACTTTTGATGAACAGGTGCGATATATGCAGCTGCATCCGTTACTACAAGTAACACTTTGTTATATTTTATGCCTAAATACAGAAAATTAATATCAAATCTAAACTCGATTTCTTTTCTACTTTACCATCTGGCCACAATATTTGTAACGAATCATTACAAAATGCTGCAATAGATGCGCCATTTGCCGTTTCAAGTACTTGCATGTTCAATAAATAAGATTTATTGTCTTTCAATTCTTCTAAGACTCCAAAAATAAAATTTGCAACATATCTCTGTTCGCTGTCCGTAGTTTAATCTACAGAAATCCATATATATTTGTCTTTGGCTGCTTGACGCATTTTTTCTATAGATTCCCTATACAATTCTGGTATGTATTTCTGGCGGATGCAAGTTTCAGACGGAACCGACATTTGAGAATATTTCTCAAAGAAATTTTTGAAACTGGGAGAACTAACTTTTTTTATTGGTATATTGGCTTTACAAAGATCCTTTTGAAATGTTGTGGCAGCTGGAGTCACCGGATATTCCGTAATTAGTTTCTGTGGATGGTTCTCTTGCTTAGAAGACGCCAATTGGTGTTTTCCACATCTTATATGTTGATCCACATTAGACTTTTTCGAACAATTTATTTTGCAGCAGCATATATTGCAAAAGAGCCAATTTTCTTCAATTTTAAAGACACCTTCATATGTTTTTACCATTTTTAATAATATATTTCTATTACTTTTCTCTTTCGGCATTTTTTAAACTTTTTTATTTATTTCTATTTTTAACAGCCTACTATGATTTCAGTTGATTGTTTTTAAAATGAAAACAGAGTTGCAAAAAGGTAGTAACGAAGGCGAATTCACTTTTATAGAGGAATTCGCCTTGGTAGTAACATACGAAGTTTTTAATACAAAAATGGGAAGTTTAAACAAAAAAATCCAAAAAAAAGCAACACCATTGTAAAAGAAGCAAAAAACAGCAGGTTTTATAAAAAACAGCAAAAAAGCATATTAGTCTTCTCTGGTTATAACTTAAAATTTGTTCTAAGTCGAATCGTTGTTTTGAAAGCCATATTGGACGGCTGTATTTTTTAATCGTTTTAAAATAATTTAGTTGTTTTAGTGATTTAAGTTTATAAATTAATTAAATAAATTGTTTGAAAATTTAATATTTTTTTGAGTAAATTTTGTATTTTTGCACCAAATAAATGGAAACTTGATAATGTTTTGAAAAACAAGGAAAGTGTTTTTATATGGTTAGAAGTGCTTTTCTTTCGTTTAAATAGTTGTGCCTTTTTCTAGTTCTCTTTTCAGCCTTTATAATATCACCAAGTTGTTTGGATACTTGGTGGATATTTTAGCGCTAAAATCCCGAAGCTACCCTATACACTCCATAAGCCCAGAAACGCAATCGGCGTCTTCTAGGGGAATATATTAAGGTGTTTGGATCCTTGGCTGGTATTCTGGAGCTTTAGCCCAAATCCACCCCTACATACAATCCACACTCCACGAAACGTATCGTCGTTTTGTCCAGACCACTATAAGACGTAATCGACGTTTTTTTTTTTTTTTTGCCAACTCGCCTCAATAATGCCTTTATGGTGCTGAGGTTTGAATTTGAAATGATTTCTTTTTTTTTAATATGTTGATAAAGGGTTTTTTTTTAAGCTAGATAGAACTTTAAATTGTAAAAAGTAACACAAAAAATTAAATTTTGATGAAATATTTTTTTTTATCGTTTCAGTATACTCTGACAAATCATCATGAATAGACTCACGCTTGAACAACGCTACGAAATTATCCAAATTTACTTTGAAAATCAGTCGTCGATTCGCGCAACTTATATCGCAAAATTGTGTTCAGCGATGAGGCGCATTTTTGGCTTAACGGGTTTGTTAATAAGCAAAATTGCCGCATATGGAGCGAGACCAATCCACAAGAGACCCTACAGACTCCATTACATCCAGAAAAATGCACCGTTTGGTGCGGTTTTCACGCTGGTGGCATCATCGGACCTTATTTCTTTAAAAATGAGGCCGGAGCTCGCGTTACGGTCAATGGAGATCGTTACCGCACCATGATCAATGATTTTTTGTTTGAAAATATGGATAACATTGATCCGGAGGAGATGTGGTTTCAACAGGATGGCGCTACGTGCTATACGGCGAACGCAACCATCGACTTATTGAAATCAAAATTTGGCGATAAGTTGATTTCGAGAAATGGACCTGTCAATTGGCCTCCAAGGTCGTGCGATTTGACACCTCTCGATTATTTCCTGTGGGGCTACGTGAAGTCACTGGTTTATGCTGATAAACCAGCAACAATTGACGCCTTGGAGGCCAGCATTGTTCGTGTTATTCGTGACATACGGCCAGCAGTGCTCGAAAAAGTGGCCCAAAATTGGACGTCCAGAATGCGCTTCGTCAAGAACAGCCGCGGTGCCCATATGCCCGAAATCATTTTCAAATGTTAATGTCACGTATTGATTTTTTTTGATTACAATTTAATTTTTTGTGTTATTTTTTACAATTTCAAGTTCTATCGGGCTTAAAAAAACACCCTTTATAAAGAAACAAAAAAAAAGTCAACCACCTTTTTTTTGATAGTTTTAATCATACGGTCATACAAAATTTCTGGTAGGTACATTTTATTTTCTAAAAAAAACTATAAAAGTACAAAGTTTTGTAAGCTGAAAAACTTTTTTTTAGAGTAAAAAACAACGGATTCTATGTGATTCGGCCTTTATTTGGTTTTTGTTATTTATTTATGAAATTGATTATGAATTTTTGTTTTGTTGATTATCATTTTTGTTGTTTATTCCTGGCTTTTTTATTTCTTTGTTTGTTTGTTCGTAAAATAAATTATTCTTTTTTAAAAACTTAAAAAGAAATTTTAAGAAATTAATTTTTTAAAAATCAAAAGTGCATTTCAATAAGAAAATATATGAAATTTGGAATAATGGGTAATTTCTGACCCTAGGCAATCATAGGGTTTATTATTTCCGGCAAAAACCTATCTGTAGTGCAATTCACTAACTTTAATAACGATAATCGTATCGTTAAATTAAATATAACGAACATTTATCGAATATGCTATTCAGTAAAATTTATAACGATATTTGCTGTCGTTTGAAGTCAGCTGTTACTTTAAGCAATTTTTTTGTCGTTATTTTAGGGACCATAATTTACGTTGTGTTTATTAAATCGATAAAGTGTATTTTACGTTTAAAATAGCTGATGCCCGACTTCTTACATACATGAATACAAACATATATTCATATGTATATGTATGAACAAAAGCAAAATTCTAAATGAAAAAATCAATTTTTAACATGTTGTAGACAGAGATGTTAAAAAAATACAGCTGTTTACTATCGTTAAAAAAAAATTACAAAATCACACTATCGTTACCGCAAGCGAATATATATGTCGACAAATATTACGATTGTCGGTTCGTTAAAAGTTAGTGAATCGCACCACTGGATTTAAAAGCTGAATAAAAAAGAATGTGTTTAGTAATTTTTATTGTCAAATTCGAAAAAATACAGATTTATTAGAAAAATTTTGGGCAAAAAAAAATTAAAATTTCACCTCTGTGTGGCGCGGGTTAGAATTATGTATCCGATTTGGCCCAAATTTATACAATATAATATTTAAGCCAAGTGTAAACTAACGCCAGGGACAAAGATTTATAAAATTTTAATTTAAACGGACAGAACAGACGTTTACACCAAACAGGGTAAAATTTTGCAATCTTAAAACAATAATTTTGTTTGTATGAACTTCTATAACTTGATTGGCATGTAACAAAAAAGTTAATTTTATTATTCGACCTTTCATGAGGTAAATAAAAGTGGGTAAAAAGGATAATTTTTATGTTCGTTTTATTTAATCCGTTCAGACTGAAAAATGTTTAAAGTTAGTTAATTGAATGCCTAAACTATCACCAAGGCCATAGATTTAAAAGCTTTAAACTTAAGGGGTTAGATAAGGGTAAAATTGCGTACTTTTGGTAATTTTTTAAACACGTTTACTCGCAAAATAGCTTTGTACTTTGTAATAGCTTTTAACCTACGTTCTTTAACATAAACACAGCCAGCAAATAAAGTACATTTTTTTTTTGTATTTTTTATTATTATTAACAATTGCCTTTCTAAAGCAACAAGATATAAAATCTTATGAATAACAGCTTTAGAATCAGATGAGTTGTCAGATATATATATTTGTTGAAACTAAATATACTAATCTAGTGAAATATAACATAAATGAACATTAATAACATTTTAAATTTAAAGTAAATACAATGTAGAAAAAAATAATAAATTAACAAGAAGATTATACATTTATAATTTAAAACTTTATGCATAGTACGTTATTAACAATTTTTTGAATTTCATTGCGTTGCTGGTGAGTTTAATATTAGTAGGAGGTGTAAAATTGGATAAAAATTGTTATTTTTGGTACTTATTATTTTTTATTATTTTTACAAACTTGAAACCTACATATCGTTCCTTTATTACAACATAGTCTCAAAAAAAATCAAACATTACAAAATGCGATTAAAATTTTCAAAATGTACCTTTTTATACACATTTAGGCCCGTTTTCACAACTTGCCGATAGCTAAAAGTAGACTTTAACCGGCCTTTTAACAAGTGTTAGATTATAAAAACTTTACTTTAACCTAAAGTGAGCGATAAAGTAGATTAAGCTTCATCCTACCTGGTAAGTTAAAGTAAAGTTGTAGTAATGGAACACTTTGTATACGGCCGATAAAATCCTACACAGAAAATTAATTTTACTTTACCAATTCAAACAAAAAATTTGTAGAATCAAAACATTTTTTGTCTAAAATCGGTCCTACAAACAAATTCGCATATTCAAACATTTTATTTGCATTTCGTTTATTGAAAAAAACATTGATTTTTCAAACAAATATTTTACTGAATCAAACAAAAAGTTTACTGAAATTCATATACATAAATGTCTAAGAAATAATTTTGCTGAATCAAACAAAAAAGTTTTTGCAAAAGCAATGACGCGAAGATTCTAAAGCAGCTGGCCCCGACGCTGTGCAAGCTGAACTGCTAAAATATGGGGCTGCACCTGTTGCCGAAGCGCTTACACCTATTCTTCAATCTGCATGGCTGAACAATCAAATACAAGAGAGCTGGAAAGCTGGAATGATTGCAACTATTCCTAAGAACGGCGATCTCAGATATTGGCGCGGGATAACGTTACTAAATGTAATCAACAAAGTATTTGCTCTATTTCTGTGTACCTTTAGCTTTAGCTATCGGTAAGTTGTGAAAACGGGCCTTAGAAAAATATATTTTACTATAACTTCGGTTAAGTTCGGGATATAACAGCTTTAAGGCTTGGACCATTTTGGTAAAATTTTTTTTTTATTTTGTATTTCAATTTGCAATGAATTTAGCTCATGCTTCTTTTTTCTATATTAATGTGTTAAGCTGTCTAGGATAAAATGGAACAGAAAACAATTAAAAAATACAAATCTTAGGTTATGGACCGTTTTGATCAATGCACTTTATTTAATTTTGTGCATCGGTGAAAGTAAGAAAAAATAATTATGGCTCGATGTTATTGTCGCAGCAAGATGGTCAAATTGTTTTCCGATTCAATTTGCATACAAAATTATTACATTAACGGCCAATTTCACCAAGTTCGGTTAAAACTAACTTTCAATTAAAGTTCCAGTTACCAATATGTTTTGACAGCTATAACCGGTAGTTAATTATTACCGAACTTGGTGAAATTGGCCGTAAGTGCATTTGGCATTACATTTGGATTTACATCAAATCCAAATTCCCCGTTTCCTAGAAGCTAATAATTTCATTTCACTACTTGTAGATGTTACACATTTTGATGACGATGCTTATTGTTGAGTCAATAGCTCTGTTGCAAATTGATTTTTGGCTTTGAATGTCCTTTTTAACATGTATTCTTCTTATGATAGGCACATAGCTAAAGCCCTTATGACACTACATTTTTTATTCATTAATTGATATAGAATTGATAGAAAGAAACAGTAAATGTTAGAAAGAGCGAACTATAAAAAATGTAAACAAAGTTTTCAGTTTTTTTTCTCTGTTATGGTTTTGTTTCAGGGATGGCGTTGAGAATTTTTAAAATTGTACCACCAACCTTTAAAAATTGTACTTTTTTACCCTAATTGTACTAAAAGATTTTTTTAGTTGAATTTAATTTTATTTATATTCATAAAAAACACCACAAAAAGGTATTTTAAATCTTAGTTTAAAAAGTATCAACAAAAAAGTACAATTGAAACAACTTAGCCATCCCTGTTTTGATAATTTTATTAAATGTTGCTAACTTTTTGTTTATGAGAAACCTAAAAGCAAAAAGCGGTAAATCGCTGAATTTGCCCATAAACCGCTGATTCAGCAACACTTTTAATATTTCAAGCTTGAAATGTCAATTTTAAGTTAAACAATTTTACATTTTTTTTGACATAACTTCATTTTTTATCGATAACTTTAGTAAAATTTTTGACAGTTTGCCATTTATCTTAATACAGCTTAACTCTTTGCACTTGGTAAATTTTTGTATTACATTATATTTGTACTGTTCACCAAAACTTGAACAATGCTTTAAAAATGTAGTGTCATAAGGTCTTAACTGATTTAAAAACTCAGGTTCTCTGCGATTTAAATCATTTGAAGCCAGCGATGTTAACTTTTATATTTTCATTACCTTACGGCATTCTAAAAATTACCGTTTTTGAGACGAAATTACCGTACGCAAATGTTTTTAATAAAAGCATTAATGTGCTGTTTCCAAACGACAGGCGATTGTGTAGTTAAATTTATATGAAAAGCACTTAGTCCATCACCTTTCATTTGGAAACAACAGACAAGAGCAGGGGCCTAATTTTGGCATTCGTGATCGAGTACTTTCTCGATTCGAAAGCAATTTTATTTCAGTCGATACTAATTGAATCAAAATTATTTTTTCAGTATTATGAAACTCAAATGAATGCTTTACAATAACGAAAAAATAATTCCAATTCGTTCAGTATTGACTGAAATAATTAGATATTAAATTGCTTTCGAATCGAGAAAGTACTCGATCACGACTGCCAGAATCTGGCCCCAGTATTCATAAACAATTTATTTAAAATTTAAATATGTTTTAAGAAACATTTATTTTGAAATTTTTGTCTTAAAATACAATTTTAACCAACATTATTGTATATTTTATGAATACGGCAGTAAAATAATTCTGAATAAAATAGGTACATATATTTATTCAACTCAAAATATTTTTATTTAGGCCCCTATTACCGTTCACAACTCAACTCAGTTGAGTTGTAATTAAGACATCTGGTTGTGAACAGTTGTAATTTTTGTTATGTTTTTGTTTATCGCAATATACAAAAATTAAGAAATCACAACTCGACTGAGTTGAGTTGTAAACCGTAATGGGGACCTTAATAGGCTTAGCGTACATACATATGTATGTGAAGAACATTAAAAAAAAAAAATAATGATTTGTTTAATTCATTTAAAATTTTACATTAAAAAAATAATTTTAGAATTGTTATAGTCATAAGAAAAATCAGTCCATCCGTACTTAAACCAAGGCAAATTTTTAAATTGAAAAGCTAAAATTATAAAACCTACATATTTATGTAATACCCCTGACAGACATATAGTTTCAATACCATGGTATGCATACTACAGTAGTATATAAATCATCAATATACCACTTTGTTTCATGATTTAATTGTAGTTTAGGTTGACACACATGAGTATACCATGATAGTATAGTATACAAATCCTATGTCTGTCGGGGTTATAAGTATGTATATGTATTTCAAAAATCCAAATTTCTTTAAATTACCGTATTTTGAATAGAATTACCTTGCTACCTTTTGCGGCCCAAAATTACCGTAAAAAAGGGTACTTACCGTACGGTTAACATCACTGTTTGCAGCCCACGAAAAATAAATTTCTGTATATAAAATAAATGCATTCAATGCGGAGATATCCACTATATTCGAAAAGATAATATTTGACCATCAACAACACGGGA
This sequence comes from Pollenia griseotomentosa, assembly GCA_963931875.1. Lineage (NCBI taxonomy): Eukaryota > Metazoa > Arthropoda > Insecta > Diptera > Polleniidae > Pollenia > Pollenia griseotomentosa. The sequence goes on from OZ007562.1 coordinate 65,506,333, forward strand.
AGCACCGATAAACACCAACAAGAATTAAAACATCAATATATGCCCGCTAAGTGGATGTTTCTAAATCTTTGCATCTTAAAATTAAGTTCAACCACATTTATTCGATTATTTTTTTTACTCTCGGGAGGCAGAAAAGTAAACAAAACGGCATCTGGACACCGCATAACGGTACCTGGTGGTACTAATATAATATACTCTGCTGTAGCTTCGGTATGACGTGGTAGAGGAATTGACTGCATTACATTTTGTTTTTGGCAACGTAAAATGCATCGATACCTCAAGCTTCCTCACCATTTCCCATTTCATATTCACATGTATCATCGTGGTATTGATTTACTTTCAATATGTTCATCTTATATGGAAGAAATTTTAATATCTGAGTCACTTTCACTTAGAATTTCAGAAATAGCACTGCTGTACAAATTTCGTTAATTTTCTATTTTTTACTGTTTGAGAAAGTAATCAAATAAAAAGCTTATCACAAACAAGAGAAGGACTCTCATACTGGTTGTACACATGATGTCATGTGTGATATGTTTGCCACAACTTATTCTGATGCTGCATAAGATGATAGTAATGGTTATCTCTACGTGCTGTCATTAAACCAGGCAATCCCTTTCCCTACTTTTAATAGCAAGGATATTTTGGTTAATTAAAATGGCTAAAGATGTCTTTAAGTCCTATGGTCCTTAACCATCAACTTCTTTTTACTAAATTGGATTTGTAAGGCTTATCCCGTAGAAGTTTAAGCTGGTTAAGTTTTCATTTAATTGATAGAAAGCAAAAAATACAATTTAATTATTGTGCATCCAAGTATATATATGGTTTGTCCGGTGTTCTTCAAAGCAGTCATCTGGGTCAACTTTTGTTATCGCTGTGAATTAACGATCTGCCAAACGTTGTCAAATTCGCCAATATATTGATGTATGCTGACGATGTTAAAATTTTCCATTCTTTTAAAAGCTTTGCTGATCATTTTTATTTTCAATCGGATCTTATTAACTTCTTTTGATGGTGTAATCAAAATATAATAATAATCCCGCTCTGGCGGATAATATATTGTTACGTTACTGCCTTTCAATAACGTTTTGGTTTATTTCCTTTATAATAAACCGTTTCGAGTTCTTTATTGCAACTTTAATAAAATAAATAAAACACAAACACTTTAAACACTATTTACAATTTATTCAACTCTATTTAGTACTAAGTCTTTTTAACAACCGTAATTTATAGCTTTTATTCACAACCAACTATAATTTTCTCAGCGTTATGCGTTATTGACAAAGTCTGAACTAAGAATGATCTTGTTCTGCTACTCGCCGCTAGTATTTATACTGCAATTTGGTTGTCTAGAACATTCGAAATGTTTTTCGAAGGTTCGAGGCTTTTTTTATTCACCACACTTTAATTTGATTTATGGTAGCACTTATGTTTACATAATTTTACCTCTTATACTGAAGAAGCTTTTTTAACGGTCATTTCTAGGGCTTTCTGCACATTGGGATTGAAGTGTACCAAATTATAACAAAAACGATGTAAACTAATAAAATTACTTATGAATACAAGTTAACTAATAAATACAAGATAACTTATAAATTCAACTAATTCTTAACTAATAATTACAACTAATTCTTAATTAAAGTTACTTTCGTAACAATATTATATATTGCCATCTCTATGACGATGTATGATATATTATTTGCTTATGGGAAGCACAGCTGAGTGCTACCAGCACAGGTTGCGGTTACAAGGGAAGAGCCTCGGAGTCTCCAATAACACAACCGACCATTGGAGGTATAACCCTATTAGACGCATGTACTAAATTCCTCCGCAACTGCATGTCTGGATGCGTTGCTGGCAGCCCCAATACCAGGATCGGATGCTCCGGCCTAATCAGCAATTCGTCTTAAATGAAACCTGATAACCGAAACCATAGCGACAAATTAAAATACGGTCCTATGCTCCTTTTAGGAGTTAAAAGGAACAAATATATATATTTATATATTATCATAATATGATGGAGTTGAATCTAATAAAATGCAAAGCTTTTAATTATGCTTTGGGTGGTCTTCAATTGGAGTTGGTTGATTTGTTTTTTGATCTTGAAGTCCTAGTGGAACCCAACATTAACATTGTTTCTCAAATTACGTTAGCTGTATATAAAGCTAGAGCTGTTCTTGGCTTAATAAAGCGCTTGGCTAAAGAGTTCTCTGATCCATAAATCACGAAGCAAGCAAACTTACGTGTCACTCGTCAGACCTTTCTTAACATATGGACCAAACATTTGGGATTCACATTACAACATTCATAATTCTCGTATTGAATCTGTCCTAAAACAATTTTTGTTGTTCTGTTTACGTGGTCTTCAATGAAGTAACTTCCTATGCTAGTAGACTGGTGTTAATAAAGAAAATTTATTGATTTTGAAAAGGCGTTTGACGCGATTAACAGATTTAAAATATGGGGAGCTTTTTAAGAGTAAGGGCGTCCCGCAGAAACTAATTAACCTAATCAAAGCCTAATCAAAGCGTACTGCACCTCTGAAAAAACAGCAAACCTTTCAACACATTTACATGTGAATAATTTTTGCTATCTTGGAAGCAACATCACACCCGACAGCGGCGCAATTGACGACGTAGATATGGGAAAACATTAGGCAAGGGCAACGTTTTCAAATCTTAGAAACGTCTGGGCATCTAACGCCGTTTCGCTTAAAACCAAGATACACATACACAACGCCTGTGAAAAATCAATACTTCTATATGGCTCCTTAACAGGGTTGGTAACACAAATCATTCAACGTAAACTACAAAGTTTCGCAAACCTTAAAAATATGGTGGCCAAAAATAATATCAAAAAAAAACAACTACTACAAATCTCTGAGCAGCAAGACATCAATAGTCACACTATAAAAGTTTTCTTTCAAAAAGTCTGAGTTTATTGGTAAAAGTGGAAGGAGAACATGCTTTTCATCTCTCCTCTCTCACCCATTAACACAGACTTTCTAAAAGAAAACTTTCAGAAGTTCAGAAAGTCGTCGTGCAATGTTAAATGTATATTTTATGATTAATCTTATTTAAGTAGAGTTTTTTTTCCCGGACTTTTTCGATTCCCGGGAAAGCGGGAAATTTTTTTAAATTTCCCGGGATCCCGCTCCATATAAATAATACAAAGTAAATTCTGTTATTAATTAATGAAACAAACTTTTATAAAAAAATGCAAGGGAACTTGTTTACAAAGAAAGTAAAAGAAATGGTTCAATACTAAAAAATTAATTGACGATTGAAATAGGAACTTGAATTATTATCACCTCACGCCTTTATTCCCTATTATTATGCTTTTATTCAGTATTATTATGCTCTGGATACAAGATAAAAAGATAACATAAACATAACAGTTTAATTCATAAAACAATAATAAAAACAAAATAAAAATTAAGATATTCAAGATATGAGATCAAAAAGTTAATTAATAAAATAGATAAAATATTTCAAAGAAATATGTAACATTTTTTAACGGCTTAGGAAATAACTTTCTGACTCAAAGCGCTTTGTAAGTCGTCAAAAAGTATATTCCTGATTTTATTTACTAATTATCATGTTTCCGAAAAATTTCGTTCATTTTTTACCGAGGTTGGACAAATAGTTAAAAGTGCACCGTTGTAGCATGCTTCGGATTCACAATCAGAGGCAATTTTTTCTTTTTTATGAACAACGTCTATATCAGTCAAATGTATGTCAAGGTTGGTGCAAAAATAGCATCAACCGGACTGCTTCTTACAAACCTTTTCATTTCAATAGGTCCATTTGTAAAATTTAGGACAATGTGTTTTTCAAGTCGTATGCTGTAGTATCTTACACGAGTTTCCAAAATGTGATTTTATTTCGGTGTCCCCGCAGTTCACGGGTATATAAACCAACACAAATTGAAATTGAAATTCAAAACTTGTGTTTATCACCTAATAAACATATCGCTCCTTTATTGCATCATAGTCGTGTATCAAAATTTGAAGTAACTTTAGCAAAGTTTTCCTTCATACCTTCTCGTATTATATCTCAAACTGAACCGAAGTTACAGCAAAATATATCTTTAAATCGGTACATTTGGAAAACTTTAATCGCTTTTTGCCAAGATCGTTTGTTTTTGTAAATATGACTATGTTGCCATAAAGGAGCGATATGTTTAGGTATCTCCTATTTATAAAACTTGTTCATGGACAATGAAACTTTACTGCCTGCATCTTATTTTAAATTAATGTACTTTATTAACTCTTCACTTCACTAAATGTAATAATTATCATCTCTTGCACTGCCCATTCTGCTTTTAGCAGATTTATTGCATCAGAAGACATTAATTTAAATACATGTACTCACTTGTTGTAATTGATCTAATCCACAACCCATCCACAGCTGCTAGTTTTTAGAGAATAGAAAACTAAATTTCAAAGTATAAATAGCTATTTTCTGAAATTATGAGGAATTTTTTATTTCCCGGGATCCCGCAAGAAAAATCCCGGGAAAACGGGAAATAAAATAATTGAAATTCCCGGGACCGGAAATCCCGAGAAAAAACCCTATATTTAACGCAATACTCGTAATAATAATCAGCTTTTTGTTACATTTTGAAGAGTAAATTACGCGATTGCTGATCTTTTTTCAAGGTTATGTCGACAATTCAATTCTTTGTCACAATTTGTTGATTATGTACATATCGTTATCTAACATGCAAAAAGGCGTAACTAATAAAAATATATTACAGGAGAAGCAAAAAAAAAAAAATCTTTTTACAGTTAAACGTGTATAGTACATTTTAGAAAAACATGCATTGATGAAATTTTTCAAACAATTTTTCAAGGAAACCATTTTATTATATTTTGATAAAAAAAAAAACAAAAATGTGTTATAACGTCGTTTTGCATTTGTCGAATTACATATTCCACGGATAATTACCTCGTCTGTATGAGAAAAAGTTAAGACATAGCAATTTTTACGTATATCAGTTAAATCTAGAGAGATAGCAATAAACAACAATGGGATTTGCTGTCTTAAATTTTATCTGTAGTCCTTTTTGAGATGTCCTGTCATATCCTACTAACAAAAGCGTACTCATACATACAAACTTATGATCAGGGAAACCGTAAATATGCGATTGCATGGTTTTTCTTGTTTGACCAATGAAGGCAGAAACAATTTATGTATTTATCCGTTTTAGGGCTTTTTATGAATTTTGGTATCGATTTGTTTGTGAATAGTTTGCACATTTTAGCCAATGCTGCACTTTTATTGCACACATATTTCACGCTTTGAAGCATATTTAAAATCATGTTCAGCAATTTGGTTAACAGATTAATTTTTCGTTGCTATAATTTCGTCAACTTCATTTAATTTTCAATCTACAATTGTAAGCCAAAGCAAGTTTTCGTTGAAGATAAGTGTCATTCCAAACTGTTAAGTTTTATATACATATGAATATGCAAAAGTTAAAAAAGAAGCAATTTTATAAATTTGTGCTAATACATAGAAATCTAGACGCATCGTTTAGTAAACCGATAGATTTAGAAACACTTTTTAAAGTGATATTTTCGTGTCCGTCCATCTAAATGGCTGTTTTTCTGTCCATGTAAACCTTGTGCGGAAAGTAATACTCACAGTTTTTTAGATAATTTTGTTAATACGTTTAATTGTCTATAATATCACATGGTCCTCATGCAAACTTCTTTCTTTATGGCCATAAACCATTCAATCATGTTCGTTTTAGATTAAATTTGGACCAAAATATCCAAATGCAAATTAAATATGGTTGAATCGGTCCAGATTAAAAATACAATCAAATTTCAATCCCTAAAATATTCAAGCTATTTTAACCTTTTAAATGTTAATGTAATTTAAAATTTAACGACCTTTCCTTTTATCCCTTAAAGACAAAATATCTCACATATTTAGTGCATCTATATCAAAGATGCCCAGTAGTGGCTGATATCAGCAAATGAAACTCACACGTATACTTACGCTCTTTTGTTTGATCGTCAATCAACCAATAGGAAATCAGCATGTTGAGTGCGAGAGACAAACTACACTGGCAGAACTTCTGTGTCTTATTTTAATCGTCATCGAGACTGCTGTGAGTTAACACATAAATTGAAATTATTGCGATTTATTAATGATGTCAGTCGAAAATTATTTTATGTTACAAAATGCTTTTGATGACATGCAATGTCTTATTTGTCATAAGACATTTAAAAAAACTAAGAAATATAATTTAAAAAAACATTTTGAAGATGTTCACAAAGACATGAATTATTTGCAAATAAATAAATAAATAAATACATTCACAAAGAGTATTACTAAATTAAGGAAAAAATATTGTATTCTATTAATTTGTAATTTTCAAATAATATCTACATTGTTTTGCATTTAAGCTAACGATATGTGTTTTGTTTGTGAAAAAAATTCTTTGTACCTGAAAAAGGTCACTTTTACTTTCGTTAAAAAGACGTACCTAAATGCAGAAATTATTAAGAAAAAATAGCCACAATAATTTGTTGGTATTTTGTGCTTGTAAAAATATTTTTGTTTCTGTACCAATCGCGTCGGTGGGTTTTTTTCTTTGAAAACACTTTTCTTAAGTAAGTAAAAATATTTAAAAAACAAGTTAAAAAAAGTCTTGTTTTCCTACAATTTATGTGTAAACCTATACACATAAAAGCAAATGTGACAGCAGGTACAATTTTTGGGTAAGAAGATGTGTTTTATTGATGTATTAATGAAACTTGTTGGTTTCGCACTATTTTTATTGCTTACTTTTTTATGCCACAAACTCGAAATTTTACAGGGAAGGTTTTTTTTAAATAAAATCAGTTTGAAAAAAGCCATTATTTTAAAATTTATAATGTAAATATTATTTTTCAAACTGATTTTATTTAAAAAAAACCTTCCCTGTAAAATTTCGAGTTCATTAATTTTAAATTTCCCTTTTGTTAAACAAAGAAACAGAAAAAAAATGACAACACCCGTCACACATGTGCTTTCGTCGCAATCTCGCTGACGACTAAATAAAATGAATAGCAAATTGTTTTCTTCCAGTGTTATTTCGTCACTCTCACCAATACTACTACCGTGGGCATCAATGATCTATATTATATTCAGCACAAATAACTCTTATGTCGTTAGCTAAAATGCAAAAAGGCATAACTAACAAAAAACTCAAAATCGTGTTTTTGATTGGTTATTATGAATGCCATTGAACTACATGTCTTGACAAAGTTTTACACTTCTGCGATCAAAAATGACGCTTTTATTAGCAAAAAACAAAAGGACGTAACTACAAGAGTATTTATTTTATAAATGCAAAATTACGTAGTTACCCATTTTTTTTAACAAAAGATAATGAAATGGTTTCCTTTTAAAGTTGTTTGAGGAGTTCCATGGACGACTTATGAATGCATGTTTTCTGACATGTTTGTAGTTTTAATTTTATAAAGTTTTTTGCTTCTCCTGTAAAATTACATTTTTGTTAGTTACGCCTTTTTGCATTTTAGCTAACGATATGAATCCTAACTCCATAATATAGCTTTATTCTGGTGAGCCAGGAATAAATTTTATTTTAATGTTAATATTAAATTGTGTATATTTTGCTTTCAAATAAGCCATATTTTGTTTTTTGGGCCATTTTTTTTTAACAATTTTTAGGGCATATTTTATTTTTTATTAACATGTAAACTTAGTTGTATTAGTTGCTGTGTTATTGTCAAATAGTACTGAGGCAATTAAACGAATGAAATTTAGGTGCAATTTTGTTTTGGGAGTTAAGGCAATTACCCGAATTGGGTAATTAAGCGTATGGCAATTAAACGTGGATTTTTGTTTGAAAAATGAAAGAAAAAAAACGGGGACTTAAAACTCAAGGTAAATAAGCGTGAAAGGCATTTAAGCGTGGGGTTATACTGTAACACACTTGTTACGACCGTTTATATTTTTTAAACATAAGAGTCATTTTTGATCGCAAAAGTGTAAACATTTGTCAAGACATGTAATTTAATGGCATTCACAATAATCAATCAAAAACTCTATTTTAAATTTTTTGTTAGTTACGCCTTTTCGCATTTTAGCTAACGTTATATTCTGTTAAGCTTGTTATCATATCGACCCACACAGGACAGCCATTTTTCTACTTTTCTTTGCTTTCGCTTGCAATATAAAAATGAAAATATACATGTGCTTTTTGAAGCAACGAAGTGGAATTCGCCTACAATATTTTGTCAGGTGACGTCTCTTTGAATGTAGAACAAGATTGCATCAAAAACTCAATTTAAAAAAAATTGGCATATACGATAATTTCGCGCAAAGGGGTGTGGATATGTTCAAATACATCATGCTATTCATTCATTAAAAGTTAATCTTGTTATTAGTCAGTAAGGATAATATCCATTAATTAAATAAATAAATAAAAAGAAAATGAATTTGGGAGCAAATCTAGTTTACCCAAGTTTACCGAAAAAATAGAATAATTTGGATCAAACTAAATCATGAAAGGAAACACCAAACCATCAACAAGCATCAACAATGCACCTTTACTTTACATATTTGGGCTTTCTGGCTAAAATATTTTTATAAAGTGTTGGAAGGAAATTATTTCATGGTTATGTACTAAAGTCCATGATAGTTTAAAGTTTATTTATATAAAAACTTATGTCATTTAATTTTACTTGCTTAATATCTGCAGTTTTTTTGATTTTTCTTTCAACTATTTTCGTATAAAAACTCGTATGTAACAAGAATATAATTTTTTCTTTGTTATTTTTTTATATTAATTCCTCAGAACCTGCATGCGGAAAAAGAATATGAAGTACTTAATAAAATAGTAAAGTCTTTTTTTGTAGAAACAAAATAAGCAACAGATTGTCAAGAGCATTTACGCCCCTAATTATTGCAACTGTCAATAACATTATTAACAATATTAGCAACTGAAATTAGTTTTTGTGTATCTTAATACCAAAAATTACCTGACATTTTTTAAAACTCCTATTTAATACAGATGTTTAAGGTCCGTTGATTTCGTTGTCCCAGTCAGAGTCGCGTAACACATTCGAGTGCAAAGTAGAAGATACAAAATGAGCGTAGAGCCTACATTAACGCCTCTCAAAAAATGTGTTTGAACACACTGAATGTGGTTGGAGCACGTATGAGCAGACGTCAGAGTAAAGAAAATACAAATTTAAAAACTTACACAGAAATTCGGACAGGCAAACAGCATGCCGCTGACCTGCCGGCAATATGGTTTTTAAGTATTGTTGTTGCACGATTGGCTACATTGTCTACAAGGCGTATAGTGACAAGTTCTTGGGCACCCGCCGCGGTTAGATTACTTATCTCGAAAATTGATCGTTTTAAGAATATTGTGATGTGATGTGGTGGCATTTTCGACTTGTCTGCGAGTTAATATTTTAAACTTTTTATTATAGTCCCATCACAAAACATCAGTAAGAAGGTTCGATACTCTGACGTATGCAATGGCACTGATGAACGCATTGGTAGTCGAAATTGATGCCCATCTCAATTCAGTAATAATAGATGGATATGATCGTTTTGCATACGAAGATGTTCATTTGTGTATGTCAGTTTGTGATGCGTTGCCATGTACAGTGAGAAATAAAACTTTAACTTTGTTTTGAGGGTGGGGTACTTAATATGAATATGGTATTTTTTAATAGTTTATTATTTATTTTATTTATTTACACATTTATTATAATTAAATTACAATAAATCTTAATTGTAAAGCACTAGCGACTAACGGCTATCGGCTCTTAATAGTTTCATATGAGCTTATCACTCATGTTTTTGGTTAACTTTTATTTTGTTAATGCATTTTTACATAAACTAGCTAAGCCCGACACGCGTTGCTGGAACTACCTGCCTTCCTACCTACTTATTGTTTCAAAATTAACATATTTTATCCTGTTCCCATGAAAAGGTCTTAGTTAGAATGTCTGGTTGTTATAGATAAGAGAAAGACAATTCTATGCGTTTCTTTGTAGGGAGTTTCCAACCCATATTTAAATTCATATGTATGTAAATAAAGAAAAGAAAGAAAGCAAAATTTCTTCGGAATGTACCCCCATGTGTTTCTGGTACCCTTTTAGCCAAACCTTACGGTAAGCAGAACACCGCCTCTGTGTACGTACAACACAAAGATGGCAATTTTAGTACACGACTATCTGGACCACCGCGCTAATATAACCTTCCTGCGAAAGCACTTTTGTTGAATAGCAATAAAATTATGAGGGACTCGCCAGCATTCCGCAGTTCAGACTAGGCTACTGGCACACGCAGAGAAAAAACATGATTAATGAGTGGTCACTACGACCATTATTGTATTTTTTAAAATCAGTACAATAATATTATATGGTGTTTTACACCTTAAAAGTTACTTTGATCTAGCCAAACATATTAAGTTATGTGAAATGTTTTCAACTATAAGATTATAATAATAATATTAGTTGCCCACAAAAGGTATGTTTAATACCATAATGTTTGTTTGCTTAAAAACACATTCTCTAAAGGAGCAAACATGTATTGTCAAAGTATACAGTGTGTGTTTATACGTCATTTTCCGTCCGCGAGCGTCGGTTAATCGCGAAACATGAATTACAAAATAATTAAAACGTTGCCTTGCAAAACTAAGGAAAGAAATTATTTATTACACGTTCATTTACACAGGTAAGTTATTATATATATACAACTATAAAAATATATAAACACTCAATTGCGTTGTCTGTCTTGCAGCCCAAAAAACCAACAACATCGAAACCGGCATAGAAATTTTGACACAAAATGTTGTCGTTAGCCCCGAACTTTGATACAGGTAAAGGAATGTTTGTATGTTTGTACTTTCTTTTATTTTACCTTTCTTAAATGTCTCTTAAATGTATTTATTTAATTTTATTTTTAAATATACATATGCTACATTTTATTTATTAATATTAGCATATATTTATTATATTTTAATAAAAAATAAATTTTTGGAATTAAATGTTTTTGTTTTATTCTGAGAACCATATAACATGTTGAAATAGACATGTTGCATGGTGCTGGGAAAAAGAGAAGCATGGTTTGAATAATCGTTTGGGTATTTCTTCTGAACATAATAATATGTTTAAGACAATAATTAGCTATAAACATTATTTTTGAACATATATTGTTATTAAAGACGCGTTTGACACAATCATTACCGCAAACATTAATGATAGTTTGCGTTTGTGATTGTGATTGTATCAACCATGTTTTTTCTTTGCGTGCATTATTAAATTTTCCCACGTGATTTGGGCCTAAAGACAGCAAATATGTGATCCCCAAAAGCTATTCACCAATAAGCAGACTAGGGCCTACAGTCCTGTCCAAGACTCTCTCGTAAGTTGCTCCTCAAGATGATTAACAATATTTTTGTGTCGTTCCGTTGTGTCGTATTAAGTATGTAAGTTCAGCCGATTAGGCAGGAATATGGGTGATTCTCAATTCAAATGTTTTTTATGTCCATTGAAAGTGTAGTAAAATATTTCATAAAATAAACAAATAAATTCAACATTAACCTAGTTTGTGTTGTGATAAAATATGAAATTCGTACCAAAACGTATTGTGCGTTATATTGACAAAATGTTGATCTACAATTTATCTATAAATTTTAGGTCGGAATAAAGTTTTACATAAGCAGAAAGGCAAACACGATATATTTTTTTAATTTTTGAAGATAATTAATGAAATTTGGTACAGTCGGGCCTCGATTATCCGTGATCCGGTTAACCGGTAACCCCGATCGTAATCGTTATGGCCAAATTTCAGTCTATTGTTTTTTGATTGCAATGTTTTCAAATTTTTTGCTTCGATTAACCGTGATTACCTCTATTATTCGTGATGGCAGTTAAAAATTCTAAGACATACAACATTACAGAACTTTTTTTAAGAAATTGTATTCTTTTTTTCCTAATGTCCTTTTTTTGCCTCATGTTTTCAGTAGAAAATTTAATGTATACATACTTATTTAATTTAAGAATGTACATAAACTTCCTGAATTAATTTTTTTTTATGTAAATATGCATGTACACCAATGTTCACTTGTAAAATAATAAAAATATTAAAAAAACTGTTTAATCGAAATTGTTATTTGATTAACCGTGAAAATCGATTTTCCGTAATGCTTCTGGTCCCGACCATCACGGATAATCGAGGCCCGACTGTACATAGAATCAAGTTTTCACAGGGACCAAGCATTTTGGAAATGTTGAGATTCGGTTCATAATTTCACATCGTACTTTGTTAGTATTTCGATTAAATTTGATTAAAATTTTTGTTTAATGCAATCAATCTAAATTTTACTTCTAAATTTTATTGGAATCGGTCCATATTCGAACATAGCTCCCATATAAATACTGCTCCTAAAAATAGCTTTTAATGCCATAACTTCCTTTTAACTGATGGTATTAACATGGTATTGCCGGTGGAGTTTGATAAAATTGGTTTTACTTAAACGAAGTGTTGGCCTGATATTTAATAGTGAAGAAATTATGTTTAAAAATTCTAATTTTTAGTTTTTCCCATTTCAAAATTAATAAAATCGTTATACGTTACTCTTAATTTCTACCTACGATTACTAAAAAGTTTTCGAGAGAGTAGATATGTATATACGCTTTCAAGCCCTGTATTCACTTGAAATGATAATCACCCATATGCATTTTTGTATTATCTGTAAAAACTTTTTATTTGCATGATCAAATCATACAAACTTTTAAATACAATTTCAATCTTCCGTAAGATAATATTTTTTCTCTGAGTTATTTATTGCATAGAAAATCAAAACTTTCGTGTTTGCCTTTTTTCATAATGCTTAATTATTAAGATCAAAACTTTCATATATTCATAGAGCATACACAGATGTGACATGAGACGGAAGATATTGCGCTTCTCTCTTTCTTCGAAAGCTGTTCTTTTTGCATCTCTCTTTGCAGCAGCTTTAATGCCGCAATACAATGAACCCAAATTTCTTAAATTTAAATTTATTCGCAAAAATATGACTAAATAAATGTTTTTGCACAAAACAAAACGTTTGTTGAACTAATGTTTTTGTTCAACGTGGTTTGTGTTTTGTTGTTTTTGTTTTAATCACGCAGTTTGTGTTGAATGTAGCGGCCTGTTTTTATACATTGTCACTTCACTACAAAAAACGCTTTCCGTCTCTTTCTTTGAAAGTTGTCCTCGCAACTGATTTGTGCCTTCCTCACACATCACTTTTTTCACCTCTGTGTGTACTCTGTGAAAAGTTCACAAATTTACAATTTTTTGTTATTTTAAATGCAAATTTTTTAAAATTCTGTCATAAGTGGTATATCATGCTCAAAAATTAATCTAGAAACATGCTAAACTTAAGGCCACTACGTAATTTACTTCATCTGTACTCAACATTTTAATAATTCTTACTTTAATATTTATGGGATTCACAAGGTGTCATAAAGTCATATGTCTTAAAATACCCTCATAATTCAGTGTGCTATTTTGAATTTAAAGCAGCTGATTTAAAACAAGCATTAAAAATAAATCTTTACTTAAAATAAAAAATTTTTTTAATGATTAATATAATTAATTAATAATTAAAAAATTACATTAGATCTTACCTGACTAATTTCCATTTTTGAGGCGCAAATCAAAAATAAATTTTATTTTGTTTGTTTACCAAACAGCAGAGCCTTTAGCCGATCTAATTTAACGCCGCAAGTGATTTGTTGCAAAAATTGCAAGCCGCAGGTAAATTTCGGATGTTAGCCGGTTAAAATTATATTATCAACGGCGACGGCTTACAAAAACTAATGCGGCTCGGCTCGGCTCAGCTGATTAGCGCAGGTCTTGTCTGATTAATAAACATACCAAGCAACAAAGTTCTATTATACTACATTTACACCTACGCAAAATCTAGTACTTACGAGATTTCGAGCCAAATCTAGTTGTTTTTGACTAGATTTCCCATACAAAACAAAATCTACTTCGTGACAAGATTTCGACGAAATCTTCTCAAAATCTAGTAGTACTTAATGATGCAACTATGGTTTTTACAATATAGCACTAAAAAATATTTCCCTGCACAAGAAAAAATGACATTTAAAAAAAAAAACAAAACAAAAATTGTTAAAAAAAATATTAAAAATTTTTATAAAATTGTAAAAAAATTAAAAACACGAATAATATTGATAAAATAAATATCGTTGATTATTAAAAAAAAGGTAATGCAAATTTTTTAATGTATATTTCTTTTTGTGTTTGTGTGTGTAACGAAAAAACTTTAAGTCAGCTGTTGTGTTATAAAAACAAAATCTCGCTAATGTCAAAAAAGTACAATGTAAACGCACTAGATTTCGAAGAAGATTTTAAATCAAATCTACAAGATTTCGGCCTAATGTAAATGTAGTATTAGTTTAAGACAATTTTTGTTTACAAAGCAACAACAATATTTTTAAGCCATTGTAAAATGTTAGAACATTATGACAATATAACATGATAGCAATTGTTCGGGACCAAGAAGTTACCGAGGAGTATGAAAGAAACGTAATCTACGGAAAAAGATTCTCCGATGAAATCAATGTTTTGAAATCAAAATGGGGTCTCCGACTTTTCACGAGAAAGTTTACATGCTGTTTTCACTGTTTTTGCATGTTTTGTTTCAGTAAATGTTCTATTCTATTTAGGGAACTCACATGGTGTACTCTTGTGTTGTATTTATCGTATGTGTTAAAATTATTCCACAGTTGTAAATATGTCCTTGGTATATATTTTACTACAATACAACCTGAGCTTGTCTGTTTTTCATGTGTACTGTGCAGTATGTTCAGTGTCGGCTGTTTTTTGTTTACTGTTTTTGTAATTCTTCAAACTTCTACAACATTAACATTAATTAGATTATTAATATTCGTTTCTATTATGCTAAAATAAAGCACTAATTTTTTAAATAAAATTGAGAGAATATCAGAATTGATAAATTTATTAAATTCCACACTATCCCACAAAGTCTTACGTATTTTTCAAAAATGCTTCTCTGATCTAATTATTTTTTGAACATTTTTAAAAAACAATAACAACTTATCATGACAGGATTGCATTTTCGTAAATTACTAAAGACTTTGATAGTGTAGAACGGCCTTAACCGGTTTTTTTTTAAATGCTTAAACGAAAAGTCCTTTTTTTTAATTAGCACCTATTCGGAAGAACCGAAACATGGTTTTTGAAAAAAATCGAACAATCGATCTTCCTAACTATAATAAACTGCGCATAGTTATTTGTTAAGCCATACCATACCGCACTATATATTCCACAGGCACATAAATGCACGAAACAGTGAGTTGGGTGTTTCAACAATGGGTTAAGGATTATCATCGTTTCAAATGCGGTTATTATGTAATTCACTAAAAAAAAACTCCCGAACAATTTGTTCAAATTTATTTAGATGTCACAGAAGATAGCGCTGTCAAAATTGTAAGTTATCCAGCTCCACATATTCAACACTTTCAACACAAAATATTTACATTATAAAATTACTATTTCGACCCATCCACGTAGGCATTTAAACTTTAAATATACATTTTATAACAGGTACTTGCTTCTCTTGGGTTGGAGTATGATTTCAGGCAGTATCGTTTCCCACGTTACATCGCCAAACCTCTATCAGCATAGAAGAAAGCAATTTCCATAAATACTGTGTTGATGTTTTCTTTTTTTCATTGGGGTTTCTTCGTCGACAGATTTTTAAATTTTAATGTATTCAAAGAATTTGTTATTAAAAACAGTTTGCATCCGAAATGACCATCGAGTGTTTGTTTGGGTAACAATATTTTTTGTTTCACATTAAAATTTATGGCCGCCAATCTGAGATATTCATCCAATCATTAAATTATACATACTGACGGACTTCTTCAAAAAAATTCATAAGTGTGTATTTAACTGTGTTTTGTCGTCCGTCCGTCCATGTATATGTATGCTGTTCGGCGTGTTACATTAAGTTGCATTTGTATCCATTTCAGATGTGTTCGAAATAAAAGCAAACGAAACGAAAGATTAACTGAAATACAGTGGAAAAATAGATACAACTTTTAATCGATATTTTATAGCCATTTGAGCTGATTTCTTTTCTACTACCAAAAATTAAACGAAACCAAAACAAAAAGTAATAGAATTCTTAAAACAAAAAACAAAAATAAATGTGAACACATTTCATGCCGATAAAGGGATTTACAGATTACATCTGTTCCTCGATTAAAAGTATTCGTATTGGTAAAATGCCCTGAAATTTTACACAGTATCATCCAATAACATAACCAGGGTATTCGTGTACCCCAGTATGGAAGATGTTGAAAATGTGAAAGACGCGTTCCCACTTGAAACATCAAACATCTACTATCAATAAAAAAATGTCACCATTTCTGAAAAAAAAAAACATTTATTTTATTCTTATAAAACGCCGTGACGATCTATACAAATTGTGGAAACGTTACAAAACCACAGAATACCGAAAGCTATTTCGATCGGCTAGAAAAGCTGTCGTTAATGAAATTAGGTTAGAAAAATCTACGTATTATTCAAGCAAATTTAATAATGCAGCTAATACCAAAAAAACTTGGCAAATAATACGTAATATTGGCATTAATAATACAAGTAGACGTGTATCTGATGTTGATGTTAACATTCTTAATCAATCTTTCATTAATATACCCATGCCCTTAGCTAATGCCGCTTTTTATGACAATCTGCAACCAATGAATATGCCTACTGGAGAGTTTAATTTTCGATGTTTTACACCCTTAGATGTTGTTGAAGGATTTATAAAAGTTAAATCTAACGCGACTGGCTTGGATAACATTAATCCTAGGTTTATAAAACTTATTCTTCCTTGGATAATACAATTTATAACACATTTATTTAATACAATTATTACCACAAGCACTTTCCCAAATGAATGGAAAATAGCCAAAATCATTCCCGTGCCTAAAACAGATAAAGAATATCGCCCTATCTCAATCCTGCCATATCTTTCCAAAGTCTTTGAACATTTAATACAGAAACAAGTTTTTGAATATTTTAACTTAAATAATCTATTGACAGAACGCCAATCGGGCTTTAGACCAATGCACAGTTGTATAACTGCTCTTACTGATGTTGTTGAGGAAATAAGGGGTAATTTGGATAACGGAGATATTTCATTTTTAGTCTTACTGGATCATTCTAAAGCATTTGATACTGTTGACCATGACATACTTTGCCTTAAACTGGTTAAAATGTTTAAATTTTCTTCATTGGCTGTGAAATTGATGTATACATATTTGACTAATAGGTGGCAATGCGTCTCAAATTTGGGGACTATTTCGAAACCCCTGCGAGTGGTCAGAGGTGTCCCTCAAGGCTCGATACTTGGACCACTATTATATTCAATTTACTCCAATGATATACCAAAACAAATTAAGTATTCAAAAGTTCAAATGTACGCGGATGATATTCAAATTTACCTGAAAAGCTCCAAGTATTGTATTAACTCTAAAGTAAATGAACTAAATTACGATCTAAACCAAATTTTTCTCTGTGCATCGGCTAATGGATTACGCCTTAATCCTAAAAAATCAAAATGTATTATTATCACCAAAAAATCGGTTAATATTGATGTTGAAAATAACGTTATTCTGGGAGATACTAAAATTGAAGTAGTAAACACGGTCAGAAATCTTGGAGTTGTCTTTAACAGCACACTTACCTGGTCTGACCACATTACCCAGGCATGTGGTAGAGTGTACAGTATGCTGCGGAATTTGTGGACTGTACAGTACTTTACACCACCCAAAGTAAGACTTTTGCTGGCAAAAACTTATCTTTTACCTACACTTCTTTATGCATCGGAAATATTTTCTGGATGTAACTTAAAAGACTTCATGAGGCTTAAAACGACATTTAATAACATTGTACGCTATATTTATAGTCTAAAAAAATTTGATCACGTATCTCAATACTCCTGTCGTGTGATCAACGTTAGCTTCGAAGACTATCTGAAATTAAAAAACCTTTTGCTCTTACACAAAATTATAACGACAATGAAACCAAAATATCTATTTGACCGTCTACAGTTCATGAGGTCCTCGAGAGTAAACAGCCTAGTCCAACTTCGACATCGTGATGCAGCGTCTGAGAAACAATTTTTTATATATTCAATACGTCTCTGGAACCAACTTCCTGTGTCTTTATAACTTTCAACCAACGCAACTAAATTTAAAAATAACTTCAATAACATTTATAGCATTCGAAATAATTAAATTAATTGTAAAATTTAAATATTTATGTACCTAATTAAGTTTTCTATTAATTGTAATTATTGATCTAATTATCTATTATTACTAATTAAGTTTTCTATTAATTGTAATTATTGATCTAATTATCTATTATTACTATATCTGCTAATTATTTTATATATTAGGATACCTACATATATTAAAACTAACTTCTCTGATTCTAATACTCTAATTATAAGATAATGTATCTTGTTGTATTAGAAAATCACTAAATAAATAAATAAATAAATAAAATAGTTTTTTTCTACAAAAGTGCCTAAATTTTAAGAGATAGCACCAAAATGTATATTTAGAATTCATTTTGTTAAATAATATAAAAAAATATGCAAAATAAGGCTTGCAAAAAAGGAATAACTTGAGAAATTGTAGTCCTGCTTTCAAAGCAAATGCCACTTTGTCAGTGATGCCCCAATAATAATAGAATTAATTGCCACTTTTCAAGTGATGACACTAAAAAATTTGGAAGATGTAAAATGGAATACAATGAGATGGGAACATTTTGTAAAGATGTTTTAACATTTTGATTTTTAGCTCTATGTATTTCTTAAGGGAAAATTTCAACATCTTCGCCAATTAATGTTAGATGTAAAATGTTGACAAGTGTGAAAATGCTATAAATCCCTCAATTCTTGCGTAAAGCGTGTATAAAATTGCAGGTCAAAATTTTAAAGGCACATCTATAAAATTGGATAAATGCACCATTAAAAAGGTACTTTTGAAATGAATTTTTTTTGTGATTCTGACTTAAAATCGTATAAAAAGTGTTTTGTAGACCGTAGAAGTTTGCCGATTCCAAGTCGCTCAAGTGAACTAGAATATTTTTAAGAAACTAAAGATAAAAAAACAATAAAATAAAACACATACAAACTTAAATATTTGGTCCCATAATTTCCGCGAAAACGAATTATATTTTTACAATGTTTAAAATTTAAACTTTCCATTAAAAAAATGTCTTTGATTTTTGCAAATGTTTTTCTCTCTATTCTAGCGACTTAAGCAAACAGCTGAAAAATTAGGATACGATTTTTAATTAACACCTTTCTTGATTTAAAGCCTTTAAACGCAATTATGCTGGCTAAGATAGCTGCTGGCCTTTTTCTTCTAATTTGTTGTACTTTTATTTTTGATGTTTTTGTGTTGTATTATGATTTCGAAATCGTGCGATTTTCAGAACCGCCTACTCATCTTAAACTCAACTGATTACAGAAACTGAAGCTTACAAGAAAAAACGATTGGAGTAATTGATGACGAATCTCAGCATGAAACATGGATCTTGAATTGGAGCTCAACTAAGCAAGGAGTTCATGAAATATGATCTACTATTGCTTGGCTCAAGCGAACCAAGATGGCCAGACTCGGGAGAAAATGCCGCCCCTCACAGGATAAGGAGTTGGGTAACTCTAATCATAGTCTGCCTAAAACACAATGTTAAATTGGAAAGCGCATACAGACCAATTAATATCTATTAGACTCCGCACTCGAGCAGAAACTATCACCTTAGTCTGATGTTATGCTCCTACGAACCTCAGTGAGTACAAAAGCAGGCCTTTTCAAAGTCATTGCCAGAACCAAAAATATAATAATAACAACGCAGATATTGAGAAGGTAATGGGATGGGGCGTATACGGTAATAGGCGGAACTCTTTTCAGCCACAAAATTAGTTGGGTCTCGGCTAGCGTTTTCATACGAGATTTCCCGGGACAAAAACCCCGAAAAAAATCCCGGGAATTCCCGCACAATTTCCCGCACAATTTTTTAATTTAATTATGGCAACTTTACTGCTGATATGTATAATTGTAAATAAGTTGTGTCATGAAATAGATCTTAAGGCTAGATTACACTATTACACTTTGTATTAATACATGTCAAAAACTCAAGTAATATGACAAAGTGTGATAGTGTGAATGCAATGTGTCAAGAAAATGACAAGTGACAATGACAAAAAAGTTTGACATCCCATACGACTTCATCATTTTTTGAAAAATTTCTAAACAATAATACTTTTCATTGGATCAGGGTTGCATTTTATTTCATGTGTGAGTGTTCCTACTTTGTGTGGTGTGAACACAAACTGTCATGTTAAATTAGATATTTTGACAGTCGCAACAAAACTCATTAGATTTCTATCTCACAATGTATTATGGAATACGTAAGGCTTGTGAGATAGTGAAAACTAGCCTTTAGCCGTTAGGCAAAACGGTATTAACAGGCCTGTTCTGCAAATCACATTTACTCAAATCACGTGATTTCAAATTACATGTGCCTACTAAAATCACACGTGTAATATTTTAGTTGTTTGTTTTGGTGTGATCTTCAATTACCGAAAGTAAACCGAGAAACAAAAAAAGGGGATGACTTTCAGAACACCACAAAATCACGCTTGTGATTTCAAAAACACGGGATTTGAAATCACGTGATTTTCAGAACAGGCCCGTAAGTCAAGAATGCTCATTTTGAGTTTTTGATAAATAAATATCTTTCAATGTAATATAACGAAAAACTACAGTTTCTTACCTAAGACATTTTGCCAAACTTCAAAGAGATGTCAATTCATATCCGATAATTAAGGCGAAGTTTAATGTTTAATGCTCTGAAATTTCGAAAGAAGAAGAGTTAAAATGTACAAAATATTTAATTTGTTTAAAAACCCAGAACGAAAAAATGTTTTTCCCACTTGATTCAAAAAATTTAATGATTTTATTTGCAGAGCAGCTGCCTAAAAGATTTTTCGGACTAGATTCTGTAAGAGATGATGACAAAAGTTATTAATTAAGAAAACGCTTATTCGATTTAAAGATAATATTTTTTTGAAGTTTTGAAGGAAGTGCTACGAAAACTGAAAGTGACTACAGATTATATTATGTTCCTTTGACTATAAAGGCAAGCACACGTAGAAAGGAAACGTGTTAGTTTTCTCATTAAAATCTTCTTGATAAAAATTAGAAATAGGCTTTCAAACGATTCTGTAAATGCTTATTCAGAAATAAAAAGGTGGCTTTTGGAAATTTACTCCGAATTTAATATAATCATCAGTTCTCAGCGGTTAAAGTTTTTTAAGTTTTTATTCCTAAAACCTCTTTATGTCACAGATCACAAGTTTTTATTATTCCATATATTATTGCACGTTAAAAAAAGATAACCAAAAAGTTATTTGGCTATAACTTCCTCAAAAATCCTACACAATAATTGAAACACCCAAGGGGTAAGCAGCCTATTGCACACAAATTTCATATCATTATCAACCAGAGATGGTTTGATGAAACTACATGTGGGAAACCATAAAAATCTGGCCCACCACAGATGAGAAAAAGACACGGCACGCATTATGGCTGCCCAGACTTAACCTCAGAAACCTAATTGCGGTTATAACTGGCCACTGGTCCATTGGGAAACACGCCCAAAGGTTAAGTCTCGCCTACAAAGACCTATGTAAAAGTTGCGGTGACGAGAAGGAGTCACTTGCAATCCAAGGACCGGTGTCAACGGCAAATCTTAAATTCCCAGATACTACCACTAGAAGGGCGCAGAAAATGAAGACATTCTAATACATGAAGGATACTGGCTAAGTGTGAGGGAGTAGCAGCAGGGCGAAGTACTTGGCGTGAAATAAAAGACTTAGCATTAGATATACAAAATTTTAACTTTTTTTTTTTAAATGAAAATAAGAGAGTTTACATATTTCCTACTAACAATTAATTACATACTATTATCATGAATTTCGAAAGGGGCTCAGGTACAAAAATACATAGCGTTTGTAAGCCTCTATGTATGTAATATATAACGGCAAAAATAAAAAATAATTTTAAGTGATATTTGAAGTAGAAAATGTTCATTGCAGTTTCCGGAGATGAGCCCTTTTCGAAAATTATTTTAAAATTTTTGTGGTTTTAGTAGCAAAATAGTGTCTTTAGTTTTTGCAATTTATTGAAACACACAAACATTCAGATAATCTATAACGTTTAAACACATATTTTGTATTTTAATGTGGTGTTTTCACAACACAAGTGATTGAACGTTAAAGTCCCAACCATAATATGCATGGCGTTGCTTAACCTACTGTCAAAAACTAACAAAAAGTCTCTCAAATGTATTAAAAAAAAAAAACAAAAATAAAATAAAAAAACATTTGCTTAAGCAAATGACAGTATCATAAAACTTAACAATGTATTCGCACATTCGCTTAAGCCAACTTAAGCACATTATGGTTGGGCCTTAAGTAAAATTTATATGTATGTGTTGTGAAAATAGCGCATAAGCCAAGACCCCTTTGAAAATTTATTTATGAACTCGAAAATTCTAACAAAAATAAAATACATACTTTTTATTATAAAGCAAAAATAAGAATATTTCGGTACATTTTTATCTGTTTACTAAGACTAAAGGCTCAATTAGCCGGGAGTAACAGTAACAGTAACAGTAACCTTACCGTAAAAAAGTAAGACCATTCTATTTCTTACAGATTGAGACGTAACATCTTACTGCTTACTGTAATCGTTCTAATTGCTTTACATACAACAAAATGAAGCAGCTGAATTGCAACGTTACTGTTACTCCCGGCTAACTGAGCCTTAACATGGAACATATCATGGAACATAAATGAAAATATTTTATCAAGATAAACGTATGAATTAAGTAGAAATCTTCTTCTACATCTGCCTATGACCACTGCAGAATGTATATATAAACATTTTGGATTTCATTATTCTCTCCGTGCAGCTGGATTCATTCATTTTCGAAAACTTACCTCTCACTTAGGGCTGCCACCCGTAATCGATAATAGAGTATTGTACTTTAATTTGGGTTATTTTACTCTATACTTTATGAGAACAAATAAGTACGCATGATTTGTATTTTGCGTGATTTGGTTTATTTGTTTTTTCCTAATAGGGATTTGTTGACGCTTTTTTATATGACTGGCGTTTCTTTCTTAAGACCTTTACACCAGGGACCGAAAATAACAGTTATATTCCAATTTTAAAACAAAAAAAGCATATATGTAGAAGTAAATGTGGAAAAACTGATTCAAGTATACCATATTGATCCTTATGAGCTTGTCTATGATAAAGTATATTGATTTTTAAAATTTTTAATATTATTTTTTCGATAACAATTAAGAGTTATTTTTTGATTTTTATTTTTTTGAACAAAAATAACTGTTATTTTTTTATTTTTTCAATCTAAAATAACAGTTATTTTTTGATTTTTAATTTTTTGAACTAAATTAACAGTTATTTTTTGATTTTTATTTTTTTGAGCAAAAATAAAAGTTAAAGAAATGTACGTGTAATAATAATTTAGTTGACTTTAAATCTTTATTTTAATGTGTAATCATCATTGGGAGTTCTTATGCACTTTAAAATAAATATTTAAAGTCAACTAAATTATTATTACACGTACATTTCTTTAAAGAATAACTTTTATTTTTGCTCAAAAAAATAAAAATCAAAAATTAACTGTTAATTTTGTTCAAAAAATTTAAAATAAAAAAATAACTGTTATTTTGGCTCGAAAAAATAAAAATCAAAAAATAACTGTTACTTTTGCTCGAAAAAATAAAAATCAATATATGACAGTTATTTTTGTTCAAAAAAATAAAAATCAAAAAATAACTGTTTTCATCTGACTTTTATGAAAAAAGGAATAACTGTTACGGTCCCTGCTTTACACCTAACAATGGCGTGACAAAAGAAACAAAGCGTCTCTTAATCTGATAAAAAAAATTAGCTAGAAATTACTTTATGTTAAATGGTCAAACTTGCGAAAAGCAATAAAAATTAAGCTTTAAAATATAAAAATAAATTGTACTCTACTTTGATACTGTGTACTTTTTTGTAATAGCATGTTCACACGGACAGCAATATTTGTGTTTCGCGCTCCCATTCCTGTTTCGCGCACCAAACATGATTGAAACCACACGTTTTGCCATACAAAATTTTGAGCGCGAAACAGGTCGGCTGACTTCCAAAACGTACTTATACAAAGTTTGTATACAGTTTATCTACTGTATTCTAACCTAGTACATGCACAAAGTACCAAAACAATGCAACTATGTGCTATGTTTATATAAACGTTTTGAAATGTTAGTGATGCAATGCATAATAATTTAAATAAATCTGTATTGCTTGTAAATTATAATGTCACAAAGCATCAACTTTAAAACCGATGATCTGATTGCTTTTTTGCTGCGTTACTAATACTTAACAGTGATGTTTTGGAAGGGTTCGCATTGTATAAATATTGTACTGCAGCGTTATGAAACCTTTTACACGGACGGTAATATTCGTGTTTCGCTCTCTTATTCCTGTTTCGCGCCCCAAACATGAGTGAAACGACTTGTTTCTCCATACAAAATTTTGAGAGCGAAACAGGTCGTTTCATTTTGAAACAGGCTGCGAAACAGGAAAAATGTACTATCATCTCCAATTTTGATAACATTTATCGTTAGTTTATCTGAACTAGCTCTCAAAAAAAATCAAAACAAAGAAAAAACAAAATAAGAATTGATGTTTAATAAAATAAAGCGATAATAATAACATAATAATATTAATAAAAGTATTAAATAATATATTTTTAAGTCTTATTTACTTTTTTATCTATTTAAAAAAAAATCACACTAACAACACAAAAAAATGTCAAAATGAAACAAGAACAAATTGTATGAACAGCATGTTTGGCAAACTAGTTTCAGAGAGCGAAACGAGTGGTTTATATCGTCGTATGAACATAGCATTAACGTTTTGAAAATCAGCCGTCATTTCATTTTGAAACAGCTATCAAAATCATCTCCAATTTTGCTAATAGGCTTTTTACACTGATCAACATTTACCATCAAAGATGTAGAAAATGTGAAACACTCGTTTACATTGCTCCCATCTAACATCTACCATCAAACAAAAATGTCACCATTTTTTGAAAAAAAATGTTTTGAAAACAAAAAATGTTTTTTTCTTCTACAAAAGGGCCAGAATTTAAAAAGAAAATACAAAAATGTATTTGAAGTTCCATTTGTTTAAAAATATAAAAAAAACATTGCAAGAAAAGAGAAAAGTTGACAAATGGTAACGCTGCGTTCAAAAAATTTTTTTTGTCAGTGATGCACAATAATAATATAACTTATTGCCACTTATCTGAATTAGCTCTCAAAATAAAAATCAAAGCAAAGAAAAAAAAACAAAGTAAAAATTAATGTTAAATAAAATAATATATTTTTAATTTTTACTTAATTTTTTTATCTATTGAAATAGGAATTAATCGTATGAACAGCATGTTTGGCAATCTAGTTTCAGAGTGAAACGAGTGATTTATATCGTCGTATGAACAAAGCATAACTGTTAATAACCAAATTTACTTTAATTTCACTAAAAATGCAAAATTTTTCAATTGATAACTAAACACAATTATAAATATTCTAAATTAATATGGAGATGAGCCCTTTTTGAAAATCCCTATTAAAAAGCCACTGCTATGGAAAGGATATTAGACCCTTCATTCTCACAGTATATTGGCCTATATGTGTACCTCCAAAAGAGCAAACAACTCAATTTCCAAAAATTTATTTTTCCGAAAATTCAATTTTTTTACCGGAAACAACTTTTGGACTGCCTTCTTCTCTCGTACAGCTTTTAAAGTATGCAAAGCAAGCTTAACATCCTTGTTGAGAATGCATCCAAAGCCGGTTTAAAGGTCAAAATATCTAAGAAAAAATCATTACGTGTCAACACCAACAACACACAACCCTTGAAAATTATTGAAAACTGGCTTGATGACGTCGATAACTTCTCTTATCTCGGCCGCATAATAACTTTTTCTGGTGGTAGTAAAGTGGACATAGCCTACAGCCTTGCAAAGGCTAACCAAGCATAGGACGCACTTAACAAAGTATGGAAGTCAAATCACATAACTCTAAGCACGAAAATCAAGCTTTTAATTCGAACGTGAAATCAGTGTTATTATATGGTTGCGAAACGTGGAACGTCAGTAGAAAAGACACAAATGAACCGCTGTTTGCGTAGAATATTGCGTGTTTTCTGGCCTCAAATAATATCGAATAATGATATATTTGCAAAAAAAAAAAAAAACACAACAAAACTTTCTACAAAAAGAACGCTGGTCGTGTTCAGACCTAACAGTTAAATTTACCTATTTAAACATTTATTAAGCCTAGCTGTTTTTAGCTTTAGCTTTCTTTTAAAATATGACAGCTTTTACACCACAGATTTCTATGCACAAGTAGACTTCGTTTTGTAGAAATTACGGGAATGAGAACAAGTTTTCGACAACAAATTTCTTTTCTTTAAAAAACTCGATGCGCAACGAAATTGTCGACAGTGCTGTCAACTCATTATACAAAATGTGCATTCGAAAGCCGATGTTCGATGGCCAGCGGAAATCGTTTGTCGAATGTAATTATAATAGGGACATTTATTTACCTGTGTATAAATTACGTATGTTTTTTTACATGTGATATAAGTGTTAAGTTTAAATGGTTTTTAATTTAGTTCTATTTCGTACTCTTGAAGAGTTGAACGTATATTTTGAAGTAAAAATAATTGTGATTTTAAAAGCTATTTATATAAATTTTCCCAAAATTTTTTTTTTTTTTAATACCAAGAACGTAAAAATCATACCAGGTTGTACCCAGTATTCAACAAATTGATATCAGTAGGATAAAATGTCGTATTTTGAAGATGAAAAAAGCGTTAAAGTAAGAAGTAAGAGTGCTTTATTTGGCTATCGCAAATGTTATATACCCTTCACTAGGTGCGATAAGAATAGAAAGTTACATACCTAGTAAAAACTTGGCCTACAAAATAATGTGTTGAGTAATCAGAAAAACATAAAAGCACTACTTCGAATTCTACTGAAAGAACCAATGAATTTTACAAGGCATGCCCCAAGCTGAACGCATTCAAAAGTAAGTCATTAATTTTTTTCTTAAATACATCCAGAAAAAAGTAGTTATAGAAGTTGCTGTAGAAGTAGTTTAAGTAGGAAGCTACTAAATAATGAGTGAAAGGAGCTATTCATTTTAAAAAAGTAAGCGAAGTTTTACTGGGTATATAAATACTGTATATAACTAAATCTATTTTGTGCCAAGCCCACTTCTATAATACCGCCCACATTTTGTCGATTGATGTGTATTGATATCTAAAATGCTTGTATCTCAGCCATTTATGCACCGGTCTAACTGAATTTGAATAGCAAACTTTTACGGGGTATATGTGAGATAAATGTATAACAACATAGTCCCTATTATTTTTGGGACAGATAGATAGACATCTTTAAATCAACTGTTATGTAAATATATAACATCCAAATCCCTACCATAACTGGGGTCTTCGGCAACAAGAAAGAGTGTAATATTCGACTATGCCGAATCTTATATACCCTTCACCATGGGCGAAAGTTATAAAAATAAATACATATAAGTATAAAAAGGGTGGGCCATAAGTCACTGATCATTGTAGTTTTGATATAATTTTTTCTTTTGTTTGTTTTTCAGTATGTATTAGAGACAACGTTTGGAAGATTCAGTAGCCATGTATACAATATAGAAATGAGCAAAAATTGTTGAGATATATTTGGTTAGTCAAAATTCAAATTTTTTTAACAACGGAATTGCACCATCAGGGAATCTAGTATGCAATCTGGTCGCTCGTTTTCAGCCATTGGGATCTGTAAGTGACTTATCACTGAAAAGAAGACCACTTGAAGCACGAAGCAAAGATAATATCTAAAGAGTTCGGGAGAGCGTAAATGATAACCCTGAAACGTCGGTTCGTAAGCGTGTCACTCCGCTTTAAATGAAAGAACTCTACTGCGAAGAATGGGACGTGGCACGCCTGCTTATCCAATAACATCCACTTTTGTCGTGCATTGACATAAAAGCTATTTGTACCAAATTCTGAAACTTTTACTGCTACGATTCTCCAGAGATACAGATATTTATTTTTTTATTTATATGGGAGGTGCCACTCCTACTTATCCAACCCCGCCCATTTTTATAGAGGTTGTGTATTGATAACCCAGCTATGTGTACCAAATTTAGAAATATGAGAGACGCTCAGACTAGTCTGAAACAATCGATAGCACTATCGATGGTTTTTGACTATCGTAACACCATCGATAGTTTTCCATACTATCGATAGTTTTGGTTTTTCTCATATATCGCTTAATAACTGTTGACAGTAACACAACTTTACAGCACTTTTTTTGTATTCTGTAAATGTATAAAGTAAAGATTACGTAGATTATTATGATGTAAATTCCCAACTCTCTTTTATATAGAACATTTTATTTATATTATAGAACATTTAATTTACTTTAACGTACATTTTAATTGAGGCAACTAATGATTATGATAATTTCAATGAACTATTCTTTTGTCAAATAAAAGTTGTGTTAATTTTTGAGAGCATTCATTATTACAACGACTTTAAAATATTTTTCCCTGTTATCGAAATATATAATAAATGCATATTTATTGAGTCAATGAAGCGTATGTAAATTTAAATACAGTTGTTTTCGGTTAATTGAGCCCCGCTTAATTGAGTTTCCCGTTTAATTGCGCTAAAAATCAGGGAACGAAATCATTCAGTATAACTGTCTATGTTAAAATACCCGTTTAGTTGAGTTCCGTTTAATTGCGTCACCCGCTTAATTATTTCGCAAAATAAGACCGCATTGCGAAAAACAATAGCAAATGTTTCGGTTAATTGTTTCCGTCTACTTAATGTGTTTTTGCTCCACGAACGTAAAAAAAATTTTTTGCGGCAAGAAAGATTGTACGATGAACGGTACCTGATTTTTATTTTGTTTTAAAAAACCTAAACCATTTTTTAACTTAATATTTATATAAGCAATGAGTTTTATTTTCTATCTACACATGGGTGTTTCGCTTTATCGCACATCTTGCTCAATTAAGCGATTTTCGTTTTAATTGCGTCGGCGATTCAATTAACCGAGTACTGCTTAATTGAGTTCCCGTTTAATTGCGTCAAAAGTCGTGCATTTTTAGAAACTCAATTAAGCGGAAATAACTGTACCTGCATTTATTAACGAATAAATCACTAACCCAACAAAAATAATTTTTATAAATGTTGTTCGTTAATATTATGAACACTATTTGATTCAGTGTATGGTATAAAGTTTTATTTATTAAAAGTCTCATATAGCCTTTTCACACTTGTCAACATTTAGCATCTTCCATTAAATTGCAAAGATGTTGAAAGTTTCCCATAAGAAATACATTGAGCTAATAGCCTTTTCACACTTGTTAACATTTAACATTTAACATCAATTTGCGAAGATGTTGGAATTTTCCCGAAAGAAATACATAGGGCTAAAAATTAAAATTTTTTAACATCATTACAGAATGTTACTATCTCATTTTGTTCCCTTTTACATTTTTCGATTCTTTTAGTGTCATCACTAGAAAAGTGGCAATAAATTCTATTATTATTGTGGTATCCCTGACAAAATGGAAGTTGCTTTAAAAGCAGCGTTACTATTTCTCAAGTTTTCCTTTTTTGCAAGCCTTATTTTGCTAAATTTTTAAACAAATTATTAAACAAAATGAATTAGAAATACATTTTGGTGTTATCTTTTAAAATGTTGGCACTTTTGTAGAAAAAAAGTATTTAAAAAAAAATAAAAGTTTTTTTTTTCAGAAATGGTGACACTTTTATTGATAGTAGATGTTTCAAGTGTAAAGGCCCAGTTAGGCGAACGTTGCTGTACCCGTAATGTACCGCACCGTACTGTAAGCACGTTGGTGCACTTATAGAACATTTAAAAATGTGTCATATGTGTTTCCCATACATAAACAAAAAGCAATAGTATACATAAAACAAAACACCAGTGATGGGAATCAAAAATGTTTAAATGGTAACCGCTGTGCAGAAAAAGTACCAAGTGATTTAAATGGTATTAAAACAGTATTTTGTGTATGTAAAAAACATTAATAATTTATATTTATATTATAGATTTACAATAAACAAATTTGTATTTTAGCATATATGTTTTTAGCATACATATATTGTATTATGGTGTACGCACCAAACGAGGTTTTGATACTATTTAAAGCCTTTTACTTGTTTCACATTTCCATTGTATGTGTATTTAAATTTTTTTTATTTTTTACATCTTAACATAAATATATTTGCTTAAATGGAAATATGTTGTATTTTAAGTTGTTTTGTCTCAATTCCATAGTTTTACTGAAAAAAGTTCCAAAAAAAAGAGCAAAAATACCCACATTCAATTAAACATACAAGCAGCCCATCACTGCTTTACAAATGTCACGTAACAACGGCATAAAAATCTGTTTTATACAGATCGAGACGTTCCGTCAACGTGACATTTAAATTCAGTAAGCATTTACATTGTTTGCAAATAACAAAACGAACCAGACGTTCCGTTAGGGGACGTGGACGTTCGGCTAACTCTGCCTTAACGCGTATTTCACATTTTCAACATCTTCCATGCGTTCCTCCGAAATGTATGCAAGTGTACAAAGGGTATAAAAATCAAAATTTTTCAACATCTTTGCAAGATGTTCGTTCCCTTTTGCATCATTCGATTTTTTTAGTGTCATCACTTGAAAAGTTGGAACAAAATGGCAATTTTTGAAAGCAGCCTTACCAGTTGTCAAGTCTTTTTTTGTATAATTTTTTTATATTTTTAATACAAAATGAGTTTTAAATATATTTTGGTGTTCTCTTTTAAAATTCTGGCACTTTAGTAGAAAAAAAGTATTTAACCAAAATTAAAGTTTTTTTTTCAGAAATTGTGACATTTTTTATTAATAGTAGATCTTAGATGTTTCACGTGTGAACGCATATTCACATCATCCATGCGTTCCAACGAAATGTATGCAAGTGTTCAAAGGGTATTACAGATTTTGTTGGAAATGTTTTTTATTTTGTAGGAAATATACTTAGTTTTAAAGACTATCGAAGAATTCGGGAACTTAATTATACCCTCGCAGACTTTTAGTTCGGAACTATATTCACACAATAATTTACGAAGGATGATGAACTATCAGCGTTGTCAACTTTTTATAACCAAAACACGCTAATCCCCTTATCAAAACGCGTGTTAACTCGCTAAATCATAGAGTTTACAAATATTTATACTTTCATAAAGAAGGTATAAACTTAAAAATTAAAAAATTTCCAGTCGAAGCAAAACAATTTATAATTTTATATTAAAGGCATAAGAAAAAGAAACCAATCGTTTTACTACCAAAAAGTTGACAAAATAACACGATATTTTTACAGCGGGTAGTTATGAATATTACGTGGCGTTTTTTTTTTTCAAAAAGTGAAAAAATAATAAATTTGAGTTAATATCTGCACAATTTTTTTTTAATTTAAAGTAGATAGTATCTAATATAGTTAACAGTTAAAAGTATCTACTCGATACTGTTAACAAACAAAATGTAAAAAAGCTTTAAAGCTCGCTCAAAGAAGCCACTACCACTTCTCGAATCCAGTGCACTTTTTGGCCGATGTTGTGTATTGATAGCAAAGTTATTTGTTTTAAATTTGAAAGCTTTTCTGTAACCTTTCCCCAGATATGGAGTTATTCATTTTGTCTTTGTTAGTTTGGGAGGTGCCACAACCACTTGAAATTTCAAAAATATGTATAGCCTATGTTAAGTAATTTAACCTATTTTATCCTCTAAATATTTAAATTTCCAAAAATCTCTTTTCCGAGGATCTATTTATTGGAGGACTTATTCACTGTCCAAATTTCATGTCTCTAACTTCAGCCGTTTGGGCTGCGCGATAATGAATCAGTCACTTAACTAACCCAGGAAAAACTTTTTGATTTTAAGTAATAGGTGGCAGTTATTTCATACGTTACCTGGTAAGCAGTTGTCATTACAATTGTCATTATTCCTAAAACTTCAATAAGTACTTACTAGTAATTTTACTTTTTACTGGTAACGTACTCAATAACTACTTATTAGGTCTATTACTAGTAGCTTTTTGGCTTCTAGTAAGTATATTGTAAGTACTTACAATTCAACTTACTCGTAGTTAAATAATAACTAGATATTTTTTGACTTCTAGTGAATTCTGTGGACACCTCGAACAAAAATAAGTAGTTGTTCAGACGAAAAATAAGTAGTGTTTTTTTTTCTCCAACATTGCTTGCTTACTTGGCAGGTAAGTAAAGTTTTTGCTGGGTAAGTTATAAATTTTATTCAACATTTGCGTCCTATGGGGGAACTGCTCCCCTACCCCTATCGACAATATAATTATCATCTTTTCGACGTGAGAAGTTCAGAACATGGTACAGATACAGATAATTTTAATGTCCAGAAATTTAAAAAAAAAAACCTCTGCATTCGGGGGAGCGATGTACATTTGTATGTGTTTGTGTGTATTTGCTTAACTTATGTTTACTATGGGATTCGTAGATACATGCATGTTGTCGCCACTTAAATTTAAGTGGTTAATGTCAAACATGGAAAATCTTTATCTATTTCTTCTGTTTTTATTGTTATTATTATTTATTTTTATACATTAAAAAAAATAGAAAAGAAACAGGAGAAAAAGAGTTAAAATTTCGAAAACAAAAAACTTGTTAAAACGATCGTTAAATACCAACTGTTTGATATTGATTTTGATAACAAAGAAAGAAAGAAAGAATGACTCTGTAAAGAACAGAAAAATAAAAAATATCCATACTTTAATAAAACTTTATATTAGAGTTTTTGCATTGTCTCATCATCAGCATGCACAACATTTTAGTTTGTAGACAAATGATGTCTTGCGTCTTAAAAATGTCATTCAGTTGACGTTTTATTATTTATTTAAGAGAAAAAACATAGATTTTTGGTATTTGATGTTGTATAACATTAACTATTATTTATATGATTTTAATGTCTTAAATGACATTAACGACCATGTTCCTTTGTACCAAAAGGTACCTGCTTCATAACCTGAAAACTAAAAACTCAAAGCCCTCAAGTTTTATTGCTACAAATATTGGGTGTAATTAAATCGTGACTTCTTTTACAGTATCCAATCATATTGTTATGATTTCTTTTTATATTAGTCCATTACAGATTATTTCCTAAGACATCTATTGGACACTTCATAATATATGGGGCCATTATTAAAACTTATCGTTAATTTAAGGTAAGATTTTGTCGAACGTCTAAAAGTTATTTATTATTTCAACTTTACGCTTACTTAGCCGGTGCACAGTTGTTCAGTAGTTGGACATAGTGGTCAAATGACGATGTTCGATTTTTTCACCTAAACATGCAAAAAGATTTGCAATCAGTTGTTTTTTACATTTACTTTTGTGCATCGGAAGTGAACAAATAAAAACAACTTTCCTTATCTTTTTCAGCAGTTCTAATAAAGTTAATTTCTATTGCGTGTTTTCAAAGAAAAAAAAAACATTTTTGACTTATTGTTTTACAATGGATATTTAAGTTGAAGGTGTTTACGTATTTTGCGGAAAGCGGTTCCACGACAAATCAATTTTCACGTATATTTTTTACGACGTTTTTTCCCTTAAGGTATTAACTATGTTGCCGTCTTACGACGCTTTCAAGTTACACATCAAAATGTTACTCTATATCTGTACTTTTAATTTAAAAAGAATTTATCTGCGTTTGTTTGCGAATGTGCATGGTACAGAGGGTCTTCGTCTCTACGACTAGATTCGTAGCACATTTTCTACATTTTTTTTACCGTTTTTTATTTCTTCACAACTTTGGAAGCCCAATAAAATTGAAACTAAACATAATAAATAGTTGTATTTATCAAATCTGCATAAAATCGCAACTCAACGAACAGTAGATCAGCAGTGCTAAAAACTATATATGTATATAGTTTTAGGGTTTTTTATAGTTTTTTTTTTCAAAGAAAAAATTATTTGTGACTTATTGTTCTACAATGGACATTCAAGTTGAGGGTATGTACCGTTATTATTATGTTTTTTTTACTTCCTTGACCAAAACATATTAAACATATTTAAGGTGCTGCTATTAAGTGTTCTTTCTCAAGAATACTTGTACTGGATACTTGGCTGTCGAATAACACAGTACAACATTTTTCAGTTAATTGATTGTCAACGCAATTCTGTGAACTGTATGTGAAATTAGACCCAAAAAGAAGAATTTCTGCATCATTCGTTTTGTCTTCTTACATGCGATTTGAAGTTAGTATCGATTTGAAGTTAGTACTATCGTATAGGGGAATTTATCACGTTTTAGGCCCTGTTGTTTGACATAGCTCGACAACCACTAGCCCAATTTAGTTGAAATAAATTTTAAAAAATTAAGAATTACAATTCCCTTAATCTGTTCATATATTGTTTTCCTACACAAGTAACACTTTCGAAGTTAAAAATGAATGTATGAAGGGAAAAAATTATTTTTTGCCTAAAAATTTAATTTTTTTTTTTTTAAAAATACATAAAAAATCCAAAATGGAAAAAAGTTTCAAGTCTAGTTATTTTTTCGCAAAGTCACATAACCTATGAGCAAAATGAAACAAAGATCATAAAAATCGATGCACGCGTTTCGCTTTTATTCGCAATTGAGTAAAGGTATGAATTTCAAAAATCAGTTATAGCCACCACCCTTAAAATAAAAATAAAAATATAAAATAAAAAATTATCATGCAAAAAAAAACTTTATTTATAAAAACTTAATGAAAATAAAATAATATGCAATTAATACGCAATTATAATATGCATAAAAACAAAATTTAGAACATTTTTTCAATTATTGGCAATATCCATCCTTGTAGAAGTTGACGCTTGTGGTTCTGATGATCTTGTTTTCTTCGTAGGTTGTTCATATTCATGGTCTGAGTCTGTATCGTCATCCGAGATACACAAACTATTCAAGGGCGTGTTTCTTTCACTGTGTCCACCAATTTCAATGTCTTCATCTTCGGTGCTTTCTTCAAACTGCCTAATTGTGGAACTCCACCAACAAACCTCCGCAAGCAATGCATCCAATTTTTTGCTTTTGAACCGCTTTTCAAATGGCATGGTCACCTGGTGGAACCTCTCTCCTTGTTCGTCTGATTCCTGAGGTGATTGTGCCAAAAAAGTATCGAGGTGGTGGTGCAAGAAATGCAATTTCAGCGTCATGGATGCACCGATTTTTTCGAAATAAAACAGCAACCTGTCCACTCGTTGCTGTATCTCTTCTCGCTGGACACGGTTCTTTCCTAGAACGCCTTCTATTACTTCTTTCAATGCGTTCCATGCATGTTGGTGGTCGTGATGCTCTGAAAGCAAATGTGTGAAAGAATCACTTTTGATCAATTTCCGAATATCAGGTCCATTGAGAATACCTGTTTTAAATACATAAGAAAAACGAAAAAATTATTGGTAATGCGAATGTATAGAAATTAACATAAATTCATACCTTTACTCAATTGCGAATAAAAGCGAAACGCGTGCATCGATTTTTATGATCTTTGTCTCATTTTGCTCATAGGTTATGTGACTTTGCGAAAAAATAACTAGACTTGAAACTTTTTTCCATCTTGGATTTTTTATGTATTTTTAAAAAAAAAAATTTAAATTTTTAGGCAAAAAATAATTTTTTTTCCTTCATACATTCATTTTTAACTTCGAAAGTGTTACTTGTATAGGAAAACAATATATGAACAGATTAAGGGAATTGTAATTCTTAATTTTTTAAAATTTATTTCAACTAAATTGGGCTAGTGGTTGTCGAGCTATGTCAAACAACAGGGCCTAAAACGTGATAAATTCCCCTATACGATAGTACTAACTTCAAATCGATACTAACTTCAAATCGCATGTAAGAAGACAAAACGAATGATGCAGAAATTCTTCTTTTTGGGTCTAATTTCACATACAGTTCACAGAATTGAGTTGGCAAATCATGTGTTGTACTGTGTAAGGAAAGTTCGACAGAAAGTGAGCGGCGAAATCGTGTAGTTCACAGTTTAACGGAGGTACTGCCAGATGCGGAACATTTAAGCATTGGAAGTCTTAAAATTAAAATAACCAACCTTTGTAAAAGATTGGTTACCTTTTGGAAACAAGTTGATCGATCACGTTTGCGTGTGGTCACTAAATATAGTGACTGGCTTGATGAACTGTCTGCGATAGTCAGCGAACATACTTTGAAGCCTGCAGAGAGTATCCAACCTTCCACAAGTGTACTGCATAGAAAGGAGTTCATGGACTGCAGTAAGAGAACAAAACGCCGCAGGTTAGCTTAGTTAGTTGATTTAGATGATTCCGCGATGAACTATTTGTTGATTTTCCACTGCAGGTCTGCTTCAAACCGAGTTGCAAAATCGTCTACCTCCGTAAATGTTTCGAACAAATTGTTTTTTTAACCAAAATCTTATTAATATCAATTTTAAATGTTAATAATCTTTTACACTCTAATTTTGTATAAAAGAGAAATTATTCTGCTTGAGTTTTGCTAATTTTGTTTTATTCCGTTGTTCGTGCTGTTTTAAGAATCGTTAAAGCAATAATTATTACGTTAACTGCAAACGCCTGTCAATTTTTGCACAAATTTTCAACTTAAAGTCGAAATCAAAAAATATCCGCTGGTTTATCAAATCAAATTGCTGAAATGACCAAAAACAATTTTTCAGCGCCGTAATATGGCTAAGAAACTGGGAATTTGACACAGAATTGTGCTATAAGAAAGAAAAAGGAAAAAAAAGCGCGCAGGAAGCAAAAAATCCCGACCAAGTTTGCTAACTGAGAGAATTGCTTGAAGCATTAAATGGCTATAAATCAGGTGAAAACACTTAAGCAGGCTGGAGACGCCATAAGCAAGCCATTAAGTAAGTGGACAAGACGTAAGTAAGGCTCATAAGAAATTACTCTGGTTTCAGCTATAAACCAAAAAAATATTTTACGACGCGTTTAAAGTTTGGCAAAGACCGCAAAAATTGAAGTACGGAAGACTGGAAACGAATAATTTAGTCGTAAAAAAAGCAAAAAATATTTTAAGTAAGATGGAAAAAGGTACTACTGGCACAGCTCTTAGGAAACTTTACAAAAGCAACAAGCAAGGCACATTTAACAAGGTAGAAAAAAAGAATTGTGGTACTTTTAT
Organism: Pollenia griseotomentosa; assembly: GCA_963931875.1. Lineage (NCBI taxonomy): Eukaryota > Metazoa > Arthropoda > Insecta > Diptera > Polleniidae > Pollenia > Pollenia griseotomentosa. The sequence goes on from OZ007562.1 coordinate 65,543,791, forward strand.
GTCTGTCCCTAAGGAGTGTACCTCGTTAAATATGCCTTGGCATCAGGTAAAAGAAGCGATGAAATATGGGGCGGAAGCTGGATGGTGTGGTCCTGTTTGACTTGGTGGAACCTCGGAACTCACATTAGTAAAAATCCATGTTATAATTAAAAAGAAGGTTACCGATTAAATAAAGTGCATAACCAGAGGAAGAAGTTGTTTTCCAACAGGACGGGGATCTAAAACATACGGCCAAGATCGTTAAGGATTGGCTGTTAAAGCAAAAATTTCAAACAATGAAATGGCCTGCGCAAATTCCAGATCTCAACCCAATTGAAAATTTATAGGCTTTTTTGAAAAAACAACATGCGCGGTACGATAGTGCGCCTACATCTTTAAATGAGCGTTGAATAAAAGTTCAAACATAGTGGCTAAAAGTTCCGAAGGAAACAATGAACTGGTTTTAAAGTATGGCTAGACGCATTAAAAGCGTTATTAAAACAAAAGGGCTTTGGACAAACTCCTAAAAATGTTAATTAAAATTAGACTTTCGTTAAGCATGCAAAAGTAAATACTTTGGATTTTTAAATAAAACTGCATTTATCTTAATATTATTTTTAAATATGTATTCCGGAATTTCTTTTTGTTTTCTTATGCTAATGCTCTCTTTGGTGGTAAAAATTAAATCCCGAATAGGTTTTATTTAAAACTTAGCTAGTAATCATGTATTCATCATGTTCGTCTTAAAGCAAGTTTGCACCAACCAGTACAAAATTTTGCCTTGACATAGAAGATATTATAAAAGTTCTCGTTTTCAAAAATTTGGTAAGACGATTTATGATGCAAGATATCTAAGCACCAAATTTAATTTAAGTAACAACATAATAAGATAGTTTATGTGAACAAAGAGTGTTGGGGTTTGGACTTAGCCATAGTTGCAATTTTTAATTTAACATGAAAAATAATTTCTAAGACAAACTTAGAAAATAACACCTGGTTTTACAGCGGGTTGTGAAAAAATAAAAATTCTGACTTAATACCCCCTTTGTGATCAGGTGCGAAATGTGTTTTAAAAAGTATTTACAAATATACTTCGTATTTTAATTAAAATACAATAAAAAAAGTTATGATTTCGTTTTTGTCTCTCTCAGGTGTGTTAAATTCATACAGTATTAATATCCTGTACCAATGTTCTGTAGCTTTGGTGAGAATTTCTTGCATCGAAAATATGTGAAACCAAATATCCCATCGTTTCTCGAAAAGTGAGAAAAAAGTGTGTCTGTAACTCATGTCGAAAACTATCAAAAGGGATTACGTCGTTAGGTTAGAAATGTCCCCATTACAACTTGAAGCCGATTTAAAATTGCTGACGTTGAGAACGTTAGTCACATATATAGTTGAAGGCGACCAAAATTTAATAAAATTTTAAAATTTTTAACGACGGCGGCGCAAATACAACCGTCGGCTTAACTAAATAATGTAAAGTGGGACTTTAATGTGTGTTGCTTGCAAATGAGCTTTGAAAACATTCGTATTATTTTATAAAAATGTTAAAAGCAAAATAATTTAACAATGAAAGAATCACAGAAAAAAATTGCGACAAATCAATTGTCATATTAAATACCATATTCGTCAATACAATTAACTTCTTAATTGAAAAGGCACCAACAACTAAATTTGTAAATACAAAAAATTATTTTGTCAATTAAAATCAAAAACTCAACAAATATTTTTAACAATGAGTTTGTATTGAATGAAATATTTGTTAACAATTAACAAATAACATATTAACAAAATGTTTTGTTGCTAACTAAGTTGAAAAAAAGATGCAATTAAAAGTTGTTTTTATTATTTTTTTTTATCAAAATATTAAATAACATCAGTAATAACATTATACTTTGTTTAAGCCACAAATTAAGACGTGGATGTACTGGGAGGTTCATACATTAGCACAAAACGGAATCTTGGCACCATTATCAGTTATATTTCAAAATCTATAATTTATAAAAGAATGGCTAAAATTTATTTATAAAACATAAAATAATAACGTTACTTATCGTATAGATTGATCAAATTTCGCAATAATCATCATATCGTTTATTCTTTTAAAGACTTAAATCGAAAATCCAGATTTTATTTTGACACAAAATTATTTTTTTCTATTAATTTTCTACAAATGAAACAAATTGTTAATATGACAATTTACAAACATGTTAATTAAGAAAATTGTTAAAAATATTAGAAAAGTATTAAAAAATTTTCTTTAAATACTAAATAACTTTTGATATTTTTTTCTGTGAATGTGCCAAGAACAAAAAATTATTATTATTATTCTTTGCATTTTGCATTGTTTTTATACCCTCTACCACAGTAAGTTGTGAAGAGGGTATACTAAGTTTGTCATTTCGTGTGAAACTTTTTTATTATTCACCTCAGATTCCATAAAGTATATATATTTTGGCTCTTTGAGTAATTCTAAGTCGATTTAGCCATGTCCGTTTGTCTGTTCGTCTGTTCGCCTGTTGAAAACACGCTCACTTTCGAAAAACTCGACAGAATTTAATCGGTTAAGTAGGATAAGGGCTATGAATCAAAATGTGGAACCACCACCTTAAAAAATTGATAATTTTGTTACAAAAACTAACATAAATGGTGGAACAATGCACGGATTGATATAAGATTTTGCGAAAGTTCGTTGTAATCGATTGGAAATCACACTGTAAAATTTCGTGAAGATCGGTCCTTAATTTACCCTAGGCCCCATATAAACCCTACTCCCGGAAAACAGTTTAGTACGCATAAAACCGTAATTTATAATGGTATAAGAATAAAATTGAGTACTTCACAGTTTTATAGGACTAGAAATAGCACTAATAAATTTTGTGTTGATCGGTCCATAGTTTACTAACTATACCCATATATAAGGCACACACTGGTAAATTAATTAAATACGCCTGAAATCGTTGCAGATTTATTTATTGTGGTAAATTTTGTGATATACGGTCCATAATTTACCTTAGATCCCATATTTAGCAGCCTTGCCAAAAAAGCGTCAAACTTTCTGATTGTCGGTCTTTAATTAAATATGTGTCTAAACCGCAGCCAATTTTAATGCTGATGTCAGTTTATAACGATAAATTAATAATAAATAGGTATCATGTAGATATCACTCCTGAAATAATTCAACTGTCGATGGAGGGTATCAAAGATTCGTCACTCTAACTTGTTAAGTGTTAAAATTTTTTCTCGCCTCATTTTTATTCCTGAGTTTATTTCACAGTTCAAAGCGGGAATTTTCTCATTGGCGAGTAATTTCCTTACGTTTCTTTATGTTAAAAACTTTTTCTATGATGTGTGTGTATATTTGCATACATTGTGTTAAAAATATATTTATAATTAATATGAATAAAAAATAAAAAACCAATCGGCTTGTTAAGTTATAAACTTTACCGACGAAACGAAAATAATCGGTGATTTGGCAGCTTTAGCATGTTGTGCCATGCCGCAGAAATACAATTAATCAAGATAAAATTTTGATGTCTCCATTACTTACCGTTCTGTCGTGCCGTGATGCATATATTTACATACATACATAGATATAATGTATACATGCTAACATATCTTTCCATACATATAAACATAAGAAAGACTGTACGCAGAAAATGATTTCTTAGCGATCATTTAAATTTGTAATTTATTTTTTGATGATACCAGTTAATTTAATTGTGCATGTATTTAAGATAAATACATTTCCAGATAATGTCTTAATGGAACGAACTTTTACACAATATTTGCAGACAAAATTTTCAAGAAGTTGCGAAAACTAATTATAACGGCTAGCAAATTCTATTCAGTTATTAAATCAGCATAACTTGTTGAATTACATATTAACATTAAGGGCTGATAAATCAGAGAAGGTTAAAATGAATTTAAGCCTACAAATCTATAAATCAGTGCCCATGTTCTGTAACTCTCGCGTCGAGAAACTTTTCGATTGAAATGTGAGAAATGAAACAGAAATGACATAAATTGAAACGAATAACTAGCTGTAACGTAAGGAAATTACTCGCCAATTTACAGAAAAAGTGTGTCTGTAAATTTCTGTGAGAAAGTCCCGCTTTGATCTGTCAAATAAACTCACGATTAAAAACGGAACGAGAAAAAATTTTAATACTAAAAAGCATATTAAAAATGCAAAATGCAAAAAATTAGAATAATAATATTTTGTTCTTGGCACATTTTATATACGAAATAAACGAATGTTTTCAAAGCGCGTTTGTCGTCGTTGACAAATTTTCAATTTTAGTAAATTTTGGTCGCCGTCAACAATATGAGTTACTGGCGTCCTCAACGTTTGCAATGTCACATCGGCTTCGAGTGCAATGTTATGACATTTATAACGTTAAGACGTAATCTCTTTTAATAGTTTTCGACATGAGTTACAGACACACTGTTTCTCACTTTTCGAGAAACGATGCAATATTTTGTTTCACATTTTTTCGATGCGAGAAATTCTCACTATAGTTACAGCACTTGGGTACAGGTAACATATAAGCCATCGCTAAACACATAAAATTGGGCGTTTAAACCACCATTACAAACCAAATCGCTCCTTTATGGTAACATAGTCATATCTCAAACATAATTAAACTTGGCAAAATGAGATTAAAGTTTTCAAAATTAACCATTTTTATACACATTTAGAAAAATATATTTTGCTATAACTTCGGGTTAGTTTAAGATATAACACTGATTTTTTACATATAGAAAAAGTATGAAATAGCACTTTTGCTTAAATAACTCCAAATTTTTGATTTTTTGAGATATGACTATGTTGCAGTAAAGGAGCGATATGAATTTGACAACAGTAATCGTAGTTCTGCCACATGTTATTTTTAAGCTACATTTAATGCATGGGATACTGGTTTACAGCTGTTGAGTTTAAACTGCATATAAATTTAAGTTAAATTGAGCTAAACCATCGTTTAAGCATTCACTGATTTATTAGCCATAAGTTTAAAAAATTATCGACGCGTACACAATAAGAAAACTGAGCTTCGTTTAACTTGACGATGCATTGTTAACTTTGATTTTTGTTTTCTCTATTTTGATACGGTAGCACTACCGCATCGTTGCAAAGTATTATGATGATTTGGAACTCAGCCTTAAACGGCTCATACACTTGCAATATAATTGTTAAATTTTTCGTATTATATAATACGATCGGCAATGTGTATGTGATAAGAAAAGATAAAGTCACTGTTTATTGTTGTTGTTTTTGTTAAAGCTTTGATATTGTTACAAGTAAAACCAGAGAGTTTATTAGTATTCTTGTTCGCTTAACAGTTTTATTTGTATAATACCTTTAGTTTTTCTAAAATCTTAGAAGAGATTTTTCTGATGAACTGGCCTAAGCAACCAGCGAAATTCGTAAAGGAACTAGCATATCCCCCAACAATAAATTTCAGTTTATCAATAGAACGAATTATGATCTTAGCACATTAAAACGAAACCTTGAAAATCCTTTTGTTTAAAATACAGTAAATCAGTAAACTGAAAAATTTGCTTTCACAAAAAGCTGTAGTCAAAAAAGTACACGAACGTAAAATTTGTAAAAATTCATAAAATAAAGGCAACAGCTGATGGCAAATAATTGAAGTGTTGAAAATGTTTACACTTTTGACTACTTAACACGTTTTCTCATCGGTACTCGATTAAATACTTTGTATAACACGAACATTTTTGAAAAATAAAAACAAATTATTTTATATAATCTTGCTTATTTGTTTGCTTTTTATTTTATTTCATGTGGCTTATTTGTGTATGGGTAAATTTATTCAAAAGAACATAAATAATTTTCTTGCTATTGATTACTTAAAAAACAAGTGCAGTTCTAAGTACCCACATATTTCACACTTTTACAACTCTTAAAATTAACATAACAAATAAGTTTCAAAAGTTGGTATTTGCCATATAAATGCTTTACAGACAAGTTTAATTAATTAATATTAATTAATTTTTTGTTTTTGTTTCATCTTTTCTTTTAATAAACAATTTTTAAAAAAATTTGCAGTAAAAATGTGTAAAGCTTCGTACAGACGATGGTCAGATCTTACAATATTGTAAGCAGGCGTTGCCAACAGCAATATTTTTCTGACAATGGTGCGATTGTCAGATGCATTAATTTTGCACTTCTGCAAATACAAATGAGCTTACAATGTTCACACAGTTGTAAGATATTTTAGCCAATTTTAATGCAATTTAAGCAACGCTGCTTACCAATATTGTAACATCTGACCATCGTCTGTACGAAGCTTAAGTACTGAGTCAAGAACTGTCACTTTACGCTCTAAATTTGTGTTCTCATTTACCCCCCGTTTCCACATTCAAGTGCAAGTTCGAAAAACTCAATACACTCACACTTTTTTTGCTAACATTCACACAATTTTTGTACTTTCAGCCAATCGGCTGTTTCCTCGATTTTTCGTTGATAATACGTATTAGGGATGCCAAACGGGAAATCCCGAATCCCAAAATCCCGGGATTTTTCGGGACTGAGAAATTTTTCAATTTAACAACTTTTGTGTATCAAAAGTTTTTATATGTATAAAAATATTCGTTTAATTGAATTTTTATACTTTCTAATTATTCATTGTTTTATGGTCGTTTTCTCATTACGCGATTATCCTTTTCCCAACGAAAAACTGCACATTAAAGAAATTTGGTTTACTCAATGTCTCATTTGTTTTCTATTCTGTCGCAAAGCTAACCAGCACTCATCTGCCAATTACACTATGCCAAAAAAAAATGAACCTCAGAAATGAGATATTGTCTAAGCTAAATTGGTGCTGCTGAACACGAATATGGCATTTATTTATTTTTCCCATGAACCGTTTTCGAGATATACGCGAAAATCGTGTTTTTGAGCAGTTGTTTAAGGTATTTCGAAAAATCTCGAGAACAGTTTAACTGAATTGTACAAGATTTAACATTTTGAATAGATATCTCTCCCCGTGTGGGTCGGATAAAGATTTACTGAGCTACAGGACTTTAAAGTTGAAAAAAATGTGATTTTTTTTAATTTTTTCCAAATTCACATTTTTAATTCGTTCCCGTAATGCAATAAAAAAAATAAAATTTTTCTTTTTAACATGTATCTTAAATAATATTTTGTTTTAAACGTAGTAAGCGTAAAATTTTAATCGTCGCACAAAAAATTAAGAAATAACGACATAAAAATTTGTATATAAAATGAATTGTTTTGTTAAATTTTCTTTTTTATAAATAAAAAAATATATATATTTTAACTTTTGTTTATAAGAAAAAGTTGTAAAAGAATTGTTTTTCTTTTTTTAAAATTCAAAAATAAATAAAATTTAGTTAATTTAAAAAAATGTTCTTATAATTGTTTTGTTAAGTTTTCTTTTTTAAAAATTGAGACATAAATAAATAAAGTGTTGTTGTTTTTTAAAAAAAATTTGTATATTAAAGAAACAAATTGATCCCGAAAAATCCCGAAATCCCGGAAAATCCCGGGATCCCGAAAATCCCGGGATTGGGATTTCTAAAATCCCGAATCCCGGGATTTGTTAAAATCGGCAAATTGGCATCCCTAATACGTATACACTACTTGCAAGTAACTACTTGCATGTGGAAACGAAGGGTTACTGTATTTTGTGTACGCAAACACAATTTAGTAAAATGCAATAAAGTTCAATTAAGATAGTAAAAACTTTTGTGTTCTCGAACGCAGCTAATATTGTAAATGGATGGGGTGCTTTAGAATTTTTTTCATGTTATTATGTTTGTATATTTTGGAATTTAAAAATATTAAATTTTTTCGTGTACACACTTTAGAACGAACTACTTTAAATAAATTGCTTGAACGTTATGTTGTGGTAAAAATAAACGAAAAATATACAAAGCAGTAGCCAGTAGAATTTGGGAAAGAAATCTGATAGAGAATAGAATAGTAGCGGCACACAACGATTTACAAGCGCCTAAAATTTTAGTTTTTATTTCGTATACATATTAATAAATGACCATAATTCTTTCAGATGTTAAATACAAAATAAGGCACATTCTTAACTTCATACATATTTTTTAAAACATAAATATTCAGATGTCTTATAAATTTCTTTTTAAATAAAAGGTTTTGTTTCTTTGTTTGGAATAAAAATAGATGCATGTTTTTGTTTTTAATTCGTGCTACCTGATAAAGGTTTGAAGCGACTGTAAAGATCATAAAGCACTTGTTACAATATATATGTATACATATGTATAAATGTCAACAGTTCGGCATTAGTGAGAGATTACAACAAAACACAAAGAATGAGATTTAGGTTAAATCATCCAAGAAAATAAAAAGGGTCACGCATCAGAAACACTCTCACACATAAGGGACATTTAACAGATAGATACGTCAATAGTAAGAAACAAGAATTGTGTCCCATTACCTTTTGTATATGTTCGACACAATCCGCATGTGAACATGTGAATAGATCAAGTTGCACTGATAGTAATTATCAGCATATCGGCATCATGATTTTGTTAGGGGGAACGAGCATAAATTAACTTGTCCATGAGAAACGAAAATTTCAATTTGATTCGAACATTTTGATCTTTATCTAAATCTGGGTGCAAGAGCAACGGACTAAGTCAATATTACAGTTCAAGCGAATAGTTTGGGTAGACAAAAATCATAAGTTCAAATCGAATTAAAGAAATGTACTTGATTTACACGCATGCAGCAAAGTATCTATAAATTGACTATTCCATTTGTAAATAAATGTGTATGTATGTATTCCATAAGTATAATGGTATATTTATGTCACATTAAATGCGATATTAAGTAATTCATTGCTTTTTATCAGTGATGTTGAAAGGGATTTGATGAAAAGGAATTGTTGACATTGTTGAAATAATTACCGGATTAGGACACGTGTCCTTTTTGGCTTTTTGTGGCCTCAGGCCTTGTTGAACAGACACGCATTTGCTACAGTTTCACACAAACGAAATCTACTTTTATAAGTAAATCAATGAAAATATAAATACATTTCAATTTGATTTTAACTTCTGCACACTTTTGGATTTCGTGTGCATTTTGCGTTTTTTTGCTCAGCCAATGTTTAGACACATTTGTCATTGTACTAATTCGTTCAGATGATTATAATTGCCGTGTGATTGTTGATGTATTTGAAATAATTTGAATGGCTTGAATTAAACAAAGTCACCACCATAGACGCTTCGACCACCGCGAGCAACACCACAACTCTACCTCCATCTCAACGGGATCAACCAACTTTTTCTTTTAAATGCATGTTTTTTCTCACCCTGTTTTTGTAATGTTTTTGATTTTGGCTTAATATATGTACAAAAGCATGGCATAGAATTCTTAGTAAAACTTAAGGTGTCTATTTATATTTGAATAATGACATTATTTTCTAATCCAAAGAATCATCACATACGTATGCATGTATGTACCCTCCAATCAATTGGTAGAACTTTGAACAACTTATTTCGTCACATTTAACAGCAAAATATATGTTAGATTCGAATAAGTGTTTAAACAGAATTGAGCCTTCAACTTCAGGCAAAAATTTTAAAGCACATAATTAAAACATCGACAGTAACTTTTTAATTTTATTGTTTTAATTTTCTTTTGTTTTTAATTTACAGAAATGTATGAAATTTAATGAAAGTATGGTAGCATTGTTGGGAGAATAATAGGCCAGCAGTGAAATTAGTTAAAGGCACTCATGTTAAAATATAAAAAAAATTTCATTTTATATTTTAACATGAGAGGCGTTGACTGATTTCGCTGCTGGCAACTCAACTTCAGTTCAGTCGTCATCCGTAATCGACCCATAATCCAGCGGGAAAATGTAATACATGGGAATCGAGAATGTAATACTTATCTTGTGTAAAGTTTGATTCAAGAATTCATTATTCTTAACACGTAACATGTTCTAGGATTGTAATAAATAATTTTAATGCATCCTGCGATTGAATTTTTTTTTCTTTTTTTTAACTCCTAAGCTAATCCCGCGAGTCTCTGGCGGGAATCGAACCCGCAACTTCGGCGCTGATAGACTAGCTCACTACCAGCTAAAGGCAGCAAAAAATAACGAATTTTTATTAAGAAGATGTATAAAAAACACGATTAATAGTAACGAATAGAAACAATACATCCCTTGTTCTGCAAATTTGGGAATATACCTACGTGGTAATCAATGCCAATTTATTTTGTCTGATAAAATAACCTTCTCGATTCCAATGAATGCATTATTATTCTTTCGAAACTAACACCTTATTTTTCAAGTTATTTTTGTAATCAATTCCTCATTTTCCAGCTGGGAAGTATGAAAGCATAAGCAAAAACGTTCTCAAGATAAAATATATTTTATTTCAAGACGGCTTTCTACGACACATTTGTATGTCAAATTGTATGGAAAATGTGGCCTGGACGTAGGGGCTTAAATTTACCTTTTTCGTAACTCTTAAGAGTTCTTCAGAGAACAGATGAAATAACAGCACAATTGAACATCGCCCATATGAAATTGACTTCTTCGCAACGATTTGCTGTTAAAAGATACTTTTCACTATCATACAAGTCTAACGTATTTCGAGGAAAATATAACCCTGTTTGGATAAGTTGTTACTATTTTTTGAACATTTTTACACAGTAATGGAATCAGGGAAGCATTTTAGTCATAGACGTAAGGCCGAGGCCACGTAATGAGCGGCTAAGCGTCAAGCGGCTGAGCGGCAAAAAATTAAAATATATGAAATACTACTGAAGTGGCCATGCAATGAGCGGCATGTGAGCGAAATTTCTGAGCGGCTAAGCGGCGTCGCTCAGGAATAAAACTTGTTCTAATTTTTAGTTGTTTTCTGAGCGGCAAAGAATAAACATGGCAATAGTGAATGTGGAGCTTATAATCAAATCAAAGGATTTCAAAGACATGCGGCAGTATTGCCAAAATCTGTTTGGAATTTTGGGTCGATTTGTATATAAATGGTTAAATTCGCCCTTATGTCGCCTTGCTTGACTTATAGGATGAACACCAAGGCCTGTTTGTCGATCTCGATATATATAAATATTTTATAATTCGTTTTTGTTTTAAATGTAAGATAAGAGAACGAAATCGTCGCTCTAAATTGACGAACAGGCTGCAAAATTTTTTCTTTTCTTAATAAAAGCATTGAATTTGTATGAATACGATTTTCGCGGCTTGTTTAATGTTAAGCTACTCTTTACAATGGCATTTCAACAACTAACCGCTCAGAAGTGACGCTCAGTGATAAGCCACTTGCCGCTCAAACTTGCCGCTTGACACTTAGCCACTCATTGCGTGGCCTCGGCCTAAGACTGCTGTGATGGTGTTAAGTAACCTTGAATAAAACCAAACAAAATGCGTAAATTATGACACTTTTTATTAAAAATTTTAATCTTACTGGTGGCGCGTAGTTATAGTTATAATATAATATAAAATTAGGACTCCGCTGGATCCTAATGGTACCGAAATGCGTTCCCGTACTCGAAAATTGTGTAAACGAGAGCAGAAAACTGCTCGAACTTTTTTTTGGGTAGATTGGATAAATTGTCAATAATTTCTTCTAAAAGTTTTTAGAACCAATAAAAGTAAAATTAGAAAATCAAACGGAAGTTATATGTATTAAAATACCAACTAATGCGAAAATATGACTACTGTGAACAACCCCTCGTAATACAGATTTCTACTTCCACAAAACAATAAACACAGAATAAAAGATCTTATTTCTTTAGGACTGTTTTGTTTGGAAAACAACAACAATTTCTTAAACTGTTGTAAAATATATGAATAAATATTATAAAGAAATAAGTGGTTTCAACTGTTTATTTGTTTAGTTTGCTTGTGTAACTATAAATGTTTTTAATTTTAAAATAAGTTTTGTAAAGAAAAAAATAGTTCAACAAAATAACCACAATACTAATTTTTGTACAATTAAAGTTTGAAGCATGTTATTGACTTTTTTGAAAGTGTTGTAGGAAAATTTGTCTTAATTAATAATAAAATAAAGTACTGTATAAATAGTTGTTCTATTAATCTTGGAATTTTTTCCATTATCTGAAATAGCCAATTCGAATAACGAATATGTCAAATTTCTGTTAATAATTCGATTAATAATTTTTGTTTTCACATTCTAGGTAGGTACTTTCTAATATAAATTTTTTTTAGATTTCTAACTAATAAAATACTTTAAAACTAAACTACCTACATGTTGTTACCTTTTGCATTGATTTTCATTACACATATTTTTGAACATATTTTATTATCTTTTTAATTGTGGGAGTTTGTGTAACAGAAAAGGTAAATCACGATAATCGTCAAATTCCATACGAAAAAATTTCTTAGCAATTTAACCTTAAGTGGAATTTTCAACCACCAAGTGATGCCTGAAAGTATCTTTTCAAGAGAAAAGCAAAACTTTCCAATAACAGAAAGCATTTTCCGCAAAAAACATAAGAACAGAGGCATTAACCAATTGTCAGCCCTATGCCTCTTTACTACTGAATCCCGTGGTACCGGATAGGTTTTTTAGTCAGCAGATTTTTGATTTTTGCCGTGTTGGCTGCACCTGATTTCCCTAGAGGATACAACACCAAAAGGTGAAACATCCTTAAGATGAGCCCTACATACCCCTGGGGGTGGGTAAACCAAAGTAGTGTTTACTTTGTGTATTGTTTATTTTAATTGGTTTTTTAATCTTGTTTCGGTCTTATTATGGCATTATTTTTTTTATTATTTATTGTATTTAAAAGTCTTAGGGCCGTTTTCACAACTTACCGATAGCTAAAGGTAGGATTTTATAGGCCCCATAAAAAGTGTTCTATTATTACAACTTTACTTTAACCTACCAGGTAGGATGAACCTTTATTTACTTTATCCCTCACGTTAGGTTAAAGTTATGTTTTAATAATGGAACACTTTTTATAAGGCCGGTTAAAGTCTTCTTTTAGCTATCGGTAAGTTGTGAAAACGGGCCTTAGAACTATTTACGTAGTACAAATGAATTGTTATTTTATTGATCATTGTTTAACAACTTCATTATTCTACTGCTCTTTCTGTTTATTAATATAATAAAAGAATCAAATCAAAGAGACATGTTTGTTTTTCTCATTGGATAAAATTAATTGAATCAATCAAGTAATTTCAATAAATCAAAACCCTTATTCGATTAATTGAGCAATATTAAAATTAAAAAATCAATTAATTCATTACACAAACAAAACCAAAAGTCAAATATTTGGATACTCTAGTAACTTAACAAAAACTAAAGGCCCAACCATAATATGCATAGCCTTGCTTAAACTACTGTCAAAAATTAACAAAAAGTATCTACAATGTATTTAAAAAAAAAAAAAAAAATTGATTCCGTACGGAATGTGCGATTAGATTCGCACTTTGCTTTAGCAAATGACAGTTTCATAAAACTTAACAAAAAGTTTCCTTAAGCTCAATATGGTTTGCTTCACACAACTTACATGTATTCGCACATTTGCTTAAGCCAACTTAAGCACATTATGGTTGGGCCTAAACGCTTATACACAGCAAAATGGAAAAAATATAGATACAAGTAAGAGTGCTATATTCGGCTATGTAGAATCTTATGTACCCTTCAAAATCGTGCCACCGTTGAAATAAAGTTAGTAAAATTTTATTTATAACAAATCTTGTGCATTGATACTAATACCTAATTCGTACAAAATTAAGATAATTTTACTGTTCCCGTTGCCCAGATATACAGAAATCTCTTTTGCTTTTGCCACTTCATTTTTTGACAGATGTTGAATGTGAACCACACCTAAACGCCAAGTTTTTTTCCGAATTTTATTTGACATTTCTCTATTTCAGACTTACTCAATTTGAACCATGGAGAGATACACAATCCAACAACGTGTTAAAGTTATCCAGACTTATTATGAAAATGGATGATAAATTTCGAAGAAAATCATCTTCAGTGATGAGGCACATTTTCACCTCAGTGGATTTGTCGATAAGCAGAATTTCCGCATTTGGGCGAATAATAATCCAAGAGTGATTGTCGAAAAACCAATGCACCCACAAAGAGTCACTGTTTGGTGCGGCTTATGGGCTGGCGGCATCATCGGGCCGTATTTTTTCCAAAATGAGGCCGGTCAGGCAGTTACTGTGAATGGTGTTCGCTATCGTGAGATGATAACGAACTTTTTATGGCCCGAATTGGAAGATATGGATGTGGACGATATGTGGTTTCAGCAGGACGGTGCCACTTGCCACACAGCTAACGAAGCAATGGCTCTTTTGCGCAACAAATTCAATGGCCGTGTTATCTCACGTAATGGCGATGTCAATTGGCCGCCAAGATCATGTGATTTGACACCGTTGGACTTTTTTCTTTGGGGTTATTTGAAAGAAAAGGTGTACGTCGATAAGCCAGCAACAATTCAAGAGCTAAAGGATGAGATAATTCGGCACATTAACGGCATAGAACCTCCATTATGCCTCAGGATCATCGAAAATTTGGACCATCGGATGGAGGTGTGCCGCCGTGGTCGCGGCGCCCGTTTGGCCGATATTTTGTTCCATACATAATTGAGTAATACCAATATATCATAATAAAATAAAATTACAATAATTTCCTAAATAGTTTGTGTTTTATTTAAAATCAACATTAACCACACTTTATGTATCAAATTAAAAAACCTATCGATTTGGAGATATAAAAGAAATTAATATTGTCATTTACCCAATCAAGTCCACTTTTTGGCAGATGTTGTGTATTTACAACCATTCTATTTGTACCAACTCGGACAATTTTACACTTACCGTTCTTTAAATACTTTGGAGCAAATAGAATAAATAACACAGCATTATTAACTATACTGAAGTTTTAATTTTCTATAATAAAATATTTGGCCGTTATTGCTATAAAATTTTAACAAAGTGCTAAGGAAAATAATTTAATCATTTGGGCTATTCACAAGGTAGTCATAAAGTTGTAAAGTCATATGTCTTAAAATAATTACAAGAAATATATATGACTGCTGTGGCCAAGCGCTTATAATTTAGATTTCTAATGTACAGTTACGACGAAATAATGAACACAGCATTAAAATTTTTATTTTGTTTCAAAAACAACAATATTTTTTTTAAACATTATGACAATATAACTTGATAGCACACCTTGTGAATAGCCCAATTGTATATTAAAGTCCATTATAGTTTGATTCGGGCCAATGCCAGGCTTAAACAGCTTTTTCTTGTATATTTTATACAAAACTGAACTTTGTAGTAATTCTGATAAATTTTTCGTTAAATTATTTTCAAGAGATTAGAGAAATTCTAGGAAAAATAATTCCAAACAACAAAAACTTTAGCAGTGTCGTGTATTAAATGAAATTTTTTCCTTTGCAAAATGCGAACTATTGATCTATCTGCTCGAAACTTTTAAATTTAAGCTTTGATTGTAGTTGAATGTACGAATTTATCGGTCGTTTAAAAAGTGTTTCAGTATTACAACTTAAGTTCAACATACCTGAATGAATATAATTTGACTACAATCATGAATCCTATCATAATATGTTGCTCTTAGAATATGTTTACCACAATTACGTTTTATCTTTGAGTGTATGTACGTAAATTTGAGTGTGTGCAGGATAAAAGTCGTTTGTATCCAAACATATAAACTATACAAATTTGTTAATGATATTGCATATTTCTGACAACAATATTTGCTGACAACAATACAATACAATATAACCGATACAATCATCCTTCATGCAGTTGAACAATAATTCAAATATTTTAAATCTGCTTATTCGTATATGGCATCATTTCAAGCGTACTAAGTCAAATAATTCATGGGCTTTTAAACAATCATACAATAGACATACAACCATACATATGAAAGTATGTGCGTATTTATGTACATTACTGTATAACAAAATTTTTGAATTACACTGCCAGGAAAGCGATGAATTTTTAGTATAATAAAACTGTAAAGCGGCTCTTACACTTGCAATATAATTTTTAATTTTTTGTATTGTACAATTATATTGCCAATGTGTATGTGATATTTGAAGGTGGCACAATATATTGGCAAGAATCAAAAATTCTTTTGATTTTTATTGCAGAACAAAAAGAAGTGCTTTATACTGAGAAGTGTGTTGGCG
This sequence comes from Pollenia griseotomentosa, assembly GCA_963931875.1. Classification (NCBI taxonomy): domain Eukaryota; kingdom Metazoa; phylum Arthropoda; class Insecta; order Diptera; family Polleniidae; genus Pollenia; species Pollenia griseotomentosa. The sequence goes on from OZ007562.1 coordinate 65,559,968, forward strand.
ACAATATACGATGTTGTTTTGCTTTAAGGGTGCACCTTATTATATAATATTGGGCAATATAGAAATTATATTCGGTATAACATATACAATAATATTGTAATGGACGGGACGATTAACGTCCCCAATATTATTACAGTAGCATTATTTGTTACAGTTTTAGGCGTACTAAGCTCTGTTCCGAGGCAGGCTGTCTATGGGGCCTATGGTAAATTATGGACTGATCTTCACGAAATTTTACACTATTATATAGAACGATTTATCATCAATTCGTGCATTATACCACCATTTATTTTAGTTTTTGAAATGGTTATGGTTACACTTTTGGATTCACAACTCTTATCCTAATTCTTTCAGATGTCTTTAATAGAATTGTATGGAGATTCTTTTCATAAAATATATTAATCCTCTAACTCTCAATTAAAGGGGTAATTTTCGTCCTTTTGTCAGCTTTCACACAAAAAAAAACGGCACTTTAGAGGTTAAAAACGTTTTACGAATATTTTGTGCTTCAAATTTTACTAGGGGTCTTCTAAGACCAAAAGCTCGTACATTATATGTAAGATGCCTAATAATGGAAAACTGAACAGTAGCATATACATATTTTTTTTATTCACAAAAGCAGTGGTAAGCCCAAACAGTGTGAAGTATTTCTAAGCTTAATGCTATGTAAGGATATATAAAAAAAATTTATGGGGTCTTATTTGTCCTGTTAAAAATAAATACTTAAAATTTTACAATAAGTATGCATAATATGTTCGTCGAATATTTTGCAAAACAAGCTGAACGAATTATTTTCCGCAATATATGTATTGTACGAACTTTTGGTCTTTGAAGATCAACATTTGAAATTTGATGCAAAAAATACGCGTAGAACATTTTAACCCGCTAAAGTGCCGTTTTAAATGAAAGTTAACTGCCCGTCTATACCAGAGATAATTATTGCGACATATATTGCAGTAAATGTCAAAATTATGTTATCTTTAATGTAGACAGACATATTTATTGCCGGCAATTAGTGTTGCAATAATTGTAAGTCCCTTTTCGTTGACAATTATTGCTTTCATAAAACGTCAAATTGTCAACCTCAATTGTAAAAAAGGAACAAAAAAGAAAAAAATAGAAGCAAATTGTGTGAGAAAGAAATTAAATTTGTGAAATAGTAGCAAATTATAATTGTAGTAAAAGAATTAAATAAACACTAAAATAAAATTGCAAAAATTGTTTTTTTTTTATTTATTTTTTCTTAATCGATCTTTAATATTTAAATTTATAATTATTTGTTTAAGTTTTAGTTCTTTTTTATATAAAAATATTAATAATTAGTATTGTGGTTATTTTGTTGAACTATTTATGGTTTTTAATCCAAATTTTTAATATTTTTAATTAGGCTTAAGTTCATTAAATTTAATTTTCATTAAATTATTTTTATGAAGAAAGGAATTTTACAACATGAAAATCAATTAAAATTGTTCCCGATAATCTTTCATTCTTGTAAAATCAATTAAAATAGATAATCATTCAAAAAAAGCAAACTTCGATCTATCAAAGGTTAAAATACAATTTGGTTTAAGGATTGATGTTTGACTATTGACGTCAGCAGCCGTCGATGGCTGCGAGTGTAAAACGGCAAATCCATCTGAGGAGATCGAGTGGTTGCGATCGAAACATGTCATGGTAACCTGTCGGCCTGGGTTCGAGCCCCGGCCACGGTCAAGAATGAAAGATTATCGGGAACAATTTTAATTGATTTTCATGTTGTAAAATTCCTTTCTTCATAAAAATAATTTAATGAAAATTAAATTTAATGAACTTAAGCCTAATTAATAGAGCTGGCAAACTATCGATAGTCGCAACATTCGATATTTTCGATAGTTTGTTGACAAACTATCGATACTATCGATAGTATCGAATTTTTTGTAGAATTCCTTAATTTAATTTGTAAGTAATTATTGTACTTGTCCATGTAGAAATATAAAGAAATACAATTTTCCAAATTTGGAATAAAGTTTAATCTTTCTTAGATTTTCAGTCATTTTCCTTATCACAAGCTAAATTTTTTCAAATATGTATTAAAATATACATACAGTTTGCAATAATTCGGGTTCCACTAAAAAAGTTGTCATATTTCAATTTATTTATGATTGCATATGATGTTGAATTTTCAAAACTTCAAGAATAATTATGTGCACTGGTTAGTATGTAAAAAAAAAAATCAATATGTATTCAAAATTTTTCAAAATAAAAAAAAAATGTAAATAAAACTGAACTGGCAAAATAAAATAAAGTAGTAATTTGTTTTTATTTTTGTTTTTTCTTTATATATATATATTATGTCCTGTGGTTCCAAGTAGGAACAAAGGGCCGCTTTTTTCTTTACCCACTTACAACTACATTAAGAGTTGACAAAAAATCAACCAATTGTAGTCGGGACTGTAAGAAAAGATAAACTCGCTTTTTATTGTTGTTGTTTTTGTTTAAGCTTTGATATTGCTACAAGTAAAACTGGGGTTTATAATTCTTATTCGCTTAACAGTTTTATTGTATAATATCTTTAGTTTTTCTAAATTTTTTTAGATGAAGTTTCCTGACGATCTGGCCTAAGCAACCAGTGAAATGCGCATAGGAATAGCTTATCCCTTCAACAATAAATTTCAGTTTATCAATAGAATGAAATGGGAATTTAGCACATTTAAAGGAAACCTTGTTAAAAATTTTCGTTTGGGAAAGTATACTGAAGCAACAATAAGACAACTCAACTTTGTTTTTGCTCTCAATATAAATTTCTAAACGAAAATTTTTATTTTAGTTAATATAGAAAACTTTAATAAAGGTAAAATTACTTAAGTATACTCTTTTTACTTAAACTCGTATTTGGCGATTTTAAAATCTAAAAATATTAAATGTTGGCGATTTTCGATACACTATTTGGCGATTCAGGTGGAAAATAATTTGAGAAACCTGGTACATACATTTATAAAAATTTTTTCTTTGGCATGAGGATAAGCAAGGCTATTCAAAATGGTTGATCCTTAAGCCGATTAGATATCTGCCGCAACTAGCTAAGCTGTGCGGCAACGACGGCTGACTTGTTATTGCCAAATCGAAACAAAAAATTATTGATAATTTTCTTAAAAAAGATTTCTACGATAGTATCGCTATCGAAAATAAACTATCGATAGTCCAATGGAAAGACAACTATCAATACTATCAATAGTACTATCGATTGTTTGCCAGCTCTACTAATTAAAAATATTAAAAATTTGGATTAAAAACCATAAATAGTTCAACAAAATAACCACAATACTAATTATTGTTAAAGCTAAGGCACAAGCTCTATGTGTTCATTTGTCCTTCAAGTTGTGCTGAGAAAGGTCAACAGGAAAAGGAAGGACAAAGGAAAAAAAACAAAAAATGTACTCTGGACTTCAAGAAGAATTCTTGACAAAAGTACGAAAAAACAGAAGTAGGGAAAAAAACATGTAAAATCAATTAAAATAGATAATCATTCAAAAAAAGCAATACAATTTGGTTTAAGGATTGATGTTTGACTATTGACGTCAGCAGCCGTCGATGGCTGCGAGTGTAAAACGGCAAATCCATCTGAGGAGATCGAGTGGTTGCGATCGAAACATGTCATGGTAACCTGCCGGCCTGGGTTCGAGCCCCGGCCACGGTCAAGAATGAAAGATTATCGGGAACAAAAATATTAATATTTTTATATAAAAAAAGACCTCAAGCTTACACAAATTAATATACATTTAAATAATAAAGTCGAATAAGAAAGAATTTATAATAATAAAAATAATTATTGCAAGATAGCGCCAGTTTTTACACTGCACCTTCTTTCTTAATTTTTTTCAAATTATGAGTTAATATAAATACGTTTTCCCATGCCTTTAGCATAAGCTGAGCAATAAGAAATATTGCTCTGTTATTCTGCCGACGTTATTGCCAACGTGCTGAGATATTTATCTTTAGTGTAGACCTAGGGTAAAGGGTTAATATATTCTAAAAAAAGAACCGCCTTACAATTCTACTGAAGGCATCTGAAATAATTTTAAGCTCAGAAGTACATTTAGTATATTTTTTTTGAATTACTCGCCTTTTCAAAAAATTCAAAAATTTAAAGATCCGAAATTTTGGAAACCCGAGCTATCTTTTTAAAACCCTTTTTGGATTTGATCAACCAGTAGTCTAGTTTCATTTCGCATTGCAACTATTCAGGCTGGTTTGTTTTTTTGTTGCACAGTGTAATTAAATAAACCAAAATTAAGGAAAAATTTCGTTTATAATACAAAATTTTAAAAACGTAAACAAAAATGATTTTGAATGAGTTCGTATGACTACCCATAAAAAATTTTAAAAATTTGCGAAGCACTAATCGTATATTTATAAAAAATAAGCGCACAACTATGCGCTACGCAATAAGACATACAGAGATGCAGAAAAGTAAGTGAAGGAACTCTTAACAAGTTTTATAAAAGAAAAAATAACATTTCAAGTGCTTCGGCATTCATTCCCTTACTACGAAACAGGTTTGTAAAGGAGAATACTAAAAAATAACTGTAAAAACATTCAGCGTATAAAGCTAAACGCTACGATCACCAGTTTTAATATTCGTTGCATAAAGCGCTTTTTGTGTCCAAAATGTATTGCTTCAAAGTGGGAACTCACCATATAAATTTCATGTCATCCGTAAAAGGTATGTTGGGCGAGACTTACATTTCTCCCTTACAAACCTGCTTCGTTTGAAGCTCAATTTTTGATTGGGTAACAAAATTGTTTTCAACTTTTTAGTTTGACTTATAAATTTGTACTACAAAGGTACGATTTTTTTTTTGCAAAATACAAAAGAAATTGATCTAAGATTTTGAAAGAGTGTAGATATGATCACTGTACATCGATTAATTGCAAAAAGATATTAATTTTATTGTACATACCCAGTAAAAACTTCGCCTACAAAATAATGTGTTGAGTAACCAGAAAAACATAAAAGCACTACTTACAATTCTACTGAAAGAACTAATGAATTTTACAAGAGATGTCCCCAAATGAAAGCATTCATAAGTAAGTCAATATTTTTATACCCTCCACCACAATAAGTTGTGAAGAGGTTATACTTAGTTTGTCATTCCGTGTGAAACTTTTTTATTATTCACCTTAGACCCCTCAGCTCCTTGAGTAATTCTAAGTCTGTATGTCTGTCCGTCTGTTGAAAACACGCTCACTTTCGAAAAACACAAAATAAATAAAAAAAACTGGGTGTCAAATTGCTTGTAGTTATCCTAAGCAGTTTGGGATTGAAATCCAAATAGGTTTAGTAGGATCAGAGCTATGAATTAAAATGTGGAACCACCACTTTAAAAAATTGATAATTTTTTTACAAAAACTAACATAAATGATTGAACAATGCACGAAATGATATGAAATTGCAAATCATCGCTTTATTCGACTGGAAATCACACTGTAAAATTTTATGAAGATCGGTCCATAATTTACCCTAGGGCCCATATAAACCCTACTCCCGGAAAACAGTTCAGTACGCCTAAAACCGTAATTAATAGTGCAATTAAAACAAAAGATGGCACGTAACAGTTTTATGGGACTAGAAATATTTCTGTAAAATTTCGTGAAGATCGATCTATAATTTACCCTAGACCCCATATAAACCATACTACCGGAAAACAGTTAGTACGCCTAAAACCGTAATTTATAATGGCATCGGAATAAAATTAAATGCTTCACAGTTTTATAGGACTTGAAATAGCATTAAAAAATTTCGTGATGATCGGTCCATTTACTATAAGCCCCATATAAAGCCCACTCTGGTAAATTTATTAAATACGCCTAAAATCGTAGCAGATATATTTATTTATATATATATATATATATATATATATATATATATATATATATATATATATATCTATACGTTCCATAATTTACCTTAGATCCCATATTTTGCAGCCTTCTGAAATTCACTGTTAACGCTAAAACTAATTTCACCACTGTATTGAAATTTATGTTTTTTTGGGATGATTGGTTCATAGCATACCATGACCCCAATATAAATCCCCCTCCTGAAAATCATTTAAGTTCGGCTTAAACTGTTACGAACCAAGATATTTTACTCAATATTGTCGGTCAATAATTTAATATAGGTCTAAGCCGCAACCAATTTTGATGCTGATGTCTGTCTTTATAAAGATAAATTAATAATAAATAGTCTTCATATAGATATCACTCCTAAAATATTCAAATTGTCGGTGGAGGGTATCAAAGATTACTGGGTATTTATATATTTTTTTTTTTGTTAGAATAAAATTAATATTTTTATATAAAAAAGGCCTCAAGCTTAAAAAATTGCTGACTTATTTATAAAAACTAAACAAGTTAATAAAGGGTTTATGAAACGGATTTTCATACAAAATAATTAATATATGTATATTTAAATAATAAATGTCGAATAAGAACAAATTTATATTAACAAAAATATTATGTATTTGCCATCTTATTTTACAAAAAATAATGGTTTTTTTTAATTTATTTTAGTGTTTATTTTTAATTATTTAATTCTTTTACTTCAATTAAAATTGCGTGTTAGGAAGTGGGAATTTAGTCCTTAATGAGAAGTGGTGTGGAAAAATTAGTGCAAAGCATTGAAAATGCAGTGTATTTATCAAATACAGAAATCTTATTAATGAAAATGCATTAGTTTGGAACTAAAATTAAAGGTATTAAAACGTTTCAAGTCAGGTGACAAAGTTGTTGACATAAATTAAACGTAACGATCTCACTTTTTTTTTATCCTAAGCACAATTTCTTGCTAAAAATTTATTACCCCTATCGTGAATAATTTTCCCCTGGTTATTGTTTCTCTTTTCACATATTTGCGATCATGAACAACTTCCATGAAAAAAATGTAATCCAAATAAGAATAATAACGTGAAAAAATTTTCACGGGAATAAATTCCCCTTATCGTGAAAAGTTTTTCCCTCGTAATTTGTTCACGTATCCCTTAGATTTTCTCACTTTATTTTTGCTAGGGAATAGAACAAGTATGTTGGTAGTTCCTCCTATAAATCGAATATTAAGGGCTAGATCCGTTAATAAGGCACAAACCGATATATTGGTCAACAAAATGCAAAACAACAGGTTGATTGCCGCCGGATTTCTGAAAGACGTGGTGGCAGAATTTTGGAAAATATTTTACTAAATACTAATTATTTAGATTTATTATTTTAACTTTTCTTTAAAATATATGTGTGTATACTCTTAAACAAAAATTTCATTGATTTTTAATTTTTTATAATCTTTTTTTTACATTCACTGGAATTAATGGGGCAAACATTTTTTCACATGAGATTCACGGTTGCTTTTTTCCCTTCGAGAGGAATGAAAATTTCATGGGAACAAAAATTCCACTTATTATTCAAGTTAAGGGTGTATATTTTTGAACCAATCAATAATCGTTTCGGCTTGCGTCGCATTTCCCCGGTCCCATTAACGACGCAAATCGGGGCTCTAATGTAGTGGGTTTTTCTTGTTACTTTTCCTTCTTTTGTTACTTTAGCAAATAACTATTGGTATATCTTAAACAGATGAAAATAATTACGTAAAGGTTCTTTACATGCAAAAATAAAAAAACAATATCGTAAACTAAAAACGATAGTTATGCATACAGGGTGGCGTAGAATGAGCTGTTTACAAAACAGTACAGTAGTTCCCGCTTAAGTGCGCATCAAAAAATGTTTAGTTTTCTACGCGTTTAAACGGGGAATCATTTAACCGATAACCCGAATAAATGCGCCATGAACGCATTTAAAAAAACTTCGCTTAAAAAACTCAATATTCATTTAAAAGTACTTTTTAGTTATAAGGGAAAATAAAATGTATTATACGGAGCATTTAAGCGGGAGCTACTGTATATCATTGTGGAATTTTTTCAATTATGTAGTACCAAGGCGAATTCATACAAGGTGGTCTTATTTTGAAAACGGATACAACACTGTAAACTACTTTAACGTTGTGTCAAAATAATACAACACTGTAGTAAACAAATTAGCTGTGCACTGACATACAAACATGAAAATATAAAAGTCAACAAAAGTAACAGCATATCATTTTGACACAAGGTTAGTTTTCAGCTGTTGTTTACGTAGCAAGCCAAGACCACCTTGTATGAATTCGCCTTGATGTAGTACATAGAAGAAATTGTCAGTACCTTTTTATTAAATAAATAAATTGTGTGAAAATTTTTTAATATACTCAACTTATAGATGCAAACTTAGCGGTGTTTGCAAGTACTACTTATATTTTAATGATTTAAAACTTTATTTAAGCTTTTCTACAAAATCAGTTTTACTGACACCTTTAATATTTTCCTTAGCACTGTCAATTAAGTCAAAGCTTTCACTTATAGAGAACCCTTTTGTTTGTAATTTCAAGATGTAATTTCAAGATTCAAGCAGATGCATTGAAATTGCCTTTTATGTACACTTAGTCACTTTTTACGTCTGATTCTTGCAACGTTCATTTAGCATTTCGAATAGATTCTGCCTCATATTCGCTAAGCTTATTTAAGCACTTATTCTAGGTTGTAAAAAAAGGTATAAAATGGCTTTTTAACGAAATAACTGAAGAAATGGCAAAAATAACTTACCCTTATGATGAAATGATAAAATGCGCATAATTTTAGGGCATGAGTCATAAGTGAGTTTTTAAAATCTTTATTATTTAGTTTCAGAAGGATTTCTTTTCTAGTTATGAAAAACTGGGCATTAGAGGGGAATGTCCGATATTTCCTTAATGTCATCTAGAATTTATTAATTATATATTAAAAGCTTTACATACTAAGTTTTAAAAGAATTTTCTTGGCACGTGAAAAAATTTGGACATTTGGGGGAAGATGGCATTAAAAGTCGCCAAAGACAGAAATAAAGAGACTGATAAGCTATGAACAACGATATGATCAGATCGGGCTTTAAATGACAGCGCTACATATAAAAAACCAAAAGGGCTGTGTTTTTTAAGGGCTTTCTTTCCACGTGCAAAAATATGGACTTTAGTGGGAAAGGATTCGAGATGGCATAAGTTGCGCCCAGAATATAAGGTCGGATTAAAATGCCACCGAAGGCAAACTGAAGGCAAAAATGAAGCAATAGGTAAGCCATGAGTAACGATAGGTTATGATGGGACTACAAATGCGGAAGCAGTGTACATAAAACTAAAAGGGGACCGAACCACTTTAAGATACGTATATATCAAACCCTAACCGCGAAAAAAGCGTAAGCGCCAAAAATCAGATATTACAGGAGACATATTTTTTTTTATTTCATATAAATTTTGTATGGAATTTGTCGCTTACTATAAAATTATTCTTGCTATAAAATCGCAACGGTACCTTATGTGACCATAACATTTTAGGAGATGATACAAGTGTTGCCAATAAGGTCATTTATTAAAAAAAACGAAAATTAAAATTTATGTCGATTACGTTGTTTTCGCGGTTAGGGCTCGATATGTACGAATTTACTTTATGTATATTATTATTCATATCTCTCTATACGCATATGTGAGTATATAATTAAATCAATAATATTTTGTCAATATGTATGTATGCATGTCGAGTATAATTTAAATGATGGGAATGTGTTCCCAATATTTAAGTGGATGTCTTGAAACACACAGTTTTTGTAAATATAAATCAATATATTTACGTGAATATGTGTGCAAACATTACCATACTATTTAATGTAGTATGTAAACGTATTGTACAAAAATACATTATGTAAATATGTACATACATATTTTGTACAAAAGTATGAATGTGTATAAATCCATATTTACATACATATATGTATGTATGTGTGTACATAGTTCAATGTGTGTCTCTGTTATTCGAGTTGTTATGTTTATTAATTATGTTTATATAGTTTCCTTTACATTCGTGTATGTATCCCGATCGTTTTGTGCCTTATTATATGTATCAGCAAACACAAAACGCCTGAAATTGCAAACAAACAAAATCATTTAATGTTTTATTACAAAGCATACGTCGCTAACAAAATTTTCAGTACCATAAAAGAATTTGTTGTTTCGTAGCATATTGTTTACTATTTCAACTTTTAACTCATACGAGGCACTATCTATGCGAGTCAAATTATTTTTTTTGGCTTATTTAAAAACATCATAATAATTAATATTCCTTTTTGGAAATTATTATATTTATGGGTGGTAAGTTCATAATTTATATTTCTTCATGGACTTTATGCAACTTATCTTTAATTATGGGCCGACCTTCAGTAAATTTGGTAGTGTGATTTCATTTTTAGTCATTTAAACAATTTTGCAAAAAACTAAAGGACAATCCAAAAAAACCAAAATTGTTCTTTTCTGGAACTGATCGTGTTTTAAAAAGACTAACAGACAGACAGACAACTCTAAATCGGAATGACAAACTTTGTAAATTCTTATTCAGTACTGGTAAAAAATAAATTATGCTTTTAAATAAATGCTAGAAATAGTAATGTTTCTTCTTAGGCCCCTGTAAGCGCCAACAACTTAATTTTCAGAAAAGAAAAAAAAACTAAGTAACTTTTTATAAATAGGTTTTAAAACAAACATTAAAATCGCATAAGAGTTGTTCTGTAAGTCGCAATCGCAAGAAGTTTGACAACTTGAAATTGCAAAAGTAGGCTTAAGAGAACTAGAATATTTTTAAGAAACTATGGCAGATGGCAAACAAATCGCACGAACTGCAGAATACTATAATTAAATAAATCTGGCGTTTTGCGATTTCATATCGTGCAACTGTCAGAACACGGCCGATACATTTTTATATTTTTCAGAAAAAGTTTATCCTCTTAAAAAAAGGACGAAACTTTTTTAAATAAAATGTATACAAATAAACTTATTATTTATGAGAATCTCTCAAAAAAATTCAAAATATTGTGGCGCAGAAAAAATATAACAAATTAACCGAAGTTATAATAAAATCAACATTCCATTAGTAAATAAAAAAGTTGTCTTAAACTAATTAAACTGAAAAAAAAAATTAAGAATTCCACTTTTTAATATAAATAACGAGTTGTTCAAACAACGCCAACTATTTGCCGGTATAACCTTTTTTCAAACTTATCAAATCTTCACCAAATCTCTTTAAATCCATTTACTATGACTAAAATTCTTTGAAGTTTGGCAAGAAGGTCCTTAGTCAAAAACTGTAGTCTTTTGTAATATCTAATTGAAGGTTATTGATTTGCCTTATTTAATTGGTGTATTTTCTAAAAAGCAAATGATTACGATGGAAAGCAGTTGTGCTTGACTAAACACAGAAAAATATTAAAATTGATTTTAATCAAGAAATTTGTGATATTAATTAAAAAATTAATTAAATTTGTACCAGTAAACAAATTAATAGTATCAATTAAACTTTTAATTTACATGGACTTCATGGACTTTATGCAGCTCAAAAAAAGCTCCGAATTCAGTAGAAGTCTATTAAATATACTTCGAATGCAAGCTTTTCCGGGCAAACTTTTCTCTGTATGGTGTTTATTTCGGATCTCAGCTTCTTCTTTTTATAACTACTTAAGCGTTCTTTACACTTTCACACAAGTCTTGCGTATTCCATAATACTTTGTAAGATAGAAATCTAATGAGCTTTGTTGCGACTGTCGAAAAATTTAATTTAACATTACAGATTGTTTTCGCACTATCACACACATTTATGTTTGAAAATTGTTGAACCATATACGCGCATTTTGATGTCATTCTTCAAATGATTTATATGGTCAACCTTATTTTTTTTGCTAGATTACGTGAATCGAAGTAGTTCCATCATGACATTATATAAAAATTAAGGTGTGTTTTTATGTTTGTTTAAAGTCTATCCTGTATGTCTAGATGGAAACATAGGCCATATTTTGCCTCGCACAATTAAAGAATAACTATTAAAACCTTTTTATCTCGAAAAATAATACAGCTAGAGTCTTCAAATTAAGTACGTTCAACTCTGACATATACGCGAAAATTTGGGATAAAAATGGTCGGACATTAAATACTAAATATTCGTTTTTCTGGAAAACGATAACAGTTAGAACACTAAAATTTTGCAAGAGCAATTTCGACATCTACATATATCATTTTTTTGGACAAAATATGGATGCGTTAGTAATAGTGGACGTGGAACCTCCCATATGAATTAAATACTAAAATTCGCATATATGCGAAACTATAACAGATAAAGTCATACAATTTTGCATAGTCAACTTTGACATTCATATGAACATTTAAGAAAAAGTGGGCGTGGCATTTCCCATAGGAATTAATTCCGACAATCTGTGTATTTGGAGAACTATAACAGCTAGAATCCCGAATTTTTATAGGAATTACTGTAGTATCAATGCAAATATTTTGAAGAAAAATATGCGGACCGCCAATAGTGGCCGTGGCAATTCATATATAAGGCAGATCTGGGCACTAGAGCCACCAAATTTTGAACGAGTAACTTAAATATCAATATGAATATATGGGCGCAGCACCTCCTGTACGAAATCTATATACTATGTAAAAATAAATGTATGTTTAATTTGATTTTTGTTTGTTTGTAGCTTTTATATCCACATAAACCGCTGTACCGACCTTTTTATAGGCTACATATTTGTTTTTGAAATTTTTAGTGGGCGTGGCAAAAAAAAGACTTATTTATATCTGAACTACAGTCGGAGGAAAATTATCCAAATTTGGTACACATAGCTTAGTTGTCAATACACAATCACTCTAATTAATACCACGATCTGTGTTTAAGAAAAAAACTATTTTATTTAAATGAGGGTAGCGAAGCGCACTGGGTTAAGCTAGTTTAATATATTAAAGAAATATTTACATTTTCTAATTGGCTTTGTTTTATATGAGTTTTTATTTTAGGCTTCAATTAATGAAAGCAATGTTTAAAGATCTTCTTTCAAAAAAATTTAATGTTTCTTGTATTGAAGGAAAATGGAAGGGACAGATTCGATTAGACAAGTTCTTGCAGTTTACAACTCTTGCATCTGGAGAACTTTATGAACCTTATATAATAACCAAATATTAGAACATTACCTGCCTATCAGGACTCATCACTATTTTCAATATTTATCACTGAAAACAAACAAATACAATGATAACAAACGAACATTGACAACAAATTAAAAACCACGCAGGAAAATAACATTTCGACTACGTGATATAAAGCACAGGACGCATACGACAATAATGAAAGGGGAAAGAAAACTATTGTCAATAAGTAAGTTCCCTTACCGGGGGTAGTTCTTTTCTGTTTTTATCTGTCGTGCATTTTGTTAACTTATGGCCACGTAGCTTGCACGAAAACCTCTGCTTGCGAGGCAAGAACTTGATAAAAGTTTTTTTTATTAACATTTAGTCCTCGTCCACATAACTTTCATCAATTCTTTTTTTGTATGAATTTTCTCTTTCTTTCAATAACCCACTCATAAAAACTGCTTCTAGATGAAACAAATTACACTTTTCCATTCGTCTTTCCCTTTTCGTCATTAAACTCAAATGTTTGGCAGCAAATGTCTCATAGTGTGGACGAAAACTTACATGTTCAGAAATATTTTTAAGTGCATTCTGCAGTTGACCCGTGTAGATGAAGTAATTTATTTATTCACAAGATTTTGTAACTTCAAGAATAATCCACTGCCAGTTGCACGATTTCGATTGTTTTTGTTTTAAATGTAAGTTAAGCGAATGAAATTTTCATTCGAAATCGTGCGACAGGCAGATAATTTTTTTTCTCAGCATAAAAATTTCCACTTTTTCAAAATTATTTGTTGCGAATAATGTTTGCATTAATTTTGTGAGTATACAAAGTTGTTTTAAAACATAAAAGACTTTAAGCACTTATTTATATATCTGTGCCATTTTGACAAAACATCTTAAGTCGAGATAAGATAGCAAACAAGTTAAAAAAAAACTCGGTGAAAAAATCATTTATATCAAATAATAACTTTGGTTTCAAAATTAAAGAAAAATTTCGTTTGTAATACAAAATTTTAAAAACGTAAACAAAATGTTTTTTGAATGAAAACTCGTATGGTTAACAACATTTTTTTCAACTTTTTAAATTTGACTTAAGATGTTTTGTCAAAATGCTACAGATGTAATTTTGTTAACTTTGTTGCAAATAATTAAAAATAAAGTTTCATTAAAGTTAGACACAAAACTCTATAATCTAAATTTAAGTTCGAGTAAACTTTTGTATTTTTCTTTATACGACAGACACTGACGTATCGAATGAAAACTCGAGAGATGTAATGTCTTTGGGTCCGCGGTATCGAATACTATCATCTCAAAAATTTGGTTCGATATCGTATGCGGTGATTAGATCCCTGATCTCTGTTAAAAATCGATAAGCAATGTCGAAACTTCTCAAGAATTTTCCAAGAAATTGCGGTTTTTATGAAATACCCGCTACCAGCTTAAGTTGTATTTTCTAACAGACATGGAATAAAAATTCTTCAATTCGTTATGACTGAAAGATTCGAGATGAGTTTAAGAAGTAGAATTGGTTGTTTTAATCAGCATTACGCTCTGGCACACACTTTTGCACCAAAATGTACGCACAAATATACGAGTAAATATGGAAAATTAAACACACCGAATATCACTTTGTGTTGTGCATACAACGTTGCAGTTGTTGCAATACTATTATGATTATATAAATAGTGCATAAATGCATATATCACACACATTACACTGTATGCATTTACTACATACGTACGTATCATTGGAAATTATTTAATGTCAGCTACACAGAAAAAAATAATTTTCATATTTGAATACGAAAATCGCATATTTGATTGAAAAAATTTAGAATTTTCTACGATGACGATTTTTGCGGTATCGATAAAAAAAGTTTTTAGGTATAGTTATTGAATTTTTTTGTCAAAATCCAAATTTATTGAGTCAACAAAAAGCAAAACATTTTTCTCAACAAATGTTTACGTGATTTGTCAAAATAAATTGTTGCAAATGTTGCATAAATCAAACAAAATTTTTATCGAATCATTATTATTTATTTATTAATTATTCCCAATTTGTATTCTTAGATAAATACACATAAGACAAACAAAACTGCAAAGTGAATGAGAATTATGTGCTATTAAAAAATGGAAACTAGTTGTGAAATACTGTCTTTAATTTGATTCAAATATCTTTTTTATTGAATATGAAGAAATATTTAATTATTTTATTGAATGCTATTTGCAAAGTGTAATTTTGATAAATGTTTTATTGAATAAAATAAACAGTTTTTTGATCTAAAATTTTATTTTTAACAAACTGTGTTGTTAAACATTTTCTTGGGATATTTTTTCTGTAAAGAGTTTATTTTTTTAAATTGTTTTCAATTCTCGCATTTTTGGGAATTTAGTACAAAAAATATTCCCGGGAAATCTGTTGTAGTGAAAAACTAAGAACATAAATCTGAAATTCCCTTATACTAGTTAAATGTATACATAGTCAAAGTAAATAAGACTTTATGCCCGCAATTTGTACAAACAGATATCTGGCAATGCTGGTACCTTACAGTTATCTTTACTTTGCTGGACGAAGATGTTCCTCTTTATGGTTTCTATTCACGTATGTAGATGCCTACCGCTTTTCTAACTGGATGCGTCCTGCAGTATCTCTTCTTCTCGAGCTAGTGGATTCGGATGCAATGTGAGCCATTTTAAATACTTTACTGCATATTTCGTGATCATAGTTTTAACAAATGACACGTTGAGATCCTTCTGAATATCTGAGCTTTTAACATACCAGGGGGGATATAAAAGGCCAAGGCAGTTCCCCTTAACTGAATACCGTACCACCAGATTGGCTTTAAGATAGAGGTATAAAGTAGAACATTGCAATCGAGAGTAAGAACGGAACTTCTTCCAACACGCCAATTAATTTGTATTGCTTTTTGTTTCATTTGAGTTAATTTTGCTTCTATATGCCAACTCCACGTTAAAAGCCGATCTAGATGTTTACCGAGGTATTTTACATGCGAGTGCTGAGGTATTATTTGATTATTGATTTTAAAAGGGGGCATGATTCCCGGCGCAAGGTGAATGTTATATCCTCCTTTGATAAAGCCGTATTTCTAGTTGAAATATCTGATCCTGTAAGAAACAAGATGCTTCGTGACGGTTTTCGTGTACGCTTAGAAAACCTGTACAGTCCGCAAATGTTGAAGCTTGGGTATAGTTTTGTGTGTCGGCATGTGCAGGAAGCTGCCTTGTGGGATTCCATCGCCAATTGGCTGATGGGAACTTAAAAAATTTCCTTTAATAAAAAATTTATGACCGATTTAGTGGCTCTTTAACAGCTTGTATATTTGCTGGTAAGTTTATGTAATAAGCCTTCACACCAAACTTTATCAAAAGCTTGCGAAACATCGATAAAGAGCTTTTCTTATGACATTTACTATTCGATGAGTTTGTTGAATTGTGCTGTGTTTTCTTCTAAACCCGAATTGATGGTTTGGAATACAACTATTTTCACTCAAAATCGGTGTTAATTTTGAAACTAGTAACTTCTTAAATAGCTTTGACATATTTTATAAAAAGCTAATAGGCCTATATGACTCAACTTTTGTATGATCTTTTTCTGGCTTTAGTTATCTGCTCCGGACTACTTTTAAATCCATTTTAGAAATTGTATTAAACAAAACTCGACTTTCTGGTGACATTAGTCGTGACCTCAGAAGTTTTCTTTAGCGTTAAAATCGACAGCGTCCAGAAAACAGGTTATTAATGATTTATAATATTTAAAATATTGCCTTTCTGATATTAAAAATCTAGTACATTTTTATTTACATTTTATATTTTGAAGCCCTTCTCTTCTTAAAACGTTTTTATTTCATCTGTGTCCACGCATGAGTCAGTGCCTGCAGACAAATTAATATATACTAATAAATTCAAAAGACACATTAATTCAACTATAAACATATTAACACGTGTAATGTGAGAAAAAATAACGTCTTTTTAGGAATCTAAAAACCCGAAAACAGCTAAAATATGCCAGGATCCAGATGTATGCTTTTGATATTCAGCTCTACCTTGATAGCTTTATTTTTTTATTGTTATTAATTTATTTAATACTCTTGAAGCCACTTAAGGCCAATTGATTGCAGTTGAATATGCGGACAGTAATTGTTATGTATATAATTATGTGATTTTTTATGAATTAAGTTTTTCGGGCTGACAGCACTGGTTGGTAATTGTGTCCAAACTACATCTGTGAAAGTGAAAAGTGTTCAGTATACTCTGCCATTTTATCATGGAGAAAGTTACAAACGAGCAACGACTGCAAATCGTTGAAGTTTATTATCAAAATTTGTGCTCTGTGAGAAATGTCCATCGTTTGTTACGAACTTTTTATGGTCGTCATAATGGACCTAGTGAATCAACAAGTTGTGCTATTATCACCAAACTTCGCCCCAAATTTACTTTGGTGGACATTAAACCACCGACTCGCGTTCGTAGAGTGCGTACCGAAGATAATATTGCAGCCGTAGCGACTAGTGTTAATGAAGATAGTGAAATAATGTCAGTTCGTCTCCGTTCTCAGGTATTGGGCATGTGTTATTCAAACACGTGCCATGATACGCGACTTTTTTTTGCCCCAATTGTCTGAGTTCGACTTGGTTGATATATGGTTTCAACAAGACGGTACCACATGCCACACAACTCGTGAAACAATGGAGATATTGACGGATGAATTTGGTGAATGAATTTTATCTCTCGAAATGGCCCTTTGAGTTGGCCGCCAAGATCATGTGATTTGACGCCTCTTGACTATTTCTTGTGGTGGTATGTGAAGTCGTTGGTCTATGTGGACAAGCCAAACACGATTGAAGCCTTAGAGTATAACAGAACACGTGTTATTCATGGAACACAGGCCGAAATGCTCGAAAAAGTGGTGCAAAATTGGACCTTACGAATGGACCATTTGAACCGGAGCCGCGGATTATGTACATTAGATCGACTCAAACAAAAAAAGTTGTTGATGTATCCCTTCAAAACCAACTTTGACGGTTTAAGGCGTACTAAACACTTTTCCGGTAGTAGGGCTTATACGGGGCCTAGGGTAAATTATGGACCGATCTTCACGAAATTTTACAGTGTAATCTCCAGTCGAATAAAACGAATCGTTCGATTAAACGATTAAGCGATATTTGTCATTTTAACTTATTCGATTAAACGAATAAAATTTTAAAATTAATCGAATAATTCTAAATCCAGAAATTTTATACTTTACGATATTTTTTTTCGATAATTTAAAAAAAAATAGTACTTTAGTAAATAAACATTCTTTTTTATACCCTTCACCACAGGTGGTGAATAGGGTATATATGTATAAGTTTGTCATTCCGTTTGTAATTTCTATAATATTGATGTTAGACCCTATAAAGTATATATATTCTGGGTCATTATGAGAAACAAAGTTGATTTAACGATGTCCGTCTGTCCATCTGTCCGTTGAAATGGATTTTCCGAAGACCCCACATATGATGGGGGCCAGGTTATTATACATTTGTGTCACACATGGTCCGGAATTATTTTCTATTGAAATTCAGCAAGATCGGTCCACAAATGGCTGAGATATGAGTAAAAAACTACAACTACCTCAAATTTTTTCCTTTAAAGGTCCAATTAGACGTGACATTACCATACCAACACTGTTTTACCAAAACGACATAAACATACCATACAAACCAATTAAATTTTGGTTTCTACGGTCATACAGTGGCTATGGTAATACAGTTTTGGTAATGTGGATTTTGTTGTTGTTGTTTTTATACTCTTCACTACAATGGTGGATTTTATTTGTAATGTGTTTAATTTTACGCATCCAAAACACATACATGCATGTATATGATATGCCGCTAAAATAAAGACACAAACTCATAGACTCAATATATTTTAATTTAACGCTTCTTCAGTAAAAGCATTCGTAGCCGAGTTGTTAAGTTCTCTCCTGAGACTGATGAATTTTTATTTAATATTTTTATGTTCTAAAAAACGATTTTAAGATTATAAAACGAAATTCAAACATCAACTTTGGCAAAAGAGGAAACGGGCTTAGGTACATATATAAATTTTTTGTTTGTTTTTTATATTCTTCGGCAAGGCGAAATGTAAAGTTGGCGTGGCTCAATTAATATTTCTTTATACCTATCTAAAGAACATTATTTATGTATATAACTTTTTGTTCTTATCTCATCATGGTGAAGGGTATGTAAGATTCGGCATAGCACTCTTACTTGTTTAAATAAAACTTGTCAACGAAGCTCAAAATTGTTGCTTCAATTTCGGGCACTTAGATCTTGAAAGAGTCTATATCACATTGGATTATAATTTTAATAATTTCCTCTAGAGAATCTTGTTTAAAATATTAATTCATTGGAACTCTTGTAGCCCCCTTTGATTTTGTTGGTGTAGCATCTTCTTCAAGTACTATGTTATATCACTGTGTTAGTGGTAAATTAGTGAAGCGGTTGAAAAACATTTACGTTTATAAATTCTTGGACACCTGTTACATTTAGCATTATTAGATTTATCCTTCGTACAATATTTATAAACCAAACTCATTCTAAAGAGAGAAATGCATGAGCTATTTTGGTAAAAAATACGGACATGTTCTAGAAATCAAAATTAAGTGGATTTAAAATCGAGAAAATTTTAAAAACGACCCTGTAATGAAAGAACACCACTTAAAACTACGATCATTTTGTAATTGAATATTTATAACAATATTTATAAACCAAACTCATTCTAAAGAGAGAAATGCATGAGCTATTTTGGTAAAAAATACGGACATGTTCTAAAAATCAAAATTAAGTGGATTTAAAATCGAGAAAATTTTAAAAACGACCCTGTAATGAAAGAACACCACTTAAAACTACGGTCAATTTCAACAAAACTTCATTTCGATTTCTAGAACATACCCGATAAATGAATATAAATCTTTGAGTTAACACACCTTTGTCGTTTTTTCTTTTGTGAAATGAATTATTAAATTGTGATGAAAAAAATTAACAAAAACATTAGCTAAATTACAGACTAAATTCATTTAATTCCAACGGACACATACATTTGGTTTGTTTGTTCGACTTAAAACTTTATTATTATTCGATTAATAGGTATAAATTCTTCGACTAATCCTTTAATCGAAATTCGCAATTTTAAATTATTCGAACAATTAATCGTCTAAAATTGTTCGTTTAATCGAGCAAGAATAAATCGACTGAACACCCTAAGCCATACTACAATAGTGAAGAAGGACCTGTGAGCTTGTGCTGATTTTTGTAACACCGTAAAATGGTCTTAGAATCACCTTTCAGTTAACCGATTGACTCAGAATCACTTTTAAGCCAATTGACAATGCTGACAATCGGTTCATAATTTTACATGGCCCCCAAACCAGCTTCTGTTCGGAATAGAGTCTTTGTGCACATAAACCGTCTTATTATGTTGGTATTAAGATTAAATTTGTTCACAACTTCTTTAATTGATATTTTAATCATCATACCAAATTTGATTGGAATCGGTCCATACACTGCCCGTATCTCCCGAAAATAGTTTTAATTGCCATAACTTAGTTATGAACGTTGATTTGGCGGCGATAGCTTCTATAATAGCTATTATATCTCGGCAAAATTTTGTGTTGGTCATTTTTGAAAAACATTTACATTTTATGCAACACTATTCGTTTATTGAAAAATAGAATCTTATTCTGATTCACTTTGCCCTTGCATTCCACATTGGAAACACGTTTGATATCAACATAGAAAATAGAATGAAATATCGATCACATTTTTTGAAAATATCTTGCACATTCACTAAAAATAAAGCGGGTTTTGAAGTTTTCGGTAGTTTTTTTTTAAATATCTGAATGCTTATGTTCCTAGATGAACAAAAAGTTTTTGTATTACAATTAAAAATTGGTAAATTTTCGAAAACCTTATTCTTCTTTAGAGTGGTATTCCCGGGACCCCAGGATATTAAATGTTTTCCG
Source organism: Pollenia griseotomentosa (assembly GCA_963931875.1). Classification (NCBI taxonomy): domain Eukaryota; kingdom Metazoa; phylum Arthropoda; class Insecta; order Diptera; family Polleniidae; genus Pollenia; species Pollenia griseotomentosa. The sequence continues at coordinate 65,581,041 of OZ007562.1, forward strand.
CCTTCCCGGGAAGTGAAAAAGTCCGGGGAAAACCCCCTAATATTAATGTTATTATTACATTTTCGAACACTAATATACGGCTGATATTTTTGAGTCTGAATTGTTCATCAACCCAAAAAAGTAAGTGCGAGTATGTTTGACATTTTTCTTGCCATTATTATAGTTATTTTGGGTTTAGAGTTTGTCATTTTATACAATATTACCGGAAGAATGTTTATGACAAACACAAACACAAAAGTGAAACAAGCACATTTGCATTTATTTAAATTGAATTGTTATGTTTGTATATGTTTGTTACACACTGCCTTAAATACATTCGTGAAAATTCTGCTTTGTTTGTGCAGATTAAATAAAATATACAACGACTATGGACAATATTGAGGTTTTTTAGCACAGAAAAATGCTCTTTTAAACATAAAAAAAAAAAAACTCTCCTTCTATTGAAAAAAGTTTGAGCTGTACCGTGAGTTTTCAAGATAATTTTAGATTTAAACTTTTATGCAACACCCTGGCCCATAACTATAGTCATAAACAAAGCATACTTTAAGAGTTCTAAAGTAAACTTTTCTTAAAAAAATGCTTTTGATCTACTATAGACAAGTTAAAGCATACTTTACACGTTAAAACCGATGTTAATTTTAAAACCAGCTGAAGTTGTTTTTAAGTCATTTAACAACAGCATCAGCTGTTTTTCGCCAAACAAAAAAGTACTTGCAAAAAGTTAAAAATGATTGTGTTACAAGATATTGGCCGATATTTTGCAATTATTAATGATTTGGAGGAAAACTTTAATGGAAAGAAACACAAAATACAAATGTATAGGCCCTAATTGTCTAAAATGCAACGCCAAAAATTACATCGAAAGCAAAAACGAAGCCAACATATTTTGTAATTTTGTTGTTGCTTTTTACATAAATTCATATTGCGTGTTAAAAATTTTCAACTCCGCAAGATCTGCAGTGTTTTTTTTATACATTAATTTTCAATGTCAGCTGCTTAGAGTTGCCCCTTGCTTATATTTTGTTGTAAGTTGTATGAAACAATTTTCTACATTTGAGGTGGCACCCAGTTAAAGTCGGATCGATATAAAACCTACTTTAATTTCGACTATAGTAGCAAAATAATTAAAAGAATGTTTTTATTTTAAAGTTGTTTTTAAAAAGAACCGACTTTAGCGTTTGACTATAATTATGGGCCCCTGTTTTTAGATATTCGATTACAGTAGTTCCCGCTTAAGTGCGCATCGAAAAATGTTCAGTTTTCTATTCGTTTCAGCGGGGAATCATTCAACCGATATCCCGGATAAATGCGCAATCAACGCATTTAAAAAAACCTCGCTTAAAAAACTCAATATTCATTTAAAAGTACTTTTTTAGTTATAAGGGAAAATAAAATGTATTATACCTATGTAATTCTTATACGAAATTAAATATAATATTTCAACTAAAACTCATTCAATAAACATTCTTACATAAATTCATATGCACATACATATTTATTAAAAATATAATTATGTTTTGTATGTAATATGTATTTTATTCGACCTTTGTTATTATCAAGTATTAATAAATTGTCGAGCTTTAGATCTTTTTTAAAAAACTTTAAATGTTCATTCGAACCAATTTTTCGGCACTTCTTACAATTTCTAAATTTATAAAATAAAAAATGTGAAACAAAACCCCGAAGAAGCCACTCAAAGAAGTGCCGAAATATTGGTTTAAATAAGCTTTTAAAGTTTAAAAAAAACCTTAAGCTCGACAATTTATCAATATTTGATAAATATGTTTTTTGTTTAGAAATTTACTTTTTTGCTTCAACTACCGTTTAAAATATTTGAGTTGCCATACATAAATGTAAGTACAAAAATACTTTTACTAAATTTATAAATGCCTGGACGAATATTAAAAAAAACGAAAGTTTTTTGGTTACGCATTTAAGCGATTTATTTTGTTCAAATTTATTGAATTTCGGACAAAAATAATAAATCATTAAAACGGGGAAGCGGGATTTTGTTCATGTAATTATGTAAAAATTGTGCTTGCCAGCACATTTTGCTCATTTAAGAGGGGTAAACATTTAAGCGGGGTGCATTTAAGCGGGAACTACGTATAATACTGAGTATTGCGGTTTTTAATTACGATATAGCACTCTAAAGTCAGTCTACTTTGAATAATTAAATAAATACACTTGACAAAATTTCTGAAGAAACCAACAAACTTAAATACGGAATATGTCAAACGTATTAAAAGAACGGAGAAACACGGTTATAACTAACTCGAAGAGAACATAGAAAACTTTTTGTGAACGAAGTTATTATATCTGTACCGAAAAAAACTCAAAAATGTTGTATATTTTGTCAAAAGTACAATATTTTTGAAAACAAATAAAATTCTAAATAAAACTTAATAACAACAAGTAAACCTGCTATAGTATTCGTCTCCACCATATACGTTTTTAAGAGTATTAATGTTGTGGATTTAATATAATATATTATAATAATATATTTTGATTATATATATGTACATATATAAAAATGTTAATTTTTTAAAATATTTCTTCTTAAATCGGACAGCAAAAGTTTACGAAAACACGTTTCGAAAGTCAGATTTGTATGAGGGCTTGGTAAATTAATAGCCTATTAGGCCCATTTAAATTGCCAAATATGCCGTATATAAAGAGAATATAAATTTGCAAAAATCCCGTATTCCGGAAAGCACATTTGTATAGGGACTAGGTGAAACGTTTGGTAGCTTCAGCTTTTTTTAAATATCGAACAAAGTTAAGATAGCTTCGGGCAGCTTCGGCACTTTTTTTTGAAGCCCTGAACCTAAGAATGTATGCAACAGATTTAAAAATTGTATCGCTTGTTGTAGTCCTTGGATATTGAATAATAAAATTTTAGTACAAAATTTTATCAATACTGAGTATTTGTTATTTTTTTTGAGAATTGGTAAAAAACGTCATTTTCGCTGAATGTGCCCCACGCCGGGGTAGCTTCGGCATTTGACAGGGCACATTCGTCGACTATATTCTTAAAGACAGTGGCTTATTAAAAACTTCATAAAAAATAAAATAAGATGCCAGTTATTAACGGATTAAGCATTTTTTATTAGATGGATACAGTTAATGAAAAATAAACACATTTCTTGGCATTAGTAACTTAAGTTTTATTTCGGCCCATAGAACTAGCGAAATATTTTAATTTTCAGGCTTAACAAATAGAGATCAAATAGACATCAAGCATCCGAAGGAAGTTTATTATTGAGATGCAGTCGTCAAGAGTTTAAGTAATCTCAGTAACTTGATAAATTGGATTTTTACTATATCGACCAAGTTTGACTAGGCCGAATGTGCCCCAATTGAAAATGCCGAATCTACCCCGAAAGCACTATGTACACTATTTTCTTTTATTCTTCAACAAAGATTTAGATTTAATTTATTTTTTAGGAAACTAGCGCAATTATTAATGTTGGTTTGTAATTTTTATTTTAAATATTGATAATTTTCAAATAGAATCAAAATATTACAGAAACACTTGGAAAAACACTTAAACACGCGTAGTTTTTTCAGTTGGTAAGCGAGAGATGACAAACTTTGCGGGAGTTATTTATTTTGATTTTCGACACATTTAAATAAATAGTTAGTGATATAAAATAAGTGCATCATATCGAAAACGTCATTGACGAATGTACCCCAGTGCCGAAGCTGCCCCAGTCTCCCCTAATCAAAAATTAGGACGAAATTCATCATCTGAGTTGATTTTGTACGGCCTACGGAGATTGAACGGTTATTACTTTAGCTTTGCCCAAGCCGATTTTTTTATAATGTCCATTTTTGGAATATCGATTAAGCCGGTTATATAAGTATCATGTGCCGGTTATTTTAATAATGAGTAGCTTATATATGTTTTTGTTACTTTTGTTGTAAATGTACCTGTAATTAAAGTATTTTTCTAGTTGTAACATTAGGCGAACTTAAACTTTTTATGAAGAATGTCAAAACAAAATGTAGCAAACATAAACATTCCAAAATTTAAAAATACCAAAAACGATTCAAAATATATACTACAAAAAATGTTCAGTTGAAAAAGTAAATATCAATTGGTGTGAGGCTATTCTAAATATTAAAGGTCTTAGTCATAAAAAATATTCCAGCGAAGCAGCAGCATTATTACAGAGCAAGATCCAAAAATATTTTAATATTGCGAACAAGATTTTCTTGGTATCATATAGTAGTAATCGGCAATGGTTATGATTTTGCATATTTGATGTTAACAGCGATAATATATTTGGTTTAATTTTACTGCTGCAGGTTGTAACATGGCACCGTTGACGTCCAGCTTGGTTTGGAAATACTTTGATAAAAATAGCGATAAATCTGCAAAGTGTAAGCTGTGCAAAAAAAATATAAGGACCGGTAATACCTCTCACTTGATGGGTCATATTAAACACATACACAAGGCTACATTTTTGGAAATTACCGAAGAAGAAAAATCTGAAACGCAAAAATTAATAAGTACAAGTTTTGTGAGAGTGATAACCGAAAATACCCCAGTTGTTTTCTTGTGTGCCGTCTACCAGTAGTTCATGAAATGTTCGTTCTGATACTGAATCAGGTATTGTGCTAAATGAAGGCACTGCTGAATTAGTACCTTTTAAGAGGCACAAATCTATACAAAAAAGTTTTGAAGATATTGCCTCGTATTCCGGTGGTGACAAGGCAAAAAAAAATTAACAACGCTATCGTGTATATGATTTGCAAAGACAATCACGCATTCTCACTGGTAGAGAATGAAGGTCCTAGACACCCAGTGAAAGTTTAATCACCGCATTTTAAAGTTCCAAGTAGAGCTACAGTGACACGTTGGGTTGATAAAAAATATGACGCTTTATCAGAAACATTGAAAAGTAAATTACCCACAGTGGAAAATACTACTTTGCAAACTGACATTTGGTTCGATTTGCAAATGCGAAGTTTTTTGGGTGTCACAGCCCATTTTGGTATTGCAACTGAATTTCAGTCAATAACGTTGGGTGTATACCACCTCGATGAAAGATACACTTCTGAATATATATCAACAATTATTACCAAGGTATGCAATGAATGGGGGTTTCCAGCTGATAAAGTTACCGCAGTAGTAACAGACAATGCAGCCAACATGATAAAAGCTGTAGAATTACAGCCATATTCATAAAAAGTTCATATTTTAAGCTTATAGTGTGTAATAACTACACTATGCTAGTTGAAAAAACTGACAAGCCGGGCACATGGCGTTTTAACATAATTCGGGGACGCTGAATCCAGTGGTTATTCACAAAAGTCGACAAATTTTAAGGGAAATTCTTAAATTAATGAAAAATTTGTCGACTTTTGTGAATAAAATCAAAAGTTGCAAACAGATTTTAATCATTTATGGCTTATTTTGTTTGTAGCTTCGTTTTTTATAAGTCTGCAAAAAATTAGAAGCCTAGCTGCATTTTTTAATTTTTTATGAATTTTTAAAAAACAAAAATTTCGAAATTTTGATAAAAAAATTAATTTTTTTTTTTTCAAAAAAAAATTATGTTTCAATAACGACTACTCATATTAGAAAAAGAGTTTTACTTTTCTGAAATGAAATTTTATTGCGGAATTTCGGTTTTTTTAGTAATTTCAATAAACTAAACCGTTTTTGAGTTACGCGAATATATGTTGTGCAACCTCCTCCATTTTCGAAATAACGGTATATCTCGAAAACCAGAGCCAATCTGAAAAAACCGCGGGCACCACTGGATTCAGCGTCCCCGAATTATGTTAAAACGCCATGTGCCCGGCTTGTCACGAAAAAAAAGTGTCAATTTCATGCACAGTGCTATTAAACGCTTTTTGTCTTATAAACGAGTCACTGTTTGGTGCGGATTTTGGTCCAGAGGCATAATTGGGCCATTTTTCTTTGAAAATGAGCAAGGCTTGTCACGAAAAAAAAGTGTCAATTTCATGCACAGTGCTATTAAACGCTTTTTGTCTTATAAACCTCTTATAAAAATTTGTATTCATAAACGTACAATAACAGCTTTTTTACTATTAACTGTTTGCAGCAATTTTCTGTTTAAGTATGGCAACTTTCTTTATATTTTGCTGAAATTTTATTGTTAGTGCTGCATGAAACTTCTATTCGGTTCACATGATATATTTATATTATTTTTATAATTTTTTTTTAATTGTAGACCTTAAAAATTATTCTTATCAAATAAAACTACATATTATTTTAGTTTCTGAACAAAATGTTTCCGAAAAGTATCATAAAAACTTTTGTTTGAACCTTTTTTAAATATACGATAAGAAAGTAATCGAATAAAAAGTTTGTTTACTTTTTATTAACATCACTATTATTATGATTTGTTTATTTTATTTTTTTTTTATTTTTTCAACAATAATTTGTTGTTTTAAACAAAAAAACAACTAGTTTCAATAATTTAATAAATAATTAAAGAGAATATCTGCATTTGCCCTTGAACATATTCATTTAAATCATATAAATTTTTTTAAAATAATTATCAATATAACTTTAAATTGGCTGTCTAAAATAAAATAAAAAATAAGTAAAATGTATTTAACATGTCCGTTGTAATAAATAAAACATTTTTGTCATTATTTTTCATCATATTTCACAAAAATAAAATCATAAAATGCAAACACTTTTTAAAATGTCATTTTATTATTGGTTTAAAGATGGGCAAATCCAACAATAAATTTTCTTACTTTATGAATGGTTTATTAAAGGTTCAATAGACTATTTTTCGTTTATGAATACAACTTTAGCAATTTTTGCTTAAAAACGGTCAATTAATCATCAATATGTTTTTATGAATACGGCTTTTAGCCTTTGGAAAAAGAAGCACATACCGTGCTTTGCACACACGCTAAATTTAGTTGCGCAAAAATATTGTTACTTTCTTTAAACAAAGTTGTGTAGCAAGTGACGAATTAAGAAGAACTACAAAAGCTGATGCAAAACGTATTCAAGATTTACCTACTCGTTGGAACTGTACGTTTTATATGATCGAAAGGTTTCTTGAACTTCGAAATGCTATAAGTGAAATCTTACTTCGACACAAAACTGATCCGCGCATGTTTACTGGTATGGAATTGGCCACATCCTCAAAACTAATTAACGTATTACGCCCTTTTGAGGCAGCCACAAAAGAAATATCCGGTGATACGTACTGCAATAGCAGCAAAGTTTTCCCTCTAGTTCACTGTATGGTATCAAAACTAAATGCTGTTGCAATTGAAGAACCATTGTTGAAAGAAGTACGTAAAATTGCTCTTATTGAAATAAACAAGTGAATGGGTGCTATCGAACAAGTTTAACTTTTGGCTATTGCCACATTGTTTGATCCGGTTTAGAAAAATTCATTTTGAAGATCCACTTGCATGTTCGAAAGCCGTTGTGAAAATCCAAGAAATGTTAACAAAAGATAAGGCAGATTAAAAGTCTGGGGATTGCGACTCCGATATTTCAGACAAGACGTTGGACGATTTTAGTCTTTGGAGTAATCACCACAAATTAGTTGGAAAAAATTGGAAAACTTATAAGACTGAAGGAAACTTTTCTGATGAACTCTCCGTTTACTTGCGAAGTCCGGTAAGTCGGTTTAATGAAAACCCCTTAGAAGTGCGTGCCGACTACAAAATTCAATTCCCTAGACTGTAGAATTTAGCATGCAAATATTTAACAATGGTTGCCAGTTCCGTGCCATCTGAAAGATGTCCCAAAAAAGAAGCAGTTTGCAAGCAGAGAGGGCCAACAAAATATTGTTTTTGCAAAGCAATAAATAAAATTGTCCTATTCTTTATAAAATATTAAAATCGACTTTTATTTATTTAATAATTTTTTTTCAATTCCAATTAGAATCAATACAATACATCGCAAATATCGATGTTTTTTTTAATTGATACATCGAATAACATCGATGTGAATTTATAATTAATCGAATGGGAAAAACATCGATCTTTTTTCTAACTACATGAGCGGCTCTACACCAGATTTGACTCCGTTCCAAGTAGTTCTTTAGAGACGGCATATAATAGGTACATTAGTGAAATACGCTGTAAAAAATGAATCTTGTTGTAAAATATTAGCCCGTTGTGCAGCCGAGGATGGAATGCCCATTAAGGCACTAAAAAATCTTAAGTAGTTCTAGCAAAGCTTGAAGCGTTAAACTACACCACTCCGACGGAATCAACATGCGAAAAATTCACTAGTTTTATTTATTAAAACGCCAAGAACTAAAAAAAATTTAAGAAACCAAACAATGTCATAAAAGGTGTTATAACGGGTCCGCCATCTAACGTTTTTTTTTTCAACTAGTGCTTATTTCATGAATGGTAACTAGGTTAACCGATTAACGGTTAACCGATTAACTACTACCCGATTAACTGATCGGGTAATTTAAAATTGGCAATTTTCGATTAACGAGTAAACCGGTTAATTTCAGTCGATTAACCGATTAACCAATGTATCAAATTTTTTTAATTATTTGTAGTATTATAAAATATTTTTTTGTGTTTTTAATTATTTGTTTCGCCTCATATATAAAAGATATATGTTTTGAAAATATATTTTCCTACAATATATTTCCCTCGAGCAATACATTCTTAAAATACAGTACAAACACAGAAACTAGGGGTTCGGAAATACATTTTTTGCAGAATGTTCGGTGCTGAGCTTTGCCAGGATGTGTCAGATGATGACCTGACAATAGAAGAAACTTACGATTGTAACACAAACAATCTTTAACAAAATAAGCCAAAAAAAAGGCATAACGGAAGATTTTATCTGCGCATCTACGTCACATTAGCGTATAATTACAGGTAAAATATAGAAATACAAGCAAATAAACATGTGTATAATATGCTTAAGTGACGTCATGTTAAACAGTTGAATTTTGTAAACATTGATTACGCATTATCTTGTTTTTATCATTCTTGAATCTGTTTTATGGGTTGCTTCCGATTTCTCCAACATCTTCGATAATTGAAAGAATTTTTTCCTAGTCAAGTTTTATCAAAACTAAAGAAAAGAAACGCTTAAATCCTAAACATTTAAACCAAATTTTTTTTCCAAAAGATTATTTTATAAGATCTTGAACTATTGAAATAATTAATAAAAAAATCTCACAGTTTATTTTTTAATAAATACATACATACAAATATTATGTATAAATTATAATATGTGTTTTTCATAGTTATGAATTACTTTTTTGGTTGCTCGTTTTAGTTCAAGAATTGTTTTGTTCGTTATGTTATTGTTTTTTTTTTTTGTTACTAAAAGACTCCAATAATAAATAATTTTTGCATTTTTATTTATTGAAATTACTTAATTTATAACAAAACTTTATTAATCGGTTAACCGATCAATAACAAAATTAACCGATTATTAACCGATTAAATTAAAACATCGGCTAATTAATCGAGCGATTAACCGATTAAAGCAAAAGCCCGATTAAATGAATACCCTAATGGTAACACTTAGCTCATGTCTGATTTGACAGATAATTAGTTTTATCCTTCCGCTGAACGAATATGGTTGTGTATATGCTTGAACAACGCTGGGAAATATTGCGACATTACTTTGAAAATCATGGTGATGTTGCAGAATGTGTGCGCAAATTGCGTACGGATTTTGGAAGAAGAGAAGCACCGTCAGCTCCGTATGTTCGTTATCTTGTGAAAAAAGTGAAAGAAACTGGCATCCTCATCGATAAACCAAAGCGTGAAAAGCCAAAAACAGTGCGTACACCCGAGAATATTGCTGCTGTGGCAGAAAGTGTGCGTGAAGCGCCATCATTATCAATTCACCGTCGTTCTTAACAATTGAACATTTCGGAGACATCATTGAGACGAATTTTGCATAAAGACCTTGGTATGACGCCATACAAAGTCCAATTGATTCAGGAGTTGAAGCCAACTGACCATCCAATGCGTTTTCGCTAAGTGGGTCTGCGATCGACTTACAGAAGATGCCGATTTTGCCAAAAAATCATCTTTACAGATGAAGCTCATTTTGATCTTGGCGGGTAGGTAAACAAGCCAAATTGTCGCATTTGAGGCACAGAAAACCCGCACGCATACATTGAAAAGCCGATGCACCCAAAACGAGTCACTGTTTGGTGCGGATTTTGGTCCAGAGGCATAATTGGGCCATTTTTCTTTGAAAATGAGCAAGGAGTGGCCGTTACAGTCAATGGCGATCGTTATCGTGCCATGTTGAACGAATTTTTGTTCACAAAAATTGAAGAGGAGGATATTGGCAACATTTGGTTTCAACAGGACGGCGCTACGTGCCACACAGCCGAAGCTACACTCGATGTTTTGCGCCCTGTTTTTGAAGATCGCATTATCAGCCGCAGAGCTGAAGTCGTTTGGCCACCTCGGAGCTGCGATTTGACAACGTTGGACTATTATTTGTGGGGTGCCGTCAAAGATAAGTGTTACGCCGACAAGCCAGAGACAATTGACGCTTTAAAGGACAATATTCGTGAAGCCATTGGTGAAATACAGCAGCATACAATCGATAATGTGCTTAAAAGTTGGACCGATCGTGTAGGATGCTGCATGGCCAGCCGAGGCAGCCATTTGAATGAAATTATTTTCCATTATTAACCTGAAGGATTTTACTTTCAAATAAAAAAAAGAAATTTGAGAAAATATTCAAGTAGTTTTTTTTATAGCATTTTCAAAAAAAAAATTATATGGCGGACCCTTTATTGTGGTCGACGAATCGACAGTAGGGTAATCACTTTTTTTATGCAAAATACCACTCCAGTACCATGTGGGGACTTTTGTTCTGATAATAAAAAACTAAGTTGATTAAACCTTTATTAAATTTAAAATTTTTTTATAAATACAGGCATACAATTTTTGCCCCGTATTCATACACGATTATTAAATTTAACAAACGTTTAAAAAGGATAATTTTCATAGTACTAATTTTGCATAAAAAAATGTATTGCCACTAATTTTTTAATAACTCTGAAACAGTTAAAATACAAAAAAAATGTATTGTTATGACTTAAAGGAAATTGTTTTCCTAATTGTTCTCAAGTCATGATAAATCAATCGCTTTTAGTGTAAAAACCGCACATTACTTTTACAGTTTTCGGAAAAAGAACTTCAGAAAATGTTTTACAATTTAAAAAATCTGTTTCAACGAAATACAGTCATATCCATAAGAATTTGTTCTAGCATTGCAAATAACTGTTGGCCACTCACTAGGAGCCCATACAGTGCGGTTACAAATGAATGATTCTATAGCACTGTAAATAGAATCCACATAAAGGGTGGTTAAATTTTAAGGGCCGATGTTGAATGTGAACCACACCTAAACGTCAAGTTTTTTTCTGCATTCCAGTTGACATTTATCAATTTGAGACTGGCTCAATTTGAACCATAGAAAGATACACAATCGAGCAACGCGTTGAAGTTATTCAGGCTTATTATGAAAATGGGCGTTCAAATCAAATGCATATCGTGCACTTCGTGATTTTTTCGGTAAATTTAATCGTCCAAATGTGGGTACAATCGGAAAATCGTGCAAAAATTTGAGCAAACCGGGTCTGTAGGAGATGTGAAAACACCAGTGCATGCTCGTACAGCAGAAAATATTGCTGCTGTTCGCGATAGTGTGGCTGAAAAGCCGTCAACCTCAACTTGCGTCGTGCCCAACAATTGCACCTCTCACGCTTACAAGGTATAATTGACTCTAGAACTAAAGCCTCTTGACCATTCCAAACGTCGTCAATGGTCAGAATGGTGGCAAGAAATGGCAACAGTGGATGAGGCACATTTTCACCTCAGTGGATTCGTCAATAAGCATAATTGCCGCATTTGGGCGAATGATAATCCAAGAGTGACCAATACACCCACGAAGAGTGACTGTTTGTTGATTAAGTTGATTCGACTCTATATTATGTCTCCATTTTGAAAATTGAAAACCCATTTGATTTTGCATTAGACTTATGAATAATGGTTTATTGTTGAAGATTATAAATGATTTTAAACAAAAACGAACTTATTTAAGACCAGAGTAACTGATTTAATGATGAAAATAAATAAATAAAACCAAAACTTTAAGCTTTCGGTGCGGAAACTTTTTTCACTATAGAGGAAAAGTCACCATATTTTTTAATATTTTTTTATGCCCCACACGGTTATGAGGTGGTATTTTTGATATTTGCAAAAATTGCAAAAAGTTATATCCCTAATTTCTATTATTCTAAAAAAAAAAAATAAATAATAATCATTTGAACAAATAATCTTGGCTTGTAACTACTCAAAATTATGGTTGAAGTCTACTGACGCATATAGACATGCTTACTCACCCACTAAAACGTATTTCAAATAAAATTGGGAAAATAATAAATTTATTAAATTCCTATAATTTTTTAAAACCAAAGTACTGCCAAACTCTAAGTCATACACTTACAATATTCTGTACGTAAAATTAACTGAAATTGTTATATAAAATAAATGAAGATTCAGTTAAAAACCGGTCTACTTGTTTTTCATTTATTTTTAACAAAAAGTTAATTTAATTTTTACTGTCAAAAATTCAACCCCATGTTTTATTATTTATTTATTATTATTTATTATTATATGTTTATGGAATTTTATTCCTTACAGACAATTTAAAAAATAATTGATTACAAAATGTTACACATAAAAATATAATACATAATTAACAATTAGATTACTAAGTGTTAAGAAATGTGATTATTGCCCTTTTTATAGCTTCAGGATTTGATGAAAAGTCAATAAACCTATATAAGTTGTTAAATGCATTGCTCATTGATGGACGTTGAGGAATGTTGAGAGAAATATCATTTATCAAAAATCCACAGCACATGTCACCATTAATAACATTGAATAAAAATGACACATTTAGCATAGTTCTACGACTTTTTAATGTAGGAAGTTTAATAAGAGCAAGACGAGCAGCATATGAAGGCAAGTTCAAGGGGTTAAAATGTAATCCACGAAGACAAAACAACAGGAATTGTTTTTGGACCGACTCAATGGCATTGGAATGGATTTGGTAAATAGGGTCCCATATTATCGATCCATATTCAAGAATAGGTCGAACTAGTGCCATGAATAAAGTTTTACCAATAAACGGATCATTAAACTCTTTAGCCCAACGTTTAATATAACCCAGTGAACCCCTTTCTCTATTTGTTATAGTTGTTATATGCAAAGTAAAACTCAATTTAGGATCAAATAATATACCAAGATCTTGGAAGCTGTCAACTAATTCCACTTTATAATCACCCAAAAAAAAAAATCAGCTGCAATAGGGTTATTTCTTACAAAGCGCATTGATTTACATTTCTTTAAGTTCAGCTTCATAAAGTTGATGTTGCACCATTCATAAAATGAATTTAAGTCCTTTTAAAGTCGATGGTGGTCTAAAAGTTGGTTGTAGGATAGATAAACTTTGACATCATCAGCATACATTAATATATTTGAGAACTTTACAACATTAGGCAAGTCATTAATAAACAAGGAAAAAAGCAGCGGTCCAAGGTGGCTTCCTTGAGGTACTCCAGAAAGAACGTTAATATTTTTAGAATAACTACTGTTGAAGCAAACGGTTTGCGTCCTATCTGATAAATATGAGTAAATCCATTTTATGCAATGCTTCGTAAAACCAATTAATTGTAGTTTCTTTACAAGAAGCAAATGATTTACTTTATCGAATGCTTTGCTAAAATCAGTGTAAATGACGTCAGTCTGATTTTTTTTAAAAAATCCGCGATTAACAGCCATAGTAAATTGTAAGAGATTTGTCGTCGTAGAACTTCCTTTACGAAATCCATGTTGATAAGGAGATATTATATTTGCAACTTGATAACTCAAATGGTCCGTAATAATTTTCTCAAAAAGCTTCGGTATAGCACTCAGTTTTGCAATTCCCCTGTAATTTTCAATAAGAGACTTATTACCCGACTTAAATAAAGGAACAATATACGATTCTTTCCACAATTTAGGCAGATAAGCACATTTAATAGATGCGTTGAATAAAACTGTCAGAGGGATTGCTAAGGAATCTGCACACTTTATTAACACACAGCTAAGAATTTTATCCGGGCCATACCTGTAAGAGAACTTTAGTTTTTTTAGATTATTTGTAATCGTATACACATCAAGAAGCAATAAAGAAATTGCATTGTTTTTCACCAGGGGAAATGGATAATTGACTGAGTTATCATATGTTGAATTTGAGTAGGTATTCGAGAAAAAATCAGCAAACATGTTACTTATAACTGTATCATTACTTGATTCAATTTGTCGATAAGTCATTGAGGTAGGATAGCCAACGGTTTTTTTCTTTGAGTTTATAAATTTATAGAATGATTTGGGATCACGTTTTAAATTAAATTTGATTTTATTTAAATAACGATTATAACAAATTTTGTTTAAACTGGCATATTCAGCCCTGCTGACGGAATATCTTAGATAGTCTACAGATGATCCAGATCGCTTGAATACTTTATAATATTTATTTTTCCTATTCTTTGCTCGAGAAAGCTGCACGTTATTCCAAGGCGGTCCCAGTAATACTCTAGATGTGCGTTTTGGAATACACACGTCCATAAAAGAACACAGCTTGTTGTAAAAAACATCAAATATATGACACATGGAATCACTTGAATTTGAAGAATATGCCAGGATGTTACTCCAGTCAGTATTACTTATAAGAGTATTTAACATGTTGTAGTTAGCTCGTTCGAAAGAAAATACTTTTCCAGTACTAACATTTAATGATACAGTACAATCCGGCGGAATAGATACAATAACTTCAAAAGCAGGATGATATCGATCTTCCGGAAGAGTAATAGGATTGGATCGTTTAATATAACAGTCATTTACAAACACTAAGTCCAGTATTTTAGCAAAATCGTTTAGTATCCCATTTATTTGAAAAAGGCTCATATCATATGAAATATTAAAAAAGTCCATGTATTTTACACTTAATTTCGTTTGCACGAAGTATTTATCATCAAGCGAATATTTCCAGGATATTGAAGACATATTAAAGTCACCCATAATTATAATAGAATCATTGTTATTAGCGGAGAGAGAAGCAGACCTAATAGCTTCACCATGATGGGTATATAAAGACTGCGGGGATGATGGAGGAATATATGAACACGTTAGTATTATTTTTTTGTATTTTAATTTAACAATAACAGATATAAATTCTATATCAAGCGATACGTCAACCACTTAACGTTCAGAAGGAAAGCTGCTAGAGACCGCAATAAGAACACTTCCCCCATAAGTAGCACGATCTCTACGGAAAATATTGTATTTGCCACACAGGATTTCAGTATTTAGAAAGTTATCATTGAGCCAAGTTTCAGTAAAGACTAATACGTCATAATTAAAGTTGAAGCTTTGCATATATAAATTAGACAGCTTTGATCGTAAACCACGAACATTTTGATAAAAAACAGATAATGAATCGACAGTAGCTTTACTTAGTTTTTTGAACTATTCTGTTCACGTTGAGGGAGAACACCAAAATTATTAACATTCGTTCTATCCTTATAAATGTACTCGCGAACTAATGTGTTTTCAGGCCAGAAGTTTGTATCCAGTTTTTGTTTCACAATACTGAAAAAATAATTTCGATTCCTTCAGAATCGACTAAAAGAATTGAAAATTTCGAATCGAGATAGTACTCTATCTATCACGACTGCCAGCATAAGGCCCCTGGTAAATATCTTGGCGTAGACTGTTACCCGGCAGAAACCAGACGCTTTGTGACAGATAACATATTACTATCTGTCAACTTATCCTTCACCTTAGCTAACTGGTAGTTGTAATAATGGCCCTAAGTGGTCCTCGAAGTACAAGGTATAAAAAGAAAATATTGTTTTGAACTTGCAACACAGAAAAGTTTTAAAAATTTGTTCGATTTTAATTTTACTTGAACGCGATTTTCAGAAAATGGCTGTTAACACTATGCCACAAAAAAAAATTAACTTCAAAAATTAGATATTTTCTAAACTTAATTGGGGCTGCTGAACACGAGTATGGCATTCATTTATTTCTCTCAAGAAGCGTTTTCGAGATATACGCGTAAAACCAGTGTTTTGCAGTTCATAAGGCTGTTTCCAAAAATCTTGAGAACTGATTTTTTTAATTACGCAAATTTTACATTGTTGCAAAGATATGGCAAAAATTTTAAAATTTGTGAACCAGTGTAATTTTTGGATATTTTGCTATTCAAATTTTATTACTTAGGCTGAGTATTTTAAACAACAGATTAAAAGTTAATAGCTTGACATGTTATTTAAACTATCAAAGGTCGTTTTGAAAATTAACAAGAGATCAAATATTGCAATTATTAACACATTGACTGCCAAGGCACTTTCAACTAAGATGCTGGGGCCACAGCATTTTTTTGCGTTGTCTCTTCTAAAACGTCAATATTGGAATATATGCACGACAAAAAACACTCTCACAAAAATGCAACAAATTGGTTCCGCTCTATATTTTTCCTTATTACGTGTAAATTTGTGTCAGCATTATAAGAATAATATATAAAATAATTTTTCTTTTACTTTTTTTCTTACTGTGTATAACAAAATGAATTAATTAGTTTTTTTTAAATAAATTTTTGAGCTGCGCCGAAACCATTATTAAAGAAATTTCATGCGGTCCATACATCATATTACTGCAATAAAATCCTATTGATCGTCAGCCACTTTTGTGTGACATGGCTAGAAAGAATGAAAATCGCGTCGGACGTGGCGTAAACCACATAGTGCAGTGTCACACATATGTGTCCGACGAGGCAGTCAATGTGTTAAAGATAATTATACATAAGTACATGTGAATATATACGTACATATGCATATTATTTCGTGTGAAATCAGACGTCATAAGTCCGGCGATGTTAATATGTCAAGACAATACGAATTTCTAGTTTTTTAATAATTTTTGTGAATAAAATTCCTACTAATGTATTTATACATGAATGGTTAATATATTTCGCTTATCAATGCAAGAAGTGGAAAAAGTACAAGCATAAGTGACAATGTAAAGAAGTTTCCACCGAGGTAAAAAAAATCTGCAATTGGTCCTTAAACCAAAAATCTTCAAATCTGCAATTTGGCAATTTTGGGGTATAAAATCTGCAAAATGCAGATGATTCTGCACTTCTGGCTTCACTGTTTGGACCCTGTAATGCTGGGTACACACTTTGCAATGCATTTAAGCAATCTAGCAAATTAAATTCATTTTCATTCATTTTTCATTCATTCCAGATTGCATCAACATCAAAACGCTTTGATAGCCAGCATAAAACAAAAGATCGATTGCGTAAATTTTCAGTACCGCAATGTTTCTGATAACATTTGTGTGAATAATATTGCAAAAAATTCTTTAAACGCAACAATAAAGTCCCTCTAAATTTGTTAAGGGACTTTTAAAAAGAAGCCTTTATGAGTTAAAAAGTTGTGGTGAAGGGTATAAAAAGTTTGATATTACCGTGCTCGTTTCTAACAACAATCAATGTGACCAGAGACAAGGCTGTTTTTCACTTTGACATATTATATGGTATAAGAAGAGCAATGTCAACCTTTTTTTGCTATTAAATAACAATTATAAAAGTATAGTCGGACATTATACCACTAACATTGACCTGGCAGAACAAGATTATATTATTAGGTTACGGTTCATAGAAAAGTTCTTTGTGTCAAATATTATATTAATATGTTCATCTAAATGAGATTTGTTTGCCTTTAACTGATTTAAGGCAGGTTCGGTTCTGGACCTACCAATAAATGATGGACATTGAAAAAAACATCGATGCAATGCGTCGCATGCAAGCATCGATGCTATATCGATATTTAGCAAAATACATCGCTGTTTTCCATACATCGATTGTGTTTTGTAAAAAAAATTCATATGGTTTATAAAAAAAGAGGGATTAAATAACCAAAACGTTTAATACGTTAAATATTAAATTTGTTTACGTTTTGTTCACATCAATCGTCATTTGTCTACATATGTTGAATTACACTGTTAAAAATATTTATTTTTCCTTTTGTGACCCATATCTATACTGTATTTTTCAGAAACAAATTTACGGAAGGCGTGTTGATTTAAAAAAATTAGTTCTTCTACGTTTTTTTCATAATTCAATATTTTAAGCAGTTTTCGAAAATAACCGAACAATATTTAGCGTACGGCTTACACACCCAGAAACTATAACTATTTTTATAGTGGCTGTGTATTAGAACACAGCCCTTAATACCGTTCGTGATTATTTTTTTTAAGAAAGTAACGAATATTATATAATGTTCCGGGCCCTGTTTCTCAAAACTACAAGTACAATACATTAAAAAAGCAACAATTTTACAATTTTTGTTTTTGTTTCAAATATATTTTACTTGTAGATTTGTAACTTGTAGTTTTAAGAAACAGGGCCCTGGTCTGCGTTATAAAACAGAGCAATTCTAGTGATTTTGTAGACATGTATTATACAGTAATTTTGAATTAACTGCACAATCTCCTTTGCACGATTTTTTGTGCAGATAAATCAAAAGTACTCTTATCTGAAATGCATTTAGCTGCCTTAATGTGTAGGAACGTAATTGTGGTTACCTGCATAAAAGTGCAGCTAAAGTAATTTTTTTAAAAGAAGAATACAAATCGTTTTTATTAATAAATTAATACTTTATTAAAATTTAATATTTATATAAAAAATTAGCCACCATGTTTTTTATATGTGCAGCTAACTTTGATGTGTTATATGTTAATATTTTAAAGCTGCCCATAAATATGATAAATATGCAGGCATACAAAATGCACGTACGCAAGGATTTTGAAGAATAATTACAGAAAATATGTGTTTTGTACAGTTAAGTAAAGGGCAGCTAACTTAAATTGTTTGTATGAAAATAATTTTAAAATGCCAAACATTTTGTCCAGGTATAGAAAGTGCACTTAAACAATAATGACAAAAATTTGTAATTTTGTACAGCTAAGTCAAAAGTGCACTAAAAGAAAACACAGTTAAGTCAAAACTACTGCATTTTAATGTTCTTAATGGCTAATAATTCACTGACGGTTTAAGCGCTGGTTTAGTTGAACTAAATTTTAATTTATATGTAGTTTAAACTCAACAACTATAAATCAGTGTCCCATGTATTTTATATTGTTAAGAAATAACAGGTGGCAGCACTACGATAAATCTTTTCTAATTCATATGGCCTGTATTGGTAGTTTGAATGCCCAATATTATGCGTTTAAAGATGGTTTATATGTTTAGTAAAGCGACTCACCAAAAAAAGTTCTCGATGTACCCTCCTAAAAATGAACCTTGGACTTTTTTAAAATGACAATTTAAATATTTCGGCTCCAGTTTTGACCTCTTTGACCAGCTCACGAGAGGTCAAAGCGGGGGCCGAAATATTTAAAATGTCATCTTAAAAAGTCCAAGGTTAATTTTTAGGAGGGTACATCGAGCACGAATTCTGGTTCCATACAACTTGAGTCGCTCTAATGTTCAGTGATTTATAGATTTGTTGGTTTAACTTGCTCTAATTTTTTTTGCCTCAGTGTTATTTTTTCTTTATTACAAGTACATTTAAGCTAGGGCTGCCAGACTAATTTTTTTAAAGGGAGACAAATTTTAAAAGCATAAATAAATTCAGGATTTTTAAAAGTTTAGCGGAAGTTCCGCTTGCCATTTCTATTTTGAGAAAAAGAGGACGCCAGCATAAAAAATGTAGGACATTTGTTCGAAAAAAGAGGACACTTTCTAAACAACTTAATATTAATAAAATTAACGACGGCACACAAAAACTTAATTTGGGTAATTCCATGTCAAGTCAACCAAGAGTGGGACTCGACCCCTTTCGATTTGAATGCAATTTGGCGAGAGGGTTTATTTGATCCCATAAATATCAACGAAAAACAATTTTTTAATTTTTTTTTCAAAAGTTATGTCATATTCAAATTGTCATAATATCGCCGAATAAGACGAATGTGTTGAGTTTATTCTTTTAATATCTCGAAAACTACTTTACATACGAAGATGATTTTTGTCAGTTTAAAGAGAATACTTGAGGCTACAATAAATATATTGAAAAAAATGTATATGCAAAATATCAAATTTTAAAAATGTACTAAGTCAAAACCCTATTTTTTTGCTGATTTTTTTTTTATATAATACTTCAAATTGTTTTTTAAAAATCCTAAAACTTTGAGGGATGTGCTTTTTTTAAGATTTGATTTTTTTTTTTTCTTTCCAAAAAGAATCTTAAAATAAAATTTTAATATAATCATTTGAGCAATAAGTATTTATTTGAACAAAAGTAACGACATTGATAAGGTTGCTTTTGCTTATTTGTTCCATTTTTTTTGGAAGCTCCATTTTGGGCACATTCAAAGAAAAGTACTCTTTTTGTCACATTACGTCCCCAAAAATTAAATCATACCTATCTTAAAAAAACCCGAGCACCTAAATCTTTTTTTTTCATGAATTTTGTGAACTGTGATTTAAATCCAGGAACAAATTTGCAATGAAGGTGTAAAAAGCCGGACAACCCCGGACACTTGATGAAAAAGAAGTAGGACTTCCCCGGATACCCAAAAAAAGAGGACGGTGTCCGGGGAAAAGAGGACGGATGGCAACCCTAAGCGGAACTATAGATAATATAAAATATTTCTTATTTAAGCTAGTCGGTCGTGCTGATAACACCTGGCGTTTTAACCTAATTCGGGTACACTGAATTCAGTTGTGCTAACCGTTTTTATTTTTAGGTTAGCTCTTGTTTTCGTCATGTTATGGTTAAAAATAACAAAAACATGTTTCACACTAATAATAGCATGGTTGATTTTCAACCATAGCATGTTGCTCTTGAAAAAGAGGAAAATATTACTATTGTTAATTTTAAGACAAATTATTTCCATAATTAACCATAACATGTTTAGAGGCAACCATAATATGGTGGTGGCTCTTGATGGAGAACTAATTCAACCATAATATGGTTGTAGGTGATAATAATGGTTATATTTAACATAATATGTTTAAAATTTTCTTTAACACTAGTTTTGTTGGAGGTGACCATATTTAAACAAGTTTTTTCTCTGCGTGTAAGGACAGAATTCCTTCCAATAAGCCAATGAATTTGAATGGCTTTTAGTTGCATTTGAGTTAATTTTGCCTCTATATGGCATATCCACGTTAACCGATCCAGATGTATACCGAGATATTTTACATGTGAATGTTGAGGAATTGATTGTAATAGGGGGGAAAAATTCCCGGCGCAAGGTGAATGTTATTTGTTCATTGACCATTATCCTCCATTGTCTCAACCATATTTCTAGTTGAAAAATATGATGCTGTAAGTAACGAGATGCTTCATAACGGTTTTCGTGGACGCTTAGAAAAGCTGCATTGTCTGCAAATGTTGAAGTTTGGGTGTTGTTGTTTGTTGGCATATCCGAGGTATAATAGACGGCCCAGGATGCTGCCTTGTGGGACTCCAGCGCCAATTGGCTGAGGTGAACTAAAAAAATTTCCTTCTTTAATAACACAGGCCAACACTCAATTTGCTTCTTTGAATTTATCAACTGATTCTAGTTAATTTTGGTGCGCTGAATTCAAATCTGTAATTGTCTCTATCAGCTCTAGTTTTCATGATATAGCTTTTTTATACCCTCCACTTATGACCTCCATTTGTGACCGTCTGTTAGTTTTTTCAAAAAATTTTTTCATCAAAATTTCTTATTTACAGTTATGGTAGTTGCCATAGATCAACACTTTTTTGCCAACTTCAATAAACCACTTCTTACAAGCAACTAACTTCCGATATTCAATCGGAGTGCAACAAGAAAAAATAACGTTCTCAATAATATTGTACATATAAAATTCCCGTTAATCAGCTAGAAATTGCACAAAAAATTTTTTTACGGAAAAAATGTTTTTTTTGGCAACTACCATAACTGTAATTAAGAAATTTTGATGAAAAAATTTTTTTAAAAAACTAACAGACGGTCACAAATGGAGGTCATAAGTGGAGGGTATAAAAAAGCTATATCATGAAAACTAGAGCTGATAGAGACAAACTGATTACAGATTTGAATTCAGCGCACCCAAATTATCTAGAATCAGTTGATAAATTCAAAGAAGCAAAAATTTTTTTTAATTTTGTCGGGCTGTGTAATAAATTGACTACCGAGTAAGTAGCTTTCTAACAGCTTGTGCGTGTTTGCTGGTAAATTTTGCTTCAATTTATGTAATAAGCCTTGATTTACTATTCGATGAGTTTGTTCAATTGTGCCGTGTTCTCTTCTAAAGCCGAATTGGTGGTTAGGAATACATCTGTTTTCATTTAGAATTGGGGCTAATTTTGACGCTAACAGCTTCTCAAACAGCTTTGATTTATTTGAAAGTAAGCTTATAGGGCCTCAACTTTTGTGTGATCCTTTCCTGGTTTAGGTATCATGATGACTAAGGAAACCTTCCACTTTTGAGGATAGTATTCAAGGCGTAAAATTGCATTAAAAATTAAAAGAATAGTTCTCCTTGCTATGCTGGGTAGCTCTTAAAGCATTTTATTACTGATCTTATCAATACCAGGTGCCTTCTTAGTGTTTAAGTCACAAATAGCCTTTTCGATTTCTCTTATCTCAAATCTTAGGGGAACAGCTGCTCTAGCAGCAGCAGGTGGTAACTCTTCCGCAATATCGTCTGATATATTTGGGGTAAAAACGGTTTTCAAATGATTAACAAACTGATTTCCTTTTTCAAAATCATTCCTAGCCCAACTTCCACTCAAGTTTCTTAATGGTGGTTTAGAGACATAACGAGTAGTCTGATTGTGGAGTTTTTCTAGAGAAGCCGTTTTCGCTCGACATCTTTGGAATATATTTTAGTTTTTTTGTTTGTTTGGGGGCAGCACTGGAATGTTGAACAGCTAGTTTAAGGTAAATATCAAAATTAACAATAGAGAGATCCACATTCTCCGGTGTGCTAAGCGGAATATTTTCTGTGCAATGGGCACTGACAAATTTTTTATAAATACACCAATTTATTTGTGTGGCTGCCGCTAAGTAACCAGTCGGAGATACAATTTTATTGGGGTTCATTAAAGTTACAATTGTAGGTGTGTGGTTAAGTTTCTTCTTACATGCGCAGTCGTTTTAGAAACATAATAAAAACATAAAAATAGTAATTTTTTAGCAAAATTTTTGTTTTTTAGAAAAATAAGTTCAAAACAAAACAAGCCATAAATGATTAAAATCTGTTTACAACTTTTGATTTTATTCAAAAACGATGAACAATTTTAATTAAACTTAAGAATATAAATTTTCATATTATTCGAATGTGTATTCTAAATCAAATTACAATCCTCAAAAGCCTTTATACTTTAATAGTCTTATCCCTTCAATATTTTTCAGGAATATTTTCTATGCACTATCAGAATTTTCGTTTGTATATTTCTGTTGGGAACCCCCTAAGTGGCGGAGATAAAGAGCAAGCATGTTTTGGGAAAAGGACAAAAAACTAATGGAGGTCAGTCACCTTTTAAGTTAAGTTATAAATAAATATAGAATTCACTGTCAGGTTAAGCTATGTTTCTAACTAAAAGTTTTTCGGCATAATTAGATCCAAATGCCAAGTAGAAAAAATTTATATCATTATTATACACTTGTAAAGTTCGTAATAAACGTCAAAACAAATATAAAAAATGCGCTATTTTAGCCCAAAAGGCGGATCCGCTCGTGCCGAAGTTTGTTATCAAAATTAAGCAAAATTTATTTAAAAGTTTATTTATTTTTGTGCCTAAATTATCACCAGGGACATAGATTTGAAAAAAAAAACTTAAAAGGGTAAAAATTTGTACTTTAGGTACCTTTTGCAAACACGTTTGTTATTGACATAATTGACACGTAAAGGCAGCAAATAAAGAACACTTGAGGGACAAAACAGGGTAAAATCTTAATTTTGGTAAATTTTGTAAACCAAGAAAATTTTACGCAGACATAATCTTACTGAGTCCTTTTACATTAAGACAGCTAACAAATAAATTTAATTTTGTAAACAGGTTGTTTTTAACAATTTTGCACAAACTTAAAACCTGTGTTCTTTAATTAAAACGCAGCAAACAAATAAATTTCATTTAAGTGCAGTAAGCTAATTATGGGACAAAATCAGTTCTAAAAATAAATAGCGCCCATACCATAAAAATAATAATACATACTAAATTTGGCTCAGATATTTCGTATACAATGAGTTTTTACTGTGTGCCGAGCTAGGATGTTTCACGAGTTGGCTTTATATCGGACTCGATTGTTAAGCGCGCTGTATGGCAAGTTGGCCGCACAATACTTTGATGTGGAACAAAATTGTGCAAAAATAGAAGGAGTTGACCCAGGCTATTCATATTTTGCATGGAGGTATATATGATAATAATAAACTAAATTTCAAGTTTAAAAAAAATTCCGTCAAAGGATTCATGTACCTCCCATATATCCTTTTAAAAAAAAAAAAAAAATTCGGCAACACTTTTTATATTGAATTGTTGAAAATTACCAAATCTATCTAAATTTAATCTTAAAATTTATGTACTTTTTTTTAATTCTAGCAAGGATTTTTTATTATGATACAAACAATTCATTCAATTCAATTTTATATTTTTTGCAAAAGCAACCTGCATTTTTGACGGCTATATAATAATGTCTAATAACGGTAGAAATTTTCTTGAAGTTAATTTATTTAGAACGTTAATTTTTAAACATAGTACAAAGAAAATAGGATAATTTTATCGTACAGAAAAATATTTATAGCTTTTAATATAAAGTACTTAATTATAAAAAATAATAAATGCGTTTTGGGCCTCTAAAAAAGATCATATATCTCTAAGTTAGAACTAAAATATGGTTAGTTTCTCTTTTGATCCTTAATAGCGGGCACTCGGTCTTTTAAGCGGCAGAGACAATTTAAAAAAGTATTCACTCAGTTTTTTTTATTTGTCCATCAAACCTTTTTTTTACTTTTTTTTGTTTTAGTTACGGGAACACTTTTTTAAGATTCATCCGGAGCATTACTAATAAATACTTTAAACAAGTAAGAAAGTATAGTCGGTCAAGCCCGACCATATGATACCCTACACCACAGTATTTAAAAACACATCATGCTTATGTGTCCATGCAAATATGGATTTATCTATGTTTATAAACTTCATTAAAATCGGTTTGAAAGTTAATGAGAGGCAGAAATTTCCCCCTACCTCCCCTTGTGGTCCTATTTTTAAAAAACTGTATAGCTTATGTGTCCATATGGATATGGATCTATCTATGTTTTAAATTTCATAAAAATCGGTTTGAGAGGTAAAAGTTGCCCCTTTCTTCCCTTGTGGTCCTATTTTTTTTTCAAACTGTATAGCTTCTGTGTCCAAATAGATACGGATCTATCTATGTTTTAAATTTCATTAAAATCGATTTGAGAGGCAAAAGTTGCCCCTATCTCCCCTTGTGGTCCTATTTTTTTAAAGCTGTATAGCTTATGTGTCCATATAGATATGGATCTATCTATGTTTTAAATTTCATTAAAATCGATTTGAGAGGCAAAAATTAATTCTGAGTCGATCGGTATACTTTAAGGTGGGTCTAGGACCAATATTTTAAGGCGTTACACTTTTTCCTAGTACATGGATTCAGTTTAATTTTTCTTGTAAAATTTTATTAAAAATTATGACAAGTTTAGCGAACTCTAGCAGCGGCAAAACGCATTTAACATAAAAAAGGTTCTTCCTACATGTTATTTACTTAGATACGAATACAGTACAGTAATTTTTTTAAACATTGGAACAACATTGTTTCACCTTATTTTTGTATATGGAACAAAGTACTGTGCGCCGTCTTGTTGGGACCAAGTGCTGTCAATGTTTAGCGTATAAATTTTTGGAAGCAACAAGTAAGTCAGCATGACTCGATAGCGCTTGCCATTCACCGTAACGGCAGCGCCTTGTTCATTTCTAAAGAGCGTGTAAACCGCAACAAACAGTAAATTTAAGTGGATGTAATGGTGATTTGTTAACGCTCCAAATAAGGCTCTATGAACTTCGCAAACAGATTTTTTAAGTAAATTTTCACAATTTGGAACCATACTGAACAGTCTCAGTTATGAAACCATAGTTATGGATATCGCAAGTTTTCATACAGCTAAAACAACACCCGATATTTTAGATTTTTTGGAGGGACCTATATTTGTTCTGTACGTACCAGTACAATATTTTTAAACGACATAGTAGCTATCGTAAAAGTTATTGTCGCCAAATTTTAAGTCAATACCAACACTTAAAGGGAAGTTATGGCATTTAAAGCTATTTTCCGGAGTAGTTATTGTATGTGAGCCATGGTAAAGTATGAGCCGATGCCAATTGAATTTGGAATTGTCCTTTAGATTGCAATAAAATAAGTTTGGATCTAATTTGATCTAAAAAGGTACCAACAGAAGGTGGTCAGGTACACAGAAACTCTATTCCGGAATGAAGCTTATATGGGGCCTTGTGAAATCATGGCCCGATTTTTACCATTTTCAATAGGCTTGCTCCTAGCGACAATTGAAACCTATGTAGTTAATTTCGTCAAATTATCTCCAAAATTAATAGAACTGCAAATACCACTTTAAATCGTTTGTTATTTTTGGTTTATTAAAGATTCAAAAGTATCACATTTTTTGTTGTACACATGGAATTGAATTCCATCGCAAAAAAGAAAATATTTATGTTATTTCAAGTACAAAACTCTTTCACGCTAGTAAGATAAAAAAAAACATGATTGTAACCTCAGTAGTCAGATTTATACCAAGAATTTTTTGCAATAATTCAAAGATACACAGCTAAATTTATTTTTAAAATTAATTGAATTCCTTAAATGTCAGGATACCCAAAACGTTAAACGCCACTGACAATTACAACTACTGCTGGTCCCAGACACACCAATAATGCAAAAAAAAAAAAACAAAAAACAGCTGTTTAAAAATCTTTAGAAAAAACAGTGTCACCCGATTTAAAGCCAGTCCACATGTACGAGTACGTTTTTTTGTGTGTGTTGTTTTGCCTTTTTTGTCACAACAGCTGGAACTTGTTTTTTTTTTTAATTTTTATTTATTAAATATTTATTTGTTGTTGCAGTAATTCCATCAGAATGGTTTTGTCTTAAATAGTCATACACTTAAAAACGAACTGAATTGACTTTTTGTTCCACGTATCGAATGAATACTTGTGGTATCGAAACGAATGAAATGAATTTGTTGTGAATTTGAGAGTGGTCGAGGGCATGCGCGCTTGATTGTTCAATAGCGTATGTATGAATGTGTTGGTATGATTGAGTCACTCAAAAACCGAAATGGCAGCAAAATGATCAATTGAGTGTAAAACTCTTAAAAGTTATTTTTAAACTCCTCCCATAAATTTTTTCCCCGTTTTTATACAAGTGAACTCTTGAGAGGAATTTTTGTTATAATTTATCAGACGCATGACTTTGAATAATGTTTTTGCAAAGCAAATCTTTTACAATGGCGGAATAGATGTCGACTGGCAAGTGTCATGTCTAAAATTTGAAAAATTATTTAACTAGTGCATTTCGTTCCTATGCTACAAGAATTACATACACAAGTTAAGATTTAAATTTTCTTTAAAAACTTTTGCACAATTTGCATGTTGCGATAAACAAAATAATATAAATTTTGTGAAAATACGTAATCCGTCTGAATATTCGTCGAGTTCATAATTTACTCCGTTTGAAGTTACTTATTTTTTTCAAGTTAAAACTTCCCTACAAGAAATGAATGAGCGAATAGTCACATTTTTCACGTTGGTGTTAAGAAAGTGATAGAAACAAATGACAGAAAACTTGTGACTATTCGCTTATTCATTTCCTGTAGGGTGTTACGAAAGATCAATGCAAAATAGTGTTTTCGTTACTTGTTGAAATAATTGTATATTTATCGGGAGTTTTATCAGCAAACGTTTTAAGTCCGTTTTTTTTTTTAAATTTACAGTAGAGATAAAAGCTGTCTCACTTTTTTAAATGTGTAAACGTCGTTTTCTTCTTTTGTTCATCTTGTTTTAATACCAATAATCGTAAAATACAAAAAAAAAATTTTTTGGCAAACTTGTTGGCTGTTTTGGATCTTTACAATTTCGGTTTTAATAACGCTATACTTTTAATGTTTTTCTTAATTTTTAAACCCACACCGCCATAGGCGAAAAGAAATTTTAGCTTAGAGTGGAATTGCACAGCTAACAGGTGGCGTGACCCATAGAACGGTAGGCAACGCCTTTTATCGAGTACGTGGGAAAAACATTTTCAAATGCATAAATCCAAAATAGGTAATCTTGCTCTTATTTCACGGCGTTGTAGCAAAAAAGTGAGGGACACTGGCCGACGCATTGTATTCACCCGGTGTTAAGAGTACTGTGAGGTTGGGCCGAAAGGCAAAAGTACCGTAGGTGGAGAGGAGGTATTTTAATGAAATTTGGTGCATACGTTTTAAATATTATAAGGACGAGGACTTTTAAAAATTGTGAGAATCTGTCGAAAATTTTACAAGGTCCCATAGAAACTTCTTTCCGGAATAGAGATTTTGTGACCGCAAACCATCTCATAATGCTGGTATTTAGAGAATATTTTATTGCAACATCACCTTAACAAAACGATATCTTTTAATGCCTTAACTTTCTTATTTATATACAATTAACCAAAAGTCCCACATAAAACGAACACATCCCATACATAAGTAGGATTCTAAATTATATTCATAATACAATATTGCCCATGGGTCCCAAATAAGGTAAACTCTGGAACTCGTCTGTAAATACTGTGGTATAGGTTATACCTACACCACAATAGTGGAGAGGGTATAATGAGTTTGTGCTGATATGTGTAGCACACATTTTAGTCTTACTAAAGACTCCAAATAGGGTAGGCAGATTTTTAATTCGCAAAAACAGTACACCGAATTAAAAAACCGTACAATTAATAAGAGTACATTTTTTACCAAAACACAACTATTTATTTAAATTATTAAATATTTATTTATAAAAATTTATAAGAACCTCAATAATGAGCTTTTAAAGATAAATTGGAGCCTCTGAACAAAAATATTACATTAATTTATTTTTCTAATGTTCGCGAAATAAACAATTTTTTTTGCAGTTTTTAAGGCTTGGTCCAAAAATCTTGAGACCTTTTTTTAATTACGTAAATTTAACACTGCTGCAAACAGGGTTTAAAAAACTGCATTCAAAACCAAAAACTCTCGAACAAAAAACGAGAATTTGTATACTACTTTTCGCTTTTTGAGTTGGTTTAACAGCGAGTGTTTACATTTAAAGAATCAGAAGTAAAAAGGCCAATGACAAATGAAGAAGTGAAAGAAATTGCAGTTTTTCTACTTTGAGTGCAGTTTTTTAAGCGCTGTTGGCAAAGATATATATTTCCTCTTTCAGCCGATATATATACTAGCAGAGGTGGAAAAATCTAACTTAGCTTAAAAAATAACCCTTTGATTGTGTTAGTTGGATTTTATTTAGACATGATGGTGTTCAAAGCAAGCAAGCACTCTAAGCAAGCTTCCAATCGTGAATTGGAAATTGTTGGCTCTATCTGGCGGAACCAAATGTTGGATATCAGCTAATATTACTGTTCGATTTGTAAAATGCTTATTAAAATTCTAGAGCGGAGTACTTACTTGACTTAAGGGAAACAAAAGTTCTTCAAGTTTATATATTACGAATTTATTTAAAAAAATAAAATATTTCTTCCTTAATTTCCTAATGGTTTATTTTCTTTTTTTTATTTAATGTTTAATAACATTGTTTGTTTTTAATATTATTTTGTTTAAGATAATTGTTTCTATGTTTCAACTTAAATGTTTTATTTATGTTAATAATTTTATTTGTTTAATATGGTGTTGTTGTTGTGATTTTGTTCGCTGTGGAACTTCGCTGTTAAAAGCCTTTTTTAATTCTATTTGTGTTGGCACGTTGAACAGGGCGTTCTTACACATAATAATTGTAAATTTTTCTGTACATACAATATACTTCATTGCTATCCAAAGGATAGCTAAGGTAAAATGTAACAAGAAAATACAATATAATAGTCTGGTGTATAAAAGTCATTCCTAAAAATTTAAGGAATAGAACTATTACAAAAAAGCTTTATAAAATACATAACTGAAATGTAACTCATAGAATAAATTCGAAAAATAAAAAAAAAAAGTTGAAAATATTTTTGTTTAATATGAAAGTAATTTTTGGAAATACAAAATTTTTAATTAACAAGATTTTGTTTGTCGGGCTTAATTCCCAATTTTTATTCTTGATAAAAACACTGAACTTTATTGTTAATGGGACAAGCTATTCCTATGCGCATCTCACTGGTTGCTTAGGTCAGATCATCAGGAAGTTAAGTTTTTCTAAAATCTTTGGATGCAGTTTCCGGATGATCTGGCCTATGCAACCTTTTTATGTACATAATTTGGGAGGAATTAAGTTTTATGATTTTTAAAATCAAAAACAGTTAATTTAAATATACATACGTATGTATGTAGTCACTTACAATTATTGTTGTCACTTACAATTATTTAACAAGTTTTTGATTTCCACAGATGCCGACCAGCGTTGTCAGATCATTTTTCATCCATACCCCCAGCCGATTAGTATCGCCAAATATGGCCAAAATTATATTTTCTAGATTTTTGATAAAAAAAAAATCGCCCAATAGGAGTTTCATTTAAAAAGAAGTATACAAGAGTAATTTTAACTTTATTTAATTTTTTATTTAGCCTTATTTAGTAGTATCTTCGTTCACATTACAGTATTTTTAAGGCTTTAAAATTAATATCTTAAAACTCAAGATTTGCAACAAATCAATTTTAACTTAAAAATTTATAATTACAAATTAAACCAGTATGCAAAATTAGTAGAATTTGATTTAAAGCTTAATCACACTTTTTCTTTTCTATGTGGAAATAAATCACAATATTATAAATTTTTTTTACTCAAACAAAACAAAACAACCCTTGAAATTTACTTAAGCAAAATTATCTTTTTGCACACCACATTGGAAAATATTTATATAATATAAAAGTAACCTACGAAAGGAGATAATTCCCAGTTTCCATTATACAGAACTTGATATCGATGAAATTTTTTGTACACATTATTATTTTTAAAATTAAAAGAATTAAAATTTTTATGGAAACGAAAGCGATTCAATTTTAAGAATTTATTTTACAAAATAAATTGAAATATGGCAAATATATGTTGGCCTCATATTGCCAGGATGTAGGTTCTGATAATTACTAAGAAAAGTATATTAACTCGATATTCTCTGTGTTAAATATATTTCTATATTTGCAAAAAATAAAAGAAAAATGTCTGAAAATCTTATTTAAATTAAAGTCTTAAGCTGCGTTCACAATAAGCAGCAACATTTTCACTGGTGTTCATAATGGAGCAACAATTTTTTTTTGCAACCGCAAATGTTTTTTTTCAATTAAGAAATTTTTCGGAATGAAACACTTTTTTTCTGAAAGGCCAAAAAACTATCAAAATACACTTTCTATCAATAAACAAATATGTTTTCTTCGATTCCGAAAGGAGTTTTGCTCTGCGACATGGCTGAATATATATTTTTAATCCAAATTTTTAATATTTTTAATTAGGCTAAAGTTCATTACATTTAATTTTCATTAAATTATTTTTATGAAGAAAGGAATTTTACAACATGAAAATTAATTAAGATTCTTATTGATAATCTTTCATTCTTGACCGTGGCCGGGGGCACCCGGCGGGTTACCATGACATGTTTCGATCGCAACCACTCGATCTCCTCAGATGGATTTGCCGTTTTACACTCGCAGCCATCGACGACTGCTGACGTCAATAGTCAAACATCAATCCTTAAACCAAATTGTATTTTAACCTTTGGTAGATCGAAGTTTGCTTTTTTTTCTTAATTGAGTTTTAAGCAATAAATGACATTATTGAGCTCAATTATTCATATAAAATTGCAATTTAGTAATTGCTCAGTTAATATGAAATTGTTATAAATATTGAGTAAAATTAAAATGCGACTCTGTCACAAGTGTGTTTATTGAGCATCATGGTGGAATAAACAGGTGGCATCGTTACGGCAACAAATACAACATTACAAAAAAATGGAAATTACATCACCGTTTACGTCAAAAAATACTTTAAACAAAAATCAAAGCGTGCCGCTGAACGTGATGAAATAAATAAATTTTTAGCCAATTTTAATTTAATTATGGTCAATATCTTATTTATTTTAATTTAATATTATCAAAAACTTTAATAAAATACAATAATCACAGCACAAAACATGGACTTTTCGTAAATATAAACAAAACTTTGACATAAACCTAGACAAACAATGCAAGAGCAAAAAATCGTCATCTGGCGTAGTGCTGCCACCTGTTTATTTCACCATGATTGAGCATAACACAACTTACAAAACAGGGTTTTGACATTTGGCAACTGAAATTACAAAAAAAGAAATGCCCATCCATTAGGTCGTCGCAAAGGCCAGATGTTTATTCCTTAAAGATGTCAAAACTTGTTTACATTTTGCTTATACATGTACATTTTTGTTTTCGTTGCATGTTGTATGCAGTAGTAATATAAATTGAGTTAGCTAAATTGTGTATACGTGAACAGAAAGATAATTATGTCAATAAACTGAATATTGACTCAATAAAAAAGGTATACTGAACACGGTATAATTTAATGAAAATTAAATTTAATAAACTTTAGCCGGATTGAAATACATATTAAAAATTTGGATAAAGAATAGATTTTTTTTCATTCAGTTTCCATTCTTATGTAACTGCGAAAGAAGCGAGAGCAGAAGGCCCACCACCACAAGAAGGAGTACAGAGCCCTTCTAAAAGTACTCCGTACTTTTTCCGCTGCGATCTGAGTTATGTACCTGTCAAAGAGTCGGCATACTGGTTGTGTACTATGGTACAGATAGATTCCGCCTTAAGAAATAAGAAAGAGACAGGCCATTTTAAATATTTTGTTTCTTCTTGGAATAGTTGTTGATTTTTAATATTACCGTTCATATCTTAAATTTTTTGCATGTGAATAATTTTAATGGTTATTTTTTAAAACAATTCGATGGCGAATTGCTATTTTTTAATCTTGTAAATTTAAAATTTCGTATTCCCAAAAAACTACTTTGGGTAGTCATGAAATTAATTTGTAATTGTTTAAAATAATAAATTTTAATTTAAAGTAACAATCTGATTTGAAAAAGTTAAAAATTCTTG
Organism: Pollenia griseotomentosa; assembly: GCA_963931875.1. Classification (NCBI taxonomy): domain Eukaryota; kingdom Metazoa; phylum Arthropoda; class Insecta; order Diptera; family Polleniidae; genus Pollenia; species Pollenia griseotomentosa. The sequence goes on from OZ007562.1 coordinate 65,614,411, forward strand.
CAAAGTGCCTCGCCGTGGTAACTTGACAAATAGAGTTAAAACACGTAGAAAAAACATGTTTCATTATGGTCACCTCAAAGAAAACTATTTTTAAGGAAAACGTTAAACCATGTTGTTGTCAGCGACAACCATATTGTGGTTAAATTAGTCGTACATCAAGAAGCGAAATATTTTCGTTATAAATTTAAAAAGCAATATTAATTAAACAAAAAATTAAAATCAAAATTATAAGGTTTTTATTGCTAAGTAATCCCAAGAAGTTATATATTTAGTTATTTTGATTTTATATTCTTTGAATAAAATATTGACTGTTGCAGTATTTACGACAAAACTGCATCTTTAAATGAAATATTGCTTTAATTTAATGTACATGTGAACATAGGTATGTGTATACCATAAATGTATAATTGCGAGTTGTAAAGAGCATGAATGTGTATGAAAATATTTAATATGGAGCAAAAACCGCATAAACAAAAGCAGCAAAAACAACAACTAAAACATTAACATCGAAAACTATGCAAACTACTCGAAAGGAAACGTCAACCGAGTTGATTTAAAATACACAACATCATCGACATCAAAAACAACAACTAACAGGAAGTACAACAAAGTCACCTATACACAAACACACACACACACAACTTTGAAGCACACAAAACCTTTTTCATACACACAAATAAACATACAAATAAGTTTGTCCGAATGAATATACACTCCTGTAGTTAGTAACTGTAAAGCACCAATAATCCTTTTAATAAATATAATATCAGACAGTCAAATAACTAAAACACATTGGGGGTGGTTGGACGGACAGACGGGTGGATGTACGAGTTGGCGAGTGTATCTGCAGTATTTATGTGTGTGGATGATGCTGGTGGTAAAATATTTTTCATTTATTTCTCATCTCTTTTACTCACTCACTTACTCTTCCTCTCTTCCTTTTGTTGGGGATGTTGTTTGGAGTATTAAAGAACAAAGTTTAACATTTACATTCCTCCGTAGCCACGGATGATGTTGGCAGGCTGGCAGGCAGGAGTAGTTGTAGTCATGTTTGTTTATGTATAAATTTTCGAAAGTTTGAATGTGTGATTGTGCGAATTTATGCAAATGTATTTTGTGCCATTCCTCTTTGTCAGTGGCTGAATCATTTGCATTTTATGTAAATTAAATTCGCAAAACACACATTGAATTGAAGTGAATAAAGTTTTGTTTTTTTTTTACTAAATAAAAATGAATTTAAAAAAATAGAAATCATATTTCTCACTGTTGTTGATACAAGCAGAACTACAAGGAGTCAATTCATTTTAAAGTTTCTGTGATAAAATGATGTGTCTTTTTCCACGTTGTTTTTTTTTTTTGCAGCACTAAATTATTAAAATAATATTAGTCGTACACATATATAAGGTAGTCATAAAGTTGTAAAGTCATATGTCTTAAAAAAATTACAAGAGATATATATATATACATATGACTGCTGTGAACTGCCGCTTATAATTTAGATTCTACTGTACAGTTATGACAAATCAATGAACACAGGGGAAAATTATAGCATTCGACATCGAACGAAATTACAATACAATTTAAATGGGAAATTCGATCGATATCGAATGCCGTAATTTGGCCCCAGCATTAAAATATTTATTTTGTTTGAAACACAACATTATTTTTTTAAACAATTGTAAAATATTTTTTAGGACATTATGACGATATGACTTGATAGCATACCTTGTGAATACACCAAATATATTCACACATTTCGATCGAAATGGTTTAAATTCCGATCGAATTTCTTTTAACTTTTTAAATAAATTTTTAATTTCAAAAGATTTTGTTATTCGTGCTTAATTCCCAGTTTTTATTATTGATAAAAAACACTTGAAATTTATTGTTGATGGGATAAGCTATTCCTATGCGCATTTCACTGGTTGCTTAGGCCAGATCATCAGGAAACTTCATCCATAAAGATTTTAGAAAAACTAAAGATATTAAACCAAATAAAACTGTTAAGCGTATAAGACTTATAGCAACAGTTCTACTTGTAATAATATCAAAGTTTAAACAAAACACATCAACAATAAACAATTAGTTGAAATTCTCTCAACATTAATTGTAGTTGTAAGTAGGTTAAGAAAAACAAAATAAAAACAACAACAACTTACAAAAGATGTTGTCAATTAAGTGTTTTATCAATAATAAAAACTGGGAATTAAGTACGAATAACAAAATCTTTTGAAATTAAAATTTTGTATTCCCAAAAATTGAAATTACTTTTTGATAATAAATTTTTAATATTTTGAAGAAGCAAAATACAGAATTACCTCAACTTTCGATCGGAATTAGTTGCTGTGACGGCCTAATAAATATATTTGTTATCAGGGCTAGTTCTTAAAAAATTTTTAAATACTCACGCTAAAAAACTTTAAAACGAGAAAAATATGAGCATGTCCACGGATGTATAATAAAGAAATCCTAATTTTGTTTATTTTTTGTTTCATTTTTTCAATAAATTTAATTCGAATATATTTTAAAGTAATTCGCAGGGTAAGTATTTGAATATTTTGCAAGATGTTTAGAAAAACGTTTTATTTGTATATAATAACATATTTTGGTAAACATGGCCTTATTGCATTTTGACATTGTGCTTAATTAAGGATAAGATATTCTCAAAATTTGTATTAAAATATTCTTGATGTCTAACTATATCGATTTTGTAGCTTTCTGAATCAAAAGATCAACATATGTATGTGTAATTTTACGCAAAAATACAAATCTGCTTTCTAAAACGTTTATTTTTAAACAAAGCATGCTTAAACGAAATACACATATGTATGTACATATGTCTAAATAACATTAAAATGTTGAAAATTAAGAATATCTGTATAAAACAGCAGAAGAATATTCAAGCAATGCTATAAAAAAAAGAGTGCTATATATTCGGATATGCCGAATCTTATACACCCTTCCCCATGATGCGAAATTAACAGAAAGTCAATAATACAACTTTGTGCCGAATCCGCACACATTTTGCGGAAGTTGTGAACTGATAACCAAGATATATATATATATATATATATTATGTCCTGTGGTTCCTAGTAGGAACAAAGGGCCGCAACGAACTCTTTTCATTCGATCCGGTTTGATGCTAGATGTTTATTTTCCCTCCAGCTTAGCCGACTTTGGTTTACTTCAGATTCAAGTTGACGTCTCCAGGTGTGCGACGGGCGGCCAACTCTTCTTGTATTACCATGGGGGTTCCAGTCAATCGCAGATTTAGTAGGTTCGCCATGTGGTCTACGGAGCGAATGATCATCCAGCGCCATTTTCTATTAAGGATCTCGATGTTAATTGGCCGTTGGTTTGTCCGTTGCCAAAGGTTAGTGTTGGATATGGTGTTTGGCCAGAACCAAGATGCTTCTGCCTAATTTGGAAACTTTAGCCCTTGCCGTTCTCCAGATAAACATTAAATTAAAAAAAAAAAACAACAACAAGGTATTTTCGGAAAAAATTAGAGACAGTCGTGTTTTTTTAAAAGCTTTAAAGATTAACTGCCGTAAACAAAAAAAAAATAAAACAACTTTGAAATGTGTTTTAAGGCAAAATTTTAATACAAATTTTTCTTGAAATTAATTTCAAATCCATTTTAATTTTGTATGAATACGGCAGTAAAACTTTCAAAAGATACCCGCAATAATGCTCTTCATGGATTATAATCAAATTTATTTAAAGTGTTATTAGTAGTTTAAAAATAATAAATATTTGTGCTTTTGTATGCATAAATATTTATAAATAAATATTGTAAAATCATAAAAAAAAAAATTTGCGTTAAAATTTAAACACTAAACCATAATTTCGAAGACCCTTCACTTCCATTTTTTGCAAAAGTAGCAACTCCATAGTAATCCATAGTTAGAAAGACTAATTAATCAGTGTAAGTAATACTCTCTTTTTGTTTTAAAATGTTATTAAACCAACAAATCTATAAATCAGTAAACATATAAACCATTTTTAAATTGGGCGTTTAAACTACCAATACAGACCATATAAATTTGACAAGAGTTATCGTAGTGCTGCCACATGTTATTTTTTTTAACTACATATAATACATGGGACACTGATTTATCGTTGTTGAGTTTAAGCTACATATAAATTTAAATTTAGTTCAACTAAGCCAGAACTGATTTATAAGCCATAAGTATCTTTTTAAGCCTAATCGAACTATTCCCCTTGACTTAAATTTTTTTTTATTTCTCAAAGGGTTATTTTAAGGTTTACATGTTTTTTTATTAAAGACATACATTTTTAAAATTAAATAGAAATTGCGTAAAATAATTTGTACAAAATTAAACATAGTTTGTTTAAAAATCAACAGAAAGTTTAAAAATTAAGTTTTGTAATCTTAGGTCGAAAGTGGTCTGTAAACTGTGGCCTACTAGGGCTTGCAAATTTACCGACTTTTTCAATTACCGGTAATTCGGTAATTTATGTGGAAAAATCCGGTAAACCGGGAATTTACCGGTAATTTTGCGAGTATTTTAGTTAGTGGATATTTTATTCAAACTAATTAATTATAAAATTTTGTTTTATAAAATTCATTCAGTTATTTGATTAAATCATTCTCATTTCATTAATTCATTTTATTAATTCATAACATTATAATATATAATAAAAAGTATAAACGTAAATTGGAAAAAAAATTAAAACTTCATTTTAACTCTTGTTTTTGATTAAAGTGCTGCCTTAAAAAACACATTGTGTCTAACGTGTTATCATTTAAGCTCGACCTCAACTTGGTGCAGATCAGACCGGCTGCTGAAAATGCGCGCTCCGATTCGACACTTGTCGGTCGAACAGTCAACAGCATTTTAAATGCTTTCTCTAAATATTTACCACGGATGTTCTGTTCTTGGAAAAATTCCATTTCCCTTTTAATAATATTCGCTAATCCTTTAGCTTTAGGTGATTTTGGCCGACTACTTTCCAAATTCGATTTATTCATCTTCTGCTGAATTGTAAGTTGCAGCTTTTCTTTCATTGTTAACGCTGGCGATGCTGATGTTGACGGAGTTGCACTCTCATCTGAAGTACATGCTTCTGAATCTGAAATTTCAGTTTCGGACTTTTCATTTAACGTAAACCGTTCAATTAATTCAACGATTTTTTTTATTATCAATGGTTTTGCTGTTTTATTGAATATTTCATAATTATCATCGTCATTCCTCATTCTTACATTAATTACATTTGGATCATGGAGATAGTGCAAAATATCTGGACAAATGTTTCTCCTTTCTTTAATGCGTATAATTAGAGATTCTTTAAGTTCTTTACTTAGAAGTGTGTTTTGCGCACTAAGCTCATCTAACATAAATTTCATTGCTATATCTGAAACATATAAATTAACGTCTTCTCGACATAGTGCTTCCACAGCAAGTTTTACTGGTTGCAATGATGCAATTATATTTTTAAGTAAAACAACTTCATTTTCGCTGAAACTTAACTCAGATTTAATGTCGATTAAACTTTTTCTTATTGCACTTTCAACTTCGCAGAATCTCTTTAGCATTGCACAAAGACTATTCCATCTGGTTCTTGAATCTATGATCAATGACAGCTCTTTGTGGCAGTGGCAAAAGCAGAAATAATAAGAAGCATCCAGCTGATGGGTGCTTTTAAACCCTGTACACAACACACAACAAGAAACCAAAATTTGTTTAATTTTTACGTAGGTGCAAGTAAGAGAAAGAACTTTTTTATATTTTACAATATTTTTCGTTTTGTTCCGTACATACTACTTTATAAATAAAGTTGAATTTATTTATTATAGTATGATTATATATTTTAAATATTTAAATTCAACTATTTACTTATAAAATAGTAGGTACGTATGGAACAGAACAAAACGAAAAATATTGTAAAATATAAAGCATAAATTTTTACCGAAAAAACCGGTAAAAAATAATGAATTTACCGGTTTTTCGGTAATGAATTTTTTGGCAATTTACCGATTAACCGGTAAATCGGTTAATCGGTAATGCAAGCCCTATGGCCTACTATTATCGAGCTAATTTTCAACAAAACTGTTTTAGATTGTACTAAAATAACGCGAATAGTTTCGACATATCGGAAGAGTCATTTTAAAATTACGTATACAATTAAATAATTTTTACCTCACCTTTTACAAGAATAATTAGTCTCAATAATGAAATATTTACACATAAAGAAACTCGTACTAAATTCAAGTTTTTTCCACTTTTAGTATCAGTCGCACCTAAACATTAATGCTCGAAAAACACCAAATAGTACTTAAAACAACTAAAAATAGAAATACTTTCGCAAACCATTGGATTATATAAGCGCGCATACGCGTGTGCTTGTAAAAGTTTGTTGTAGAAACAACAACAACAACAACAACACTACAAAAGTAGGGAAAAAAGGGTTTGCTTGTTTTGTGTAGAAACAAAAACATCCATTATTTTCATGTTTAAAAATCAAAATAAACATCAAAAATTCCCGAACTCTATTTGCTTAAATTATTAAAATAAAACCATCGAATTTTCAAGGTATAATGATTACGAAAACCATATCGGGCATGCTGATGGTGTCTTATGATTGTGAGTACTTCTGTAAACAAAGGGCGGAATAGAACAAAAGTGAAACAATCATGTGTAACGGGTAAGTAAATAATAGTATTCTCTCTCTCTCCCTTTAATTTTTTGGGTCAGTGTTTAGGTTATAATAAATCTCACTTTTGGATTATTTCAAGTTCGAATTTAGGATCAAATTCAACTTAGCAATTTTTTAATCTAGCACAATCTGAGATGTATGTATGACAGCACTGATCTATGCACAAAATTAAAATTATTGTCGTTATTTAGAAAGCCTTTTTCTTAGTTTCTTGTATATTTTTTGCTTGAATATTTGAAAAATTCTTGTGCACATAAGACTCGATCTTCGGTCTTAAAATATCTAGTTTACTAAACTTTTTCATGTTAAAAAATAATATTAATGTTTCGTTCTTCTGTCATACTTAAATTGCTTAGTCGGAATTTTATTAAACGCGCAAATAAAGAAAATCAAGAAATATACTGCCTGTTCAACGACTTCGAACGTTGGCGTTCGTATGTAATTTTTTTATTGAAAATATTCTTCAAACTGAGTGTATTTCGTATCTATTTTCTATGCGAACTTTAACGTTCGAAATCGTTGAATAGGCGGATAAAATTAATATATATTTTAGTCACTCAAAATATATATAAAAAAGTGGTTACGGTTATCTTAACTCATATTGCATTTCTAGACATACAGTTTGCTAATCTGTCCCTGGACCGATGAACGGCGGGAACATCTGCTCTAGCCAACTAACTGAGCGTCGTACATTGAAAGAAAAATGCTTCACATATTTAATGAATCGTTTTCATAAAATAATTTTCATTGGTTAACTGAAAGTTTTCATTGTCTAAATGGAATTTCAGAGTTATAATGAAGTATTTTCGTTAAAATCGCTTCATTGGAATTAGTAATTACGTTAAAAATTTTCATTGAATATAGGAAAACTTAAGTTTGTCCAAGTTAAATGAAAAATTTTAATTGGGAACATAAAAAACAATATACAAACATAACTATATTCATAAGTTAATACAAAATTATAGTTTCCTTAAAAAAATGTTTAATTGTTAAATAAAAAAATGTAAGATTTAATTATTTCATACATCTAATGTAATATGCCATTAAATTTATGAAATCCAAAATTTTTTATAAAAGCAACATATTTAAAGACCTCTATAGTCTCAATAATTAAAAGTATAAAAATATTTCGAAAAACCATGCCTTCATAAATTTAAATTTTCATTATGACAATGAAAAATGTCATTATAGTAATGAAACCAAAACTTTCAATCCATAAATATGTATGATTTTAGTTTTCTTTAATATGTACATACCTAAATACATATAGTATGTACCATGATACAAATACGGAAGGTAGTTCCACTCTCTCTTTTTGTCGCCATATTAACGTTCTGACATTTGTTGGAATTATGAAAATGTGAGCTACCACATTTTATTAAATAATCCCATTTTTCTGTTTTGTTTTTTATGTGAAGTTTAAAATAATTTAATATAAATTTACATAGAATTGAAAACAATTTATATTAAAATGTTTTAAAATTAATTTTGTAAGTTTTGAAAACAAGAAATTAAATAAAATATGTATCTTTAATAGTTAAAAAGAAGAAAATTGTATCTAAAAATGTTGGGAAGTTTTGGAAGATTTAATGCGAAAGAGTTTGTGCTGATGTGTCCAACACATATTGGTTCTAGGCCCAGTTTTAGTATACCGTTTAACTTATAATCACTTTCTGAATCAATCTAACGATGTCCGTTCGTCCGACTGGCTGGCCGTCAACGCACACTGTGTGCGAAAAGTTGTTACGTACAAAGAACGCAAGTTTGAAGATATTTATATGAAATTTGTTGTATATGTAAGTTCTTATTGTCACAAGGAAGAACCCTTTTATACCCACGCCACATTTGAGGAAAGGGTATTATGCATTTGTGATAATGTTTGTGACACTTAAAATACTTAACCTTTTAAGTATACCGATCGATTTAGAATTACTTTCTGACTCGTTCTAACGATGTTCGTGCGGCTGACTAGCTGGCCGGATGGCTATCTGGCAGATTGTCCCTGTAAACCTTGTGCGCAAAGTACAGGTCGCAATTTTAGAGATAATTTATAGAAATTTAGCACATAGGTTCTAATTGGCACAAGGACCAAGGGGCGAATCGGTTTATAATTTCACATAGCCACAAAACACGCTTCATTCTGGAATATGGTCTTTGTGCCCATTAAGCATCTTATTATGTTGGTATTAAGATTAAATTTGGTTTAAACTAATTTTATTGCAATCAACACTATTTTACTAAATTTGATTGAAACTGGTTAATATTTTACCACAGCTTCCATACAAATTCTACTGTCGAAAATAGTTTTTAATGCCATAGCTTCCTTATTAATGTTAATATTTACATAAAAATTGTGCGGATGGGTCCAAAATCATAGGCCCCATATAAAGACTTTTCTTAAAATTACTTAAAGGAAAAGTCTTACATAGACAAAGATATCTAAATAATATGCGGCACAAAGAACTTTTATATGAATACTAAGCTCAATTGCATTATTTTGTTCTGGCGGATGCATGATTGCCCATGGGCACCGTATGAGGTACACTTGCTAAAATTTGTTCTTATATTCTGGGATGAAGGGTATCATATGGTTGGGCTTGACCAACTTTACTTTCTTGTTTGCTTAAGATTTATTTTCAATTTCTTAATTGCTCGCAGAACAACAGGAATTTTAAAATCTTTGGGGAGAAATTAAGTTATTAAATGATATGGAATACGATGGCCTCGAAAGTTTTATAAACGTTTTATCTAAAGGCTTGCTTCACAAACCAAGCAACGGTTTTTTTGACTAAACTTGAACTTCTAAATTCAATATTTGCTTAATCAAAAAATTATTATGTAATTCAAATGTAGTGTTATAGTATGTTCACATTTGGCTTCTTAAACGCGTTTAAGCAGTTCGAACGTGATTAAGCTCTAATCACTTCAAAATCGAGATGATTACCCATACATTGAAGTGATTTGTTAATCACTTCAAAGTGACATGATTACAACTAAATCACTTCATAAATCACATAGAATCCACTGAACATACCTCAAATGTAGAATCGCCAACATGATCGTGTACAACCGGCCACGATTTCTGCTTAATGTTTTTATTTTTTCCCTTAAATAATTCACAATTTCATCATTAAAATGATTAAAATAATCTTCTGATAACTTTATAAAAGTGTTTTTATCCATTTTTAATTCTTTAAAGAAATATAAATTTGTTTGTGGTTTTTTTTGTGTGTTTGTTGTGTGCTTTTTTTTCTTAATCATCTATTATCTTAATCATCTCAAATGTAATGTGAACGGCTTTGATTAGTCAAATCAACATTTTGCTTAAACGCGTTTAAAAACCAAAGTGTGAACTTAGCATTAGATAAAAATGTTATCAACACGTTCTTTTTGGGTAGAATCTTTTTTAAGAATACGTTTTTTAAAAACCTAAAACAATCTTAAAATGTATGTTTAAATAAAAATAAAAAAATAATTGTGAGAGAGAAGTGGAACTACCTTGTGTATTTGTATCATGGTATGTACTAAGTAATGAACAAATAAATGTTCTCCTTTAAAAAAAAACACACCCTTATTTTAAACTGTTGTCCACCAAATGATGTATACGAAAAAGCTTGTTCTCTCTTTATGTGGTCTTTTTTTATTATGCGTTAGCAAAAAAATCAACGTTGTTATAGTAGTATGTATAGTCTCATATTAACTCTCTTAATTGAGTAATGGCAAAAAACATAGTTTTTTTATTCAAAAACTACACTGCCCGGTAGGCTAGCTGGCAGTGAGCTAGTCTATCAGCGCCGAGGTTGTGCGGGATCGATTCCCGCCAGAGACTCTGGTTCCTGCAGACAAACGTAAAGCTCCGCGGTTTTAGTTTAGGGAATTATTAAAAAAAAATAAATAAAAAAAAATTAAATAAAAAATCAATATTTTTTTAATTTTTGAAAGTATTCATCCAACGCATAATATTCATAGATCAAACGTAATGTTTGATTAAATACATTTTAATGAAACAGGTTTCATTGATTCAACGAAGCGCTGCATAGGTTCCTTTTTAATGCAATTTTTTATAGGATGAATGTCAAAATTCATTGGTATCGAGAAGAAAATTCTTTCAGTGTAGGTTTACTAAAAATGGTTATGTTTGGATTGAAACCCCCAATACATTTTTATTTTATTAAACCACCGCTTGGTACGCCGTTTCGAAAACTAACACTTTTTTAATCCTGTCTATCAGTTTTAGATTCCTATGTTTGATTTCCGTGAAAGAAATATCGCTCCAATGTAACTAACTTTGTACTATGACAAACAATTTATATTGTATTTTAAGATATTAGAAACGGCAGTACCGATATGATTGTCCTACTCGAATCTGTTGACAACCGTGATTATTAACGTTAAAGATGCGTTTACTTACATCTATCTGTCTTTTGGTATGTGTATCATTACAAAATACATATTATTATATATTTATTGGGGTGGCACTTAATTTTTTTGCCTTTAAAGTATTTGTTCAAATACTCTCAGATAGAATGTGAAATTATTTAAAATTATATGCGTACTATTTTTAAAATGATTAACAAAATTCGGCGCCACTTTACTATTAAGTTTTCACATGTGCAAATAAAGAATATAAAAATATGTATGTATGTATGTGTGTGTGTCTGAATAAATTTACGAAAAGTTAAAAAATAAATAAATGTACGACGAAAAATATGCACATATTTATATTATTATACTCATACAAACAAGCTTATTTAATTTTATAGGTGTATGTGTGATTTCCTTCCCTGCAAGCAATTTGGTAGTCGACTACAAAAATAATGCATTTATAGTTAACTTTTTAACAACTAACTATAAGCTAACTAAGAATAAATGCAGAAATTCCGCGATATCAATGCGAGTGAATTTTGTGTAGCAAATTTTTTGATATTCTTTTTTTAATATTTTCGTTTCTTTTTTGTTTTCTTTCGCTATTTCTAATTTTGATTTTTATAACTGTTAATGGTTCTGTTTATGCAAAACTTTAGTGTATCGCATATTTTAAGTAAATGTAGATGGAGTTCACGGCAAAAAAGATTGAAAGATTTTCAAAATTTCTTACAAGTCGTATCAGGTAACTTATATATAAGAAAAAAAATTCATATGAAATGCCAATTTTTTTTAAACAGACTTCTCTCGATCAATTGGCTTAAATAAGTTGGAAACTGAGATAAGAAATGCCTTAAAGGTATAAAAAAACAAAAAATCCATTCAGATTGCATAAAAAATCAAAACACATACATTTTTACATATAAGAATTTTAAGAATAAAAAAAATATATTAAAATAAAATACTTTTTAATAGTGAAAAAAATCTATTTCATATTAAGCCTATGGTGTATTGCTAAGCTAACTGTAACTCACTTTAAGCTAACTGCTATGTAGCTAACTTTAAGTTAGTTGAAAAGTCATGCAGAGTCGGACAATTGACTAATTCCTATGACACGCCAATGTTAAAATAGTCAGTTGGCTTCATACAAAATAAT